>JAGVSL010000008.1:4800000-6000000 GCA_022494535.1 Himalopsyche phryganea | reverse complement strand
TAATTTCCAGTGAACCCGTAAGGAGCACTAACAGGCAGCTAGTCATTTACATTAAAATTTTAGAGGGGGGTTTTTGTGGTATAAGTAGCGTCACGCATATTTATTTTATTTTCTATGAGGCTATGGCCGTTTTAAGTGTTTTTATTTTTAAATGTATTTTTAAATGACCATACTATAGCTGCAAAATGCTTTATATTACGTAATATATAACATTTTTTTTCCTATGCCAATGACTAAAGACAATGGGACTTTAACAAAGTTTTCGAAATCACAGATGTAGAATAACATAACTTATGGACATGTGTACTGGGATAGGCTACATGTAATACAAATAATGCTTCTCAAGGTTTGCCTTTTATTATAATTTATGAATCAGTTTCTAGTCGTATAACAGTGATCAAGTCCAGTTACAAGCCAACAGTTTTAAGTGTGACTGTGATTGGCAATACCATATGAGATGACGTCAGTTGATCTCGTAGAGAGTAGTACCGAGCAGCTTGCATTCCATCATTTTTATTAGTAAAAAAGTAACCACCTTTTCATTTATAATGAGAAAGTTAAACTATAAAATCGATCATAATTTAAAAAGAAATTAAAGTAAAATACTTTACTGGGCATACAATAAATAATTAATCTTGCAACCCGGTTTGCAATCTAATATAAAATATTTTTATCACATAGTCTTTGTACAAGTGTGTTTGACGTTTATTTGTTTATAATATTTTACCATTTCTAAAACTATTTCATTTATAAAAGACGGGATCTTTCTCTGCCATAACTATATCAACTTACTATTTATTTTCCGCAGCTTAAAAAAAAGCCAACGACTATTTTCTGTAATCAGATTTTTCAAATGGAGAAAAAGTTCCAACTCATTAATAGAATTTATAAAATGAAGTATGATATAGAACAGAGGAGGCGAATCTAGGGCACGCGTGCCAGGGATGTCACGCTCAACAATTCAGCTGGTACCCAACAATTAACATATTTTTTTTTATGAATAAGTCATGGGTAAGATATATAGACTTTATTTTATACTTAATTTTTTCAGTTAGTGACGGCAATATTATCAATTTTCTCTTCTACATTGCCATTATTTTCCGAAATAAATTTTATAAATGTAGTAGAAGAAGTAGTTTCACCAATATATCCAGATGGCCGTGTATTTTACTAAAAGACGACATATGTTTTTAAGTAAAAAAAGTTATTATGGCATTATTGCTAAATGTAATTATTCAAATAAATAAGTTTACAAAAAACTGCTCGGTATGTCAGAGAGTCGATATATATAATGTAAGATTTTTTGCACCCACATGTAAAAAAGTTCGCTATCCCTGGTAAAGAATATAAAATTTTACATTCCTCTCGAAAAACCTCTTATGTAAATACATATTATTGTCACTTTTTATCAGTATATATATAATGGAATAATCATTTAAAAGTCTCGAAGAAATATTTTGAATAAAAAATATTGCCAGTTACTCACTTTCTTAGATAGCATAATATCTCAATAACGTTGTCAGAGTAGTTTCCCAGCTGGGCCAACCTAACGCATTGTGCCTGTCAATAATGGCAACACATTTGCACGATTGACTCTACTGGGCACTAGGGTAGCTACTCAAGTTCAGTTGCTTAACTGGGGATAAAAATGTAGAAATATCATATTAAAATGTTTGTTGTATTATATTTATTTCAAGCAATGAAATAGGATTCTGTTTCTAAGCAAAAATATTATATATGGATTGAAAGAGCATATTTATTTGATTATCTTTTATTTTTTGTACTAGATATTATTACATATAATGGGTTAGAATATAAACAGTCTCTTAAAGCAAATTTCAAGTTTTAAAAAAAAGAGGCAGACAAATAAATCAAGACAATTTTATATTTTAATTTCACTTTACAAAAATAGTCACCATTTTTTCGAACCTTTAGTTTATATTAGAGAATGTGTTTTCTTTCAAAAAACATGTTGAAATAAGTGAATTTAGATTATTACAAAACAGTTTAATGTTACTTAACGTTTATATAAAAATAAAGATATAAAATACATCACTCTAAAAAATTGATAGATTTTTTTAAAATATGATATAAATATATCAAATCTCACGTAGCGTTTATTATTAACGAAATATTATAAAATTTAGCGCAATAGAGCAAAATGTGTCAAACAATAATATTAAATCTAAATCAGCAGTTAAGAGCTACTATAAAACCTTGCGATTACCAAAATTATAATCATTGTTAATGTAAAATACTTTGTAATGATTTGGCTTCATTCTTAGCCAAATCTTAAGAACGTATACTTGTTTTCTCGTGATATCTTCCGCAAATTCATAACTGCAAATTGTGGATCGCTTTCGGGATGTCTTATGAATAGGAGTGAGGCTTCGGCTCAGCTAAAGATAAGGGAATATAGTGGAAACGTGCCTGTGTACACTCATAATATTGGGTTAAACTTTCACCAAACTTGTTAGCTAGCTAGTTCGAACCGCGTTTTGGCAGCGCGCAAAATTAAGTTTTTAATCAAAATATTTGTTACGGTGTGATTCAACCATGGATATAATATGATACTAAAGACACCAAAGAACATCGTATGTTTTATAAACTACACTAATTCTATACATCGTTGGTTTGTATTAAGGTCGTCATAACTCTAAAGTAGTAGTTTATGAGATTTGTATATATACTAACGTAAAGAGTTCCAAGTTGTTACTACCACAGTCACATGATCTTGTCATTTACCCCGGTCAAGTTATGGGCGTTTAATCACCATACATATTTTTAAATGCTTCTCCAGAAACTTTATTAATTTCTTATTGTGACAGTCCACTTCCAAACCAACGACATATTGATACATGCCATTATATGCAAGGTCCGGTACAATTGATATTTTCAGTCGACTAATAATAAAAAAACCAGAAGGAATAAAATATTATATTTTAAGCTTAATTTTCGATGAATTCTTTGACTTTGTAAAAATGTTTGTTTATTATCAAATATGAATTTGATTCTGGCGCTCACGGGATCGAATAAATTGATTTTTAAATCAATGTTTTGACTTCTCATCCCAATCCTTAAAAACGGGTCGTACCGAAAACGCTAAACCAACCACTAGTCTCATCTCACACAAACACAGTTTAATAAATAATTAAAATTGATAAACTTTATAATACACTGGATTTGTAGCTAGGTATGTTTTTATAAACATATTTCGACTATTTGAGAAGCACCTTTACTCTGAAGCTGATTTTTTATCGAATCTTTTAATATTAATTGGAGTGGAAATATCTACTCTTAGGCAAAACAGTTGAGCATATAAATAGTAATCATTTTTTAAAAGTATTTTTGGGTTATACATATAATTTATTCTTCATTCAAGCGATTTTTTATCGAAAAATAATTTTAAAGAATACACAATATACTCATCAATTTGCTTTGTAATTAATTCTACAGGCATGTGTTTTAAATTACTTATCTTCTTCATTTAAACTACCCAACTTGACAGTGATTATAACCAAATATAATCAAATTAAAAAAAAATAATAAACAAGCATTTTTCAATTTCAATAAAATAAAATAACCCCAACATAATATTACCATTAAGTAACACAATCAGTTGAATAAGAAAGTAATCAATGTTAGTTTTATACAAAAAATGAATTTCCACAAAGCAACAATCGAATCCATGGAAAATATCTCAATATTTCATTTAAAGTCTTCACTATAATGTCAAATAATAAATTTGAAAGAGAGTGATCGTCTCCAAAACCTTCTAAGCAGAACGCGTGTTGACGCAAAGAAGACAAAATATTTTCAATTTTTTACAATCCATAACATATATTACAAAGTAAATATATGGTAATAAAGCAATTGTGTTTAAATAATAAACCGACTTAGACACACCAAAATGATGAATATTAATAATATTTGAATATATTCGTTATACACTACCCCTCATTTACTGCCATCTGTAATTCTTATGATCTCATATTGCGATTGCATACCAGGTTATTATTCCCAAATGACAATTCCACCTTGGGTGATAGTAAAACTTTACGATCTCACTTATACGGGAATGGTCGAGCAGACATACGGTGACTCGTTTGTTCAGACACAGGACTATGAATACTAAACTGGATCTTCGTATCAGTTTCATGAACGATATTCAGGTTACCGGGTCGGCCCACCTTGTAATAATCTATCCCGAATATCGAGTGTTGCTATTCGCCCGAATTCTTATCGGAAATCTATTGACAGTAGCTCTTTCAAATACCAATTGATTTTTATACAGTTCGCCATTCTTTTATTGTGAAGAATTTGCAAAGGGAGCAAAAAGTTATACGGCGCTTCATTCTTATTGTATTGTACTAACGACTAAAATATTTCCTCTTCAGTTATCAATAAACAATACATTTCAACAGGCTACCTTTTTCTTTTATGCAAGCTTCAGAAGGACCTCACAATCTAAAACACATAATTGAGTATAATAAAATTCAATACTTTTAAAACGTATTTACACAGCCAAAGACTACACTCAAATATTATTCTGATCGCTAAGCAAAAAATTTCCACTTGGCCAAACATAACTTGTATAATAATTATTATTCTCGTTATGTTACAATATGACAACACTCAAGGTTTAATTTTTGATACAAACGTTTTTCAGCAGGACGAATATTTTTTGTTTTTATATTATTTTTCTATAAAAATTGAATGTTAACTTCTTAATGAAATAAGTTTATAATTGAGAAAAAAAATTAAGTATTAAATCTTTCTACAAAGTCACACTGTATTTTTATTCGTATAATACAAATTTATCTGAGATTCAAGACTTCTATGTTTGTGATGCCTTTCTCTTAAAGTTAGTACGTAATCAATTTGTTGCGTTCTTTTTGAGTGTATTTAAATAAGTTTGAAATTTTTCAATAAGCTATATGATTGTGCTTTAAAAAAGTATTGTACCAAGAACTCGCAAAATCCCCAAACAATATTACTTTATAAATTATTTATAGAAGTGGATGGCAATAGAAACTTTTTTCAATACGGGCTATTCTTTAACTGACAAAATGATAATTAATGACTCTCCATCATTCAGGTAGGGCGACATAAGAAAAGTTCATTATGAATAATCACAAAGTAGGAATAATGGGCGCTGCAGGAAAAGTTTTGTGCGATGAAACAAAAATTAAAATTTTGATTAATAGCAATTTTTATTTATCACCTTATATATACACTTTCATCTAAATAAATTTGCATCTCCGGCGTCCATTCAGATGAATAAGCGTTGTTTTACTTCATTAAAAGCAAACGCGAAAACGGAATTATCAAAATGAAGGCAATTTTTCCGTCCGCCTCAGCCATCTGCAATAATTCAGGCCGGCAGTCGTTTATATTAAATCAAAGTTTACCTCGAAATGTGTTTTTTCCTGTTTATTTTTCTTCTTCTTGGGCTTTTCACGTTTTTAACTTTTGCGGTACATCCTCCCCGCGCTTCCTCCGCGCAAATAACAAAAAAATATTTATCTTCCTCTCCGTGAAGAAAGTTTTTTTTTTCAAAAATGTTATACTCGCCATCTGAAATCGTTGCACTTAAAAAGTTGCCTTCCGCGCGTTTTCATTATGAACGTTATTTCCTCGTTTTGCAATTTTACGACTTGCTAGAGAAGCATTGCAACCATTTTTTCCATGTTTAAAATGAAAAAAAATCACTCTCCACACTCAACTGTTGTAGACAGTGTACACAAAATATACACCGTGTGGTAAGTAAAGATGGCATTTTGTACCAACATGAAATGGCATCACATATATTTTGATAGTTCTCTGGAATTAAAAGCAAATGACAATCATAGCTTCAGCGGGTTTGATGATTGTCTACGCAAGACACAATCTTACTTTCGTTGAACACTTTTTACAACAAAACCATTTTAATACAAAAATAAAATTGATAACTTTGTTATTCGACTGATTGTGTCAATGGATGTGACACGTGTTTCACCCCTTTGAGAAGCATCTT
Source organism: Himalopsyche phryganea (assembly GCA_022494535.1). Classification (NCBI taxonomy): domain Eukaryota; kingdom Metazoa; phylum Arthropoda; class Insecta; order Trichoptera; family Rhyacophilidae; genus Himalopsyche; species Himalopsyche phryganea. The sequence continues at coordinate 5,993,984 of JAGVSL010000008.1, read as the reverse complement.
CAGAATATTCCTTCTGCTGATTCTTTGATTACGACGCAAACATTGATTCTACATATTGAGTTATGTTATAAATACGAAATTAAGGGCGCGATCATTTGACTGGGCTCGGGTAGAGCAAAGATACAGTATTAATTAATTGTATTTGTAGTAAAGTAATGGAAAAACAAGGATCATCCATCATGGTTAAAGTTTTACTGACGAATAATTGATCACTATTAAGGTTTTAATTGAAGTTTTAAAAGTAAAATCTTATACATTTACTCGATGAAGTATTTCTACATGATAAAGTTATCTTCTTTTTTTTTCCAATAAGATGGTTTTACAAATTTTGAAAAATTGTTACTATTCAGGTATATGATGTATGTATATCCTTTTGCAAGACATAAGCAGCTTCACAGCTTTCACAAGAGAGTTTGTAAGCACCACTAGTACACAGGAATTTTATTTTAATTTGTCATTTATATTAAAAGTAAAGAATAAGATCTACGTTGTAATTAAAATCTTACGATACAGTTATAATGGTGATTTTACCGTACGTAACCATATGTGGAGCAAATAATTTAATAAATAATTCTAAATATTACATTCATTCAACCTTGTTCTGTTTTCTTTCATGCTTTAACAGCTTTACTTATTTTTATTTAAATAACATAACATATAATCCACAAACATATATTTGAGGAGCTTCCAAGAATATAGGAATACAGACAATCAAGTTAAACTTCTGTCGTCGTATCTAAAATATCCATCCAAGAATACATACCGTTTGTATATAAAATATACGTTGAATGTAAATATTTTTTTGACACTTCTAACAATTAAATAATGTTTTAAAACCCGCATTTTTTTAATTAACAAGTTATATCAATAAAAAATTTTACATAGGATTGCAGAACCTCGAAGGCATAAATGTTTAGTTGAAAATAAATCCAGTATCCGGCCCGTGAATGGATCGCTAAAAAGTTTTAATGTAAGAAAATTCAGTTAAAAGTCATGTGAAACGGATATACTCGATAAAATATTCCAGATTTTGTTTGAACAAGTATCGATAAAAGTTTAATGGCGTTTACAGACTTACATCACGATTCACGATCTGTCATGATGTGACGATATTAAAATAAAAATTAATCTTTTATTGATATTGATACTGTAAAATTTCTTTTACAGTCAATTCGCATTTACAATTTATTTTTTTATGCTCGAATAATATGTTTGAATTTGGACAAAAGGCAAAATAAGCAATGAGGTCCAAGTAAGAACTTTTAAAATTGGTAGAACTTAATAATATTTTTAAATAAAAAAAGACTATTCACGTCTAAATGAATCAGTATAATAGCATTTTAATATTTTTTATGCACAATAAAAGAATAAAATTGCGAATTTAACTAAGTCAATTTAAACCGGTCATGAAACCGAGTGGTTAACGCCATTAGACATATGTCATTTTCTCTTGCGGTCCGTGAACACCGCAAGAGAAAATGCTCGAATACTTTCACAAATTGATTTTTCTAATCGATTTGTGTTAAAATCCATGAATTTTTGTGATTTTATGATTCTCTCTCCCACCTATGCGATCCTAAAAACGTATCGAACACAATTTGCTAACTACCATCCCCAACCTTCTTTAGTTAACGTGAAACGAGAAGATATGCCAATGAAAAACTACTGTTGAAATGCTCCATATAGAGTCCACATGATTAACATTGTGAGTGGAACTTTGTATCTGCAAAAACACATAAATAATACTAAATATATGCTTGTCAGCTCCGTGGCGCAGTTGGTAACGTCGTTGGCTACGGTTACGGATGTCTCAAGTTCAAGTCCCCGTGCGGACAGTTTCACAAATTGATCTTTCAACTGATTCATGGACGTCTGTCCAAAGTCATGAATGTTTGTGATGTCTAAAACTCTCTCCCACCCATCCGATCCTTGTAAACAGGACGTAGCAATTAGCTAACCACTATTCCTGTCCTAGCACTATCTTCGAAAAAAAGAGAGGTCGAGCAGCTGAATAACAAGCAGTTCTCATAGAAAACTTCTGTTGATATACCTGTTGAGACATCTTCTGTTGGGAGCGGACATGGAAAAAAATACACATTTATACTAATAACGTATTTTTTATTAGTTTTGTCTTTGTTCGATAAAATTGTTTTTCATTCAGTTGTTATGCTATCCCGAAAAATGTTGATTTTGCAAATTTACAATGTTGCAATGGAAACGACGATATAAAGATTTATTTCTAAATTTAAGATTAGTAATTTATATTACATACCTGCGATTGTTTTCAATTTCTCAATACAAATGCATCGCTTATTAATATTAATATAAACAACCTTAGTTACTTTACCTTCATCTTGTGGAGACCAATCTAAGCAATATGTTTAGCCAGGAATTCATGCTACAGTAGTTTTTAACCCCTAAGTGAATCCAATCAAAATCCCAAACTGCCTAAGCAAACACAATCGTCGAGCAGGCTCTAAGTATTTTGCATAAGTACCTCTGACGCTAGCCTCAGGAAATTGAGTAATTACGAGTGGGAGGAATAGGTATGGCGACTGTTAAATATGGCACATTAGATAACGCCACTATTTTTTAATAGTTATTGTAATATTACAAAACTGTTAAGGTGTCAATTCTTGGTGGAAAGGCATTATATCCTACATATAATAGCCCAGACCGCTCTGTAGACGCTTTATTATCACATGTAGGTAAGAAATTTTCTCATGACGTAAGTAGACGCAGTATTTCCATTTCAATATCGTCATATATGACGGGTACGGCTAAGCTAGTTTTGAAAATAAAACATAATTTATTTGTACTACTACGATTCTTGATTGAACGTCAGTTGATAATGCTCGTGATGAGCGAAACCGGTCCTGCATATTCTAAACATGTGGAAGTAGCACAAACAAATTGTGTTTTATTTTGTTTTTTTTTAATTACAAAACTGTATTATATAAATATGAACAATTTAAATTTTAAACATTGGGAATGCTGAAAAAAACTGCCATTGTTAACTAAATCGCAAAATTTATTACATGCTATAATTAGTCCCTCAAAGAGGCTTTAAATTTTATTTATTTCTATAAACTTCTTAACACGATTTTATTTGCCAATATTATAAACGTAGTCTGACTGAAATCGTTTTATTTATTTTAATTAAAATACGTACCAAATTTAATTCTTTCAAATATAAAACTGACGTCGAATCATAAATTGATAATTTAATTCAAATTGTTTTTATTATCAATACAAAAGTCTCTTTGATTTTACCCAAAATGATGACAATTAATGTACGTACAATTACTATAATAGAACAAAATGTATTTTTAAATGGCACGACAACCATAGGGATGTAATAATTTTTTTATGGTACGCCTATTAATAGGGTTGTAAAGGGGTTTTATAAAGAAATAAAAATATCACACATATCTATGATAATGATGTTGAATATGAATCCATAACTTGTATTTCAAATTAAATGTGAATCTCTCGAGGATGCCAACCCTTGACCGCGCATTCATGTAGGGCATACGCACTAGAGGGCTTTACCACGGTTGTTAATAAAATTTATTTAAAAAATGAATCATTTAAAGTATATGAATAATACGCCAAAGCACTAAAAATTTACCATTCACAGGAAGGGTTTTGTTTCATTAAATGTACTTAAGGATTTTTGATTCTACTCGAAAATGTATCAAAAATTGTTAAGATTTTGTACATTTCCATGTATTTTTTCACAAACGACCCGGATATCGCCTTTCGGCATCTTAAGGCATTCGAGTACACGAATGGACTCGAACTGACAGTGGGGCGTTAGTGACAAAATACATGGAAATGTACAAAATATCAAAAATTCAAATATTATATTGAAATTCCATCAAGCACCCTCAGTCGATGTCTTAAACTTAATTTATTCAAAATATAACATTAAATGTAATAAAGTTTATCTGAAAACATGTAATTTGATCACAATTAACAAAATATTAATTAAATTATTGAAATAAAAAATAGTCAAAATATGTTTCGTAAATAATTATTCATTAAATAACCGTTAACTTAAACCAAGAGATAACGTTATAATGTCTAAATAGCCAATGTATAAACACATAATACAAATTTAGTACAAATACTACGATAGCAAAGGTAAAGTTAGACGATATTACCCTCGGAACATTTAATTTGCGGTTAAATATCAATCTTATATAGATACCAGTAAACATTTGCAAGTGGTTCACGGAAGTTGAAAATAAACACACACAAACTTAAAGGATAATATCCCAAATGTAAATTATTATTATGCAAGTAAACGTAGCTAAAATTACCACCATCATCAGATACCAGGAACCCAACCTCATGGGTTTATCTATATATATAAAAATGAATGTTTGTTTGTTCCTTATGCGTGCCTATACCATTTATCCGATTTCTATGAAACTTTGGTAAATTGTTGTGCGCACACTCGTGTAGGTGAAAGAATCAAATACGTAAAAACAGCGACATCTTGAGAAATCTTCTGATTTATTCGTGTACGCACCAGACGGAAAACAATATTTTGTATTTAAAAGCATGTCAATAAACATAATTAAAGCACAAACATTTTCATTCTTACGAGTGGCTTGTTATTTATATCTGTACCTCAGAGGCAGACGGATGCAACTGCCAAATACCAAATTGTTCAGGAGAGTCAACAAACAATTTATGTTTTTAATAAATACTCATAACTTCCAAGAAAATAGACAGAATGCGATTATTATTGTTTTGTATTCTAATTCAATTAAATTTCTTTCGTAATATGTAATAAACAAATAAATTGAATTCAATTTTATATGTAAAAATAAATAAATAAAAACAGTAGTAGTAAAGTTAATTGCAATAATTCAGCGTCCAGCCTTGTTGGCTATTCTTGTTTCCTCTGTACCAATGGATCCTTAATTGTATCCAGAGAATTTCTTTCGCTTAAAAAAAAATGGTGAACTCCAGTTAGCATATAAATATACTTTTGCTTGTTTTGGATGAACATCGCTTTTTATATTTAATGTTTCATAACTTTTGCAAATTTCTTTGATATATTTTTTACGTTTTGCCCGAACGTATTAATCATAATATGCATATTGTTATATTTTAGCCATGTATTTTCTAAGTGCAATATGTTTATAAAGCATATAGAGTTGTAACGGCGAGTTTCAACAGGCTCTCTCCGTTTAAACCGTCAGCTGAATATTTAGTATCACAGTATATACTTCACAGAAATACATACAAGAAAGGACATAAAGATTTAATCTCTGTCAACCTCAAAATACTTAGAAACTATAGAAAGAAAGATAACATATAAATTAATAAATGTAATCTCGATAAGTAAATCCAAAAAAAAATAATTTTGGAATTTGTAAATAAAGCCTATATCGAAAAACTGAAACAATATAATATATATCCAATGCTCAAAAATACAAGTATAAATTCTTAATTATTCATAAGCCAATGTTAGGTTACCCTAAAACGCTAGAATATACCTTTCCCATGTTTCGTTTGAATTTTAAACATGCATATATGTATATATATGGTTAACATTTGAATATTCACAAGAGACTTGGTGGTAAGCATAAGTCTTGCAATATTATTATCATCTCATTCATATACACAAGATATCCAAACTTACAATACAACGATTGTAAAAATATGTTTTCTAAAAATATAATTAACAATTATTTATATTAAAGTGCGTTTCCACAATTTTCAGAAAAAAATTCAATAAATTAAAAATCACAAAAAAAAATAATTTAGAAAGAAAAAAATGCTTTGAAATTCGAAATTTCGATGACGTCACCAGTCATTTCACCAATAAACCGAAATTTAAGTTCAGCCAAAGTGAAATAATTTATAAGCTCTCAGCAGAATTTTAATACCACAATATTTAGAGAGAATACAAAAGGGAATGAGTATAAATAACTAGTCTTTACGAATCCTAGAAATAATCGAGACTCCTGCCACAGTAAGTAACATAACAAGGCTATCAATCTAAATTTTATATTTAAAATTAATTTCCACAAAGTTACCACCACATCCTTCGAAAATAGTAACTCAATTGATTACTCAACAATCTTATTTAAAGAGTGCATTGTAGAAAGAATAATGTGCGATGCCTTCCCAAATTTGCTCACTGCCCCTAGCTGAAAGGGTTGCTAAGGTAATTTGATATTGTAATATGTGGTGTTAGCATAACTCTAAGACAATATTATTCAATGTTGCTCTTCGTCTACAATATAAAAAATATGTATTTAAGCAATTCATTCATTAAGTTTAATTTATTAGAGACAAAATTAAAAATCAACCACAAAGTAATCAGTGACATTTTGTATTTCGCTGATCTATTACAGCATTCTTGGCACAGAGTCTTGCCATACGTAGTTAGTTTTAGAGGCGTCTCACATTTGGCATATCTTGGCATCTCTCTGATTGTTAGCTTGGCCCGCGTAAGAACTTAAGTCAATGGAGGCAAATTCACGAAGGAATTTAGGGTGCATACGTGTAATCAGCGCTTCGTGAGATGCGAAACGCAAACAAGATATGTAAACGAAATAGGGAGATAAAACTCTTTATAAAGAGAAAACTTTCTGTTCGTTTGTATTTAAACAACCTGTCGTCATTGTTAGATGATCACATTCACGAAACTTTATGATACATTGTTCAATACAAATAACACGTTATAATAAATCATTTCATTGTAACACGATTATTAAAGAGGCATAATATATATGATATGTTCAAAAAAAACTTAAATTAAGTGTGAACTTTACCTCTTAACTCAGAGGTTCCAACCTTTTTTCTCTCCCCCCCAACTTTTCACCAATGCTCAGAATATAACTTCCCTTTCCCAAGATAATCTAACTTTAAATCGAAAAGAGCTTTTATAAATATACATAAATCTCTACTATATAGCACAAAATACATGTAGAAATATATATTTTTGGATGTTTTTGATTTTTGGATAATGGGGTTAAAATGTTGCATCAAAACATGGGGGATTATAAATTATTCTATAGAGAAATTTTGGCAATCAATAGAGCCCAGTTAAATTCCTTACCAATTTTGAACAAACAACTGAATCTTCCATACTTTCCTATATTGTACCCTGTACGCGAGATGAGTCCGTAAAAAAAAACATGAATTAACAATCAAAACTAAACATAAATTAACAATCAAAGTAATGAATTTCCCATATTAATACATCGGCCATGGTCACATTACCTAGAAATTAGGATTTCTTGGAATTGCATTTAAAAAAAACCCCTCACCCCTCTGTTCAGTCGTAAGGTGGTCAATAGTCCAGATGTTAATTTTTTAGACACAGCGATAAGTTTTGTCCTATTTTATTTTGTATATAATGGTTATAAACTGTCTGTTTGAGTTAGTTTAAGCCCACTTGTGTGCTCGAATACCTGAAGATACCGAAAGGCGAAACTCGGGTAGTAAGTGACAAAATACATGGAAATGTACAAAATCTCAATAATTCAATTTGATATTGAAATTCCATCAAGCACCCTCAGTCGATGTCTTAAATCATAGAAATATGTATGTTTGTATGTCTGTCGGTCACAACAACTCCTCTTAAACGGCGCACATTAGCGACGTAAGAAATTGTTATTATTTATCAAAAATGAACCAAAAGACGTGGCGTGTCAATGAATATATTCCTTTAAAAGGTGCGATTATAAATGATACCGATACAGCTCATCATAGAAAATTGGTAATTTTATGGTCAACTGGTAAAATGAAAAAGAAATCTGATAATGTTAGTATTGATAACCGGTGGATCATACCGTGCAATTCTTTGCTTCAGAAGATGTTTAATGCCCACATCAATGTTGAATGCTGTGTCTGCACTGTGCATTTCATAAACTTTAATTGTTTTACCTACGAATGTTGTTACACAAAGTCAAAGGTCCAACACGTTTCAAAGATCTCCGAACCGTCAATGGAATAGAATGTAAAACGTAGCATGGTAAATTCATACATCTTGATGTGCATCTGGAATTGCTCTGGCTAATCCTAATCGTAATTAATCCTTTCATTTATATCTTGCGTTGAGAGAATCCTCACGTTGCCTTGAATATACTAGACCGATGGCATCTACAACGAGGCACTCGTCAAGAGTGAAGTTTGGGAAATTTTTATCTTTTATTATTGCTATTTTCCATTATTTAACATTATTATTAATTGATATTTCGTTGGTGTTACAAGAGGTACGGTCCACTGTGATATTTTCAACTATCAAAAATATTTCATAATTAACTAACCTTAATGTCTTAATGACCTTATATAAGCTACTTCTATCTTGGGCGAAGTAGGGTAAAAAATACTAGTAACTTATAAACACTTATAAACTGGTAACTAACGGTCAATTTTTGATGGAAAGGCATTATATTTAAAAAAATAAAACATATTTTTGTTTTAATTTCCCTTTTTTATAAATATTCTTTTACTTAGCAGTGGACAACAATTTGGAAAAAATGTACAGAGGAATAGCTTTTAAATTTAAACAATTTATTTCGAGTACGTATTTTTATTATTATTATAAATTATAACACCACCGATATTATTTGATGTCGGGGCGTTTTCAGTTCCAAGAATTTATTGAATTCTGTAAAATAAATGCTCATTAGAATTATTTCTGTGACGATACTTTTAAGCCGAAAAAATCCCATTTGAAAAATTCCGACGATAAAAGCATAAACGTGTTTTTCCATAAAGTCTTTACCTGCACCATTTCAGTTGTTGATAGCACTATTAACTTATTACTGCTTGTTGGTTAAGTGTCACCTTAATACTCTATATTTATTTTCAAACCTGTTTAGTATATTTAAATATCAAAAACTTAACAAAAAAAAATTAATACCATTGAAAACATGTATCATACTAAAATTATTATCAATGTTATATAATAAACTTTTGAGGTAGAATATTTAGAATATCACAAACAATATAAACATCATATAGAAAGATGAAAATCAATCAGTGAAGACAGAGCACAGATAGCTTATCAAAACACGTGTTTGCGAAAATTGGTTGTTTAAATTTATAAAATTTCGTAATGATGTTTTTTTCTTTATTCTTAACATAAATAACGTTTCAATATCTTAATTTCATTGTGTGAATACAGCAACACATTTTAGTTAGAATTTTTTTTATATAACTACTAGTTTAATCGTACCCGTCATAGATGACGGCATTGAAATTGAAATACTGAATGTCAAAAGTAGCTAGCACGTCGGAACTGTGTATGCATTGCATAAAATTTTAATTTTCTATATACACCGCGAACGCTTAGGACATGAGAAAATTTCATATCTACATGTGATATGTGATAATAATAAAATGTCTACACAGTGGTCTGGTCTTATATAGAAGATTATTTCTTTGGGCATATTTCATTTTATCTGATCAAAAGATAGCTCTTTGTTGATGGTCGTTGTCAGTGACTTTCGTTATAATAAAAAAATGTATTTCATCATATGTTTATTCATAAAACGATGAATTCGTGATACAGTTTGAATTTGTTACATTAGTCTCTGTAAAAATAATTATCGTAAATCACATAAATAAACAACTTTCATCATAATACTATAAACCAAATTACGGATATTTTTACTTTCCTAAGCATTTAAATTCACATTGATTTTATTTTTTGTTGGTTAAAACGTTAAGAAAATGGTAATATAATCACTTTTTATGATCTTATTTGTGATAATTAATTAGTGTCAGTAAATGAAAACATCAAATGTGTATTGCACCAAATAAACTTACCACCAATACCAAGTATTCCATATTCAACAGGGATTCTTTGAATGCTTATGAAATAATGGCTCAATAACAAATATTATAATATATTATTTCTAAGAATTTTATGCTTTCAATCAAAATTGCAAAAAGTTTTATGCATAACAACATGGTAATCGATTACATACGATTTTGCATGCTTCTTAATAAAATATGTATTGTAATACGTCAATACTTATTTATTTTTATAGGGTTACCTGAATTAGTTTTGATATACCCATTTGTGTATAAATCAATGCTACTCGTATTTATTGTTTTATACGTTTACTGGATTTTTCTGAGGCGTCAAATATGAAACTTCTACCCGTAACAAAACATTTTATTCAAAACTTTTAGTGTCCTATTATACAATTCATACGTAGTATAGTTTCTAGATTAAATTAATCATAATATATGTATATTTATGCACAGAACTCAGGTATTTTATCAATTTTGCATTGATTTAACTTTTAGTCGTAGCACCTTTTTACTTATTAATTCTTCTTCTTATCAAAATCAAATCCCATTACGACATTATTTGGCGAGGTTAAATGAAAGACAAATCAATGAGAAGATACAATGATGAATTTACTGTGTAAGTTTTCTTTATGGTAATAAAATCATCTTTTCTTAATCATGTCTGCTCTCAATTTGGAACATACGGTCTCCTAATAAAGTATCTCAACAGAAGTTTTTTTTACGAAAACTGCGTATTACACAGTTACTCTCTCTCCTCTCTTTCTCGAATAGAGTAAAAATATAACGATAGGATAGGACAGGACTTGTGGTTTTTAGGTACGAATAGGTTGGAGATAATTCATCACAAGCATTCATGCCTTCGAACAGAAATCTATATACCAATTGAAAAATCAAAAAATGAAACTGTTTGTACTGGTACTCAAGCCCGTGAATGCCGTAACCATGCCAACGACGTTGATCATTGCACAACGGACGGGCAATCAAATTGTCTACTAGCTATTAAAACATTTTTATAAAAAATAAAGCACATAATTTATTGTATGTATATTGCATTTACATAATTTCAACCTATCTTTATAACCTATGGAAATACAAAAAAGATTGATAGAATAATATTAATAGAAAAAATATGTTTCAGTGTTTTTTCAAAAATACTAAATTCTTTTTTAATAAAATATATTTTTTGCCTGTGCTTGTCTTTGTGCTTTTTGTTTACCGAGTGAGAAAATCACTAGCTTATAGTGGCTTTAATACGGCAGCAGTGTTGAAAACATGAAGTCTTTCAAAGGATATATATTTATATGATACAAGATGATATAAATCTGTGATTCTATTTTTGATACCTGGATATATTTGTTTCTCAAAATATGAACAAAGAGAACTACAACAAACCCAAAATTTTTTGCAGTGCAGAAATAACTTTTAAATATATTTCTTCGTTAATAATACCAATTTTTAAAATGAATTGTCATCACAGACATAGATTGTCTGAGGAAAGCTATAGGAAAATATTTTCAATATTTGTTATTTTTAAAATGCCGAATTTATTGTGTTGAACCTAGTAACCCTACTGACATTATTATCAATTAATTGAAAGAATACGAAGTCAAAAAAAAATTACTCAATACTTTTTTTTAAATCTTTAACTACCCTAACTCTTCCTTTATAGTATAGAGTCTATACAGATCTCCACAAAACTCAAAACCATTTACTGTTATGCATTGATTGCATAAATGTTCTTTTTATGGAAATAACTTTATATCTTCTCTAAGTGAAATAATCAAAGTTAACTGTTTTTAAAACTTTTCAGAAACATTTCACAATGGAAAACAAAAATATAGGATGCAATGCTTTAATTTTGTTGAAGAATATTTATATCCCAAATAATCGTTGAGTAACTTGCATAGCCTCAAGGTCCGTATAAAATATTCATGAAACTCACTTTTACAATTTTATTGTTTTGTCCATACTTTTTTATTTAAACGTATCCCAAAATAAAATGAAAGAAATATAACTCAAATACACAGTTATAATGAGTCAACGTATATGCTCAAAAAAGATTCATTGGACTTTCAAATAAGTGCTTGAGGGAATTTTTCTTTGTATAACTGTTTCTTTTTTTACAACTGCCTTGCCGCTTCAAGCCGCCTCACTGAAGGAAGCATTGTGTATACTTATAACAAAAATTGTAAGGACGTGATATAATTAATTTTATTTTCTATAGTGTTAAAAACTTTTCATACAACTCAAACAACGTAAATAAATGTACCCAAAACTTTTTTCAACGCCTTTAGAAAATTCCTTTTTAAAAAATTGCTTCAATTAATTTTTCAATAACATTTTTTTTTAAATTGTAGTCTTTATATAAGCGATTTGTATTTGAAATTGCATAATAGCGACAACGAATATGGAAATCTAAATTAATAATGAGTATTTGGTATTTAAAGGAATTGTCATTTGAAGAAAAATAGCAAATATAACCCATGCCAAGCACAAAAAAATATATGTATTTGAATGAAATTTGAAAATGAGTTTTGTACGTGCTTTAATTTGAAGAAAAAAGTGAAGTCGTAATATTTGCATCCAAATTCCAAATAATAATTAATCAAAACCTTTTAGCCAGGTCGTCCTACCATAGCTTTATGTCGGTCTCTGGGTTTAAATTATGAAGCTATCCGTGAAGTCTGCAACACGTTACAACCCAAACAAATACTTGAACAAGATTCGCTACGCACTCAGTAAACCCTTAAACGGAGTGGAAAAGGGAATAAAATAAAGACAGAATTTTTTTGAAAGCTTATTTAAAAATGGAATTTGTGCAGTTTGGACAAATCAATCGTTATAATGATTCAGTGAAGCCAGGCGTATTAATGAATTTGTAAAAGCCACAAAATTATTCCCATTGGGTATTAAATCCATGACTTAGAATCAAACTACCGAAAATAGTTACACTCAATGTAATTTCGCAATTGTAGAATTCCAAAGAACGTGGATAATGTAAATTAACACTTAAAAGTTTCATTGATAAAATTTATCCTCATTGTATCATTCTGCCTTAGAACCAATTTTCAAAGCAATTTCCATTATTTATAAATGCAACATTTTGAGGTTATGGCTAAAACATTTTTTTCAACCGAATTTAGAATGAGATTTTTTACTTTTACAGATTGCGAGGCCATCAAAAGGAAGGCTACGGTTTATCATGGAACCCGAATCTCAATGGATATCTATTATCAGCCAGGTAAGAAAATAAGTTTTCGTTGGGCATCAAAATAAAATGCTTTTTTATTTTACATAAATCAGATCCATCCTGGTAACAAAACTAATAATTCTGAATTGAAATCAACAATGTCTTAAAATAACACTGTCAAATATTATACTGGTACTGCCAACACTGCAAACACTGCATTAAATCAGAACTGATAATGATAAAAATTGCATTAGCCAAGTGGTGATGATACTAGGATTCCTTTCTACTTTTTCATTGAAGTTTCATTGATACAATGAGGATAAAAGTTTCAGTGAAATGGACAGAAAGGTAATTAGCGACGTATAGTTTTTCAAACAAATCTAATGTAATGTCTTACCATTTAGATTCACTTAAGTCGTTGTTATCTAGTAATAAAAATACAATACTGTGCCAAAAAACGTATTGCGCGACATATTATTAACAAAGTTTATGAAACTCAAAAACAGATCTAACTATAAAATAAATCAGAAGATTATATTTTGTAGTATCCGCAAGAATGACAATAGTTCTGTCTGTGCGGTGCAAAGTAGGCTGCCATGAATAAAATCTCTCATATCATTCCCCTCATACACAAACATTCCTTAGGTGTCATACCTCATTCTGCTGCGACATGTTTAATAGTCTGTCGAAAGTTTTCATCGTGAAACGGAACTTTCTTGGCTGCGTAATTTACGCGCGGGGAAGAAAATGGGTTACACAGCTTGGGTGGGAAAATGCGATATGGTGTCATTTCTTCTCTTTAAAAAACATGTATCAAAACTTATATCATTTGAATTTTTCAAATGTGAGCTATATTTTATTTAAATATTCACTACGGGTTTTTCGAATTATCTAAAGTAACAAAGATTGAGCCTTATTGAATTATATCATGAATATATATTGAAAGTTGATTGGAAAGAACTAGAACAGAAATAATTAAATAAACAACAGCTGTGTATTTAAGAACGAATATAATTCATCAGAAATAACCAGTATTCACGAGATTATATTGCTCATGCTTAAGTTATTTTTTCATGATTAATAATCAAATAATTTTTAAAAATGGTAAAATACCGGCTACTTTCAAATTAATTCTTCATATGAAAGTAAATACTTTTTATTCCCCAGATAAGACAATACAACACGACAATATTAGTACATATTTTCAAGTGAAATATTAAATAACCGAACTGCTGGCCTTGAAGCTGAGTGTACAACTCTGTTGGGCGCTCGTGACTATTCTATTGCGTCGTATTTTTTTTTAATCAATTTATAAAAAAAATTACATGTTTCCAAAGGCATATTTGTCTGTAATTATACTGTCTTCCCTATCCACCCATATCTTATCATTTAAAAGTAGGTGTAGAGAACCAGCCACTAGCTGACTTACATTTTATTCATAGCCCCATCGTTATATCCTTAAATACTTTGAAAATAAGCGACACTAAGCGACTGAGTTATATCCAATAAAATAACTTCTGTTGACAAGACCCATTGTGAGTAAATATGCTCAAAGTTGAGTGCGGAAATGGTAATAAATGAACAATAATTATACTTGTGAAACATAAACTAGGATAAAAATATCCTATACTTAAACATTAGACAATATACTGAATATACATATAAGCTATACTGAATGATATAAATAATGAGTCTTAGAATAAATATGAGAATAAATAATCTTATTTCTAGAACTTTAGAAAGACGGCTAATTATTATAAGTCTGGTGCACGTACACTATGCAGTAATGGTTTGCAAAGCTTATAAAACAGGACTTGCAACTTGTAACGGTGAACGTGCAAAGGGGTGTTTTGCTCGGGCGTGACTGGCTGATACCAACACCTAAAGTTTGAATCTTACAACTTCCAGTCTTTCGATAATGAATGCGATCAAATTGCAATTTAGATTGTAAGTAAGTGCATTGCACGCGCTGCTTATAAAGAGGCCGATCAACATAAACACGTCGAAGCGTTCTCTGATCCATTTTCCCGGTATTAAGTATTTAATGTTTGAAATTAAAAACAAAAAAAAAAACGTCATGAGTATTTTTCACCGTGTTAATGTTCATTAAATTTAAATAATGCAAAGTTTTATTGAGGCTTAGATGCCGATTAGTAACAATCCGAGGTTTTGTGTTACGTTGAGACACGACATTTACATGCTCTATTATTTGTTAATACAGAAAAAGCTGCATGTAAGTATCTTGAAGCTCTCTTGGTAAACGTTTTTATTATTCGATAAGGCTGAATCATGGCAAGGACACGTAGTGATAAGTGATGACTGTTTTTTTATATTATCAGCTTCGGCTCTACGCATTAACAATATGGGATAACCCGTCTTCATACAATCATCATTTCACTCCCATACCTTATCTGAAAAGTGAGAGCTTAACTGTGTCATTTATATTTTACTGATGATCATGGAGTGATAGTCATATTGTTATACTACATTTTTTTAACTCAGCTATGTGCATATGAACTGTTTGAACCGACATTTATGAAGTATTTGAACAATTGAGGCGTTTGACGAGAACTGAATGAAAGGCAGTCAGTCAACCATTATTTTCAAATATAGAAATCCAAAAAGAATGTGGATATAGAAAGACTAATTGTAAGCCAGTCGCTTTTTGTACAACCCATCTGAAAAGGAATTAAAACATCACAGAAGACCCAATGAATTTAGACACAAATCCATTAAATGTTCAAACATTTATTTGTAAAAGAACACACTCCGGATTTCGAGTCCCCAAACTCCGCCCCATCAGAGTAGAACAAAAATGCAAGAGAATCGACCAAAGTAATAGATTAATTGTTATACCTACTAATCTTGGGTAACTGTATGTACTTAAGGATGGAACTATGATGTAAAATAGATTTATACGAAGACGACAGTTTAAATATAGCAGTACAACAAAAACAAACATTTACAATGTTTACACGTAACACATATACAAAGAATTTTCACTTCACAAAGTAGTATGGCCTTATAAATAAATAGAAAGAACTGTTTAAAATAGAAATGTTTTTATTATTATGTAAATAATTAGCATATACAGGTATTATGATACTTACTATAAGCTAAAACAGAATCCAAAGAGCGTTTATCATCACTTGAATACAAAACTAGTGAATTTCTTAATTAATACTTATAGTTGTAAGATTATAAGTAATTGTATTACTCTTTAAGCAATGAAATGAATACTTGGTTAAAAATAATAATTAGCTGTAATGTGAGTAGGTAACGTTTCTTTTAATGATCGCTTTCAAATCATCGACTCCGTGTTTCAAATGAAAAGTTTTCATTGAATGTATTACTTTTTAATAAGTGAGACTGAGAAAATGGATCGTTGGGAAATCTTGGCAAGCAAAAAGGTTTAGCGAGAGTCGTTAACGGTTTTGCAGGCAACTCCGCCGGGCAAAAAGTATTCACGCTAATTGATAATTGATTATTCAAATAAGGTGCCTCGTGCCACGGGACACTGTGCTCTACAATATACGAGACCCCTGTATATATGTATATTGTTATTACAGGGAACACACTTCGTCGCCGATTATTAATACACTGAAAAAGACAATCCTGCTCTTGACTTATATCTACATTTATTCTTATGAATAAAACTATAACCATTTTTTCAGACGAAAAATATCAATAAACATAATATTCCAACAACACCTTCAAAATTGCATTTAAATATTCTCATCTACGATTTTTCTAGCTGGTTTTCAAGCTCAGATTGCAGGTTACAGCTTTACTATAAAAATGTAATGTTATTTAAAATGAATCATCTATTTTGAATCAGTGTTTGTCAACCAATTAAAAAAACTTTCTCAGCTCGAAAAAGGTTGTAAGTTTATAGAGTAGACTATCTGAAGCTCTTACACACTTTGCTGCCTTCTTCCCCACTCTTCTCCGATAGAAAATGAACTCCGGTGAAACTATACCTAACCAATTGCAAAATACCGATTGGCCAATAGCCGTTGATTTACTTATTTTACTTTACATCTCTAACAAAAATAAAAATTGAAAGGCTTGCGTACTACCGGTTTTCGCTAAAATACTTACCACAGGACTACTTCATGAGATATTATAAATTTTCATATTGAGCGCGTTGATAACTTAAAAATCGATAATCGATCGATGCATGTAATTCTTTTTATTAATCTAATACACATTCTTATACATAGATTGATTTTTTTATTATCAGGACTGGTTTTTATAATGACAGGACCGAAAAGTGAAACTGGTGTAAGAAGTACGTGCTCATCTAATTACAATGTATTATGTTTACAACAGTGCTTTGGTGACAATAAAAATTTGACTCGTCAAAGTGACGTCACATATAATACAAAAAACACGATCCAGCTCACCTATACTTCTTACACCATGATCTAGACTCATTATAAAAATATGAAAATAGTACAAAACTAACTGTGATTACTTTTTTAAAGATAATGCCGTTCCAACAAGGAGTGACAGATAACACCTTAAAAGAGGTAGAATGATTCAAGTAGACTGGACCTGTCATTAGGTATATATTATATAAATCTCAACTAAATCTGAAATATAAATCAAGAATGATGTAGTTCAAAGTATATTATTATATCAACGGATAAATTTTCGAAGGTATTCGAAGGAAATGATTTGTAACAATTGTTTAAAATGTCCGTTTAAATACTCAAAAAACATTTTTGCATATTTGAACTATAAAAGAATGAAATATGGTTGCACATAACAATTAAATTAGACGTCTATTCCATTATAAATAGTTTATCACTATCGCTTGATTGTTACAGAAAGAAACAGGTGTTTGACTGTTACATAGGAAATGATACAAATACAATATGAACGGCGCTTATATTTTGTAGGAAAAAGTAATATCTGTTCGAAGAATTGTCATAGAACGGTATTTCCGTTGAATCTAGTTAATACAAATACAGGATGTACCCACCGCAATCTTTGGTATCGTTTGTGGGGAAATGTGGTGTGCGATAAGTACTTTGCACTTTAAAAATGAATATATAGATAGAATTATACTTTGTAGGTATGTATTTCACTAATGGAAATGTTGAATCGACCGAAATAGATATCAAGCTATAAACGAAGACATCTATGCGGCAAATTGTTGTGTTAATTAGCTTTGTGAATTTATAAAATTACCCGATTAAATTATACTGCGCTATTATTGTAGAGATGTAAAATACATTCTCAGAAATTATGCAAATATTTTGTACATTTTTTGCTCAAAGAAGTTCCGTTTTTTGAGTAATTCTTATTGTTTTAATTTTATTACATTTGCCTCAGCCAGTAATAAAAATTAAAAATGCGTTTTTGCAATGTTGACAAAACTATGACGTCGTTGTCGTTTTATTTTTAAATAAAATATATTTTTACTCTACAAAATGATATTAGGGAATATATTATGCTACGTTTCGTCAGTGGTCGTGAATAGACGTTAGAACTGACTGGAACACGCTACGGATACTTCCGGTGAGCCTCAAGTCTTGTTGCCTCTTCTTTTAGCCTGCATGACCATCAGGTATGTACTATTCATAGGATAAACTTGACGGAATTAAAAGACGCTGGTACGTCACAGTTGGTAGCAAAGCAATTTACGTATGACAGGAAATAATGTAGGCGCCTTGGAAGGACATATGCTTCACGTGGGAAGCGAATATGGTCCAAGAAGAAGAAGAATGAAACTTTTTTTAAAAACATAAAAATAGTATATGGGCGCATCAAGCTACAATTTACTATATTAGTCATATTTTACTCTTTGGTTCAGTATTTAATATGTTTATTTCGTAAATAAAATAAATATTTACAATATTTTGTGTTGAAACAAACACGAAAATCTTGTATTTTCAGATGCACAGATAACACGTCTCTCATAAAACAAAATAAACGTTTAAAAAGAAAATGTCTGCTTACGAAAATCATTATATTATGACTTGGCGTATGTATTGTATATTATGTGGGTTGTTGGTATTTACAAGAATAATTTTTACCTGCTGACGTTTTACTATAAATCAAATAAATTACAAGACACATATCCTGACAGTAAATGAACAATTTAACAAAATTGTTTTCTTTGCGCCCCAGTTTTATCATTTAGATGGGCTGAAATTGAATTTTGTTACACGGCAAACCGCAATTTTATATTCATAAAAATCCTCAATACAAACAATCTAAAGCCTTCACTTTCGTTTATCGGAAATCAAATGTTGACTGAAAGGTTTTTCCAGGGAATCAAAGTACGTCCGGGCAGACACGTTGAAATGTGTTATCAGTACAGAGTATCACTTAAATCTTTGATTGATTGACACTGCATGTAGCTTATGAGGCCTATGCAAACAGACTTGTTGGCATTTGCCTATTCGAAACACCCTGTTGGACAAACACCGTAAGTCCCTTTCAGCTAAAATGACTTATTAAATTTTTAATGCATCGTTACTCGCATGTGAGTAACATCATACGGTGTTATTTTTTTATAACGCGCTAATGTATTATATAAAAATATACCCCGTGTGATCTTTGGCTTTCACAGTTTAACGCGAATTTTATTACAAATAAAAGAAGGATATCCGCTTTTAAAATGGCATTAAATTTTTATTTTCCGTGCACTTTGATAACAAGCTTTTATGTTTTTTGACGACTTTACCTGCAATTAATTTTAGTGACTTTCTTACAAAACTTCATATTTGAAACTATTTCTTTAAATCATTCATATCTAATTTAACGCTACATCAATTATTGTGGATATAATCACGTTATTAGGTATAATCAAAATATGTATGTAGAGTACATAATCGACTGGTTTTGCTTAGCTAGTAGGCATTTTCAAGGTTTAAGCTTCAGTTAATATTACTATATCAACCCCAGTTCTGATTGTAAAATAAAATATATATTACCTGTACCTACACAACAGGTATCTACAATAATCAATGTAATAAATTTATTCATTATTTATCTCCCGTATTTCCCCAAAGTCTAACGTATTTACAGTAATCTCCCGATTATCTGGCATGATAATGGGGATAATGGATTGAAAATTCTAACTGATAAAATTAAAATACGATTAGATATTGCTGTCTCATTTTTTATTTGATTTAATTTAAATTACTGAATTCGTTCTTTTAGTCATTGTTTTATATCAGCTCGATTTTTCAAACCTTTAGTATTATAATTTCACCAATAAATACTTTTATCTGTTTTTAATGTTGTATGACTCAATTTAATTACTAAATACAGTCGACATTAATTTTATAGCGAAGTATGCAAAATGATACGAAAAATAAATAACGAGGTTAGAATGTGAAAGCATGAATATGAAAATTTTCCTCGTAATCTGAATATAAAATAGTTAATAACTTTCTTTCATTACAGATTATCCAAAACCTAGGCTGCAGAAAGGTACGTATTAAGCTCTGGATACGAACGAGGATAAATGCTTAAATTTATAATGGCTGTAAAAACGGATAAAATATGTTCATGGACACCTGCAGACTCATAAACATGGATAAAATATCGTATAACAAAGTTATTGCAATGATAAACGGTATGTGTTTTATAAGTTAGACTTTCTAGACTTTAATTTCAAGTAAATCTTTATTCAGATGTCTTCAGGACCTTCAGGTATAACGTTTATATCGAAATCCTTGGTAATAAAATAATAACATTCGTTAAACATTATAAGACAAACATTATCATTTAACGGTATATTTAAAATAACATATTTAAAACAATAATAAAAAATATATTTAAAACAGCTCAGTTAAACATTTATGAAAAACTCAACTCTATATGTAATTAGTAAACATAGTTTTATTTTTAATTTAACTAGCGAGTACCCGCCATGCGTTTCAATGCCACTCAAAGAAAGAAAGTATTCGCGTTTTAATTCTGCATACTGAACTGCTTTTGGATACACAATATTTTGTTTCCGTCTGGTGCGTACACGAATAAATCAGAAGGTTTTTCCAAGATGTCGCTGTTTGTACGTACTTGATTCTTTTTTTTAGATTTTTTTTAAAATCATTTTTTTAAAAACCTTCACGGGTGCCAACAGCTCACCAAAGTTCCATCTAAATTGAATGAATGGTAAAGGAACACATAGAGGACAAACAAACTTTAATTTTTATATAATATATATAGATGACATCGTCTTTTATTTTTGGGTTTCATAAAAAACCTACATTTTAAATTAAACGAGGAGCAACTCTCTAGTGCAGTTCAGAAAATTAAAAAAGGAAACGATTATTATTTTTTTAAAGTGTATAGTTTTGCGACATTACGGATAGTTGTAGGAATATTATTAAGCCTTTAATTCATTATTCACAACTTGTCACTGAATCTCTCATAATAATTGAATAACGCATGAGTTGACGTAAAATAAATGTTTATTTTCCTTGTCTCAAAAAATTTAAGTAACCCTAATTTTGCTGACTTTCAAATGACAATTTTTTATAAATCTTTGCGCCATATGTTGAACACGAAATGAAAAAACTCCATTTGATATAAGCAGCTGTGTGTTTAAATTATGGTTTTTTAAGTAAAACAATTACAGGGTTACAATTTCACACTTTTATGGCGTCTTATTTATGATATAAATTTAAAATTTATTTTTTTGTACACATAAATCTCTTACCACATCTTGAATAAAGTTTGCGTAAGTTACAATATCATTTTATCTCCTTAACTCGGAAGTTTCAATTGCTTTTATTTTACATAATGGAGAATAATGGAAAAAGTTTTTTATTCAATGAAAGATGACACCACGAAAAAGTTTTGATTGAAATAGAGGCAAAAAATGAAGAGTGGAATAATTAAAAAAATCAACTTTGGAGACACTTCAAATGGGTCCTAAGTGACTAAAATCTTAATTTTCTTGTTCATTGAAAAGTTTTCCTTAAAAAGGGATTAATCAGTTTTGTTCGGTGCGGTTTCTTACCTTTATTAGACCAACTTTGTGATATTTTGGTGTGACATTATTTTATGCCCCCAATTCATTAAAATATCGATTCAAACTTCAACTACTAATTCGTCGACTTCAAACTCCCCTTATTACTTTTCCGACCAATGAAGCCTGTGACACTACGATAAAAAATCTTTCTACTACAAAAAGTTTTCAAGTTGAAATGATGTTTCAAAAAAATTCTCCTAAATATATTTTTAGAGCTGTTATATTTTTATAGATATTTTTGGTACATAAAAATTATTAATCAGAAATATGTTATATTTTTTAGTTAATCTTTTGCGTCGATTATGTTCAGTACTTAGAGAGGGTTCCATGCTACAATTCAGGATTCAAATCCTTTTGTGCATATTTGCCTTCATATTATATTTGCTTTAATCATAATTAAGATTTAGTTCCATACAATTTTATTGAAACTTATTATTTATTTATTATGAATCTTTTTATTTGACTTACAATATCATTAAAAGAATAACAAAATTTTCACTGATCAAGATAACAATTAATAAGAAAAAAAACGGTACTCTCATTAGAATAAATGTTAAAATATACTAGCAGTCCCTATCATTAAAATATAATGTTTCGACAATTGAGAATTTCTATTAAGTTATTGGTTAATAATTAATTATTTTCCTCAGTAAAATTGTGTTAAAAACCATTTAAAACTAAGAATTGCTCTCGGGTAAAATTTCTATCTTACGACAACACTTTACTGTAGATATGTGGCATATTTTCATTGGTAACATTCTCACCTAAATTTGGTAATACCTAGTGTTATTTTTCTCATTGAGAATCTGTAGGTAGTGTCAGTATTTTTCTTCATCAATGTGATTTTATTTTTTGAAACATTAAACAACATCTTACAAAGATCATCATTTTTTCTTTCTTTGAAAGTTGAAATCATAACATTCAATAAGTTTTATTAAATATAATAAGCCTCTCATTTAATCATAAATATAACAGTAAGTATAAAACGAAGTCATCTTGGGATTTAAAGAAATTATTATGTAAGCGATGAAAAGTTTTATCTGATTTAAAAAGGTCTGCATATAGTGTCAGTCACTATTTCAAGTTTTAATCAGTATGAAATAAGAAATGGTCGGTAATTATTCAAAATAGTCAGATACTAATTTGATAAATGGTGAGTTATTAAACTAAACGGTTATAACATTTATTTATTTGTCAATTATTTATTGACCATACATTATTATTAACTGACCATTTGTTATTTCTTTTTTTTTCCATGTCCGCTCCCAATGTGGAGCATATGGTCTCCTAATGGACGTATTTTGACAGATTTTTTTCTACGAGAACTGCTTTTCACTCGGTTGCTCAACCTCTCTTTTCTTTTTCGAAGAGAGTAGGGATAGAAGGATAGGGCTATGGCAGGACTAGTGGTTAGCTAATCGCTCTCGTTACGCCCCGTGAGGATGGGATTGGTGGGAGGGAGAACTCAGACTACGAACAGAAATTCATAAATCGATTGAAAGATCAATCTATGAAAACCGTCCGCACCGGAAATCGAACCCGAGACATCCGTAACCGTAACCAGCGACGAAACCAACTGCGCCACGGACGCCGACATTATTTCTTACTTACTATTTATCAAATTAGTTACTGATCAAATAATTAGTTGCCATTTAAAAAGGTTGACAACAACAAAATATGAAACAGTGTGTCGCTCATCAAAATCATGTGACAGTTACATAAAAATGAAAATAATAAAACGAACTCACGTGGACAGTTGTAGGTCCCGGAAGGATTACGCACCAAGTTTATGTTTCTTTCCTGATATACCAAGTTAATATTTATGTGAAACTGTCAGCAGAAAAAAAGCATTTTTCATAAAGTTCCTTTCTCAGATCAATGTATCACATTTTATTTCGGTGAAAATATAAAACCCAATCCTAGATGTATCGTAAAAGGTTTCTATTTGAAATTCAACCATTTTTTATTGCGTATATTATATTACTCCGAGGCGTCAGATTACGATGTTTAGCATATCACAAGTATTTTAATATTTTTTTTTATTTCAAACAAAAATCCGATGCCAAAACCATATTAAATTTATTGAGTGTCACCAGATTTATATGTGTATCTCAACAATTTTTTAATGATGCGGCCGGTTCCATAATCTCATGAAAGCATTATTTTGACCAGATCATGTATTTTATATAATATTATACTTACTTGAAAATACCCTCTAAATCACAGGTTCCCAAACATATTATGCACATGGACCCCTTCTTAAAGCAAAAACGTTACCATGAACCCCTGAATAAAATTACTCTACATAACTGCATAATAAAAAAAAATGTAAATCTAGTTTTTATGTCTTAAATGTTACTTAAATGATAATGTAAAAAACCTAAAATTTAAAGTATGATGAGGTTCATAAAAGCACTAAATCCACGTTCTACTAAATACGAAGACGGAAAAGCAATCAACAGCCTCTTTACAGTGACCCATAATACAGGATATAAAATTGATATCTGTTTGTGTAACCAGAATTTATGATGTCCTTATTCAAATATTGGTTTCAGCTCCTCATTTGTGAATAATTCAATAGATTGCTCCTGTATTACGATGGATTCATCTGAGCCTGTAGCCTTGCTTGCAAAAGGGTTCAACACCCAACAAATGGCTACCGACTTGATTATTGCTACTTATTTTAACTTTCATAATAGTGGAAATGTGTCAGAAATGTTTTTTTTTACATTTAACCTCTCGCGGACCCCCCTCAGTCGTCACAAGGACCCCTGGAGGTCGGTCGGATCCACTTTGGAAACTACTGTTGTAAATAAACGAAAACTATACTGTTGTTTAAGTGAATCGGAAAATTTTACAATGCATATTTTTTTAAATTTTGATTATAAAGTAAATCCGTTATGATCCAGAAGTTTCAGGTATTCATTAATCAGTGTTTTCCAATACTTATTTCCTTTTGTCATCAGATCTTCTATATCTGTATATAAATTTATATTCGTTTATCATTTTTGCATATTATGTGCTATGTGGTATATTCGACAATAGATGATTTGAATAGAGTGTAGATTACTTGCTGTAATGCAATCTATGAACCTCCCATTTTTAGGAAGGTAAAGGATATAAAGATCACACAATAAACACTTCAGACATCGATTCCTTTAGATATAAAATCATAAATCGTTTTAATAAAACATTCCAATCAAATATTCTAACTCTTAATGAAGAAACGTAAAATAACTGTAGCACTAAGCCGTAACTATTTGGCATAAGTCAAAAAGCATTTCTAAAATGCCTCCAAAACCCTCATTTACAGTCGTTTCAAAAAATTATGGAGTCATTCATGATGTTGAATGTTTTTATTTTTCCAAAATAAGGCGTATGCAATCATGCACTGCCAAAACAATCATTAATTTTACAGGCCTCAAGCCGAGTAGCCAACTTCGTTGGCTTCAATGACGGTGCTCACGGGCTCGAATCCCAGTGAAGTCAGTTTCATAAATTGATTTTTCAATCGATTTGTGAAGTTGTGTTCGAAGACATGGAAGACTGTGGCATCTGATCCTATAAAAAACGAGACGTAGAGAGAGTCATTATAAAAGTCACTATTCCTACCAATGTCCTTATCCTTATATTTTTTTGGAAAAGACAAGTTAAGTAACTGAGTAACAAGCAGTTCTCTTGGAAAACTTCAGTTGAAATAAACTCCGCTGGGAGTAAATATGCACATTGAGAGCGAACATGGTTAAAAAATATATCTATAGTAATACAATTACAGACGATAATTTTTTATCGGAAATGAAGATATCTTTAACATTATAAATAACCTTGCGATATATTAGGATATAATAGTTAGTCTGAAGATGCTTCTTAATGAAGTAAAACGTGTTACATTTAGTAACATAGCCAGTGAAATAACTAAGTTATCAATTTTTATTCTATATTGAAGATATCTTTACTAGAAACATGCATTTTATCGCTTTTCTGGAATAGCATCCTTTATGCAAGATCCTCACGTGCAATGACGTGTGTGTCTGGATTGAGCCAAAGTTCGCGTATTTGCGAGTAAAAGCAGGTACCTGCTATCTGCCCACCCTCTCGAACATCAAGTATTTTATTAGAGGCCATAGGGGCAGTGTTGTCTGCCGCCCAGCCGGCCCCTGCCCAGCCCACCATATATTATGCACTGGGTGTTTCTTTATGAGCTCTACAATGTTTGCCGGTGCACATCAGAGGCGTTGCCATCTTTCCTATTTGCAAAAACATATTTTTTTCACTTGAGTCTACGCAAGTGTTTAACAGCAAAATAATCAACAGAATCCTTCATATTTTTCTTAAATTAAAATCTTAGTTGAGTGTGACTTATCATTGAAGCTATCTAAATATAGAGAAAACCTCATAAATCTATGCTGTAGCTTCACATTTGGAGATTTTCTTTTTCACCCATGTCAAAATTTATTGATATCAATCAGTATTGATTCGACTAGTAACGCCTTGCTACGATTTTTGTGTCAAGATACGGGAATTGTAAACACAACGTATTATTGAAATTATTATTATTCCTACAGTTTAAAATTTGTATGCTTTCTTGAATACGTTTTCGAGCAGTCCGAAACATATCTTAAATTAATATTTTCTTTGGTTTTTAGCCATATTTTGACATTACCTATCACTTAAGCCAAAAAAATTAAGATTGTAAGAAAAAAATAATATTTAATACTACTGCGATACTCAACAATCCTTATTTTTGTAATTTTGAACTTTTAGCAGCTTTATATGCTGCTAAATTAAAAACAACAAAAAAACATTCTAGCCTACATCAGAATAACTTCAAAATGATTGAATTACTTGAATTTATGGTTTTTTCTTACCAAAAATGTGGTATTTTCACCATTTCATGCTATATAACCATACTACCACCATAAGTATTAAAATTCTGCTAATGGCCAATATACATAATATTGTGAGAACTGAATCATTAACTATGATTTAAGCCTTGTAAATCTCATATAAAAAAATTGTATAAAGTAATGCTTTTTATAATTAACCATGACCCGAAATTATCAATTCAATTTTGTGAAAAAAAGAACAATTGTTGAAATAACCGTATTACATGTATTTACATAGAATATTCCTTTTCCGCATACCATCACTTTACAATTTAAAATATTGACTGTGGGTGCTTAATGGAATTTCACCATCAAATTTAAACGAGTCAAATTTAATCTTTTTACCACTTTTTCTATCTTTTTTCTATCAAAAATATTTTCTAATACCTATTTACAAATTGTTTCATTAAATTACTATCATGTCTTTGTAAAGTATCATATATATCATTCTCAATGCTCACTAAATTTTTTTTATGTCCGTTAATGTATCACAAATGATAACATGTTGTAACAATATTAAACATGATTTATAAATTATATTAAGTATCAAAATACCAGCGCTGGTGATTCAGATAAAAAATTCTTAGAAAATAATGGATATTATTTCTATCATAATACTCATAAATCTTAATAAGATGTCTTTCTTATTATATCAAGACATTGTTTTTCTATTAGAAGCTTATTTCGTAACCTCATTTATAATTTTGCAAGAATTTCTCTTCCTTACGCTTTCATAATAGAATAGCTTATCAACTGTTTTTTTTGTGATACGAAAACGTTAAATAATTATTTTACAGAATTAATCTTCACCTTATTTATGTATGAAATATAATAATTCATATAACTATTAAATTAAATATTCTGGGTAAGGGTAAAGAAATAAAATAATAATTAGCAGGGCAGTGGAGTTGGTGTTGAGGTTTTATCGTACATATTTTTTACTGAGTCCAAGACGTCAAATATGTTATGTAATAACTAAAATATTTTCTTATTCACCGTTTAAATTAATCGATAAATTTGGCTACCCATATTAAAAATTCGAAATCACTATCAGAATCGGAGTCAATAAATTTCTATACGACTCCGCAATTCTAATGTGTAGTTCTTCAATAATAATTCTTGTCATCAAACACATTGCTTCCTAACCATATTACAGAGAGGCTGTAGCATAAACGTCATTTCAGATTTTTCATGGGAAGGGGGACAAAAATAGTCAGTTTGTTGATACTCCCTCCCACAAATTCTTGGGTTGTACCAAATAAATTCCAATTGACTCAATACACAACACTGTCATATTCATTTCAAATGAAATTTGATGAAACGAAGAAAAATACTCACAGATATTTTATTAGTTTATCCTTATTTAAAATAAAGTTTCCTTCCGAATAAAACAAACAAGCTGCTCCAAATAAAGAGCAACATCATTTCTCGAACCTTCTTTATTAATAATATCAATATAAATATTTTTATGGTGATAATATACCATTTTACTGATGATACGTTGGTGGAAGTCTATTTTTGGAATAAAAATAAAAAAATCCCTTCAAAATAATAGATCAACCAAATTATAAAACCCATTTTATTTCGCTAATTTTTTCAGTTTCATTTAAAAAAATAATTTAATTAATTATTTTTCAATAAAATATATTATTTCAAAGTCAAATTTCCAGTTAAATTTTCATCGAATTAAATTTACAGCACCTGATTCTGAAGTATCCTTCAAATTAAGACAGACCCAAGTACTTCCCCAAGCGACCATATCCTAAAGTCATAGAGGACCTATCTTCACTTGGAACATTACCTCACCCTGTCAAATTTCCTTTATACCATGTGATCCTCAAAGTTTCGGCTAATCAAGACCAGTTAATATCAGCTTCACAAAAATAACATTCTAATGTTAACATATCTTTTAATTTTATATTTTACCCATTTTTGAATAGCTATTTTTTAGAATAATTAATTCCTCATACTAAATAATTTTTTATACTATACTAATTGTCCAACTTTGCTGCTGTGGAATGACATGGAAATGATGTCAAAAAACATTTTCTATAATCAAGATTTTTTTTAATTCCATGTAATACGAGTTTTCCCAGTAACTTTGAAAGGTTGAAATAACAATATATTTTTGTTCATTTAATGTTGTTCCAGCAATGAAAATGAGTAACTAATTTTTATTTAATAATTATATTATATTTCTTCTTTTCACACTCGACATAACATCGCCCTCGTTTTGGAAAAATATAAGTCGTATTTTGTCCCAAATTAACGCTTATATAAATTAAAATGCATTCAGAAAATCAAACTTCATATATTATTCATCTCGTGTAATAAGATTCATATGGTTTTATTCTGCAATATTTATTATTTTCCATCAGTATATTCAGTATATAATTGTCACAAAGATATGAATTAATTGCTTAACCATGCCACAAAGAAAGACTAGGATAGGGCGTGGGAAGGTACTTGTCAAACGTGAATACAATGAATGTTTAATAATATCTTTAAGGAAAAGATACAATGCACAACAGGTAAATTCAGTCAGAAATTGATTGATATCATGCGTAGTGAAATGATATATTTATAATTTATCTATTGAACAGTCGAGATAGTAAATCGGTATAGCTGGCACTCAACATTTTTTAACTTTCTACCCATTTTTGATTTTATGTTAATTTAGACAACTAGATGAAAATAAATTATACGTTATAAAGAAAATGGTTTGAAAACCATCGCCAGAGTCCGTCGGAAATTTCGCATTGGCTATACGTTTGGCGTGAATTCATTATTCAGGGCGACCGTGCGCGAAACACTGTACACAAGGCAACGTCTGTGGGTCTATCTATACCCCAGCCGCTTTCCGTGTGTGGTGTTATTTACGAATGGGCCTCCTAGATAGTCTTATGTTTCATTGTGAACCAGAGAACGGTTCATTGAAAATACATTATACTTTTAAAGTTACTCCCAGAGCGTGCCGTATTTTTTTACTTCGGACACCTTCGAAAAAAGAGTTAAGAACCTTAGGTAGTCAAGCCTCTGTTGTATTTAAAAAAATAATTCGTTTACATGGGATTTGAATTTCGTAAGCATATTCGCGATGTTAAGACGCATTTCCAATGAATCGGGATTGACGAACACCTGCTGTTAGTCAGTCGATCAAGCTTCTTTTTTCTAGAGAGTAATAACATGAGGATATGATTAAGAGGGGACTATAGTAAACAAATCACTCTTTCTACACCCAGTATTCAGGAAATTCATGGCTTAAAATACGAATAAATTTATCGATTTGGAATCAATATATGATAAGGTCCAATCGGGGATTGGATCTCTCAACGATAGAAGAGAGTGAGACGAAATTCTTAGATCTTAGAGCGCCGTCACTGTTGCCAATCGGTTACGTTGACCAGGACAATGAGCTTCAATACCATAGTGAGTTATATTGAGTTTAGCGTTGACCTTCTTTTAGTAGGTAGATATTCGATAAAATATAATAATTTTGAACAAAAATAATTAAAACCTCTAGAAAGAAAATGAATAATAATATAAAATTAATATAAAATAAATGTTTAATGTTCCATTCAACTACGTATTTCAATCAAACATTTATTATATTCAAATAGTGGTTTAGTCAAAACGATTATTTGATTACGAACCAACTTATTGCAGTGGAATTTTATTATTCGAAAAGTTATATGAAAATCCTTAACAACACGAAATTGGGACTTGAGATAAACTTTTCATGTTTTTACGACTTCTTGTTCCACGTATCTTGTTATATTGAAGTATCATCAAACCGCACTTGACAAGAATGATATTTTGTTTCACCAAAATGAAATAACATTTTTGTGTATTTTTATGAAGAAATTTTTTATTGGCCCTTGTCTTTGATAAGTGGGAGGCAATATTTACCTTGTTTTGAAGCGAAAACTTAATGATTCGTAAAATGAAACGATGATGCGGTAAGCTAATATAAATGTTTGTTTTTTTTTTTCATTATTTCTTTCTTGTCAGAAAATTGTTTTCGAAATTCTTAATAACCCTCTCTTATTGATTCATTTATGTTTTGGCTGTTGACTTATAATTTTCAAACGGGGATGTTTTTATATTAAAAATAAACAAAACACAAAATTGGTAAAAATAAAATTATTTTATGGAGCACGACTGCATTGGCTTATTTCAGGTAATAAGTGAGGTTTTTAAAAGCAAAAACTAAACCGTCCACTTTTCTATGGTAGTTAAATAATAAACGACGTTTTAGTGACGTTTAAACTTTTAGTTTTATTGACAGTTTATTTTTTCTATCGCGATGGATTTTCAATGAAAAACAATATGCCTTCTTTTACTAACCAGTCAGCCACTATTTACAATTAATTTAAGGAAATAAAAGAGGACATATTGGCATTGAACTCATGGGTTTCTGCGAGTGATTTCTGTAGCATGAGAAGACGTTTAAACATTCTTTGCGTCAGGTTTGTGGCAGGTTTTGCAAATTAAATAGCATTACATATTATGTGAAATGACTAATATTATACAATTATTATAGATTTAGACAAAATGTAGACATATAGGTGTTTGCCTTTAAACTACTTAAATAATAAATTCAATCATTAATATCTTCTATACATATATGTATAAGAATTTAAAAACAAAATTTTAAACAAATTTACAGTGGCTTTAACATTTTTATTTAATGACATAAACATTAAATGTTTAAGACACATACGATGAACGCAAATGAGAATTCGTTTTAAAGTTACTCGTGGTCAACTTCACGAAAAGAGACATCACAAGCACCCATCTCCAAGATCTCAAATTTAAATTGAAAAATTTTGAATTTTATACTGATCTTATCGGGACTTGAACCCAGACTCGCCTAATGGCTAGAGCAAGGTTTTAAAATAAAGTGGCGGATGGAGATAACCAAAGTGACTCCTGATTTCTGGACCAGCCAATTCATAACTGGCCATGGTCACTTCGCTGCCGAGCTCTTCCAGCTTGGCCGGTTGGTAGATAGTCCACTATGTAAATGTATCAATATGATCCAAGATGCTGATCACATCCTTTGGGAATATCCAGACATGAACAACGAACGGGAAAAATTGCTCAATACGATACGACTATCAGTCGGATCTGTCGGCCCCGTCGGTCATGCCGACTTGGTTGCATCTTTGACAAATTACAAGGCATTTAAAGAGTTTACGGCGTCCTATGGAAAGCGATTGGAACGCAATTCCTTAAGACATTGAACCCCTTGTTTTTTTCTTTTCTCCTCCTGCACACTAGAGTGCATGCAACCAAGTGTTGAGGAATTTCTCCTCGGACGTTCCCGGCAAACATTTGAAACACGCATAACATTGTTACACTGTGGAATACACTCTGTAAGAGTGTGAAGCCGTAGCGGGTAGTGGTGGGTACAACGTTGAGTACCCTAGGGCATTAAAAAAAAAAAATCTCTTTTCCACCCAACTTTATCATTAGTTTATTTACGATATTATTGAGAAATACTCTATTTCTAGTGGGAGACATAATGTATAAAAGTCTCTGTCTATTGTATTGAGTATTGAGATGGCTTAGAACATTTGTATTTTGTTTACCGTTGATGCTAGCGAGGTAAGTGCATTTTCTCAACACCTGTGTTGTTATTGCTCTTTTAACAGATCGCAACGTACTCTATCATAAGATTTCTATTTATAATCTAGTCATTGATACTAATCTCTTTACGTAGAAATTAAAAAATGAACAGAGTTTTTTTTCAACTAATTAGCATGCGGCTAAACGTAAATATGAAATGTGATAATTACAACATTAATTACCTTTACAAGGGAAAAAACTGCGTGGTAATTGATTTTAATAGCTATTTAAAATTATGTTTATTAACTACTGAAAAATCTTAATAATTTCGATGAAAATATTCATTTTTAATACTTTACTATAATTTAAGACATCGACTGAAGGTGCTTGATGCTTTTGGAGGATTTGAACTTTACTATAAATCAATGGAGTTTTTCTACTGATTTGACTAAAATTATGATCGCTTGCGATTTCATTGTTACTATTTAATTGTATGTTTTAAGCTTATTTTCAAAAAGTTTTATGCGCTATTAAGTCGGTCCCAGAATATTTCGTTCTAACATTGATCTAACAAATAAAGTAGTTCATTTTTACCTGCAACGTTT
Organism: Himalopsyche phryganea; assembly: GCA_022494535.1. Lineage (NCBI taxonomy): Eukaryota > Metazoa > Arthropoda > Insecta > Trichoptera > Rhyacophilidae > Himalopsyche > Himalopsyche phryganea. Next base: position 5,960,939 of record JAGVSL010000008.1, on the reverse strand, counting down.
TCATCAAATTATTTCAATATTCACTAATAAGCAAAAAAAAAACACCTACAGATTGCAACCAGGATCCCTGTACTTTGGTCGGATTTCCAATACCAAAATACAACTTTCAAGGTGTTTATTGTCAATTCTCGGTGAAACGGCATCTCATTTTAAAAAAAACTCACATTTTTTATACTACTTCCACATTTTTCTATAATAACCAGGACCGGTTTTGCTCATTGTGGTTATTCCCATCACAAAAATGTGAAATAAGTAAAATAATGTTTTAGCACAAAAAATAAATGGAGCATTGCATTCATTTACGCGTTGGACCTTGCAATAGTTATCGAATTCACGATTACAATTCTAATTTCACTACTTATAATATAATCAAAATATATTGTATTTTAGTTATTAGGTTTGGTTTGTGACGCTCATCTTATATTGACGCATTTATTTTACTATACGACCTATAACATTGAATATCTTTTAACATAAGATACAATATAACAAAAATATTTAGCATTTACAACCAATAAATAGCAAGGGCTAAAAATCAATTGGAATTTTGAATATCACTAGATATCAGCAAGAAAACACAAAAGATAAAAGAATAGTATTCAAGATCTCAAATGTTAGAATGTATACATATCGACTGTGGAAAGGAAAAAGGACGCAACCCACACCAAAAAATATTGTGTATAGCTCACACAAAACGTGCTAATAACTTTCTTTTATATATACATATACAATATATCGACTGTAGAAAGGGAAAAAGACTTCTTTTTTCGATTTTTTTTTCGATAATCACAATGCATATAATTTAATACACGTTTTGGTTGGGCTATGTATCTAATTTTTGTGTGTGGGTTACGTCCTTTTCCCTTTCCACAGTCGATGTATATTAACATAACCGGGAATTAACCAAAACCACTCTGATCACTAGGGTAAAGTCCTTACCAATAGACTGCAGAAGCCGACAATTGATTATCTTTTCGGTATAATATTTTAGATATTTTTTTTGAAAATTGGGAACTTATTTGATTATTTAATAAGAGGAACATTTAAATGTGTACATTTTTTTGATTAATTACTTTTCATAAAATAACGAATAAATTCTTCAAAATAAAAATAGAGATAATAAAAACACGATAGTATTATACAAATAAATATAGAATGTATTTGATATTTTATCGACTCATGTCTTAGTTGTATATAATATATAACGTAGTTAGTAAGTGTATCGCACTTACTTGGTGGAAAGGAAAGGTTGTTTCATTTGAGTTGTGCTTTTAAGCGATCGGTCTCATACGGCGACCGCAGGTGCGACGCTGAGTTTGAAATCTTGAACGGAAACACTTTGCGGCTGCATGCGAGGCGTCGATCACACACTCCGGCGGCGTCCATCGCGGCCATTGTGGCCGACGGCGTCACACGGTGGACCTTCGCGGTGGGAAACGTCCGCTTGATTGATTACGTGACTCGCTTTTGCCGCTTCCATTAGCGTAAGTGATTTTTTTTCACCTCAAATAATCCCAGGAATCGTTTTTCAGTGACGAATTTTGTTTTTTTTCTCGCTCCAATGTAACCACTTAGCTAATGTTAGCTGCGTTAATTGCTCACTCAAGTATCCAGTTTGGCTCACTTTTAGTAATTAGTGAAAGGGGAATTCATTAATATCGTTAGCAATTTGGATTTTAAAACAATGCATAATTACTTTACAGATGCATGTTAAAAATACGTTAATGCTTTTAGATGTTCCAAATAGCAAATGTTCACTTTTATTGAATTATTGATAATAAGGTAAACGTGAATTGGTTGTAAAGACACCTTTTACAAAAAATACAAACATCACCTTCCATCTCGATTTTCGGAATACGCTCTTTTCAATTATACATCGAATCAATCAATATCTATTCTACCTGTCCATTATAATTAAAATTGTTAGATAAATTTACTAGAAGGTTGCTAATACAACGAAACTTATTTAATTGTAAATTTATATTCATTCAATTGCCATTTAAATGGTAGAACTTCATTATTTGGTAAAAAATGCAAAAATATATGAATTATGAGCTCTCGGTGCCATGAGATAATCGTTTATAATTATCAGGGTCGTAGAGTCGGGAGGCGTACGAATCCGAGTGAATCCGACTGCCATGTTTTTGGCTGGGATAAGACAAGTGGTTAGTTAATTTTATTTATTTTCATACGTCTCGTTGTTAACTATTTCTACTCTCAATGTGGAGAATATGGCTTCCTAATGAAGGTATATCAACAAAAGTTTGCTACTAGAACTGCTTCTTATACAGTTGTTCAACCCTTTATTTATTTACATGAATTTTATGATGGAACTGAATGCGTTGCTATTTTATAGTCAATTTGTTTACAAATTTTCATAGGTATCATTTTTATAGTAATTGAACAAAGCAATAAACAGATTTCACTATTTTAATATTTTAAGACATCGACTGAGGGTGCTTGATGGAATTTGAATATCAAATTTGGATTATTGAGATTTTCGAGCGCACGAATGCCTGAAGATGCCGAAAGGCGAAACCCGGGTCGTTAGTGACAAAATACATTGAAGTGTACAAAATCTCAATAATCCAAATTTGATTTTAATATTTGTTTTTAATTTTATATTTATCTATATATATCCAGGATATGACGTTCCTTTTCTTCACAAGTGGATTGAAATGGGTTTATCGTATTATGCACCATTCACTGCTTTTCATTTAAATTACCTATATCAAATAGTTGTGCACTACACTAGTTATGATTGTTAGTTATAAAACTTGTTTTATAAAAAAAGCATGGAAGTAGAAACCTATAATGGGCAGTTAATGGCAAAAAACATGCTAATAAATGTGATTTAAACCTTTTTTTAAGCGTTGTTTAATTCATTGATGTATGACAATATGTTCTGCAAAAGATGAATGAAAACTAGGGCTTTAAATTATAATTAATATGTTATTGTCTCGATTACGAATTTTCTCGTCAGCTATTTTTTGTAATATTACTCCTTATTGTACTTTAATTAAAAAAAAAACATTTATTAAAAATAACACATCAATCTTAAAAATGTATTCACTAGACCATTCAGAAGAGTTCATTTATAAAACAAGCACGTACTTTTTAATGTTTATTTCTGAAATATAAAGCTTTTTGGATGTTACTCATGATAAAATGTTTAATTGCTCGACGTACAAATATGAACAGTATTTTCACTGCGGCTATTTCAATTATCGCGATATCATTTTCACCAGTCAAGTTTTTAATAAGGGCGTTATTACCAAAATTTACGGTCATTTGTATAACGGCGAGTGAATCCGCAATACGTAATGTTTATTTTACATGTTGCGATAAATTTCCTTTTGCGCGATGGAAAGTGTAGCGTCCGCTGTGCTTTTTTTGTGCGCTGTAAATTATGATTTTGCCAGAGAAAACAATGAACTTCACGATAAGCGGAAGGAAACTGCGGACCGGTTATCCACTTAGCGGAGTTCTAATTTCAAAATAAAAACGGACAATTCTATCGTGGAAAATACACAGCCACATCGGTTTTGCTGTAATATAGAGCGGCCTCAAGGGTCAAAAGGTAGGACACGTGTTCATTTAGGGTAGAAAGGAAAACTCTCACATTATTTACCTTTCACAGATTACTTATGACTGTTGTGTGCAACGCTATGCGAGAAAAATCAGTACCGCATATCCACATTTTCAAAATACTGGATTTGTTTTAAATATCAGTATTGAAAGAAAATGAGACGCGTAGAACTTATAGATTTATCATAAATCAGTCAAACTTTATCTAGTTTTGCAGAAAAAGTGGTCGGAATGTTTCAGGCTCAATTCTTGGTAAGGTGATGTTGTATAATGGTATTTTCCTATATCTTAAAAACATGGCAAATGCATTTACGATTGCTAGCTGAAGATCCTGTTTGAACTACTAACTGGGCAACACTAAATGGAGTTGAATCGAAAAAAGTACTATTTTGACAAATAGAAGGCAGCGGAAAACTTTTTGAAAGCGGTAAAAATGATTCTCATAGATTTTGTGGCGAAAGGATTAACGGGATATTTTTCATTTAAAATTAACCTTTTCATGCATTCCTAATAATTGTATTTAAATATGTGACATAAGATTTGCGATCCATTTATGAAAAATTTACTATTCTTGTATATAAATGTATTGTATCGTTTTTTCTCAATATAGAAAACTATTATATCAATAAAATTTATTACGAGGTGGCAGCGACACCTGTCGTCAGTCGCTTGATACCCCTGATGCGAACGATGCGCAGACGGGAAGATGTCATGTGAACGTGAGCTGTGGGCTAAAGTAAAGTTTTACGTAAAAGTTCTTAATTTCTCTCTCTTGGCGTATGCACTGTGTGTTGCGTTACAGATATACATATAAATCTTGACGAATACATTTGTTTTATTATATAATGAAATTTCGGCTCCAATGGGGTTTTACTCTATTTTCCATATTTTTTTTTCTGATTTCTTTTGAAGTATCAACCATCTCTTTTGTTTTTTAACTACTGTAATTTATTTATTATTAAATGTAAATGCTTAATCAAAAAGCAAACAATATTATGTATCGGTTTATTCGGTACTTTTTTTTCATTCACTGAGCAAAATTCTACGGCTCTATACAACTCAACCTTCCATACATCACGGCTTCGTATTAAAATATTAGCGAAGAAACAACTTTTCATATTAATAGGTCTGACCGCTTTTAATAAAAACATGCAGCGCGTATACCAACAGCTTTAACTAATGACGGACCTTACATTTTAAATTACACAGAATACTCGGACATTAACTCATTTATAAATTTTTAACAAAATATTTTGCGGTTTTTTTCCATTTTGAAAAGTGATTAATGAAACCATTTTAATAGCGGAGATATTTTTAAAATATCATAATAAAAATAATTTTACGATTTTGTTTTTATTAAAAAACAATGCTATTCATACAGAAAACATTATTTTCTCTGTCGCTCTTTTCTTTATCACTTTAATAGGGATAGCTGTACAAAAACAGGCTTCTCGGTATTTCGGCTGTTTTTTCAATACTCATGTCAAAATGCGAAATACCAGTATTTCTGTATTAAAACTTTGTTTAACCATGTCCACTACCAATGTGGAGCGTATAGCTTCCTCGTGGTGATATATCAACAGAAGTTTTCTAAGAAAGTTGTTCAAGCTGTCTTGTTTGAGAAAAGTAGAGATAGGGCAGGATTAGTGGATAACTAATCGCTCTCGCTATGCCCCGTTTTTAGGATCGGATGTGTGAGAGGGAATTTTAGATATCACAAACATACATTCTTACGAATAGAAATCCGTAAATCGATTAAAAAAAAATCAATTAATGAGACTGTCTGTACCGGTACTTGAACCCGAGACGCCGTAACCGAAGCCAACGACGTTTATCACTGCACCACGGACCCGACAAGTAGATGATAGTTTGAAGCATATTTTTTTACTGGATTACAGTATTTTTTTCATATAAAAATTACTTCATTTCAATGTCTTTAATAATAATTATCATTTCATTTTTAATTTTAATTGTTTCATATGAAAGAAGATAAAATCATGAAGATATATAGGAAATAAATTTCACTAAAACGATTGTCCGTATCTAAAAATAAGGGCAATTTTATATATAAAAGAAAGAAAATGAAATCAAACAATATTCATTACTTTTGTCTGAAAGGAATACTGAAATTAAATTATTTTTATAATGAAATTTAAACAAAATATCTTTTTATATTATATTTATTGTGCTGTCTGCGGTTGATATACAGACAACGTATGTGGGAACTTTGATCTCTTGTACGTATTAAATATTAAATAAAGAAAATAAATGCTACTTTGTATTGAATTTTTAAATAAGATCTACCTTATACCTGTAAATATTCTTTACTTTTAATAATAACAGTATATTTTTTGAAATTTTTGTTCAATATTTAAAAAAACTTTACTTGAACAAATCCACACTGCCTCCAGATTGATCGGTATATATGCATACGAAAAAATAAGGAGGCAATTTTTTACATCATATGAGACTCAATAATTTCATATGCATATATCAAAGAATGATGTTATTAAACAGAAAATTAAGAGATAAATCTTATAACTTTATATTATATATACATTGGAAAAAAATGCAGACAAAGAGACTGCATTATTTTCATAACACATTTCTGTATTATTATTAGTTCCAATAGTCGTATATTATATTATAATTGTAGAATTTTGTTTTTTTTTATCTCATAACAAGGCACACTTTTAAGGTGTTAACTGTCAATTCTTGGTTCAAAGGCATTATATTTTTAAAATAAAAAAAGCATTTTTGTACTGCTTCCGCGTGTTTATAATTATCAGGACGGTTTCGCTCATCACAAGCATTATCAACTGATGAAAACTGATTAAAAAAAAAACAAAGTATAATTTGATTTTTTAGTTTCATTTTAGAGTTTCGGCACTTTAACATAAATATGACATATTTAATTTTACAGATAATGCACTTTAATTCAATATTAAAATCTTTTTTTTGTACTTTGAGAATTGGAATTAAGTATAATTTGCATTGAAAATATAACATGAATATATTAATTAAATTTATGTATACTTAACAACACTGCATGTAAAAATTAAATGAACATTCCTGAATAAAAAAAAAACATTGCAAAAGTTTCTTTATAAATAATGACCGACCATGATACGAGTATTATAATTATGACGTTTTATTATACAACCTAACTATAAAAATATCAAATTCGCATAATATAATTTAAATAATGGATTCGCAGTAACAATAGTTGGCCACTTGCAAAAAGACTAATCTAAAAGTGTCTCTGAAACAAAATCTGAAAGCGGACGACCACTACAGGGTGCTTAAAGTTGTTTTTCATACGTCTCCTTTCAACAGGGCGGTCATGTTTTGAGCCGCGTTGCACTTGTCGTGACGTGTGTCGTGACTAAATAGCAGGCCCCGTACACTCGTGCAGTTGTGCACTCTGCACTCATGGCAGCGGCAAAACAAAGCCTCTCTTTGCGCTTAAGCCTTCTTCGTTGCATTCTACAAAAGATGCATAATTACAAAGGCGCAGGTTGATAAATTGTCTAAGGTTAATGAGCTTTGCCCCTGGGTCGAGGAAATTTATTTCCTTCTTTTTCAATTGTTTTATTTACAGAAGATAATAAATTTGAAGTTGTATTTAAATTGTCATTACTATTAATTTTATTTATGTTGTCTTTATCTTTCATGAAACCACATAAGTGTAAGACTTCAAATTCTCAGAATATCACATACATTACCTTTTCACTAATAAATGTTGTTTTCTTTTTCCAATATTATTTTTAAAAACTATATTATTTGTCAAAACTTGAAGAATAAAAATTAACTATTATATCGACAGCGTTTTGTCCAATTGATGTAATCCTGAAAATTCAAATTTTTTCATGGTCACAGTTAAAATTGACAGATATACAATTTTTCAATGGAAACGACTATATGACATCTTAGAAATGAGTGACAGTGACATCTTTTTTTTTGAGGTGATCTAAATTGAACATTTTCTGTGTCTCCGTTAGTGAATCGCAAATCGTATCGGCGTAAAGGCAATACATTGATGATGTTTTGGCCAATTGATGTAATCCTCAAAAAATTCGAAAATGAGTAAAATGAGTCACAGTTAAAAAAAAACTTTATCGAATCAGAACAAAAAAAAAACACGTAATTTATATTAAATATACCTAACTTTTTTTTTTTAATGCGATGAAGTTGTTTGTATCATACCGGAGATCATGTCTCCTCAATGATACGTTAAGTCCACAATAAATATTTATAATATAAGTAACAATAAGAAATAATAATGTAACATTTGAAGGAATATGATGAGTACACAATAATTATATTAAAGTCGTCAACTAGCAATTAATTTAAATACACAGAACTTTCTATGGTGAGGCAACAATTAAGGATTAAATGGTGAGGGGCAGGGAAGGTAAACTTTTTCTCCAAAGGAGGCCGCAAATTTTTTGAACTGATAAAAGTTCTCCGGGGAAGAAACCAGATCCGGATGTCCTATAGGACCATCGCGACTATTTCTGCAGGACAAATAAAGAATATCTCTTTCAATGGACATAATTGGGCAATCCCAAAGAATATGTTCAGAATCTTGATTTTTATCACCACAAGGACAATATGGGTTTGGTTTAATTTTAAACTTATATAATTTGGCATTAAACGCACCATGACCAGTGATAAATTGGGAAGTCCAGTGATCTGGAGAAAACCATGTTGCATTCTGACGAAAGAGAATATCTGAGAAGAATAGATGGGTAGTTCTACCCCGAGGAGATATTAACCACCGTTTTGCCAAGTCATTAGAGCAGTTAATGAGCAGAGTTTTTCACTTTAGCTTTGAGAAACTGTTGAGAATCCAATGGCTGAAGAATTGTGCTGCCAATTTGAGCTGGTTTCCCGAGCAATAAAAGATGAATTGCAGCTCTTCTTTGGACTTATAAATCTAGAGGAATAAGTCCTAACATAACAGGAAGACATTCAGTTGAGCAGGTTTGATAGGCTTTGGACATAGCAAGAAGTGGAAACCTTTGCCCCCGAAGAAGCATTTGGCATATTTCCTGTCGTTGGGAACATCTATATGCCCAGCAACTTGCAGCATGACACGCAATACCAAGGAATATTGATTTGTAGTAGAGTCGCGCCGTAGGAAATGTTAAGCCCCAACTTACCCTAGCCATGCGTGCTGCCTTTTCAAAGCTTATCTTAGAGCTGGCTATAGCAGTTTTAACGTGGTCTAAGAAAGATAATCTGTCATCCAATATTACCTCAAGATTTTTCATGGTTCGCTGCACAGGAACTGTTATTGTATTGAACCTTATTATTGGCTTTCGAGACAGTTTTCCTTTAAGCATTATGCTGCATGTTTTATGAGGTGCAAAGTTTAATTTGTTGCAATCTCCCCATGTAGCTATTTGCCTTGAACAGTCAGCTGATAGCTGTTCAAGAGTACTTCTATTGTTTCCTTGAATAAGCATTATTGCATCGTCAGCATATGCCTGTATATGGGTGTTTTGAGGGAGCGGAAGGTCCAAGAGATCATCGAATAAAATATTCCAAAGAAGTGGTCCAAGAATCGAACCTTGAGGACAACCTCGAGTGACTTTTCTTCGGATCAGGGAATTCCCTGTAGAAATGACTATGTCTCGGCTTGAAAAATAGCTCAAGATGATTTTAAAAAGGTCAGATGGAATCTGTCGACGCTTCAATTTCGTTAAGATCATTGGCCACCATGCGTTGTCAAAGGTTCCTGAAATGTCTAAGGAAATGGCTAGAACATATTTAAAAGGTGAGCATGCCACCACATTGAGTAAACAATTAATGGCATCGTCTACTGAAATCTTTGACCTGAACCCGAACTGATTTGCAGATATTGGGTTATTAGTTGAAATATATATGTCAAGACGTCTAAAAATAAGTTTTTCGAGAATTTTACCTAGGATTGGGAGCAAGGTTAGAGGCCTGTAGGCTTTTGGGTCAGTTGGTGGTTTATCACATTGCTTTGGAATGATTATCAAAAGACCCGTTTTCCAGCAATCTGGAAAAACACCCAGTTTTAGACAGCTTTGGTATAGACAGATGAACTCATGTTGAGCTATCATCCATGCTCTTTTGCACAATACAGCATCAATCCTGTCGATGCCCGGGGATTTAGCAGCATTAAGATTTATAATATATATATACCTAACTATAATTTTTGTCAGTTGTATGTTTTTGCATGCACTTAAGGACAATTTGTACAGTATTAATAATACAAAAAGTGAAAAACGCATATGCTGGTATACAATTTTGCAATGGAAACGACGATATGTTTAATTTATCTTCACTTCTGATCGCTAATCGGAACTCTTATCACTAGCCTACAGAGGCCGAGTATTTTACGACAAAACCACGTGTGAAGAGATTGGCAACCCTTAACTCCGATGAGAGATACAGTGCTGTAAGATATTTCGTTACCTTAAAAGGTTCTAACTGGAATTTTCGCCTAAAATGACCTTTTGATTGGAAAATGTTGTATTAGCCACATTCTACCATATACATTGATTTCAGAGTCATATATTGTTCAATGAAGGAGTTAGCAGAATTCCGTTCTATCCACACATTTTTTTTTCATAAGTTTGTTTTATATGGTTCTATGAATCGATATAACTGCTTATGATCATTTCACAGAAAAAAACATACAAATCACAGTTTTTTTGAAAACGCTTGATGGTTGGTGTGTGTTTTACCCTTTACTTCTATTGTTCTATCGATGCGGTCATTCACGAAAATTATCTGAGTTTGTCCAAACACTTAAAGTATTTATGTATTATTATTCTGTTGTATTATAATATTATTGTTAGCTTATATGGTTCAGCAAGGCTTGATAATAATATTTACCATTAATAAATATCTCAAAAATCAAAACACTGTTGGATAAAACTGAAATATCCGATAAAACCTTTTCAAACAAACTATTGGTGTCAGTTCTAATTAAAGCTTTAGATACTCGTTATTTTCAAATAAAATGGCTTTAGATAACAAGTAATATATAAATGTATGCTAGCTCACTAATAAATATATTTTTTCCTTCAAACTCAAAATCACTCAAAACTTCAAACGCTTGTATCTCAAAACATGGCCAAGTGCAGTTAGAACCTGTTAAAATTAAGATAACGATTTTTCAAGTAGATGGCGGAGAAAAATGTATCCAGACAACAAAACGCAGAGTATTTTAAAATTTTAAAAGTTCACTATTTTCAAAACGCTTAAAGCTTTAAATCTGAATATTTATTATATAAAACAAGTCAGTATTGGTAATCACTCTACAATAGTGTCACTGCATAAGGATACACATTGAATTTTTTAAATTGTTAATTTTCATAGACATAGAAAATTGAAATGTGTTTACATTGATAATGAATTAATTATAAAAATAAATTATTTTGCATTGATATTTAAAATATTACCCGTAACTTCCATCTGAAAACGATTTCTTCTACAATTTATTTTAAACGAAATATTTTGTATGCTTGATAAATAATTCATATTATATCTGACCTTTTTTCAATTCTGTGTTTGAGTACGGAAAATTATTTGTTACAAAATTATTTTTACTTTTCGTTCCACGAAAACGTTTTCATTGATAAATCACAAGGTGCAAAAAGTCTAATTGGAATTGGGCAGGTCACGTAGTAAGAAAAAGGGACCAAAGATGAAGCAGCAAGATACTAGATTATACGTGACAAAAAGCACCAGGAAAGAAAGGCAAATGTACCTTTAGTTACGGAAAGAATTGCATTTACTCAATGGATTCTGCAGCGTAGCCGTAAGAAACGTAATATTTTTTTTATATCTTAAATAAAACTCTATTTAACACACAATACATGTATTTTTCGTCAACTATATAAATTTTCTCAAAACGTAACATAAGACTGACCAATCAAATTTAACGATATATTTTTGTAGTCTCAACTTTCTCATTCCCAATTCATTTTTTATAAACTTTATGCATAATTTGTTGCACTTGTTCAAAAAATTCATTATCATGATCTGGACTGGATTCATACTGCTAATGAGCATTTAAAACTTAGTTTAAATTTGAAATAAATACAGTTGAACAGCTTTATTTCTAATCAAAATTATATAGCTTCAGACGCATAGTGTACTTTTAAATTTTTGTAGTACCATCAATTTGGGTAATTTGGTCCATTGGTCTAAGATTGAAAGGGGTGCTTTTATAATACCATGATAATACTAATGTGATTTGAATATTTTTTAGTTAAGCAAAGGTATTGAGTAGCCCCTGGTGGTAAAAATATGAATTAATACGCAACATAATTTATTTTATTGTTGAATTTATAAGCTGTCAGCTTGGAATGATTTTGTATATATGGAAAACACAATTTAAAAACTTCTCTTGAAATAAATTAGACTAACCATATTTTCAATTTGTATTACTTATCTGTAAACCAATGCTGATAATTTTTTTACCATCTCAATTATGTACAGAATATATGAAATCAAAAAGAAAAGTAGCTAAGACTTTAAAATCACTGAATTTATAGTAATTACAATGATTATTGTATCGTGGGCCAAAGTTACCCGATTTGGATGAAAATTTTGTCCACTCTGTTTTATCTATATAACAATTATAACAATAAATCTGTGTATGTTAATTTAATTTCACTTTAAGACATTAGTTAATTTTTATATGGAGAAATACTTCAAATTCATGGAATGGCGAAACATAAAAATACGAAAAGCCTCAGAACTGGGTCAAAGTTACCCTAATTGACAGTATGTAAAATATAACTTGGTGAAATTTTATTTTTGAGAAAGTTTCATCTTTGATCAAAATAGGGAGTAATCTAATATTTTCAGGAACAATTAAAGAATTTTATACTAAAGGAAAATATTCATGACCAATATTTATAAACATTACATTATTGCTGCGATGTTACTTGATTCTAAAGATGCACAGATATGCTTCAACAATTTACCCATCTGTAAATATCCACGCAATATTAAGTCTTAAAAAATTGATTTTTTTACTTAAAACGAATTTTCACATATTCAGACAAAGGTGCTAAGTTTTCTGTCTGAATATTTGAAAATGTTTTATTATTTACTCATCCAATCAAATTAGTGTACGTTGTTTCTCCATAATATTTTATAAATATATTATGCTACTGACACCATTACATTATTTGGTTTTGATTCCAATCAACAATGTTCACATAGATTTTACGTAATATATTTTTTTTTAATTTGTGGTATATCAACTAATTTTATCAATAATTTTAATGTTGATTTCTCTATGATGAAAATTGATATTATATTTTATCAGTACAGAAAGACCACAAGATTTCCATCAATAATGGGAGTGTTTAGGCAAGTGCCATTAAATTCAGTACACACTCATATTTTGACAAACAGTTTTATGGCGTTGACATTTTTAAGTACATATACGTATCTATGGAAATTTTATGGATATCAAACACGTTGAAATAAATTTCAATAGTAATTTTTGAGATTCATTTTTACCATCTATGTCTGCTTCCAATGTGAGGCATATGGACTTCTAATGAAGCATTCCAACAAAAGTATTTTCTACCACAACTGTCTGTCATCGCTAAAATCTCTTTTTTGTTGTGGGTAATAATATAAACATGGGGGCAGACAATTACTAGGGCAACTAATTATTTGGTCAGTTACTAATTTAATTAATGGTCAATAAATATTAAAGAAACGGTCAGTAAATATTTTAGGCTAGGTGAGGTTTGGTTAGGTTAGGTTATTCCATTTTATGTCTTCATTTTTCTAGTCAGTTATTTACTGACCAGAAAAATGAACACATAAAATGAAACACATGAAAAAAAGTTGCTGACCTTTTATTTTATTACCTGACCACGTAGTTACTGACCATTTATAGAATTAGTTACTAACCATTTTGATTAATTACTGACCCAATAAATACGGAGCCAATTACTAGTGGTCTTAGCACTCTCGATATGCCCCATTTTAAGGATCGAATGGTTGGGAGAGAAAAATCAGAGACATTCATACCTTTGAATACAAATCAATGATTTTATGAAAATGGACAAATGGGGATTTGAGCCCGTAAAACCACAGCCTAACAACACTAACTCCCAAGAACTTTATCCACTCTTTTATGAGACCGGCAAATTGATTTTCATTGAAATTTTATATAAAGTTATTTAAAAAAAACGTTCACATTTAAATGATCTTAACTAATGTCAGTTACCACATTATTAAAAATCTTGTTAAAATATTATGTCGACAATTTACTAAACATAGCGTAAAAATCAATGTTTGACATACAATACCGCGTCAGCGACAGTTTTTATTGAAACTTATTTTTGAAATCATTCGTTCCTAAATCTTATCTGTGATTGTGCGTGCATTCATCAAATTATGGGTATTTGTTTTAAGCAACGTTTTTAAAGACAACTTTTAACATCGATTCAAACGTATTTCATTCACTAACATACCAAGCTTTTCTGCTGTCTCCTGCACAATATATTTTATGTCGCTAATGCTGTGTTGCATGGCGAACAACAAAATATAGTTCTGCATGGTAAAAAACGCATATGAAAATAATTTTTAATGACAGTTTTCACATTAATTAGGTTGATTATTTTCAGCCTATTGAATGTTGTGTAACCGTTGATGAGGTGGAGTGAGTCATAGTGGCAGGCATAATAGTCAGTAATGATTATTGGTATAAGATCGTATTATATTTGTACATGTAAGAGTGATACTTTATTACTGTAATATAAGTGTTGTAATTACAGCTGTAAGTAGGCTTTCCAACACGCCGTTCGTCCCTCGTTATGTTTTGATGAGCATTGATTGGTACGTGCTTGTGCTCAGTTATTAAACGAGTGACTCTTGATGTCCAGCAAACTCGTGAAAACGTTCAGTTCAAAACCGCACGAGATCCCCAAGACTTTTATTTAACCCCCACTAAATAATAGGCCGCAACTGACAGGTGAGTGGCAGCTCGCCAGAACTGGCAGCTCTAAAAACCAAGTGAAAATTCAACTGATAACGTTTTCGAAACAGAATACCCGTCTATAACGTTTATTGGATCACGTGTGGCGGATTCGAGAGCGGGGTGAGGGTGTTTCCGGTTTGTTTTACTCATTTTCCGGCCCACTGGAATTACTCCATCATGTAAACGTATTATTATATCGTGGTAATAAGCTTAGTTTAGCACGTTTTGTTTATTAAATCTTCGATAAATTTACATTCTCTTAAATATGTTCAAAAATTGAACGCTTAATTAATAACGTTTTACATTATTTGATTTATTGTAAATTAAAGTATCGCTTCCTGCAAAATATTTAAATATATTCTTTAGTTATCTTATACGGAACAATGTAACAATACAGGAGATAATTACAAACATATTTTTCATCATATTTCCTTATCAATTTTACCAAATCTTCAAATTTAAATGAGTTCGGCCAAGTATGGCTGACTTATATACATGATATTATTTAATACACTTATAAATTATTGATTTTCGTGTTGATTAGTAAAATGAGAACTAATTAAATTTGGGGCTCATTTTTTCTTTGATAAGCTTGACTCACTGATATTCAGCATTTTTTTAAATATTCTAATAGTTTTAAAACTTTTTATCATAGTTAAATTAAAATTCAAAATTTCTTATCCTTTAAAGTCAAACCCAACGGATTTAAATAACGTACAACCAGCCCGCATAACTGCAATCTTGTATTATGACTTAATACTTGGATTAAGCTCTGTATTTATTCTGTTTCATGTTAAATTGTTATGCTTCAGATTTCCAGTGGATACATTTAAAAAATACCGCTTAACTAAATAAAATAATTTTATATTCCATTATTTATATTATATATCTCATTGCCAAAAATTTGGACCTGGTAAACGAGTTCTATTCACGATTTCAATTGAAATTATGAAACACTTGTTTATCTTATTTAGCAATATTTGTAAATTTTACTGAGCAGTGAATGTTCAATTCAAATTGAAATCCAACAAAAACCGTGCAATAGTGATACTAAATATTTTGCATAATGATTTTTACAATTATTACCAACACTTTTGTTACACGCTATTTTACAATGCTTTGCTCACTTTTTTCGTAGCTTAGCTAAATTGTTAAGCTATTTGTGGTGCTGTGGTAAGTGTGTTTTGTTCAAAAAGTTGCATTTGAATATTTTAACGTACATTATTTATGCCCTTTAAACGAATGTTTTCTTCAGTCGAGCACTGCCTTGAAAAGCAAGCACGATTTCTTAATACTTAACACGCTATCTTCTCCGCCATCCAGACAAAAAGAGGCAAATCGCAATACATATCATGAATAAACTTTTGGTTATCTTATGCTAAAGACTTAAAGGAACTCAATAGTGTACCCATTGCATACAATTTTAGTTAAATACATTCCTTAGTGTTACAAGTTTAATTTTATTTACATTTTTAATGGAGAATATCAAAAGATACTTCCTCAAAGTCACCTACCGAGTAGCCAGCGACATTCTCGCTCCCACATATAGATATATTTATATCTTAGGCCGTCTTGAACAATTATCTCCTTTTAATATTCCTTAGGGCACTCGACGCTGAACCAATCACCACCCGTTACGGCTTCATACTCTTATTACAGGATGTATTCCGTATCGAACAACGTTGTTTGTGAATATAATTTTTTCCTAGAATATCCAAGGATTCTTTTTATTATTTGTATTTTGACATTACCAGAGAATATTATCAGCACTATGTATTTCATTTCCAGTTTTGTATATCTAGTAGCCAGCTCAACTAGAAAATCTTAGTAGCAAAACATCCGTTGCCAGTTGTGAATTTGCTCATCCAGAAAGCAGGAGTAATAACTTTTATTATCTTCATTCGCCATTCTATATCCTGAAAGAATATTTTCTTTTGGCCGAAGCGTTCAATCGATTTTGTGAAATCTTAATCGCATTTCACTCATCGGAAGTTGCACTCGAAACATTGCAATTTTATAAAATATCATTTATTATATTTTCTAACTTCAAGTTTAACAAAATGTACCATTGTTTTTCTAGAACTATTTTTAATGTCCTGGAAAAGTATAAACGATTTAACAACATAACCTCTCTGCGTTTCTAGTTATTAACCATAATATATATAAATATACGCATTCTACTTCCTAAATACCCATGATTGATGTGAAATACTCTAAAACAAAAGTAAATATTCAACTGTATGTCTCTGACAACTATTTTCGTGACAGATATTATCATATAATTTCTATCTCTACTTACTATTTTTAAATTTGGATTATTGAGATTTTGTACACTTCCATGTATTTTGTCACTAACGACCCGGGTTTCGCCTTTCGGCATCTTCAGGCATTCGAGCACACGAATGGACTCGAACTGAGAGACAGTAAACAGTGTCTAACGTTTATATAGAAGATACAAATGCGACAAATATTATTTACGAGGTAAGATCACTCTGTTAATATGGTGTTTACAAAATAAGGATTAGGGCGATTACCGAAATTTTAACTCAGGTATCAGTGTGGCTCTCAGACGTATAATTTATAAATAATATTTGTCTCATTTGTATCTTCTATATAAACGTTAGACACTGTTTAAGGTTTGAAAGGCGAAACCCGGGTTCTCAATTAACTCCGTCGATGTCTTAAACTAAATTATTACTATTTTTAGATGTTTGCGAATTCTCAATTGACTACCGAATATAAATAGAGTGTTAAGTGACCCTCTCAATGTTCTACGTTTCTGTTCTATAATTTTATATTTCTTTTTTTCCTCCTGTTTAATTACTACAACTATTTAAAGTCTATGAATCATATTTTCAAGTAAAAAGGTGCCTTACGTCTATTTCTGTTAGTTGGACGCTTTTAGCGGAGAAACAAGTAAGGGAAAAAATAGCCACTTACGAATACTGATCGTGAGTGTACGATAAACAAAAAAATTTAATTCATATCAGGAATTATTGTGCTTACTGAACTTTGACTTGGTCAGTTACTAATTGACTGAGTGTTACGCAAAGGCAAGTGAATGCAAGAAGATTCATAGAAGTATCGATTTGCTTTTGTATTCGTGTGTAATTCCTTCTCTTTAATATCGTTTCCACTCTATAAATTATTTTTCATTTTCTGTACATACATCTTCGGTATCTGTGGCGCAGTTGGCAGTGTCGTTGGCTATGGTTGCGGATGTCTCGGGTTCAATCCCCGTAGCGGACAGTTTCATAAATTGATCTCTCAATCAATTTATGGATTTCTGTTCGTATTCTAAGTGCTTGTGATGTCTAAAACTTCTCCCTTCCACCCATCCAATCCTCACGGGGCGTAGCGATAGCAGCTAGACAACCACTAGTTCTGTCCTAGCCTTATCCTTCTATCCCTACTTTCTTCGGATAAAAATAGAGGTCATAGAAAAATTCTTTTAAAATACATCCATTAGGAGATCATATACTCCACATTGGGAGCGGACATGGAAAAAAGTACCTACGTACTATTCTACCAATATAATTGTATTGCTAGTCATAATAAATAGCTTTTTTAATTATTTTAGCTTGGCAATTTTGTAATGCAGTCATAATTTTCCTGTGCCTGTTAATTATATGCCCGTATGATTTGTTAGGCAATACTATTACAAAATGGAGAAGTTGCGGGATTCAATGTGAATAAATCATTTCAATATTCCAGCTAACAGAAAAAAAGTGTTTTGAAGAGATTAAAAACCTTTTCAACTTATCATTTTGAATGCGTGGATCGTATAAGAAGCTTATGACCCCTTATGCATGCGAAATTCATAAAGTCCCGCGTAAGTGGGTGAATAATTTTTATTGCATTCTCAGTTTGATATGAAAACTGTGTCAGTTTGGCCGGGTAAGCCGTGATTCGCAGGATCTGCTAGGTGATACTCCAATTTATGACTCAATTTTTTATTATCATCCGGAAGTTACTGCCCATATATATTTCCTAACCACATTCTGAACACCCGCACTTATTTTATGCCTAAGGGTGCGAAAAGGGAAGCCCCCGCTAAAAGGTTATCTTTACCTGCTGCAAAATATTCAGCGAATCCTCATCATCGTAATGGCCATTCGGCATCTAACCTATTCCATACAATATCCATTTTATGTCATCAATTTCGATTCAATTGATTATTACTCTATCAAATTTTACATAAGTGTTCGATTTCATAAAACGAGCTAGTTCTAATGCATAAGAAATATACAGACCATCATACACAAATATTCAAAGATAAGATAATGTTGATTAACCTTCAAAGCTATGAAACCATAATGTTAATGGTGAAGTTGATTACCATGGATTTTGAAGAAATCATGTGCCTAATTAAAAACATCTAACCAAAATGTTTTATTCTAGACAGTTTTCAAACTATTTCTTGATCATTTATGAAGGTATCTGAGAATATTATGAAGCGCAGTACAAATAAGACGTAATACAATATGTATTCTGTAAATATAGCCTCGCTTTATATAGCGTAAATAGTGACACGGATCATCGTTTACACAACCGTACAGCCTCGCAGCCTCTTCAGTGTACACAATCCAAGGGACGCTCCTTCCAGGAAGATCTGTCAATGAATTTGCCCATCAAAATAAACTGTCTTGCTTATCATGTAAGCACTAGAGGTACAAATTTAAAATCAATCAGTAATTTTGGTAATAACCGTGCAGTTGTATTTTTTAAAAAATTATTACTAATTGACTAACCCCAAACAAAATCTACATCGTTCAGATTCATTGCATACGTGTTAATCTATTTTTAATTTTAAAAACCATTAAAAAATTATGTAATAATGATTAAAATTTTCGTGTGTTTTTTTTTCAATATTATAATATAAAATTACGTGCTAAAAAAATTGCGTTACTTTGAACAAATGTGTGTTTATTTCATGTTTATACACGTTTACGAAAACCTTATCTTAAATTAGAGATATTTATTCCATAAGAGATTCACATAACTGAAAAAAACTCACGTAGATCTTGATAGAAGAAACAAAAAATTGACTTGAACAAAACTATTTTCTTGAACCTTTTGGCCGAGACTGAGCGCCAATAATTGTGTTAGCACAGTTTCAAACCTGCCACTCCGTTTCAAATATTCTGGGATGGGGCCCTAAAATAAACGTAAATATAATAACATATTATTGTTTCAACTTTTACTTCTTATTTTTTTACTCTCACAAAAGCTGGCGTGTCCAGCCAATTCATTACTAAAGATGCTGGTTAAGGTACCTTCCACTCGGAGTTCGAGTGAATGAATGCTACAATTATTTTAAATAAGATGGTTTATGTCTAGTCATTGTTTACTTATTTTTACTGTTCCATTTAATAATTATGTTGGCCTGATTCACTCGCAAACCGGATGGAATCACTGGGTTTTTTTATTTCTCATAACAATATACTTGAACCGAGGGATTTTTTTAATTCTTCTTTATTTTGTAAACAGATTAATTCCTACACATTCAGTTCCTAAAATCCATCTACATTTGCGAATTGTTGTCGTAAGCAGAGACGAAATAGGAAAAACACTACAATTGTATTTGCTCGAAGCATATAAAAAACAGTCTTGTTTTAGTGCATAATTTATACAAAAACATAGTCAAATGTTGATTTAAAATCTTGTTTATTTTTCTTTATGAATACATATAAAGTTTAACTGAGTTTACCTGGAACATTTATGCATTCAATAATATTATGTGAGTTCACTGGAACATAATTCTTAGATATGCAACATTCAATGATAGCGTCAATTATTTTAATCCGTTACACAGGTGTGAAAAACAAGATACCTACTTGAAATATTAAAATAAAATGACTAAGTGTATAAATTGAGACTAAATAAGGAATATTTTAAAAAATAAAACACAATTCATTTGTACTACTTCCACATATTTATAATGATCAGGTCCGGTTTCGCTCATCACGAGCATTATCAACTCATGATTTTCCACCAAGAATTGACAGTTAACACCTTAAAAGTGATTAAATAAAGAATATTGTTTATTCTAACATTTCACACTAACAATCAGCAACTTTTACTGAAAATTATATATCTTTATAAAGAATTTAATGTTTTATTCGTGTTAATGATTCAAATGATACCAATTCATTCCACTTTCTTTGTGTTTATTACAAAAATTAATAAAATAATGACTCAATAAAAAGAGTGGAAGAATGGATTAATCATCATTATATCATGTCCATTGCTGATTGGCATGCGCGTTGGACAACAAACACCGAGGATCGTTTTTGAAAAATAGTTTACAGTCACAGTTTTACTTTTTTTATAGTAAATCTTCTTGTGAAAAAGAAGTATTGCAAACAAATGCCAAACAAAATGCATTTGTGTGGTGCACCTGTACAATACACTTCACAGAAAAGCACAGCACATGTCAATATACGTCGCAGCGTTCTGGTCGAATTCAGCTCGAGCTCGGCAGACATAAAGCTCAGCTATATTTTTATGACGTTTTCCGGCGTGACGCGAGCGATTTTGAAAGCTTAGTCTAAATGATTTACTGAAAAAGCTCGAGCGAATGCACAGCGAGGCAAAGCGAGACGGTTTATTTTCCTACAAAAAATCCTATGGGGGGGATTAAGCCCCTAGGCTGAAACTTCGGCTCGAAAAAGCTCCGTGATTTTATTGATATACCTCCTCATATTAACGTCCCGGAAAGAAGATTAGGAATTAGCAAACGAAAATATTTATTTTCTCGCTGGTTGAGCCGACGGATATTTTTCCGTGTGTACTGCACAGTTTTTTATCCGACCCAATAATAAAAAAATGCGTGAGTGTTTTATACATTGTACCTTTTTCAGGTCAAATTTTTTGATCAAATATTTGTAAAATTTATCAAATACTCACAAATTATATAAGCAATTTTGAAAGTTACGTAAACATATTACATTTCTACGGCTCTAAATCTCTTCAATAAAGGTCATATCACTTAAATCATTTTTTTAATTCATTATGGAATATGAATGAGAATTTTGACTTTATTAAATTAACTTTCAACGTATATTTTGTAGCATTTAAGCAAAAAGAATTGCATAACCTGAGAAGACCCCGGATCGAAGAGAGGCGAGCAGCTGGTTATCCGGAGTCCTGGAAGGGCTGATCTCAGACAAACACCATTTCAAATCCGGTTCAAAACTTATTTATTTTCCATTCAAGATGCAGTTGTTTACATTACACAAAAATATAAATCCTAACACATAAAATTGATTCTACATTTACTTAGCAACTGAATTTACTTTAAGTTATACATACAAATGGCACGACAAACGATTTTAAATTAAGTCCAACGCAAATCAAAACACAAACAACGCGGATAGTAGTCGACTGTCTACAAATAATTTAAAAAACTCCCTGCAAAGTCGGAGCTACCCCTTTCCGTAAAAATGGACTCGTCCAGCGGACGTAGCCGGCAGCTATTGAACGCCTGGCAACAAGAAAGAGCCTATTCTGCGAAATATTACTGTTGCCGCTGGGTGATTTCAGTTCTGGACATTAATGACACTTATACTTAACAAAAACCAGGGTGTGTCAAACCATTCTTACAAATAAATGCTTTGTCATTGTATCATGAGCAAAAAGTGTGGTTGTCATTGATTTTTTATTGATTCAATCAATAACATTATGTAGAAAAAACTATTGTTTAATTATAACTTTTTTCCTTATTCCATATTCCGTTTCTTGCCATCTCCAACAAGAGAGGTTGATTAACTGACTTACAACCAGTACTGGTCAAAACAGCTTATTTAAAGACGATTTATTTGGAATCCATATGCTCCACGCTGGAAACGGACATGATTAAAAATAAATTCAAGCCTTACTTCATTCATATTAACTTCGCTACAGATAAAAACAATAACACATATTAATTTTTGGTAGAAAGACGAAATCACTGAAAAACAAGTACGAGAAAGTCACGAACATGCCAAGATTACGGGTGCAAGAAAGTGTAAAGAAATATCATTGAAAATCGCTTCCTTTTACCTTGTTCGTAGCAAGCTTATGTTTATAGATGTATATTCGAACGCAAGGGTAGTTATTATGCACCCGTTACTGCAGACGACAAATTTGGGTATGTTTGACAAACTCCAATTCCCTATAAAATCTGTTTATTAATTAATGACCATTATTAAGCCCACTGTCAAAAACAGAAACGTTTTGCATGACTTGCGTATACTTCATAAATGAGAGAATCTCACTTAGGCGTATGTAATACAGCATCAAATTGAATGTGAATTCCAATACAACGATTGGTTTTATTTGTTGTCATACACAAGTAGTTATTATATATAATATAATATAGTATTCTTAAAACGATCGACAATTGCAGTGACTGGAGGATTTCTAATATACTAAAAATGATAGCTTAGAAGCCAATTATTTATTATATTAAAACATATCTTTATAATTAATCGAACATTCAACGTAAAGTATGATAATTTTTGAATTGCAACTTAAATATCGATATGAAATATAATATATTAACCAACTAATTATTTTTCGCAAAAATATCCTACAATATCCTCTTAAGCTTTTTCCATTGATCAGTAATATTCCAAACTACATGTTTTATATTATTATGTCTTATTAAAACAAATTTGTGATTAGCTATCATCAATTTAAAAGCACTTAAGTCGAGAGAAATTTATCCTGGGGATTGAATAAATATGGAATATGAACGATAAATACTTTTTTTTCACTTTATCGTAATATGTTATAGCTTATGATAATACAATATCTTGAATAGCACACGACACAAGCTTTACAGAAGACAAAAAACTTTAGACGCTTTATTGCATCAAATTCCGTATTTGTTAGTATTTCATCAAAAAAAAATTGTCTATTATTAAGCGAAGATAATTTTCACATGTTCTCTGTTCATGTGGGATACTAGATATTGCATCTATTACATTAACACAAATTGTGGTATACAATTAAATGATTTTCATTTTTAACTTCAAAAACAAGTGACTCAAAAAAATCCTTTTTGGAATTCAAAATTTTACACGTTTTGCATCGTGGTCGCGTGTTTTTGACTGTGAAGCTGAAAACTCATTTTTGTCAAAGTGTGGGATGCGAGGTATCGTTTTATCATGAGCAACATTTATTTGTAGTAATAATATTTTACTGCTAAAATAGTATTAAGTGTACAAAAGTATATTGCACAGAAATATATATTTGTATTGTACATGCCAAACGAGAACACATTTTCTCGTTTCGAGCAAACAACGAAACAAACACTTGATAATTTTAAACTGGATCATGTTCCATAGAAGTGTTTTTTTATAGTGGGACCACATGTGTTTTCTTATATAGTGAAAAACTGAAGGTTATACATTACGTGATGGAAAATAGTGTGGAATCACCCACCCCCGAAAGCGGAGAGCCTCTTTTTCACCACTCAATTTCCCACTTTGGCAGGTGAAATTTTATTTATGAAAACCAATTCGGGAAATATTTTGTATCTTTTTGTGCGTAGGATCTACAATAAAACCTTCTTACCGCATCTGTACTGATAAGCATTCAGTTCGGGGAATCCTGATTATTGAAATATAATATCAAATCGCAAATGATGTATTTTATACCAAAGTATCGTCCTTAATCACATATCTAATTACGTATTATGGAAATATACAATGAATAAACTACGTTTCGTTAAAATTTCATAATTATTACTTAGTACCGATTCAGCTCAGAGAGTTTTGGCAAAAACTAAAGGTATGGTGGGTTGATTGCGTCATAAATTTGAATAAGGTATCGGACAAACTAGTCTCTTTTAACGTTAAAAATTTTAAACCGGTGACAGACATGTCTTCGAAATGTCCTGAATACGCACAAAGATAACTTGAAACATACCTGTCCTTTATTCCAATCAGAGGTATTCCGTCACCCTGAAAGCCTACTGATAACCATTCTCAGGATATTGTCGGTGGAGCGACGGAACGCTGGGATGACTTAAGGGAGGAAGTTAAAAAAGCTGAGATAACAATACACATAGAATAATTCAATAACAAATAATGCACCACTTTAAATTAAAAATTTATTTTACAGATTATTTAGGATATTATAACAAAAACAATTGAACTATACAATGGTTTATGAACTATATTATATTACAAGTTAGACTTCCCAAGAGTCTGGAGAGCTTTTCCCTCTCCGCCCAGTCACTGTGTCGTGGTGCCTTCACTTGTGCTCCAGAAATATTGAACACTCTGATTATATTAATAATTAATTAGATAATTATCTGATCTAATACCAATTAACCCACAATTAAACTATGGGAATTTTCTTTCTTTGAATAATTATGCTTACAAGGATACAACCTTAAATATCGTTGCTAAGCATTCTTCAGTAGGTGATGGTGGGTACAATGTTGTTTAATTACACTTTGTTATCCTCGAGCTTATTTTTAGTTTTTCTTCAATTAATATGAATTTTAGAATATCTGACGAATTTTAGAATATTGTCAAAACATTTTTGTAACTATTACTCAATTTTTATGTAAAAAATAATTTTATACTCTTTTTGTTTTTTTTTACTTAACATTGACGTTTTAAAAGTGTTAAAAACATATACCGTAGTTTATATAATATCAGAGTAGTTAAGTATAGTAGCTTTTTCTACTTCAGAATGGGCTTACAATTTTTTTGTGAACGATTTGACAAGCAACATTGAAAATAACTTTAAAGTTATAAATACGTTATGTATTTAGATAATATGCTGGTGAAATTTGATAGTAAAGTTTCCATGCTTACGATAATAGATATCTACTATACAGAAAATAGCAAGCTGAAATATCTGAGTTTACTTAGGGTCAACATGGCTGACCTATCTCGGTAAGAAAACAATTTTGTATGTTTAACTATCTACCTTGATTTAAACTAAGACTCTTCAAACAAACCGAACCAGATATCTTAAACACCCTTACAGGCTCCGATCAAACTTGTTTGGGATTTCGTTAAAAAATGAATTCATGATTCTATGTTTATGCTGGTATTTATAACCCAGCTTCCCCGGGGATAGAGGGCGCTAACATTTAAACGTTGTAATTATTTTGGTGGAAACTAACCTTGAAAATTGCAAGTGAAATATAAAAATATAAGCATGGACCTTACCTCATGTAGCACATAATAAATTCCATCATTTTTTTTACTCTCAATGTGGAGCGCATGGCCTCTTTATGAAGGTATCTTAATACAAGTTTTCTAAGAGAACGACTTTTTACTTAGTTGCTCCGACTCACTTTTTTGAAGAGAGTAAAAATAAAAGGATAGGGCTACGACAGGACAAGTGGTTAGTTAATTTCTATCTCTACATCTCATGTTAATGATTTTATGGGTGGGATGGATTTTTGGACACCACAAACAACCACAATCGATGTTAAAGGTAGAAAATATCACTGTGACACTCACAAAATATTGTCCATCAATTAATAGTTATGTTAAATGTTGAAAACAGCACAACTCACATAAGAATGACATGTAAAAATTTCACGTCGCTACTGTACAACGTTTGGGAGGAGTTCTTGTGACAGACATTACATTATACATGCATTTTCTGCTACATACAATTGAAAATGAGATTTTAAAACGTACGTGATAATAATAAACGTACGTTTTTATAGAATCACACTTTTACAATTCGAATGATAAATAAAAGGTCGTCATATTATTTATTATAGTTTAACATAAATACAAGTGAAAGTGTTGTTTTCTATAAATTATATTTTGAAAGGCAACTTAATTTTACCTGTTACTCTTAGCAGTAAATATGTATTATAAGGATTCAGAGGATTATTAATTCAATGATACCCTACATAATTTACCAAATTTTGTATAGGTTAGATACGGTTAAAAATAATACAAACACCAACGAATGCTCTACAAAATTAACACAATAATAGAAAAATGAGTACAGACTTAGATTAGAGAATTTACTGTTTTTCAAGAAGGAACACAAAGTACTTTGATAAACCACTTAAAATATTAGTTCGTCCAAAATTATCATATCACTAATGGATTATAAAATTCTTTTCCCATAATAATATACATATTCAGGCTCTAGGTAAACATGTTATTTGAAAATAAACATGAAACGAATTCCGTATAGGTATATTATATTATACAAATTTAGCTATAATAATATTCATATTATTAAGAAAATTTATATCATTGTAGCAAGAATGAGACTGGAAGCATAATTTGTTTTAAAATAAAATGTATAATGTTAGATAAGTAAGATAATATAGTGTATATCTCATCTAAGGCAGTACAAATGGATAAAGTAAAAACAGTTTTAACATAGTTCTGACCATGGCATGAAGTCGAAACAGCTATCAACCAATTTCTGTAATTCTTCTAGAATTAAAAACATTGATATTGTTACCTTTTATTACAGTGGGAACATTTTTTTGGATTATAATTATTATTAGAAAAAATATTGATTTAATTTTTTGAGACGATTTTTTCTCGTATATTCATGATTTCCAAATATTAATATTAATCTTCTTAGCATTCAATTGTATAATTTTTATCGAATATTTCATTTTTGAAAAATAAATACATCGTTTTTTAAGCTTATTTTCGAATATTAATCGAATTAAATATGATAATCAAACAAACGAATGTTATTCAAGAATAAAATATGTTAATATTTTTCCAAATGTTTATTATTTGACTATAGTAATATAAATAATTAATATAACAAGAAAAATAACAAAATATGTTTTGAACAATTTAAGTGTCAAAGCGAAGTTCCACGCCAGAAAATTTAATTGCTTAAACGCAAATGATACACATCGCCTGAAATACATTACGTTTCTTAGAATTTTCTGTGTACAACCCCTCGCGACAACATTATTCAAATCAGAGTAAAAAAATAATACTCTCACTGGCAATAATTTGACCGGGTTTTTTTTTCTTACAACTGCTCAATAAGCCTTCTAATGAGTTAAGTTAGCCTTGGGTGAATTAAGTTTCCTCGATTTAGGGCTATAAACGCAGACTTGTATGACCAAGGCGATTATCTTGAGCAGGAAATGGGCGGCACAAGATTACCATAATGAATAAATTAAAGGCTACGATACAATATAATGGATTTACTGTTTTGGCCACTTTGCTTACGGCTGAACTAGTTAACAGTAAATACAGCAATCGAAGACAAGTCCTAAATTCGTTTCAGATTTCAAACAACTTACGGCCTTCTTGGGCAGTTTATGATATCGTTGTTTTATGGCCAGACAATAAACAGTAAGTACTGCGAGGGAGTATATTTATATGGAATCGAGAATTGTACATACAGCTTTGTGATATTATTTGATTCTAGAAATTATTTTGAAGTGTGGATTTAATAAAGAGTATATTGAGAAGCCTCAACCCGAAAGGAAGTTGTGTCTTCAATTAAAAACTAGATATTTATATCAAACACAAATTAACATTTTACATTCATAACAAATATACAAAAGATTGTTTTTCATAGTGTATTCCATAAATAATTTATGTTGTGTAAGTTAATATTTAATAAATTTTAACTGTGTCAAAAATTGTAAGCAATATGCATTTAAAAAAAGTAGTTGTGATATATGGGTCTTTTAAACTATTTTTTGGATATTTCAATCACATAAAACTTTGCAAAATTTATTTTAAAGCTAAAAAATGCAATTATTCTGAATTATAATTATCTGTAGCAGTAATAATAAGATAAGTTCTTGAAGTGATGCAAAAAAAATATTGAGATTAATTCTTCACATTGCATTTGTCGTTAAACAAATGCGGCACTCATCACGAAGCTTTTCGTATTTTGTTTTTTATAGGAATAAGGTATTACACACCAGCTTACAGCCAGCACAATGACACGCACGTGGGCAATTCGATTCCATGACATCTTTTAATGATGTTTTCCATGTTGAATAAAATTAAGAGTCTGGACTGGATTATAAATCAACTTTCTCTCATTTGAAGACAACGTGAACTTATGCTGAATCAACATTGATATTATAAAAATTGTTATGGAAAATTTCTAATCACTAATAATATTAATCTAATAAATATTTAATCACCAACATATCAAACTCATTTTTTTCAGAGGTCGCTTGAGGAACGATTTATATCCAGCAGTGGCGTATTTTCATGAAATCTGATAGACATTGAAAATACCAAACTAATCAAAATACCTTTATAATGTTTTAAATAATGTATTTAACGATATAAAAGAACCAATCTAAAACATTTAATTAGAATATTTAACTATCCGTTAATTTGATTTTTAGCAATGTTGACGATGTAGTCTTTGTTGTTGCATCTAATTTGTCATCCTATTTAGTTCCTTAATTAAGAGATTCGCAATCCTTACACAGCTAAAGACAGTATATTAAGCACAGCCGATAATCCGTTTAGAAAACAATGCAAGCTCTGACGTTCACATACGCTTCTAATCACAACATGTTTATTTGTCTTATACACAAATGGAGATATTCTAAACTGTTTATCATCATTTATAATTTGTTTAATTACGTAAATTTTCCAGAACATAATTAATAATAAAAACGTTGTCATTTTTATTCGATACTAATTTGACATATCAATAACTTTATGGTGTATGGTAAGTTAACGGTGTAAAAGATTGAGCCTATTAACACAGACCATATAATATTTTTTCAATGGATTACAAATGTAAATGTTAAAAAAAATCTACAATACTATGTATAATATTTTCGCAATTAAAAATAAATTAAGACCCATAATATTTTTAAATAAAATTACTCTTTAAATTTAAGTATCGTTACCTAAATAATTCCCCGGATATATTATTCTCTCTTTAAATTTTCTGCCTCTTTATCCACCTTTCATTTATATTATAAAATATTGCATATCTCCTTTTAATGTATCATTGCATTTTATAGGCCGGCTATGATCTACGTGATAATATTCCAAATACTTTCCATCTTTTCGTATAAATACATTACGAATTAAATAATTGCACATTTAAAATCTCCCATTTAGAATTTGTATCCGGATGGTTCCGATTTTTTAAAAAATAATTTTAAAAGTTCCACTGCATAAACGTGGTTCTGTTTGTCATATATTATATTCACGAGAACCAGTCGAAAATCTAAATGTTATTAATGTACTTTGAAATTTCCACCATTTTTTCGCGTAAAGTTGTTGGCAAAACAAATTGCTGTACTGTACAGTGTGCGCTACGAGGAATGATTCTCCGATGATAATTAAATTTAATTTGAACTGTTTCATACAACAAATGAGGGTTTTTATTATAATTATAAAATAGAGTAATATAGATAAATACAAACATATTAATTATAATACTAGATTTTAGCCTTCAAAACTGATTTAGCAGAAACTAACTGATACAGTTTGAAGTTTATTTTGAAAATGAACAGTTAAGAGACACAACTTGTTAAAAAAGAACGAACTCTGTACGGTCCACATGTTGAGTATATGGACTCTTAATGTAGTTTTCCTCAAAAGGACCAGACATCCATAAATCAATTGAAAAATTAGTATATTAATTTATGAAACTGTCCCTACTTGATTTTGAGCCCGTCAACACCGCAACCGAAGAAAATTGACTAGCTTTGACTACTAAACTACAGTCCTGGCATATTGTATAAAAATATCAAGAGTAATTAAAAATGGATCAAAAAATATATAATGTGAAAATTTTGCGAAGGGATTGGATTGAACTGTTTGTAAAAACATTTTGTGATGTATGTCAAAGTACTGTCAAAAGTTTTCCACGAGTTACACAAGTAATTTAGCTGTAATCATAAAATGATGAAAATTTTTCAACGGGACTTCGTGCTTTTATTTATGTGATGGATACAATGGAAATCATTTTCACTAAAAAGTTTACGAGATTACGTCAAATAACAACTACTCACGTGTTACCTCTATTTGATACATTAAAATCATAAGCAGTACAACGCGCTAAAACTCTGCGTTCATGAAGATGAATTCGCCGAAACGGCAATGTTGTCATGGAGACATTAGTGTTGCTACATGTTGTTTAACTTTAACCATGATTTATTCAGTCCCGCGGAGCAAGTAATGTGACAAAAACATACTTCGTGGGGCAACACCGTGCCCATAGTTTTCCATACGACAAGAGAAGTTGTGAAAACTCTCATGTGAATATGACACATTACTATACAACGCTCTAGGGGAGCTGTAATGACGTCACCGACCCTGAATAATTTACTCAAACATTTTTGTTAAATATTTTATACGAATAATGGCTTTTCACTTTGCGAAATAGTCGCATTTTTCAATAGCTTTTTACCTCGTGGGACTTAAACACATATCCCCACATCACCGGTTGGGTTTATCATTTATTATTGAATAAAATATCACATCAAACCGCAATTTCAACACTACAAGTACTTAATTGACTATGCATGTTGATCCTTTTAATATTTTTACTGGTGTAATGGTGGGGTGACATAATAACGAGTATATTTGATTTGTGGAGATCAGCACCATTTTTAAAGTCACGCTGTAAAACTGGTTGTCACCAATCCCATTAATGATATTACTATAGTTTTACGACTACGCTCAATAAAGAAGAGGAAAATTGAAAATTATGAAATAAAGAAAGATGATTTTTTAATTATTATAACAGTAGAAAAGCATTCGTGAAGTGCTGTTAGAAAATTAAAAAAACAACAGGCATTTTAGTTTCTTTTTAAATTTTCAAGAAGTATTAGAAAACACAGTGTCGTCATCAGCCCCATAATAAAAAATGTTGATAGAGCTAATCATAATAACATATTTATAGTGGGTACCTATTTGCGATTTTCGTTTTTACCCTTACAGCGCGAGCCGTTTACGCACGAATTTATTTTCATTCATATGGTCTGTTAAAAAGCTCACTATGGCTAAAAATAGATTATTTTCAAAAGTAGAAAATAGATAAATATATAAAATATATATTAGTTATCCCAAATACATCAAGAAGTAAACTAAACTCGCCACATTCTCGCTAAATCGAAGAAAATGAAGAGGCTGAAAAATATTTAATCTACGACTTTGCAAGCAAAATGGCTGCGGCCAGTCTTCATATACACCGCCAACACACACAAACACAAGCAAGCGCAGAGCCGCATAAGTATGTGTAATACATAGGGCTGACGATTAATGCTGCGTATCGGCATTTCAAAGCTGAAATTTGAAAGACTCAATATCGAGAGCTCTTTTCAAAAATATATTTTCTTTTGTTCTACTTCACATTTTCATGGTCTATTTATTGCCTGGATTTCTCTAGCTAAATATTTCTTAAACCATATATCGACAAGTATCTTTTAATAGTTTTCCGGAAATACGAGAAAAAGTCTCGGACATGTCCAGCGCGTTCATCGGGTTAAACATGTTTAATTCTGATGATGGTTTGATGCCGAAATATTTATCAACCACATTTTATAATTCTTAAAGAATTAAATGCTTTGCTATTTTACCCCTCATAACCTAAGCCAAAAAAAAAAATTGAATCGGGTGGCTACTCAATTTATGTTCATTCTTTATTCAACAGTTATTATTTTTTTACTTTCTAACAAAACGTAAATTTTTATTCTAAATAATTAGCACGATTATTATAAAGAAAAAATTTGTAAAATGATATTAGAACACTTGCAGTTCTATTAAGATATCTGTATTGTAGTGAACGCATTGGTAATTTAAGTATGATATACTGCCTGTCCGCTTACAATTCCACAACTATTGGAAACAGAACAAAAACAAATGCAGCTTGCTTTTCAAGTGAATCAGTAATGTGGACTTTTCCTGGTCAGAAGATAGTGTTGTAAAATTTTTCTGAAAATAATAAAATACGACATAAACAATGCCGTATTACATGTTCAATGATTCAGATTTAAAATTAAATAACAAAAGTTATTTTGATATTTACACTGAATACATTTATTAAATTTTAGTAATTCAGTTGTTTTAAATATATGTAAGGCACTTATATAAATGTGTGGAATTTCACATTATTTTTAATTGTTTTATTAAAATTAATTAACGCTATAAAATTAACTATAAAATAAATTAACCATAAAATGTGATCGATTTTTTGTTTTTTTATTTTTTTCAATTTTTGCGTTTACAATACCAGAGTGTCAACTATTACCGTATGTCACTAGTATTATTTAAAAGTATGTTAATAAGATAGCTTTCATTTTTTTTTTCACTTTATGCTTTTGCTTAAATTGGACATATTTAATCCTTATGAACATCAGATATTTATTACGAGCAAATAGCAAATTGATAAATCTATCCTTTTTCTTCATGAACTACGTACAGTGCCATCATCATAGCAAGACATACACGTCATCACGGTCGTTCCTGGAAGTAACGCCCACCCCTCGCATTTACTCGCCCCGCTACTACATTACCGCGCCTTGTCAGTCATTCCGTGCTCATTATTGGAGCGGTTTCTTTTACATTAAAATGCCTAAACCTTTACGGAAGCAGACGAATGACATTATTTCTAATGTATTGAAGTATTGTGAGATTGAGGAACAGAAAGGAAAGCATTTAATTCCACTCAATAGTGCCAGAGATAAAATATTTGCAATGACAAGTAAGACACGAAGGAATCTATCAGTGTGACCAGAGTTGGAAAGTTTCCCAGTTTTAGGGAAAATATTGTCGCATGCCACTCAACCGAAAATAGTGTATTCAATTAGTAGTTCTTAAATTAATTACCTTCTGTAAATTATTTTCAAAATCATATTCTCTATTATGTTATTTATATCCAATAATTTCACTAACTTTTTGAATGTTTCCCCTTTTCTTGTTAATATTTTATTACTATACGTCGTCGCTGTTCTGGAAGAAAACATTAAATCGAAAAAATGACATATTGAGTTAGTTATGCCAAAATCTTCCTTATTTCAAACTTTACCATAAGCAAGAACATGCTTATTTTAATAAATTATACTTTTTCTAAAAAAGAGTATTGTACAAACAAACAAAATGAAAAAGGTAAAGCATTTCAGACATTTGACAAACTTCAAAGTTCAATTACTCAAAACTAGTATTTTTCAGATAGTGTCTTCTTCCACAACAACAAAGATATGTACTCATAACATTTACGGTAAGGTTATACAGTATTCATCAATGAAAAATGAGAAAAAATGAGTTTAAAAAAAAGCTTATTTAGGGATCAATAATATTTAACATTCTATTAGTCCTTAGTTTTTATTTATTTTTGGATACAGATTATCACTAAGCACCATTCAACGTAGTTGTGTAGAAATAAGTACTGGTGATGGGAAGGTTCAATCGCCCAAGAAAACAAAAAATAGGCCAAAAAAATATATTAGATTCTTTTGATCTGTATGTCTGTGTACAGAAAGTGGGTTTTTTTGCGAAAGGAAAAAATCCCGACACTCAATACCATTTTACTGACCTTAAAGCCGGTATGGATTATCAAGGGGGGAAAGAGCATTTGAGAAAAGTCGTACATACGATAGACTTTGAGTTTAAAAAATCACGCTCAAAGAGGACTTATTTAATGGTAAGGTATGATATCATAGCATGGCGAAAAAGATTCCTTAACTTAATCAAAAATAACAGAGACACTCTGCTTCCTGAAAATAAAAAATTCAAACACAACAACAGACGGATGCTGGTCATCAAAGAAAGCAAACCAATTGACAGGTCATGGGGAATCATGGAGGCACTGCGTGGTGGCCATATACTTCACATAGTGAGCGAATATGGTTAAAAATTACAATCCTTTTTTAAGACACATTTTTCAAATAATATTGTTTAGGAATATTTTATTTAGAAGTATTATTTATAATATAAAGCTATAATTATTTTAAAGTATTTTTTTAAATTTATTGCTTTAATTATTACAATTATTTTCAAGTATTATTTATAATGTATTACTATAATTATTTTGTAGCATTTTTATAATATATTACTATAATTATTTTAAAGTATTATTTAATATATATTATTTTTGGGATTGAATACTGGCAACACAGGCGGAGAAAAAAAAGCCTTTGATGTAATAACCTCGGCGTTTGTAGCGCTATGACGTATAAGTCTAGATAGAGCGGTTGGACACTAGAGCAGTAATTACGTGCACATCTATGCATTCTTTTACAGACTACTAAATTTAAACCTGGGATTAGAAAAAAAGGCCTAAAACAATACCTCACTAAATTATAGGTTATCGGAGAAACATTCATTATTTTATTTTGAAAATTCTTTTTCGTTATAATACAGTATGTCCATAAAAGGGTAACATTTAACATGGCCGCTCCATTATAAATTCTTAATGCCCGCTCGAGAGCATTGATATTTATTCACCTCCAATAAAAATAAGTCTTCTTGATCAAATGGTCTTTACTGCTTTCAATTTATTCAAACATTACAAAACTTAGATTCGTAATCACTGGTAGTTAAATCAAATCTTTAATTATTCACTAATATTTAAATTTAAACTCAAAGCATGTTATGATTTCATAAAATGTTAAACGTTTTTAAGATTTATCGAACGTTAAAGCTTTAGAAGGATTAACAATTTTTTTTTTAAACGTATGTATGATACTCATTTCTAGAAAATCCATTTAACTTTATTACAAAAACCAGATTAAAAACGAATTAATTTAAATGATTATGTCTTATTTACGTCACATTTTTAAAACATATTAAAGAAAATTGCTCAACTTATTTCCATCACACTTTTCTAAAAACTCCACATTTAAACGAATGGCTATTCTCTTACTAAAGAACCCATTTAACTTGCGAAGCTAAAAAGGGTTTTATTAGTTAAATAAGTAAGTCATATTACCGTTTAATAGAAAAGGTGGCAGTCAAAAAGCGGAGACAGAAAGCATACGTTAAAGTTTTTCCAATTCCGCCAGTTCCCAAAGAGTTAAACAGTGTGAGCAAAAAGTATTTCACAAAGCTTTCCAAGTGCCTAAGTTGTTAGGTTTTGACGCGTCAAAAGTTTAAACTTTCCAAACTTGCTTTGGATAAAAACGTTTATTTTATTCACAAAATTTTCAAGTAATATACTAAAACTAAAACTATATATATATTTCAATTCAACTATTCTAACCAGAACACGTAGTTACTTTGTGTATTATGTTACAGTATAAATAAATATCAAAGTAATTGGTTCAAAAAGAATTATATTTTATACTTTATATACAGCAGTTTCAGCATCACGTCTTCAGACTTATCTGTCAGACGATGACGTTATGCCCAAATAGTTATAATCTATTTATCATTATTCTTTTGGAACTCAGCGCATTGCACTTTTTACTTTACATCATGATATTCTACCAATCAAATCTTCGTATATTTTTTATGATAATTTCAAAAAAACATTCTCATTCTTTAGCTTTTGTAACTTATCGGATTGACGTGGAGCGAATGGTTTCTAAACAACCCACACTATAAATTTAAAAAATAAAACTTGACTCACAATCAATATTCATCAAACCATTTAATATTTTTACGCTTTTATTTATGATTTTCACTCAAAAACCTACAGTCAATCAACCACAGGGATAAACTCAAACTGTCGATTCGTCTGCAGATGAATTAAACTGAGTGACAAAACATTTGCATGCATGCAACGATTCAATTGTAATGATAGAAGAGCTATAAAGTACTATCACACGAGAAATTTGATGGAAAATTATACTAAAGCCGTTATGCTAATGTTATTACTTCTAAAATTGATTTTAATACGCTGGCTAGCACTATTGTATAATATATAAATGTAACAAAATTCAGCTCATTTCTGCGTCAACTCATTTGGAATCATGTTAAAATCCACAATACAATTTCGGTTGAAGTAACCCACACAAAAGTAGCGAACAAAAATCAGCATTTAGGGAAATCCTATCCAATCTAACCGCCACGCTCGCGTTTTCCGATATAGAGAGTAGACTTCAGTTAATAGGAATTTTTGTTTGAATACCGAACGCCGCTCGAAAAATATACTGATGTGATCCATCTTGGAAGTTAGCGACGTCGCAGGTGTTTGAGCTGAAGAGTGGTCTAGTTTAAATGTGCCTAAAACTAAAATGCTTCAAACTATATCGAATAAAATAAAATTTTTTTAAATGTTCCCATTATATTTTACAACAGTGATCACAAGCAATCCATTTGTTATAAAGTTATAAACAAATCTATTTTTATTAGGTAACTCTTCTTTGTATTTCGTATGAACAATTAATAATTAACATGTCGTCTCACTTGCGAAATTTTTTTTTACTCATTGATGTAAGCTTTTAGTTGAACTCTACAGTTACTTTACTTGACCATTTATTATACTTTACATACATTAAAATTTACAATGCATTTTATGATTTAATAATAAACATAAATATCGAATATGAATGGCTTAAATTCGTAGTATTATTAATACAAAAATGTAATAAATAGACAGGCATTTTTCAATCGATTTCCTACTTTCATATCTATTGCAAAAAAAAGATCTTTTTATATGAAACACACTTTTATTTAAAATACAAAAAAAAATCAATTACATGAAATTCACAATAAATGCATATTTTTGAAATTAAATTCATTTGAAACAAACTCATGTAAATTTGAAATTGACCAAAGGATAAGAAATCTTGGCATTATCTTTATCCCTCAAACCTATCATTTATGTCATATTTTTCAAGATAATAGGATTTTTTGTAGTTAAATTTGTTGGCACCTATCGAAACATTATCCCCCATGGTATCGTACTTTCATTTATTCGCTTACATAGTTCCGTTTTAGTGTTTTTAGGTTTCCATCCCCAATAGAAAATTTGCAAATTTAAATTTCTTGTGAATACGTAATATTGGAATCAGTTTTCAATTAATTATCTAACACATAGTTGACCTCTTTTCACTTATGTGAGAGCTAATAGTTAATTGCTTCATATGTTTCAATTTGCTACGTGCTCAAAAAATACTTAATTACAGAGTAAGCAAATTAACTTTTCATCATCATTCAATTTAAATAACATCAATAGTAAATTACCTGGTGGCAGATGGTTTTTTAAATTACCCATTTGCAATAAAATAATTAATTAAAAAATTATAAAAATTTATTATTGTAAAATCAAAATTTATTATCTCTTTTTTCTAAATACAAAATTGTAATTTTCTGTTGTCTACTATCAATTATATCGCCTCTGCATAGTGGGCAAAATTTTAATAAATAACTATTGTTAGTTTTGCTCGTTAAAGTGTCTGGGAATTAATATTATAAATGGTCTTCTTTTCTGATTTGACTGTACAAATATTGATAAATCAAATAATAACCAACAAAAAATTATTTTTAGCAATAGCGAAAATTTGTTTTAGAGTTCGACGTTTCGTATTAGCGAAAATACTCTTTTTACTGATTAACGTAAAAAGTGTATTTCTAAAGATAGATTCAAACTAAATTTCTCTCATAACTTTTGATGTGCAACGTGAATTTCATGTCTTGGAGTGTGCCATTTCATAATGAATCTTTTATTTATAAAATAGATGATTTTTCTTACAATAAACAAATCATACTGTAGTATCAAATTAGTAGGTAAAACTGGAAAAATACTGACTTTCTTTATATTTACATTAATGAATACAGATTACACATTATCTCAAAATTTTCGTTTCGCTAAAAGAGATCGCCATGGCTGATTGGTAGCTCTCCAATCCTAATATCCCAATGTCGGGAGTGTACGAATGTTCAAATTTTAATTCAGATAAATTAATTTAATGGGTTTATGTGTGCAAAGGCACTGATATTTTCTTTCATTTCTAATCTATCCACTCTGGAATAGAGATCAATCAGCGATCAACATGGCCTGCTGGGATTTTTTCTTTGCTTTCTAACCCATACATTCTTGAAAAGAGAACATTTTGCTATCAATACGTCAGTATTTTCAGTTCATCCACTGAGATATTTTGAAACATCTTTTGAGTTAGATTGTACCCATTGAACGAATGTTTTTAAAAAACACTATTTAACAATTTTTCCCATTTATAGATGTCGTTGTATCAAAATCTTAACCTATCCATTTATACTTAACCTCAATTTTGAGTAAAGCTAAGCAAGTCGACATACCATCATAGCAATCTTTTAATTATTGCGATACGATATAATTAGATTACAATGTTAAATAATTCTTGTTATATTATAGCATTTTTTTATAAATATTTAATTCATAAAGAACTTTGCATATTATACTTCAAAGTGTATGTATTATGCGTTATATATATTTATATACATTGCGTTATAAACATACTATAAAATATCCCTTCAGCGTAATGTTCACTTTCAATTACCCGCTCTTAAAACGAGACCCTTATTGTGTTTATTTCCTAATAAACTTTAAGATTTCAAAAGCCAAATGATGTTGTCAGAAGATAATGTGGCAAAGAGAGGATGCGGTTGTTTGGGTGATACTTTTAAACACATTCAAAAATCTTTTCAGGACGTATTATGATGAAGTTGGCCGTAATGAAAGAAAACACTCTTATTCCACAACATTAACATAATTTTCCTTATAAACTCGATTCGTTATTTCCTCTTTCAGTGCTATAAAAAATTTCTTGCGCACATTTATTACAGAATTTAAGAATTTTCTTGGGCTTCCTGTTCGGGCTTTTTCACAGCAACTAGTTTAACCAAAAATAATAAAAAATAATTACGGCTCACGGAAAAGTGGTCGTAGAGAAATGATCACGGACCTTACTATATTAGAATTGTATGTGGTTTTTATAATGTGTTGTATTTTATTTTTACATTACTTTATTTTTTTAATTGCAAAAGGCAGTAAGTTTATTTTTAAGCCAAGTTAATAAATTTTAAAACAATTTCTGCTTTATAAAAAATAATCTCGGACAATAGA
The DNA here is from genome assembly GCA_022494535.1 of Himalopsyche phryganea. NCBI lineage: Eukaryota > Metazoa > Arthropoda > Insecta > Trichoptera > Rhyacophilidae > Himalopsyche > Himalopsyche phryganea. The sequence goes on along the minus strand of JAGVSL010000008.1, from coordinate 5,921,422 downwards.
TCGCGTGCTCATCATGTTGTATATGATTCTTTTTAAGTCCTTCAATACTGTTTGCCAATGTGTCATTAAATGACTATATTTTGCAATTTTTCATCTTAAATTTTCAATATTCATCGCGTATTTTCAACCTTGAAGTGACTTCTGTATACAACATTGATTGACACTGGATATTGGAAATGAGTGATCTTTATAATCAATCTTTTTTTTTATTTGTATTGAATATGATTTGACAACGGTTAAAGAAACCCAATTTTTAATCTACATACTTTTAATGTGGCTTATTCCCGAGTGCTCAACGACATTAGCTTTGACCGCAGTGTTGACGGGGCTGAATTCCAGTACGGGCCATTTTTCAATCGATTTACAGATTTCTGTTTGAATGTCTATGTTTGTATCTAAATTCTTTGTCTGTGACAAAAATATTTCCATAAATTCCACCCCACCGATCCGATCCTAAAAATAGGCTTAAACTAACCACTAGCCATTTCCTAGCTTTATTTTTCTATCCTTAATCTCTCTGAAAAAAAGAGGTTGAGCGACTAATTAATTCATTGAACAATTTATTTGAAGAAACATCCAGGACTTCATTTGTTGCATACTTGCATATTAGAAGCGGACACAGTTACACAATATGTAAATAAAAGCTAAATTTAGTATAAAACATATTGTTTTGTTCCCTCAGTTAATTATAAGCCATTTTCCATGCTTGAAACCTTCGATAGTCACTAAGAAAATGTTTGAAATTAGAAAATAGCGATCAAAGGCTTCACAGGCACTGACTGGAAAGCTAGTTTTGGCGTTTCGATATAGTGGCAAAGTTTCAAAGTCAGTTATGAGCCTGCAATAAAATTTTGAAATTGACGCATGAGAATTGCACTGAGATACAGTAACTGGTAGCAGATAGGGGGGGTATAATAAAGTTTACTACGTCAATCATCAAAATTATAATAATCATTTAAGCTCATACGATGGCTCTAATTTATCATTCGCTAAAAAGGTCTCAATACTTATCTCAAAACGCCAAATTTGTAGTCAAATATTTAAATCATCAATTTAGAATGAGTAAAAAAATAATATCACATTAACTAATGTCATGAATAACGGTTTAAAATAAATTAATTAGAAAACATTTTTGATGAATTTGAAGAAATAAAAACAAAAATTTATTGTTTTTCTGTTCCTAATCTTCAAAAGATTTGAAAAAATCATCTTTTACTAGTTAATAGTAATGGAAACTAACTTCCTTTTCAATTAAATACCTTTAGTTCACGGGTTATCAATTGGTTGATCGCGAAATGACTCATTCTCTTTTAATCTTCTAGTGCATATTCCACATATATAGTATTATACGTAATTAAAAAGCTTCATTACACTTGCTTGTATATAAAATCAGTTATTAGACTATACAATAAAACACTCAAAAATATTTAAGTATTGTATTAAATATTAATTATATACAATATTTAAATTATTTTTGTTAATTTTTAAAAGTTTAATTAGTAATATTTTACGTGGGATTGATTTTTTAATAACCCGTTGTACAAAAAAAAATATGTACCAGAGTTGCAATCCATAGTCAAAAAAGAACCTATTTATTTATTTGTCCACTGTCAATTCTTGGCCCGAAGGCATTATATTAATAAAAATGTAGCACATTTTTTGTACTAATTCCACAATTTTATACAGTGATCAACAACGTTTTCTGTGATGAGCGAAACCGGTCCCGATCATTCCGTTAATTTGTGGGATTAGTAAAATAATACTGTTTATTTATGTTCAAGTTGTTTATTCGAATTCCCGATAATCCAAATATCTCGTCAGATTGTATGATCATCTGCATACTCATTACTCGTTTTGCTTGCCTAGTAGAGGCATGCAGCTTCCAACAGCTAGCAAAACGTGAATGAAGCCACAGGACGTATTTCTCACGTTTGCGATTGCTTTTGTAACGCGCTCCTACGTAATATAAATAGCTTTCATACGTACCTGGCATATTTCTACGTCTCAGAAAGCGTCGCAATGTAGCGCTCTGCGACTTAAGTACGTGGAATCCAAATCAAAGTAATACCGTGCGATTTTATCCTGTCTTTTCCTACGACTCTCAGCAGTAATAATAAATTTTCAACTTTACCTGTGTAACTTTGTCGTATATAAATACACTTAATATGTAATCGTATATACAGGAATACAATTAAAACTGATTAGCTTGTAGTTCTGACATAAAGAGTGTCGTCATTAAGAGGAATAAGTATTTTTTTTATTTGATAAAAGACGTTTGTAATAAAATTATTTGTTGCTCTATTTAAAAAATATATGAATTCAGTATACTTTTAATATCAGTCAGAAAAAGTGCGACATAGCGATCTCTTTGTAACATTTAAAAAATCTTTATAGAATTGTTATATTTAATAAATTACAAGCATTTTACATTTTTTCTACAATTTTGTCTTACACATCAAATCTCGCTAATTTACAATAAACCCTAATCTAGTCACGACGTAAAGCAAATAAAATTTTATCTGAAAACAGGTGTTAACTGCTAGATAGGCATGAAAACTTTTCTATTTCCATTTAAATACAAGTGAAATAGTGTAAAAAAACAATTAACAATTTTCGCAAAATGAGAAAAAACCTACTTATTACTTTTAACTTCAATGTTACAACTCATAAAACTGTTCTTGAATTATTAACACCCTTAATGTTTTTTAAAGCGCCAAATGTCAGCTTAACAGAAGGAATGTTAATATATTATAATTAATAATATAAAATATACAGAGAGAATAATCTTTTGTTACAGATCTTTAAAAAAATATTTTCATTTCTCATACTGATACAACTGATTGCTCAGTTGAAAATGTCCACCATGAACGACACTGAGCCTGATTATTTGATAAACTTTATTATATAATGCTTTTTTACTAAGAATTCACAGTTAAGAAGGAAAAAATCACACAAAATTTCACAAAGGATATTCTAGAAACAAAACTTACAGTGACAATATTATAACGGTTCCCAATAATTTTCTACAGCATCCAAAGCTTCGAGCTACTCTAGAAATTGGTTCAAAAATAAATATATGGAATATAGTATTAAGATTCACTAAGAGTTCTTAAAAAAATACATCACAGATAAAAAAGTGAAAATAAAATTCTGCTCCTTTTGGAGTACGGAAGAATTGGGCTTAATTATGCGGAAGTAAGCTAGTACACTATTTAAAAATGTATCTTGCTTTTTAATACTTTTGCGTAAATTAACCAAGTTTGTTATTCACGAAAACTCATCTCTGAAGCAGAGTTTAATTTGTGTTTTCTGAAAGACTACACCATTTCCAAGCAATCTTATTTTCTGCAATCCATAAAATAATTATTGAAAATTAGGCTTAAGCCAAATCAAGGAAAATAATATACCAAGAATTTTAGTTATAATCGTAATTTTTTGATTACAAAAGGAATTTCAATTAGTTTTTAAACATGTCTTGGTGCTGTATGAGTTAATATATTTTTGTTAAATAACTTAATATTGATAGACAATTCGTTGGAAAAAAATATATGCCAATACTGTTTTATAATAATATTTTATTAAGTTTGCAGATATGGAAAACGGATTAATATATTTTTTTGAATCCACCGGGTAACAAAATGAAGAACAGATTGTTTTCTCTCTTTAATTTTCAGCATTAATTACGTATATACACAAGTTGGTTGCCCCATCTCCACCTGTTATGTGTATGCAGCCGCTGTTTCACGGCCGCCTTCCATAACGTAATAACGATCCAGAAAAGAAACGAATTTACTTCTCATATTTTTGGCCCGATGCACAGCTGCACGGGACCGATGTTTTAACCACGCACTATTGAGCTTAAAAAAAAGAAAATGTGACTTGCTCAGCCACTTAGTTTAAGCGATATTAAGTATCCTGTGTATCCGTATACTGAGCCTCTGCCGTAGCACTAGAGTTTAATCTACTCCGAGTAATTACGTTTATATACTAGACTTTCCATACTTCAGTAATTCCAAAATAAACCACGAAATTCTTCCTTTGGTAAAATAATTTCTATTCTGGATAAGGTGGCTGTAAAATAGATGTATTTCCAACGAAACTGAAAATGTGCAAATGTTTTGTAACGTTTTAAGTGGTTTAAAAAGAAGAGAAAGATAATGTTTTATATAAATATTATCTTTCCATCATGATCTCTCTTTTAATGACTTTTGTTCTGGGCACTTGCATATCCCGCCAGTTTTCATAACCCGCCATTTTTAATTGTGTTTCTTAAAAATTTTGCCGCGCTCTCGACAATCCACCACAAACGAGACAGTGGATGGAATATCTGACATTTGATCTTACATTATCTTTTAGAATGCTTCTTTATAAAATTCGCAAATAACATTGTTTCATTTTAACTGAGATGTTTTCTAAGACATTTAATCTAATACGATAACAATAATGTGATGATTTGAATAAGTAAAAAATCTCAGATATTCATCTAAAATATTTTTTTCAGTAATATCTGTTATCATATTATAATTGTTGTACGACTTTTGATTTCATCATTATACATAAAACATTATTCAATTATTAGTTTCCATAACAACCCAACCTCTTTGTTCATCACTAAAATAAAGGATTTAAATAGGAAGTAGGAGTACATGGATGCTTTATCGAGTAGTTTCGTTATATTTTTAACGAAAATAGTTTTTAAGTCACACATTCCACCGCTTCATGTGGGATAAAGAAAAACGATTATGCTTAAAATAAACTATTGGTGGTTAAAAAAATCACTCAAAATCCCTTTTGCAAGATCGAACAGAAAAGAAAAGAGTAAAATCGTCGCATACAGCTGTTTGTTTTCGGATAAAAAATAATTTAAGAATCACTTTTAAGGTGTTAACTGTCAATTCTTGGTGGAAAGACATTATATTTTAAAAAATAAAACACAATTCATTTGTACTACTTCCACATATCTATAATGATTGAACTGAAGTTGGTAATGCTCGTAATGAGTGAAACCGGTCCTGATCATTATAAATATGTGGAAGTAGTACAAATGAAATGTGTTTTATTTTTTAAAAAAATTTAAGAATCTTTTCTAACTATAAATCGAATTTTATAATGGAAACTAAGGCGTTATTTTTGACAATTTCTATTGTAGAAATGAAGTATTGAATAAAAATACTATATTCAGAATCACTATTGATAATCTTTTAATTTGACAGTCTCTTATTAAAATGAAAACATTTTTTTGTAAATACTATATAACACAACATATATCATTTTTTACGTGATTATTGTTTCGAGTTCATGAAAGGTACGCACAGATAAAAAGGTTTGTTTTCACTTCTATAGGCAAAAAATTCATTGTTGAATCTCTATTATTTTGTTATGTTTTTATTATAATTACTACACAATTGGATTATTTTTGCAATGGTAGATGTCAAATCGTAATGTTGTTTAGATTTTACATATATTACACACCACACATTATAGAAGATTATTTTAATAACATTAAAACTAATTAATGATGTGAAAAATCAACAAATGTTTGGATTTGATTCTATTTTTTCTAGACCTTGACCGCTCAAAATGTGAACCATTAATGGTGAAGGTGTTGAATTAGAATTATTTTTAGTCGGTCTGATATAAATACTTATCGATAATATTCTTTGAGAGTCAATGTCAGTATAATTATGGGATAGTTTCGCTTAGCAAATGTATTGTCGAAGGACAGTTTGGTGTTTATACGTGATTGTTATTAACAACTAAAGAAAAGCTGAAAATATTTCGAAAACTTTGTTTTTGAATAAAAATGACGCTCACGATACTACTTCATATCTATTTTTATTTCATCATAAAATAATTCCATTCGATATATACTTCTATCAATACATATAATATTTCAAAAACGTTGCGAATTCTACTACAAGAGACATTTACTTAACGAGATATGTGTAACAGTTTCCAAGAAACTTTGATGGTTGCAATTTAGCATGGCATATCATGTAAAGCCATACAGCACGTTCACTATCTGATTAGATTGAGGAAACCTCCAAGTCTTACTACAGGGAATAAACTAGTATGGAAACACTGATCATATCAAGAGGTAATTAATTTTATAATAATACGGACAAACTTTTCTTTGTAAAAATAGTCAAATCTGGGGATTTTAGCATATCATGTAATTTATAAAATGGCGTTACTATGAAACTTATGTAGAAGTCTTCACGTTTTATTATTACTTAAAATTAACTATAGTCTCAATAACTTATATAATATTAGTAACATATTAATTACTTTGCAAATAGGTTATATGCCAAGACCAGCCAATATATTAAGCGCAATGCCGTTCGTGGTCAATTTCAGTCATGTTTTAGTTATCAACGCAACATACCTACTATGAAATACACCCTATTTTTGTTTTCATGTTCACTCCCAATGTGGAGCATATGGTCTCCTAATGGAGTTATCTTAACAGAATTTTTCTACGAGAACTGCTTGTTACTCAGTTGCTCAACTTCTCTTTTTTCGAAGAGAGTAGGGATAGAAGGATAGGGCTAGGACAGGACTAGTGGGTAGCTAATCACTCTCGCTACGCCCCGTTGGGATGGGATGGGTGGAAGGGAGGACCTGACTACAAACAGAAATCCATAAATCGATTGAAAGGTCAATCTATGAAAACCGTCCGCGTCGGGAATCGAATCCGAGACATCCGTAACCGTAGCCAGCGACGCTGCCAACTGCACCACGGACGCCGACAATACACACTACAGCGAATGATTAATTAATAAACGATTAACAATCAAAAAATACTTTGCAGGACCGAAAGTGTTTAAAAAATGATGCATAACAAATTCATAAATTGCACGTAAACATTATAATTACAAAAATCCAATCACTTGATGTCAAAACGTCTTATAGACTGAAACATTAGAGCGATATCACTTGGTCAGGTTATTCAAGTCGATCCTAATAAGATATTGTAGAAAAAGCAATTAGCTAAAACTTCTCTTTTTCTAGTCCCATAAAATAATGTTGAGCTACCGGCTTACAATCAAGCCTGGTATCAAATTTAATCTCAAATTATTACATTGTAAGCCCACATAATCTTTGTTGAGAGTTTTCATGATTTAAAAAATCCATTTATTTAATACACTTCAATGAGTAATGTAAGCGTGAAAAAATCACTTATTTTTCTACACGTTTAAATTTCCACAATCATTTCACGCGTATGGATTATAAAGCAACACATGATATTCCACTATAAAGATGAAAGTGCCCTCATTTCCATATTATGCTCCCTCAGAATATACACATTCTGAGGGGCAATTGCATGCAAAATATAGCGAGATCTTTTTACTAAGAATTCGAATTGTCAAGCTCCCATTGTGATATAAGGCAATGTGTACAAATACACCGGTTCAAGAAGCTTTCAATTGAACAATGGGCAGAGGAAGTACGATAGGATATGAAGGTGTATTAAATATTTCACGTCGGCATTGTATTATTTTTATACGAATCCGGCTCACCTACAATACGAAGAGAAATCTCTCACGATGTAGTTCAAAGGGACTGATTTATATATCCAGTGTTTGTTGGGGAAACAATATTCGTAGGCGCTATGCGTGACTGCAAATGAAATGAATTTATACGTATTCAATGAATGAATCTCCTCTGCCGCACACCAAAAGTGTTATTCTTCACAATGCCAAAGAATCATATCTCCTTTTGTTAATTTTATTGCTGATGTTTTTTTCCTTGTATATATTGTACTCCGTGATAAAACATTCCCCTTTCACGCCTTTGTTGAAATACCGTTTTTGTATGGCAAGTATGTTGTTGAATACAATACAATGAACGTGCTATAATCATTATACTCACTCCTTTATGAAGAAAATTATACTTTAGTATTAAAAGTAGTTTGGAATCAGGTATATTTTCAGCCTCTTTCTGCTAATTTGTTTTCTTAATACAAACCTGTAATTGTATTAAATATTGTTTCAACATCTTGACATGGTTGAATTGTTATTTTTATTATTTTTATGCTTTTAATTATTATTCACACTCACAAACACTCTTAGAATATCATTTTTATTTTTGTTCAATAATTCAATAAAATATAAGACATGTATATTGATTTTATTATAAGATGAGCTAATTTCAATAATAGTTAATTTACTATTTAGTCTTGAACTTAGCTAGTTCTTAATCACTTCAGGTATATAATATGGATTTACATAAATAGCGAAGTCAAAAACAGAAATAAACGATGTAGTATTGGTAAAGACTACTACCAGCTTTTTTTATAAATTAACCAATACCTTGCTAGTGAATAACAAATTATAACGATAACTATATTACAGTTTTTCGACCATTTCCAGTCCCTATATGTCCTCAAAATATACGTAATTTATGAAACTGTCCGTGCAAGGATTTGAACCCGTGGCAAATGCAACCAAACAAGACGATTGCCCAAAAGTGTAGACCACATTATATGAATTTTCAAAAACCAAACCAATAAATACTCAAGAAATATACACAATACTTAATCCAAATAATAACACTCGTGTGATTCTAATAAATAATGTCAAGAACGAACAACGCGTAATATACTTTACGTGAAGGCATTGTAGTATGGGTACTGCAAAATTATCAGCAAGTACAGCCAAGGGGCAAACTTAACGTCGATTCCAGGTGTGAAGTGGCGCCTCAGCGTGTAAACAATCCAGCGACCGACGTCCACGACAGGCGTCGCCGTCGCCGTCCTCTACGTGAGATATTGCGCAAATGAAGAGAGGCTCGAACGTGAAAAAGATATAAAGCCTTCGAGGCATTTTATCGCGGGGTTAAGTGGCTTTAGAGCGCTGCGACGCTTCTTCCTTCAGCTCACAGTCTGCTCCGCGGCGTCATATTATTTTGCATAAGCTATTTTTGTTACATGATGCGGCAGCTTTGGTGGTACCGGTAACTGAATCTCAAATCGACACGTGTTTTTGACATGGGAAAAAGTCTATTCAGGAAATGGGTATATATCTTCGAAAGATGATAGTTTATAAAAGAAATAGACTTGCACTGTTGCAACACAACAACCAAGTGCACTAAAATCATTAATGTAGCATTTAAAAACTTGGAAAAATCAAGATTGCCACGAAGACTACAACCCTCTGTATGTAATAAAAATACTCTACTATCAGCTAAAAACAGTCTAACAAAATATTATCAATATTACTTTAATTTTGGTTCGCATAACTAGACAATTGTTTTCGTTTCCTTATTCTTGAAACTCTTGTATTTATTCCGCATTGTCTTTTTTATAAAATTATCATACACCACCACTTTTGAAGTAAAAGTGACAAGCGCTTCGATTCTTTAAAAAGTATCGTTATACTGGAACGGACATTTTTTTAAAATTAATAAATCATTAAAAAAACTATCAATGCTAAATATTGTCTGCAAGGAAAGATGTATACAAAAACTGATACATTACTATTTCATTTACAAGTCTAACATAATCGATTTGAAAAATCTTAACTACTCGTCAGAACCATATTAATATTGTTTGTTTTAAGACAATTTGTTCTCCCAGAAACAGTAACAATTCAACGAACTATCACCAATTCTCATTGCTCTATGAAGAAAAATCATTTTGTCAAGTTGATGCAATGAATTAGACTAGATACGGATGAATCGGTTTTTTCTGTGTAAAATAATAATAATGGCGTTTTATGCTTCTGGGGAAAAAAATATTAAATCAGTATTAGCATACTTTATGTTAATATTTATTTGACACTTTATATATCAAATTTTAAAATTTTATTGCTGTTCAAACGAAGCGGTGAAGAGTTTTCAAATACGCCAAGTAAATAATCTATATCCATACTGCAGTAAAGATATTTTCAACATACTCATACAGTAGCTCTACGCATTCTTTGTTCCATTTATATGCTTAACCCAATAAGTTGTAGGTACCCATTCAAAGAAAAAATATACGCTTTCCGAAGGAGAATATACGATCTACTTTGAATCGGGCATAAATAAACAAAGACACCTTCCGAAAAAATATGCGTGAAGGAAAATTTCGTCCCGGGGGTCTCGAAAATTCGAACTTCAACGCTAACCCATGATTTCTCCTTGCACGCAGTGTCAAAAAGCTTTCTGGTGTCTTGTAAATAAACTTATATTTTATCGAGAGAGTAGAGTACAAAATGAAATAAATGTATGTGAATGGATGAGACTGAGTGTTGTCTCGTAAGGTATCATCATACTTCGTGAGGCGCGATCTCGTGAGGATCGAATAAACTTATAAAAAATCGCTGTATATTTTTATTCAGGGTATACTTTCTGTATTATCATTACTTTCCGTTCGCTAAGTCATAACTTATACCAGGTCTGATTCTTATATCAGATCTATCGCGATATTGTATTACATCGAAAAATACTCAGTTTTTTTTTTCATATTAGTGTGAGTATTGATATAATATCCAATATCCACAACTACTACCAAAATTTTTAATAGTAAATAAAAACCAATAATATCTTTCACGATAATAAAGTTTAGAAAATGTAATGTATTTATTACAATATGAAGGTTTTTTCTGAACCACTTTCCTTTGATAAATCGTTTGCCCTAACGATTTGATGAGTCTGTTAATATCGAATTAAGAGACAGTGTGTTGAATGTTTTGACTGTTCTACGAGAACTGCGTGTTACTCAGTTGCTCAACCTCTCTTTTTCGGAAGAGAGTAGGGATACTACGATAGGGTTAGAACAGCACTAGTGGTTAGCTTATCGCTCTTGGTACGCGTGATTTTTAGGATCGGATGGATGTGAGGTAGTTTTAGGCATCACAAACATCCATGTTTTTAAACAGAAATCTATAAATCGATTTATGTAACTCTCCGTATTGGACCCGTACGATCTGTAACCGAAGCCAAAGACGTTGATCACTGCGCCATGGACCCGACAAAATATTTATATATATAATTCAATATATAATATAGCTATCACGCCAATTATTTTCTTTTTTTCTATATTATTATATTGAAACAGTCCTTATTTTACAAAAAGCTAATCAGTATGGTCAGTAATGTCTTTGTGTTAAACCGGCCCTGATCTTACTAAACTGTGGAATGATTTTGCATTTCTTTGATGTAACATCTTCTAACCAAGAAATGAGAATTCTATTGAAGTGTTTACTTATTTAACGTTGCTAAATCATCTTATACGCCAACCAATAAAACATTCCGTTTCGTTATGATTTTACAAAGTAGTTCAAAACAGTAATTACGTTTTATGGAAACTAATATCAAATTTTCACATTGACACCGCGTTATATCTATTTATCGATGTATACATTTAATAATTATTATTTTATCGTTATATTCTATCATAGTATTTAATTTAAAATAACGTCGCTTGTTAGACCTTTCTAATGTCTTATTATGCGTTGTATTTTTATTTTTACGCCAAGAACAGCAGCTTTGTAAGAAAACAAATTGTTTGTGAAAACATTCTATGGAAGTAAATTAAAAGTTGTATTTGTTTACTGTCCACTGTCATAATTCTTTATACAATAGGGATGACGGAGGTTTATAACTTTAAAATGAGAATTTGAATATAATAACTTTACATTATAATACATTTTTTTTTATTAATTCGACTGTGTAATAATAATTTAAATAAACGTATGTACGTTCATCTCTTGTCATGATTTACGCGGCAGATATGCTCTATGAGGTAATCGTGTAAATGGATGCATTGAATGCATACAAAAATGAAACAAGAATAATCTTTACTGCAAAAGATGGTGCACTTTTATTTTTGGCATAATTGCAGAATTTTAATTTTTATATCCAAAGAAATTTTCTATGTAAAAAATAATGATTGGCATGGAAAGAATATAAAGTATGTAATAATTGAGTCTATAATATTTTAATTACTTTTAAGGTGTTAACTGTCAATTCTTGGCGGAAAGGCATTGTATTTTAAAAAATAAAAGACAATTAATTTTTACCATTTCAAGGTACACATTATAGTTAATCGGGAAGTAGAGTATACACCATATAACTTTTCATCCTAGCTGTAAGGTCTAGCTCTAGGATTTAGGATACGAGGTCCATATACGGCTTTAGAATCATGGGATCCATACATACTTATACATTGATTCTCTCTGTGTAGTATACAGAAAGCGTGTTCATGTAGTAAAAAGTGCACAGTTATACGACATATACTCTATTTAATTTCAATTATGAATAATTTTTTTAAATTTAAGTGAATCCCGGGATCGAAAGCCCTAGTCGCATATATATTACGAGACGCAACTCAGGAAACACTTCAAATATTTACACCGGGAAGGTTTCCACTACCAAATGTATTTAATTTGTATTACAATTAAATTTGATCGCAAAAAAGTGAAACTGCGTTATGTGGGTACCGCGTAAATCGTGAGTAAAATTATCTGTATGTATGCCATAGCAAATTTGTGCTGTATTTTTTATTTAATTTAAACAAGTGATAGTTTTATAAATGTTTTTTTTACTCTTTCACTGTACCTATGTTTTAATAGCTTCGTTACCATAAAGAAAAATCGATATTCACTATTGATTCTTCTAGAGAAGGAAGAAGTGTTTATTAAATATTTCTATTGGGAGGTGGCCATTACCCAATTTTAAATAATTCAATGGTCTCCACAATGTTTGTTTTTGACCTTTTATAGACGAAATATAAAACAACGACCCACTTTCAAATTTTATTTTTAAGGCCAAAACTAATATTAACTCTACACTTCAATTTGATACCTCATTAAATTAATACTAATAAGACAAAAAAAATATGAAATGTGATTTGAAGCACAAATTTATTTATGAAAAAGCAAGTCAATCTTGACATTTTCTGAGAATATTTTGTCTTGTAAACGAAAGGAAAATTATTAATTATTATTATTATTTATGGAAAATATTCCGATGTTAAGAATTATTATCGTTGTCGGTTTTTCATCATTTTCCATTGATATTAAAATTAATTATATAACAAAATATACCAAACATCATCAGCATTGAAATCACCAATTAGGATTATATTTTTAATGACATATCTACACAAAATCTATTTAACGAATAGTGGTTGTAAATGGTCAGGCTGAAAGCAGAAAGTTTGAAATTTATTGATGTTATTGCTTGTTTAGGAATATGTTACCTATGTTAAATGTTTGACGCAATTACGGACGGATGATGATGATGATTATGCAGAGTGTATTCCACAGCGTAACAACGTTATGCGTGCTTCAAATTCTATAAACATAAACCACTTTTTTTGTTAATCTTCACTTAATACTTTGCAAAGACCCTGTTAGAAATATATGATAAGCACACCTCATTTAATTGTAAAACAATATCTTTTTTCAACCATGTCCGCTCCCGATGTGGATCATATATCCTTCTAATGGAAGTGCTCAACAGAAGTTTGGTGAATTGCTTGTTACTTAGATGCTCAACTTCCCTTTTTCGAAGAAAGTAAAGGAGAGTAAGGATACGGCTTGGACAGGACTAGTAGTTAACTATTAGCTCTCATTACGCCTCATTTTTAGGATCGGATGGGTGTACGGAATAAATTGATAATGAATTAAGTCTACGATTGGACTATTTTAAATAAGGTCTTCTCTAAAGAAGTAAAACCTAAGTATTTTATTATATCAGGAAAATGTGACTGTATAAATATATTCAGTCCGTGAGAACATTCAGTAATTCTGTATTAAAACTGAAAAAACCTACTGAATTAAATTGTTTTTATAGTTTTTAAATGTTATGCAGTAAATTACATTTATTTTAAATAAATCTGCTGAAGTAATCTTCTAGATTTAATTACATTGACCGAGACAAGGTGTTTAATTGAACGTCTTGTAAAGCTCTGCAAATATTGGTTCTGAAGCGAGCTTTCAAGGAATTGGATATCATCAGTGCGGTGATTAAATTAATTGGTTAATTAAGCTTCATCTGTCTACCTGACGCAAAGGATTCTCATGGCTTAATTACAAACCAGCAGAGTAATATGGCACCTGCCACTCTGGTCACTCCAAGTAATCAACCTGTCGCTGTTAATTGGTGCGATTATGACATTAAAATGGGGTAACAACTCATTTGAGGGGAAATTAATTATGCTGCCCTATGAACACGTGTCACAAACGCACCACAATATTACAGGTATTTCATACCGTGCGTTCATATTCCCAAGATATTTTTGTCGAGTATATTATTATTGGCCTCATTGTTTTGATTGCTATAAATTTTGACGTAAAGGGTGACGGTGATAGTCGATTTTATGTAACCCCGATGAATGCCTAATTACGACACCAGCATTTTACAACGTATGTTTCAAACGCTACTTTTTTAATTAAAAATAATTATTTTAAAATTATTTAATAAATTCATTTCTCTACATAAGCAAATATATGTTTTTCTTTTCTTTGATGCTCAATATATTATTAGTCATTAAATGCCATTATTTATTTATTTTGTAATAAACCCAGAGTATTACGGCAAACTTTCATAAAATTGTGAAAATATGACATTACTTGCTTAGTATTAAAGCATATAAATAAATATATTTTCACCAGAAATTATTCACACAATAATATTAAACATAAATATATCTCTTGTTGATAGTCTACAAACGAATAATATTTCTTTATTCAAAAGTTGAAAAAATATCATTGAAAATAGTTCATTGTTTGTATAGAAGAGATAAAAGGGAATTTATTTGATTAAAGAATTATTTTTTTAATTTATTTTGCCTCAACTATTCATTTATAGCCAGTTAATATTGAAAGAAAGAAATCTGGTTTATTAAACTTGATATTTTCATACTGACGATTACACGAGATGTGGTAAACAGAGATAATAATACTAATATCAATAAAATGAATTAATCTAACAGCACTGCAGATTTTAAAAGAATTGGTAATGTGTGACCCAGCCTAAGTAAAACAGATAATATTTGATCTGGTAAATATTATCATTATGAGAAGAGGGAAAGAAAATAAAGGATTGCAAAATAACAAGGTTGATGCTCTAAATATACATATAATAAATATTCGTTAAAATAAATTTAAAAGACACAAAGCTTAAAAAGATTATAGCGGTATCTCGAAACGACGCACCTAATCCCCTGCATTAAACGCAAAGCAGCCACTTCCGCGCAAAATAAACAATGTCCATGTACTTATGAATCTTTTAAGCGTATTATTTCGCCATTGCTATCTGTAAAATGATACAAAGCTGCGCCATAAACCACCTCCGGCCATTACTTGACGATTTCACACGGGTTAAAGTGAGGCTAAGTGTGGTTCGGGCATAATAAAACGCAGTCCGGCGACGGGTGCTAATCACCAAAACGCGCATGCATGAACGCTACAAAGGATCGAAGCCTCGAGCTTTCTTTTCAGAAGCTTTTTATATTATGGAAAACGCGATATCAAGTGGCGAACAGGGAGTAAAGAAAGCTATGTGTTATTATAACAGAGGGGCTTGTAAAAGTGTTTTCATACATTACATTATGTTTAAGGTAAATAAAGTTAGGTCGAAAGTCTCTTTTTAGTATCCTCTTCACAACGGCATCAATGAAATTTTGTATTTTCTAATATTTTTGAAGTAGGCTCTTGGTGCAATTTTTATATCGTTTGAGAATATTTTTTTTCACGTAACTTATACTTTTTAGTACTACAAATAAGCCACATTCCACCCACTATACAACTCTTACGTATGACATTAAGAGGAAGGAGTAGGTTTTGCTCTCATTTCACGAAAATCGTTAATCGTTTTCCGACGCCTAAAAAATATGAAACGGCGAAATATTTTTTTTTCTTTCAATAATTGCACTCTCAAAGTATTTTTTTACACTGTCGCACTTTTATTTAAATGGAAATAGTAAAGTTTTCATGCCTATCTAGCAAAGAGTTGACACCTGTTTTACAGACATGTTTTTATTTGCTTTACACCGTGATTAGATTAGGTTTTTCTTTTATGTTAATCTTTATAGAATTGTTATATTCAATAAATTGCAAATTCCCTTCAAATCACTTTCTTAAAAACACTTTGTTCTACAATTTTGTCTCAGACATCAAATCTTGATAAGCTACAATAAACGCTAATCTTGCCACGGCGTAAAGCAAATAAAAGCATTTCTGAAAAACAGGTGTTAACTCTTTGCTAGACAGGCTTGAAAACTTTACTATTTCTATTTAAAAAAAAGTGCAATAGTGTAAACAAATACTTTGAGAGTGCAATTATAAGAAAAAACATTTATTTCAACGTTCCATATTTTTTAGGTGATACACAAACCAAACCAGACCAACCCTAACATAACCTACTACAACTTAACTCACTTTAATAAAAAAAATCCGTGACTAAGTGGAAATTTCAAAAATCAAAGGTCGAGTGTACTAAGTTAATACTATCTAATCCAAAATGCAAACTATCGAAATGAAAGTTCAAGTGTACCGAGTGAATACTATCTAACACAAAGTGCAATTATTTATAACCCTATTTCAAATCAGCACGGTGTCAAACAAAGAAGTCATCCATTATTGAATCAACAACGGCTATGAGGATTGAGGTCAAGATTTAATAAATTCTGAATTATATTACGGCATTGAAAAGTTTTCATAATTTTAGGGACATAAAATGACTTTTCAGAACACTTAAACACCTTTCGGTCAGCCCATTTCATTATATTATCGGTCGATACATCTGCAAGTATGAGTGTCGCTACATTTTGTACAAATTTACTTGCAATATACAACACATGTAAAGCTCCCTGAATATTTTACCTAGAAAGTTATATGTTAATGTAAATGTGTGCCTTTGTTATAATATCAAAACAGCATTCAATGTTTTCTTTAATATTGCATGTCATTAATGCTTTTTTTTACCCCAGCGACTATATCAAAAAAATCATATTGGACGTACAACATTTCCATAACATGTAGACGTAAACATAATACTTTATTTTTCTACTTGTAATTGTGAAAAGAAAGCTCAATTTTTTGCTGACTAACGCTGACATTATGTAATTTTACTGGAATCCATCAACGTACAATATTTTTAGCCAAACAAAAAATAAACAAAAATAAAATATTAATACATACCCACTTTCTGAAATCTTTAGAAAATTTTCTTTTTAAGATACTAAAATTTCTTGCTTCTTTTGTGAAATGCAAGTTGATTGAAAGCTATTAATAATCTATCAAGACAGTCATTGATCAAAAGTAAATTAATACAAACAGGATAAATTTATATAATTATAAGTGGTTAGATGGTACCCTATATAAAATTATAATGAAAAAGAATTATCGGTTAATATTTTCAAAACAATATATTTCATTTCAAAGATTTATAAAAATACAGTAATCAAAAGCGAGTAAAATTGTTGTTATTCTTTAATCTTTAGATGCGCCCTTATTTGGCTGAAGTAATTTGTTTTTACTTGGGAATTAAATAACTTGTTTTTGACGAGAAAAATGTCATCAGAAATCAATTTGAAATAACTATATAGCTTGATCGGCAAGTTGTCAGGTAATTGTCATTAATACAACTTTTATAAAACTATACTATTTTGCATTAAAAGTTTACATTGTTAAAAAAATATTTAAGCTACGTTCATTGGGTTTAACTACGTTCATTGGGTGCTTGATGGAATTTCAATATCAAATTTGGATTATTGAGATTTTGTACACTTCCATGTATTTTGTCACTAACGACCCGGGTTTCTCCTTTCGGCATCTTCAGGCATTCGTGTGTTCGAATGCCTGAAGATGCCGAAAGGCGAAACCCGGGTCGTTAGTGACAAAATACATGGAAGTGTACAAAATCTCAATAATCCAAATTTAAAAGTTTTAGTTCCCTATAAAATCTATGTATCAATAATTGATAATTGAATGCCACTGTCGAAAATGGAAGCAAATAGTTCTTGTTAAAGTCTCTTGAAAAAATTCTTTATTAGTCGTCTACAATGCTCAATATTGAAATATTACGTATCTTAGCATATTATTGAAAACTTTAAATTGAATATATTTTCTAATTTTGTTTAATCATGAATTATGTTTATATTTGAAATTCAGGTCGATCAATAATTAACAAACAATTATAAATCAGAAATGCTTTCAGATCTTCTTAATAGCTGTGTAAGTTAGTTTAGATGCTGTAACACACAAACCCAAAGCAGTCTTAACATCCTCCGCGGTGTTTGTTCACAACGCGACAATTAATAGTCCTCCAAGTAAACCCTACCTCGAATTAAACAATTTAGCCGCAGAAACCACTTGATTATCTAAGCGGATTAGTTTGAATCTGTATGAACTCTCTCGGTAATTAAAACATTACTTAAATATATGTAAGAGCATACAATATATTCAAATGTAACAACGACCACACCTGTACAAATCCAAGCGCTTGCAGACTATTTTCTTGATTGTTTCGCATTATTCCATTGTGTTGCAAAACAAGCAGCCGACAAAATACCACTTAAAAACAGAATCAACACAAACAAAACAATCTTCAGACAGTGCTTAAGAAGGTAACAACAATATTTAAATATTCCAGTCACATATATTTAATCTCAAATACGTATAATCTAGATAGACGAAGATGCCACATGGGGTAACGAAATACTAATGAAAGCAGTATTTAATTAATAATATCAACTAAAACTCGCTTAGCTTAAAAAAATGGTTAATTAAAAATGGTTGTTGTAATTTTTCTGGAAATTTCAAATGATAAATTACAAAACTGTAGTGCAACCAATAAGAAAATTCTATTTAAAAAATTTATGTTAAACTTAAAAACTTACATATTCAACAAATAAAAGTATGAAATTACAAATCTTCAATTTATTAGAAATTTACTAAAATTATTAAGTTTTCATACACCTTGTGTAACTTCACTATGGTAAAGTAAAAAACAGCCATTTATTAAAATGTATAAATAAAAATTATCTAATATTTTTGATTTTCTGTTATGGTAAACGGCATATTAGGTACTGTAAAGTAAGGTTATTCTAGTGGGACTCAACACATTGCCAACATTGACGTTTGAAAATTTAATCTGAAATTGTCTTTTTACAATAAAAATGTATGTCTACCACTTATTCATAACAAAACCCTTGAAAATTATATAAAAAAACAACCTTATGACTTATGACCTAATAAATATTTTCCTGAAATGTAAAGTATTATATTTCTGGATCATTCTTTTGGGAATCTTCTTCCTTGTTTACCTCCACAATTTTTCTGCATATTCAACCGGAAAATCTAATAATAATTCATATTCAAAAGAATGATATTTGACCTTTTTCAATATTTAGCTTATCTTTTACCGAGGCTTTATAATATTAAGTTACCTTACCGGCCATTTCCGCATCCTTTCGACTGAAGCTTCCCATATTTGAAAGCTCTCGTAGACTCTCGTAGAGTCCCACAGCACGAAATAAATTGCATCAAGTGTTTCTCCGGTTACACACTCGCGTGGCTGGCGCTCTTGATCGCAGAAAGGAAGGGAAATTTGTTGGGAGGCCGCACAGGGGCGGTTTTCAAAGATGGTCATGTGTGGGCGATATACTCGATTACCTAATAAAACTAAGTATATATAACAACGTTCGAGGTCGTGTTACTGAATAGTAAGATGGGCTTAATTAAATTTATCATACTTACTTATGTGGGCAAATACATAATGTGTACTTTCTAATATTCAAATAATAGTTGAAATATATTATTTATATAGATTAAGTTAGTACACTTGTTCAGATATTTTTATAGTAAATAAAAAATAATCAAATTCAATTAAAATTATCATTTAATTTTTACAATGATTTTTCATTCTGTTATAATTTAGTATATCTTTTTTTTAAATACAAATCTATTTTTGTTTATAAATTCTGATTCGTCATGTAATTTTTGATATTCAGAATACGGTAATATGGTTTAAAAAATATCCGTTATCGGGAAACTTCGAGATTACGAAGCTTCTTTCATGTTATTATCTGACGTCATGTTGGTTAATTTATTACACTTTGCCCTTGTCAGAAGCCTAAAGACCTTCTAACAAAAACGTATCTTGGTCCAATCAAATGAAAATATCCGTAAATGTGCTTTCAGTCGTGACACGAGTCAATTTAAAATGCAAGTGCTGGATAAAATCTCTGCGTTACCTGGTCGTCTGCTACTATAAATACTACCACCGCACGGGGGAAATCACCGTTCCCTTCAAACGGCCCTACGATATAAATACACACAGTTTTCCCGAAAGAAGAAAAAAATGACGAATTTAATTTATCTTTAATACAATTTTCCATAAAAATTCACTGAGCTCATCATTATCACCATCTTAGTAAATTTCTTCCTAGTGTTTTTCTTATCTTCATGGTTTGACTCGTTTAATCAAATACTGATATATTTAACCATTACTTCTTTTTTATCCAATGTTTCGAAATCATGTCATACCATACTTATTTTTTATTCAAATTAAAATATTCATCGATTAATTAATTAATTTAAATCAATATTGATGAATTTAACATACTTTTCAATTGATCTGTGAAATAAAATTCAGTGACCTTCTTAATATACATTTATAATTTAGGTTGCTGTTAATTAGGTTCATTTAAATTAATTTAAAAAATATTACTGTGTTGACGGTTGAATAGGCAGTTGTTTGTTAGAGGTGTGTTGGTTATAGACCAAGACATTAAATTAAAAAATAAATTGTGTAAAATCTTCTTTTTTCTTACCGTATACAGTTATTAAAAATTGAATAAATTCAATTGAAATCTTTGAAATTTAACATATCGACTTGCTTGTTGGAATTTCAATATCAAATTTTAATTGTTGAAATTTTGTACACTTTCATGTATTTCGTCACTGATGACCCGGGTTTCGCCTTTCGGTATCTTCAGGCATTCGAGCACACGCATGAACTCGAACTGACAGACAGTAAATAGTTTATATCGTTTATGTACAAAATTTCAACAATTCAAATTTGTATACTATTGTATAGCATTCGAATATAACAGCAGAAAATTTAATTAATTGAACACAAAAATTAAGTTAGTTAAAGTTAAAAGTTTACTGCACATTTATACGGATAAAAAAAGTAAAATATAAATGTATATTCCAACTACGAACTGCTGTCGAATGTATGCGAATTGTTGGTAAATGCAACGCAAAGTTTCCCGCTGGCTGCTGATTTACGGTGACAACCCGGCTCCGAATGAGGTGGCACTTGTTGTGCAACGCGCAGGCAGTGCTGAGCACGAAACAGTGACTCGCGGAAATGCATGCGGACGCGCGTGCACCGTGCAGTTGCAGCAGGAGCTTTTGCCATTCAGAGCTTTTCTTTTGTTAGCCTGAAAAATGTGCGACATTATTATACTGGCGCATTGAGCCAATTAGGCTGGAAATTTTTTGTCTCTTTTTTTTTTTACATTTCAAATCGGTTATTACGACATTACTAGAATATTTCTACGTATTATAATTTTATAATTATTTACCCGCTCAAGGAAAATTTATTTGCTTGATACTTTTAATTTAGATGGTGAATTTATATCCTACAACCTAATTATTAATTAAAATAACATTTTAAATGTATTTGATAAAACAACCGCCGAATTCATAGAAAAAGCGTAATTCCAATATACTTACAAAAGCATCTTTAGTTATATAGTTGTTTGCCGTAAACTCAACACATTTGATTAACGTTTATGTTCCTTTTACCAATTTATGTTCCAGATTGGACTATTTTATAAATTGATTATTAAAGTTTTATGAATCTGCATCGTTTTCTTCTATCCTCGCTCACCCTATCCAAACCTGAAAACGGGACATAGGATGATCTATTACATTATAAGTACTCCATTTCTCTTTTAAAGAAGGGGTTCGCTGCCAATTTTTGGTAGAAAGGCATTACATTTTAAAAATAAAACACTATTTGTTTTGTACTAATTACGCCTTTTCTATAATGGTCACGATCGGGTTTGCTGATCGCCAGCATTATCATTTGATGATAATAATAAGGGTTTTTAAATTATTCTCTAGTCCCATCTCTCTATGAATAGAAACGATCCGAAAATAAATTACAGCCAGTCATGATATACAAGTACTGTTAAATGCGTCGTAATGGGAGCACTTAAATGGGCATAGAATAGAGATTTGTTTTTTGATTTTTCTTTTTGTTACAATATGAAATTAATATGCTGCATACACATTTATATAATATTTGAATTAACATAAAAATAGTACGCTAATCTACATAAGACTATTTTGTTAATTAATAAGAATGACAGTGAGAGTGGGGTGTGTTTTTTTAAATCTAAACAATAAAAAGGTGTTAAAAACAATAAAAAAAAGTTTTCAAAATGCACGCATTCGATAAAATCCTCCAGTTTCCTTTGGTCATTAATCGGAAAATAATTTTGATATTTGAACTCTGAATTTACCGAGTTGTTTATCCATTTTCATTAATGAGCGATTAAAACATCGTAAATAAACCAGACTGCAGATCGATAACGATTCTTTAAAACACATCCCGTGTGGAGAGAATTCAAATATCACCTAGCCATTTTTTTAATCGAACTTCGCATCATAAATTATTCAACTAGTTGAAAGAGATACGTATGAACGAGACGTTATCTTCGATTTCCATTTGTTTTAAATAAGGGAATTAAAGATAGAATACATTCAGCCCTCGCTTGCATGGTAATTTTACAACATGGTTGGTGAATTAAAACATTTTATTTTATAACACAGTTTAAAAAAACTAACAAATAAAATATTCCAACAACGATTTGGAATGGAATCCGACTGAATATTCAAAATGCCGCAGGCATGGTTTAGGACTAAACTTTTTACCAGTGCTCCGCAACCGGTGTGCCGCAGCTCACAAAGGCGCCGCAAGACGATCTCAGGTGTGCCGCAGCGCAGTGCGTTCATAATGAGAAAAAATCGAGATTTATATATAAGAAAAAAATATAGCCATTCGGTTGCTAATATCTCCGTTTAAATCATTCTTGTTGAAACAAATATTACACTATTTCAATATTTAATGATTAGTGGCTGCATGGATAGTGCAACTGCAATGAGTTTGGAATAAAATGGGGGTTATCTCGTGTGTAAAACGAAAAAATTCTAACCTTAATCAAATCAAGATCCTTAATTTTTTATGGGTTCCAAAATCCCATCATTTTGAAAATTTAAAAGGGTGAAATTGACCATTAATTTAAAAAATATATAAACTACTATTTCAAGTTCATCAAATAAAAACAAATTAACAAATTGTAAGTTTTGTTTATGAAATTTACATATCTTGGCTTGTAGTGCGCCGCAAATTACAAATAAGTGCTTAAGTATGCCGTGAGTGAGAAAAGGTTGCGGAGCACTGATTTTAACGGTGAAGATCTAATCGAATTTATGTAATTTCAAACATATTTTGTATATATTTATCAAAAACTTTTTTTTTTTAATTAAAATATATACAATATAATATTATGTTAAATAAATGTCATTAGTGAGCGTTTATTTACCTTTATTTACTTGTGAAATAAAAATATCTGACAGTATGCATTATACATTCATGTTAAAACAATAAAATTTAATAAATGATGAGGTCATACATTTTCATTTTATTTGCATAGATACAACAGACTGCGCCATAAACTCTGTTTAAGCTCCGAGTTGGCGATAATCAATATTTGTCATTTGAATTTATAATTTTCAATTGATTAATGTGCATTGGAATATGATGAGGTCAAAGCTTATTTAAAATTTCCGAGAAAAAATAAACGGTCATATTCATAAATTATAATTCAACATAATATTTGCAAGTTGTACCAATTCATATGTGATCATTTAAAAGCGCTACCTACCCTAAATTGTATAAGTCAGTTGTCATTTAGTTAAACTAGTCCTGATACCTGCTTACATTTTTTATATTTTATTATCTATTGTCGGTCGAGTGACCAAATGGTCACTGTTGTTGGGCTCGGTTCTATTAAGTTACGTGGTCGAAAGTTTAAATCCTGAATGAATACTTTTATAGATTGATTTTTCTATCGATCTATGGATAAATTTCTAATAGTATGTACAGTTTTTATTCCTTTCCGATTACTTCATATGCTGTTAACTGGGCCTTCAGAAAAATACTCGTCTATTACTAGTCTTTTCCTAACCCCATTTATATATCCTTAATCTTTTGAAAAGAGAGTTTCAACAACTCACTTTGAACCAGTTTTCGTTAAAAACTTGGGACGAAAGACTCCCACTAGAAATAAATAATGGCAACACCGATGGATTTATACAGGGTGAATAATAAATATGATATATTTATATAACGTAAGTAATAAATTTGTTATTTTTTAGTATTTTCTTAATATTACTACTTACGAATTTAAAGTAACGCTTTATATTTCTTTTAAGTTACACAGTTAATATTTTCGCATGGAATTGTGATTTTAGCATTTCACGAGCACCTGTAAATGTGATTTAACAATGGACTTTGGGCTGGATGCATATTTTTTACTGCTCGACTGCGTCTAACTGCTAGACGGCCAGTAAAAATTTAATCTTTTCCCGCCATAAACCGAGCGGTTTCACTTGTAATCAAGCCTCGAGATTTGTAAGAAAGTTGCCGTGAAAAACGAACAGACTAACTGGAAAAAGTGCCGTTAAACCTTCCGCCTGTTGCCATAGTTTCCGCAATAAAACACTCCAGCGCCGCGAAGTGCTACTTCAGTGCGCAACTCCTCCGAATAGCGTTATATATATCTTTACGGAGGCTTATGTTGGAATCTGGTCAGTTACGCGTCAGCCTTAGTGGCAGGTCCACGCGTAGCCTCGTCTCTACGACTGCTACGATGTAGTCAGCGTCCTACGTCTACGATCTCTTTGGCACTAAATTTTAATTATATAAATAAAGTGAAAAAAACTCAATTGCAATCCAGTTTTGTGAAATTAATTAAAATATCAAAATACAATTTAAAAAATAATGTGAATGAAAACTTTTTCAAAACATTTTTTGTACAGTATTCGTAACTATTTGTGTTTAAAATTGGCTTCTTCATTTAAATACCGACAGTTTTTTTCAATAAAATAAGATTATCGACTGATATTACACCCGGCCGAAGTGAATCGACAAAAATAAATTTAATAATCCTTATAATGATTATTTAATGTGACATATCAATACCATCATGAGTGGTATTAAATGGGTTTCTATGCTCCTAGCAGTAATTGCACAAGGTAAGATCATTATTTTATTTGACAAAAAATATATATAAACAATAAATATACTATAGTCACTTGAATGGAGTAAACTTTCAATCTATAGTGGGAAAATATTACATTTACAAAAATTAAAACACCGTTTTGTAGTATTTATTCCAAAATTTTATAAAATAATATTATTTGAAGGGATTTCTGTAAGTAAGTAAATATTTTCAACCTATTTAAGATTCATTTAAGAATGGTCATTTTCTGCGTAAAACCAAACGTGATAAAATTGTAAAATAATGCTGCATATTGTGTTTTATTTAGTAAAATATAGAAGTTAAGTTGCCATATTTTAGACATAACGGTTTATTTTTTTGTAATAGCAATATTTGAATCCCTAATATTTTGGCATCGTTGTCTTTAGCTAATATTATAATTTTATGATTTTCTTAAATTGGTTTATTGATAAATTTTCAATAAAATGTATATTATTTTTATAAAAAAACTGTCCAATGAGTATACTTTAAGCTAAATGTTTTTTTTATTATCAGATAAATCGTAAATATCAGATTTTTATAATTAATCTGCCAAGTGCTTTTTTCATTCCATTTAATATAATACTGCCGTCGGCTTCTTCAGCCTTTGTATAAAAGTTCCGTTTAACGATTATACAGTTCCGGTGACATGTCCTGACAAGGATGATATCAAATTATTAATTCATTTCAATTTTATATTTGATATCTTAGCAATTTTTATCAGACGTCTGCTAATTTTTTTTCTCGCCGAATTGATTTCGGGCGACTCGGTTGAAATAATAAATTAAGATACGTCTTACACATTTGCAATTACCTATATATAATAAACTACAAACAAAAATTAATTTTATCGTATTTTATAAAAATATCTCTTTCAATAATATTTGTTTGGAATGATCAGAGTATTGTAACTAGGCAATAATTTGAAATCATTTTTGTAGAAGAAAAAAAAACTAAAATTATTGAGCATATAACGTCTTTTTGTCATTATAATAATAGTCTTTACCTTTTAATAAAATAAAGCTTGAGCTATACGTTAATAAAAAGATAGTTAAATAGTAATAGTTCATAATCTACTTTTGACATTAATTTGCTCTCAGAGTCCTGATTATTTATTTTGTAAAGTAGTTTAAGAAATTTTAGTGAGGAAAATTATGAAAAAATTATAAATAACCAAATGTAAAACAAATATTAACAAAATTTTTTATGTTATAAATTATTTTTCACCTCGTTATTGCGTTATCTACACTTTAAAAAGATATAATATTATCTTTCTACTTGTCTTCTCATAACAACAAATATAATACAGTTTAAAACATATACTTCATATACAAATTGACACTAACCGTACAATCTGTAAATTGTAATGAAATATATAATTTATTGTACCCTATACTTTTAAACACAGATACATTTCTCACTCTTTTTTTTTTTGACAAAAGGTAAAAAGGTTACATATTTTTTAATGGTATGTCTCTTCTTCTTTAGCTGTATTTAAAGAAAACTGTTTTCTAGCCATTTGTTGAGTGCCATCTTTAACTAACATAACCCATCACCATGAGAATGCATGCGTGTGGTAGGCAATGCTTGATTATGATCAAATGCAATCTTTTTGTTCAAACCATTTCTAGCATAAAAATATGAAATTTATTAAATACTTAAACTAAATCATTGATATTAGAGATGCTTTGGAATTTATACTAATACACATGATTGCTGGTCCCGTAGCTTTCTTGTGCCATGGGCTTGAGCTGCCAAACGGGCACTCTCATAATTTATATATTTTTTAACCTCTTTTTGAAATGGTGCTCCCACCTATTCGATCCATCATACGAGGCGTCAGGAGAGTGATTAACTGACAACTGGTTATTTTTTAGCGCTATCTTTTTATACTCACCTTCTCCAAAAAAGACATGTCTATCGACATAGTCGATAAAACATCTGGAGCTTAACGTACTTGCTAAAAACGATTGTTCGATGATTTCAATGCACAATCATTCCTTAACGAAAAAACTAATTAGTCGTCATCTACACTCCTGCAAAATGAAATTTGTTATGAAGAAACTTAGTATTTGTTGAAACAACTGGCGTTTTTAGTGAGAAAGTTACGGTATGAGTAAGTTTTGTTGCATTATTTTGCCAAATAAATATTTTTTATCATTCGTTTTTGGACTTACACTTTTGAATTTGAGCTGTTTATGTCTGGTACAATTGATACTATTTATTTGTTAGCGTTTACAAATATTCTCTTTGTTTCACATATTCAAACATGTTTTATGATGTCTGTCAGTAGAAATACATTCAATAGTATTACATGGCTTTGTAGAACAACACTCCGCGATGTATCATCCCGCACGTTGTGTGCAAAATTGTATCAAGCACATCATCCTTGCGGCAGTGTGGTTGCGATGGCAGACATTGAATTGAAAAATATCACATTTCGAAGGAAGCAGACACACTTACATCTCAATAAACAAGAAAAGCTTCACCGACAGGAGAGCTCCGGGGAAAATATTACATGCTTAGTTATGCAAATCTCCCTTGTATTCCGTAAACATTGTTTTCTTGTCGCTTGTGTTTTCTGTTGCGGAGATCGGTTGAGTTCGGCCTAAGTAAACATCACCGTGATCTGCCGCAGAACCTTGGCAACAACAATTGTAAACACCGGGCGGCTTATACCATCGAACTAGTACACATATAATAAAATAATTTTCTATTCAGTTTTTTGTAATATAATCAATGCTGTCGTCGAGTGGTCATTGGTACTTGGTGGTTGTCATATTCGATTACAGAATACACATGCTTTATTATTTAATTTACTTTTGAATTTGTGTTGAAAGTTTTTTTAATTTACGTCGCTAACGGGGCGAAGTGCAAGAGAGTATTTAACTACTAGCTTTTGCCAATGCCATAATCTCTCCGAAAAATATCGTTTATTCGACCTGGGTAACGACCAGCTCCTGTTGAGATGATCCATTAGCAGTTCATATGCTATTCTAAACTAATAAAGTAAACCGCAAATCTAAATAAAATAATTGATCACAATAAATCCCTGTAATTCAAGTTACTGGAATGTGTATGTATAATCTTCAAGAATTTATTCCAGCAATAAGGGATTCAGAAGTAACCCATATTATCCGGTTAAGCTTGTTGTTTGTTTATATTACCTCTGTTAAGCCACGGACAAACTTGGATAAATAAACTGCTTGTTGCACAGTTTATGAACCTATGGTTTCTTCAGCAGATATTTACTACGATGGAGATTTTGAACTGTACCTTTTTCAAATATTTTCGCTGAGCTCAAACCAATTCTGACTTGAAACATGACATATTATAGCGTGTTAAGCTAGCATTGTGTGAATGATAATCTTTTTATACGTTTTTTCTTATCTTGATTTCTAGAAATATGTTTTGATTTAAAGATACCGTAAAATCGCTTAGCTATATTTTTCTATTTTTTGAAAAATAAAATCACGTTGTTTCAATATCGAAAATTCTGATTATAGTTCATGCTGTACTACAATATTTTTAAGTAATTTAAGACATCGACTGAGGGTGCTTGATGGAATTTCAATATCAAATTTGGATTATTGAGATTTTGTACACTTCCATGCATTTTGTCACTAAGGACCGGGTCAGTTCGAGTCCATTCGTGTGCTCGAATGCCTGAAGATGCCGAAAGGCGAAACCCTGGTCGTTAGTGACAAAATGCATGGAAGTGTACAAAACCTCAATAATCCAAATTTACAATGTTTTTGTTTGAAAGGTGATCATTTTAATAATCATTTTATAACGCATATCAAATTAACTAATTATTTTCAAAAAGTGTATTTATGAATATATCTATACACTATTTAATATACTGTATTTTTAGAACATAAATAAAAGAACGAATTCTATCCATCTTCATATTTTACATCAAAACTATAATTTAAAAAAAACCGCTGTATACTTTGACAACGCATTCAAAATCTAACGGAAATAAGTTTTGAAAAGCTTTCTTCTCTACAGAAGAAATTTCTCTACAAAATATGTAAAATTAACGGTATTGACTTATCATTTATAAGCACTGTCTCTTATATTAAAATAAGTATATATAGAACTTAAATAAAATAAAAAGGAAAAGAGTAGCGTTTTTTTTTTTTTTTTTTCATGAATTTTCAAACAGGTTCTTATCATTATTTTAATTTTTTTTTTAAATAAAACACAATTCATTTGTACTACTTCCACATATTTATAATGATCAGGACCGGTTTCACTCATCACGAGCATTGACAGTTAACACCTTAAAAGTGATTATTTTAATTGTTGAAAAATGAAATTGATATTGCTAAAATCAGTGTTTTTTTTAAATATGATATATATTACGAAGTTTATGGAATACATTCATAATTATTATATTCTCAATATTAGAGTGAAATCTTAATTCAACGTATACAAATTGTATCTTAGATTGTTTACAAGATTACAGCACAAAACTTAATTGTACTGAAGTTATATAATTTCATACTACAGCAAAATACAGTTTCAAATATTTAAAGTTAAACTCTACTGCGGTAAGATTTTGCTGTTCTTGTTTCAAAAGTTGCTGTCGTTGTAAGGTGATACCTAGCGGCATCGTAAATTGGGTTAAAGCACGTTGTTACAAATGAGATTCATATAATGTGGAAATTCGGTTCATTTTTCGATTCATTCCGTAGTCATTCTACCCGCATAAAGAGACATAATGGCAATAGAAACCGGATTCATTTACAATAATAGTCTAAAAGAGCTTTCAGCATAATTGAAGCAGACGTTTCAAAATCGCAAGAATTGCTATAATAGGGAAATCAGTAAAACTCACTAATACATTTAAATCACTTCGCAATTCTTACTCGTCACACCAAATCATTCATTTATTTTTATTTGTGCTATTTATAACATAGTTTTATTCTATTCATTTTGAAAATCACCTTAAATATAAAATATTTATCATATAAATTAGACAGAAGTTTTTTTCAAATTATTTGACAATCGAATTAAAAAATAGTAATAAATAATACCTTTTATGCTTTAAATATGGAATTAAATTAAAAAAGCATACTTGACTGATTTTTATTTCTCAATTTAGTATTTAAACTATGTTTATATGATCGGGTCATGCATTTTAAATGGGATTGTCATTTATTTTTAACACAAAAGTAAATTTACAAAAAGACTGTCTGTATACAATAGCTCCAAGTAATTTTGATAGGAATCTGCATAACGTATGTATGCTGATAAGAAGCTTTTTCGATTTTTGTATTTATATAAATTCATACCTAATTGTAAAATATAAGAAATCTTTAAGCTTTTTCTTAAAATTTAAAAATGGATGCCTTATTAAATTGTCTTAATATCCAATATATTTATTTTGTAGAAGTGTTATCGTACAAGTAGCTCGTAACTAGTATACCATTCAAATAACAGTTACATTTAAACAATTAATAATTTTGCCACCCCTATTATAAACTATCCAGAATATTTATAACCTTGCCCTAAATTTTGAATTGTAAGTAATTGTACTGAATGTAAATTTAACAAGGAACTCTGCCTTGGGTCTGTGCGAGTATGATATACACGTTGGCCCCCGACAACATAAATTAAGTTTTCATCCCGAAACAAATCAAGAACGTCTTGAGATTTTAACAATGAATTTTAAGTGAGGAGCATTCTAAATAAATGATGTTGCATTGAAAGACATTCGTCAATACGAATTATGTTAGTTATGACAATTCTTCAATATTTCTCAATATCAAATTAAGACCTTCCACAACTCCAACCGCAATTATTTTATAATTCTACACATACGCAAACATTTGCATTGAAGTTATCCTTTGGTCTTGTGAGATTGCTCTATACATATAACTTGTCGATATTTATATTTCTAGTTTATATAGATTTTGGAAGAATTTTATTAAATCGCACTATCTCGATTGTATCACTACTTTCAATAACTATGTAAATTTTGAAACTTTATTTGGATTGTTGTAGAAAAATTCAAGCACATGAAATCATTAAATACACATATTTAGAGCATTTTGCGATATATGCTAAAATTCACAATATATGACAGAATCAGATATAAATGTAAAATACGTTATTCTTTTTAAAGAAATGTTAAAATATCAATTATCATAGCTTATAAAATCAATTTTCGCATCATGAGGCTTTAAGTACGCGACTCAATTCATCTGCAGTGGATTCCAAATGTTACATTGATGTGAAAGAAACCATTTTTTCTCAGAATTTCAAAGCATAAAAGGGTATGAGAATTTTTTTAAACAACTTTGAACTAATGTTTTAAGTGGGTTAAGACCAAATACTTTGCACTAACTAATGGACAGAAAAATTAAATATGATGAGTTTTCTTGTGCTGCTATCAAATCAAATTGGTGTCAGGTAAATAGTGTTGGTGCTGAAAGTTTCTTTAGCAAATAATGTATCATTGTAACCGATCTTAGCACTTATTTGAAAGAATCATAGATCAAAACATGTTCCTTGCTTATTTTTTTTTTCCAAATCATATTTTTGTAATTATATCTCTCCATATTGTTATATCTATATTAAGTGTAATGATTTCTCTTATTGTTTTTTTGTTGTATCTTTAATAATATATATTAAAAACATATGTATCTAATAAATGTGGTACGATGTATTGTAATTGATAATGATTTGAAATATATGGCCAATAGATACTAAAATTAAACATTTAAATCGCTATAAAATGCTAAAATTAATCAAAATAGATGTTCAAAATACGTTTCGCTAAATATGATACAACAATTTGACATGATTTTTCTGATAAATAAGAGTAATTTGAAAATAGTTTTTGTATTATATTAGATAAAAACAGTTGCCATCGCTTTCATCTTTATATATTATATTATATTTTAATTTAATTCGTCGCTATTATTACTTATGCTATAATATTACGACATCGAGAATGTCAAGGATTCATAATATTTAAATTATATAAAGCGTTATATAAAATTCATTTTTTATAATACTAAGAATTTCTAATGAAACGTTCGCTTATAATTTTGTCTCCAAAAATATCTTATTATACGTAAAGTAAGTAAAGTGAATTCAAAATTTTTCTTTTCAAACAAATTCTTATCAGATTTGTCGCCATTTATTTGCACCTTTATTTCAGCGAATTCAAAGACATTTAAATGCTCGGAATTATTCTTGAAGTCATTTATTTTAAAATTATCATCTCGCCATTCGGTATGGAGTAAATTTTCCGCAAACGTCTCATACAAACAAAGCATTTTACATTCAATTCTCGTTGGTGAATGTAAACCAAATCTCGCTAGCTACCTTTTCACAAATTTGCCCAGCAAGATAACAGGTGAATTATTTTCACGGCATTTAAGTAGAGTAACCACCAGGTCAAATTTGAAATATGTACATTATTTAATTTACTAGTAAAGGTGAAATATAAACAATCAGTATGAATGAAACGAATGAAATTGTTAATCTGAATAAAAATAGTTTTATATATTGTTTTATCAAACATGTTTTTCCTTCAGTTTATCTGCCGGATTTTCTGATAATTCATTTAAAATTAATATTTCCAAGGCTTTTATTATTTTATACGAAAGTGACCATGCCTGCTTTCTTTGTGAGGTAAATGGAGTATATGGACTCCTAATGGAGCTTATCTCTGTTGTTACTCAGTCACTCAACCTGTCTTTTCGGAGAGAGTTAGTATAGAAGGATGGGGCTAGGACAGGACTAGTGGTTATCTGATCTCTCTTTGCGCCCCGTTTTTAGGAAAAGACGGGTTGAACTGGTTTGAAGAAATTTAGATATCACAGACAACCATGTCTTCGAACACAAAACCATCTATGTCTATAACTAAAATTATAAATGAACGGCTACAAACACGGTGGTATACTATCAATATATAATTGTTTTTACTGATATTTAAAAATTTTCACCTTTAGAGTTTTCACTTTAACGGTAGAGACGCTGGCACGAATTGAGAAGCAGCTAAAAAAAACAAGAACGAATAATCTTTAAAGCACCATATATTTATGTACTCCTAATATGGAGAAAATTTTATTCACTATTTATAGGGTATTTTCTATAAAGATCTTAATCATATTAGTTATCAAATTTGGATTATTGAGATTTTGTATACTTCCATGTATTTTGTCACTAACGACCCGGGTTTCGCCTTTAGGCATCTTCAGGCATTCGAGCACACGAATGGACTTGAACTGACGTCAGTTACTGAAATAATAAAAATACTGGTGTCTTAAATTGATATGTCAAAAAATCTCACAGGTAATGAATAATAAAAATACTAGTAAATTGATATTCAAAAAACACAGTATGCGTATAAACATATCAGTATGCATTGAATCATGTTTTTATATTGTCCTGTTTGATCGACTCATTATACAAAATTCTGTGTTATTCCTTCATGATTTTTTAATAGAACCCATTCAACGTTATTGAAATCCAAAAAAATATATATTTTATTTTTAATTAGTATTTTTAAGGCACAGTTGAAAATTCTCCGAATAGATTACTTGAATCGAAATTATTTTTTCTCTAATTTATACTCGTCTTATAAAACCTTCATATTTCATTTTACTTAGCAAACAACTGTTGAAAACTTTCTTAAATATGATTTATTCAACAGCAGTGATAAATTATTTCTAAGTATTATTACTTTTCAGAAGGGTAGATAGTAAGAAGTTAGTATTCGACCCTACACACAGTGGCGTGCGTTATAAGTTAAAGTATACATGATAAAATAATCAGTATGTAAAACATTGATATACAAATACTTAAACTTTACACGAAAATGATTAATGGTAGCCCAATTATTAAGCTGTGACAATTATTACGAAATATAGTTGTTTATATAATGCAAATATCTTATAACGTCGTATTAATTTAAAAAAATTATTCTACATTGGGGGCAGATATGACAAACGATATCTTAATAATTTGTCTTAAAAGTCACGCTTAAGTTTACTTTTTACAATTTTATTAACTTAAAATGAAAACTTCTTCTGAAGAATACCATTATATAATGTATTCATTGAATTATTTACTTTATAGAACTCCATTGTGATAAAATTATCTTGACATCACGGTATCGTCAAAATAACATAGTTCTGACGTTAGCATGCTGCCAAAATATGTTAAAAATTATGTGTGTTTGTCGTGTCTTTTCTCCTTGATTTGATCTCGAGTGATATTAAAAATTCTCATCGCGGTACAAAAATTCATAAATATCTGGTACCTTGGGTGCCTGGTGTCTATTATTAGCTAGTAATGCCAAAAATTTATATATTTTGATTTCTGTTTGAAAAAACATTATAAAAAAATGTCAATTCTTGTAAACATAAATAGTCACTTCTTTATAAACTTATCAACATCATGTGATCACAAAGAATAATTCAAATCATTAATATTATTTGTAAGTGAGTAGTGACTGTTTGACTC
Organism: Himalopsyche phryganea; assembly: GCA_022494535.1. Classification (NCBI taxonomy): domain Eukaryota; kingdom Metazoa; phylum Arthropoda; class Insecta; order Trichoptera; family Rhyacophilidae; genus Himalopsyche; species Himalopsyche phryganea. Next base: position 5,886,663 of record JAGVSL010000008.1, on the reverse strand, counting down.
TTTTGATTTGAAATATGATTTTACAAAATTCATTGTGATTACAATAAATGAACTCGATTACGTATAACTCAAATAAATACTAAATTGAACCTTTCCAAATAGTTTTTATTAATAAAAATTCGGAAATATTCTATTTCTATTCTGGGTCAAGCCATTTAATATTAAAGCGTATCTTTTAAATTAGTTTATGTTTGATCAACTTTGCTACACTATTTAAAACCTCATTTTATCTAGGTTTAATGACCATCACCTAAGTCACTGGCCTTAAGGACTAATTTACCTATCAGAAAATGCTCTTAACATCTGCCACCTTAATTAATTAGACTAAACAAAGGAAGGACTAGTTTAAGCCCATAACAACACTTTCAAAGAACCATAAATGCTGGAAAAGTTTTGTAATCTACCTTTCATCACTTACCAACACTAAACTGCCAGTCGTGAGAAATAAAATTGCACTAAATGAATATTGACAATTATTTTCTAAAATAAATTTATTTTTTTAATGTTTCAAAATAGAAGTTTTTTTCGAAAAAAATATATAAATTGAAATAAAAAGTCGTTTTTTACGTATCTTTCATACTGAAAAAGTACTACATAAAGTATTAACAACATAATAAGCTCAAGCAGAGGCCAACAAACTTTGTTCCGGGACTAAATCTAGCCTTTGCCTCTCTTTGTATGGCCCGAAAATTTACACTGATTTTCTATTTTTAGAATTATTTTTTACTTAAAATTGAACATCAAATTCAGTTATATGTTATATTATTATAATAGTCTTATTTCAAACAATTGTAGTGGGTATCTATTTAACTCATATTTGTTATTGCTTTAAATTTTGTTAATTGAGCAATGAGTTTTTGCCGTGCTATTAATAATTAACACACACATTAAATATCATCACGTATAACTCTTGGCTCGCATAGCCGAAGACATTTACTATTTGACCATTCGTAAAAATGTTGGGCACTTCGTTATTTTTACGAGCTTAAATAAAAATACAATCTTCAAAAACAATTCTCCAATGATAATATACAAAGAAAATGCAGTATCAAATGTTATTGGAAATAATAATTCACACAATAACATCTTATTAGTGTAACCAGAGATTTAATGGTTTGTTCCTATAGTTATATCAATTATGTTTCATATTAATAATAATATACCAGACTTGAGTCAATTAAAAACGATTTTAGCCATGAATAATCAATTTATTGTACAGTTAGTCGACGACGATTCGCACTTACGACCAAAATTTTAAAAATATTAAATTTTAAAAATTGTGCTATTACATTCCCGCCTCGACAAAAAAGGGTGGATGACACAATTTATTTTCGAAGACTGTTTTTGGAATCTGTTTATTTCTGAAGTAAAACAATATTGTTATCAGAAAGGAATTTGAACGAAATCCTTGCAAGCGTAAACTTATGTTATCTACTTGCATTATAAAGCAAATTTTAATTTTTTAACGCAATTCTTGCAGTCAAACCTTATTCCAACCACTTGATTTACAAATCAAATATTAAGATTGTGTTCACAACGTTTCATTCTCTGTTTTAATTATTAAAAACAGAGGATCGGCGCGCCAATTCGCGATAATATTATGATTGTCGTTTGACAGCTACAATATGAGATCTGAAAAGCGCGTTCAGGAACGTATCTCGGTCGTAAGTCGATGACAACCTGTATGTTTAATGCCTTCTAGAGCTGTATGTAAACATATACATATATATATAACGTCAATTAATTATAAACGATATTTCACTTCCAAATTTTTAATGTCACAATCTTTCAAACAATCATTGAAATCAAAATTAACTACAAAAACATGTACATATATTAAAATATCATAAAATATCGCTATCCATCATATTTGATTATCGTCGTTATAACAATTGTTTTGATCATAACGAATTCCGTGTTTTATAATATTTCTAAATGCAGAAGATTTTCATTCCGTGCCAAATGAAATTCATTGCATGACGTATGTGCGTGAATAATGAGGCGAGCTTTACTTTTCGGCAATATTACACGCAAAAAATGCGCCTGTACAATTTTAATAATATAAAGAAATGTTTGAAACACCAACGTGATGGCTGAAATTTGACGCGCACAGCGGATTTCACGAAATGTAATAAAACAAAAAAGAAAAGAAGAATCTCACACTTGACAGATGACATTTATTACCTCAAACAATAAAAAGGCAGGAACACCGCCCGCCTGAAAATTCTGATTTTTGTATGAAATATGCTGTATCCGTTTGTTTAAGGTAGATAAGATTTAAATATTTTCTTGTCATATTTTGAGCGTTTGTTACATTTTGCCAAGGAAAGCATTGTATAGATTCTACTCCCAAAGTACCACTTAATATACTGTTTGATTGACGTTCTAAATTAATGCTTATAACACATACAGTTGTTTCCGATTGCAAAATTGAATATCGGCAGAGTCGAAATCTTTTGAGAGAGATTCCAGATAAAAACAATTCCACTTTATCGAATTAAAACAAAAACAAAAAACGTGTAGTTAGTATATATAAGTTGTTTTAATGAATGATGTCTTTATGATCTCCCCGAAAAATTTAATTTTTCAGATATACAATTTTGCAATGGAAACGACACTATTATACTCCCAAATAATACATCACTTAAATTTTGACTTGAGAAATTTATTATTGAATAGTAAAATAATTGATCGAAAAGACCTGTTGAAATAATTGTTTGATTTGCTATTGTGTCCGTTTATTCTGCCTGTGTTTTATTTTTTCATGATACTTATTTATTTCCTTAATATAATTAAAAGGTTATATTTGCTTTTTTTCTGTTTACATATGAATATATTCAAATATCGAATACATGATCCAAATTTCTTAGATCCTAAACGTGCAACTGCTTCATCTTTGCGATACTTTTTTATGAACTTAGTTGAAATATTCAGATGTATTCTATGTAAAATTTTTTCAATTAATTTATGCTTTTTTTGTTATCATGAAGAGCATATGGAATCTTAATGCAGCTTATCTGAATGGAAGCTGTTCTAGGAGAATTTCTTGTTACTCAGTCGCTAAACCTTTATTTTTATTAAGAATAGTAAGCAGGACTAATGGTTTACTAATCACCTCTCGTGTTAAATTGAACGATTGGAAAGGAATTTAAATATCAGGGACACCCATACGTGAATTTAATGAAAATCTATAAAGCAATAAATGATATTATTGTACATAACAGGGATCCAAACCTGACACTTAAGGGAAATGAAACAAACATGATTCAGTTTCAATGCCAAAAGAAAGTGTATCATGAAAACATTTCAAGTCATCTTCGATGACAACGCTGCAGTAAGATAGATACATCTGTTCGCTTTTCAGTGAACTTAATAAAGACAAAGTTTCATTGATAAAAAGTCCAGTACATGTTTCCCTGCATGCGTTGTAGTTTCATTCTCAATAAAGCATACGATGAGTTCTTCGAACTGCAGGACTGTTCTTCGAAGTTTTCTTAAAAAAGTACTGACTAATTGACTGTGCTATCTCGTTAACCTAAAATTATCTTATTCTTGCCATCATTTGTTAATTCATAATTTCTCTTCTTTTTTATGCTTAGTGTTTTCTTTAATGTTTTATTAAATGTATATCGGTTTGTATCACTATAGTTGGCGAGGTGAGGGATAAATTAAAACTATGCAACTGTTGATACCCATGCACATGAGTATCTCATGTACGAGTCTATTCAGTAATAAAGAAAATTACTTTATAACGACTGTTGCCAGTGTTATATCGGTACGTATATAAAAGTATAGAGCCACATTTCAAACTCAAATCTGACCTACATAAAAAAATCACAGCCAGATGAAAAATTGTCCTCGTAAAGCTTCAGCTGAATTACAAACGATGAAAACGTCACATTTATCGCACGATAAAACTCAACTACATGCACGGAACACAACGAAAAAACTAATAAATTTTCGTTGAAAACGCAGATTAAACGTGTGATTTCCCGCATCGGGACTCCCCCGCGCACAAAGTGCACGCCAAAATAAAAACAAATTATCGTAATGGAGAGATCTCATCGGTTCGAAACTTCTGACAGGATCCGAGTACCCTGAGTACTAACAAGATCGTTGGCGGTTTCGGCCAAGGGTGTCAACTCCAAAATCTAGAGTACGATTACTCGTTTGTCAATACGTTGAGTACTCAAATACTCAATTGATTATTCACATGAGTAAAATTTAGCATAAGCAATCAATGGAAAATGCTCTTTTTTTTAAATATAATTAAAAGTGTCGAGTTGTTTTTTTTCGTTTGCAGCGAATTCAGTTTTAATAAAATATGCGTTTCGTGTTATAGTGGCGACAGTTTGTATCACAATTGTTTAATCTATTAATGTTATGTATGTTCATTGTTTTCATTCTTATAAATAATACACTCCAAGTGAATTACGTCAAAACCAATTTTAACAAGGAAAGTTTTATCTCTTCTATCATTAATATAAGTTATTGCTGCCCGTTTTTCCTGTGTCAGCAAGACACAAGAATGTCTGAAAAAACAAAGGCAACGATACTTCAATAAACAACCTTATATTATGAGAATATATAATACAATTAATTGAACGAAAAAAAAAAACAATTCATGTTTACAAACTCCATCATACAGCCGGATATTGTATAATTACTTGTTTATCATTTTTTTATATTATATACGTGATACATTATTGGAATTTTCGATTATTTAATTAATTACTATTGAAAACGTTATCTCATTGTTTCGTTTATAACGTTTGTGTTATAAAAAAACATTTTTAATTTTTAATTTTTTTAATTTCTTCACCATCATAAAAACGTTTTTATGCTTTATAAAGAACAAATAAAAATGATCACGAGTAAGGAAAAGTGTTTTTTCGTAATCAATCATTTTTTGGCTTTCTTAACATTTTCAATTAGTTTCCTTTTTAATATGGCTGTACCCAAATACCCAGTAATAAGCCTGCTGGTTTTAGGAATGATGCTTTTGAAAAAAAACTTTTTAATTTCCATCTCTATCTGCGCCCGTCGTAGGCCTTTATCAATATTTTCAAATGCTCTGTAGACGCTACCCTAGTTATACAAAGGGAACAATGGTCACCACAGCAACAAATCTCTCCATTGAAAATAAAATATTTTACGATATATTCTCTCCGTTTTTACTTTATAATAGTGTCTATTTAGTCCGTGTAAGCTGGTAAGGATAAGCTGAGTTCGTTAATTTTCCCAAAAAAATCACTGTTACACTAAATCACTAGTGAAATAACTATTTTCATTATCCTTTGAAATATTTTTGAAATGAATAAATGTCACGTTTTAAGAATTTACCTGCGATGATTTAGTTTTTTTATCTTTATCCATGTTTAGTTCCAATAATAAAATGTTATTTGAAGACTTATAATATATAGAAAATCTATCCATCCGTAATCGTGACTATTTTTGCTTAAATGTTTACCGTTTAATCTTCCTCATTTTTTAACCATGCCCTCTCCCAATGTATGAATCAATGAAGATATCTGAAAAAGAAATTTTTCGACAAGAACTGCTTGTAATTCAGTTTTTCAAAGTCTCTTTTTTATAGAAAGTAGGAAAAGAAGGATAAACCAAGAACATGACTCGTGGTTAGCTAACCACTCTGGCTAGGCCCCGTTTTCAGAATCGGACGGTTGGGAGGGAATTTTATACATCACAAACATCGATGTCTTCATACAGAAATTTATAAATAGATTGAAAGACCAATTTATGAAGCCGTCCATTCATTTTCTCGACCCGTGAGATCTGTAACCGAAGCCAATGACGTTTACCACTGCACCACGGACCCGGCTGAGCACAAAACCGTTTTACTATAACTACAAAAATAATATTATCATTCTTTATACGCTTCATTACATAATATAGACTTATTTTTAATGAAACTGGTAATTTCTATTTGAAATATCTAACATACAATGCGAAACATTATATGTTTATTTACAATATTACATTAAATCTTTCAAACATGTTTACAAATATTTTAAGTCATGAATATTATATTAATCGAAATTCGGAAAGGTTTCCTGAAAAAAACTTTATATTATTTCGAATAACATCCCATACAAAAATCACTCAAGTTCTATCTTAAATTTCCTTTTCGATGAAAACACTAAATCATAATTAAAGTATTAGAAACCAAATTTCAGGTACTGTTATAGTGGCCTATTATTATTCATCTGATTGAACTTAATATTCATTTTCCCTCAAACCATCTACTCGTACCTCAACTATCGTATAAATTCTAAGCAAATGGCAATATGACATGAGAATATTAAATCATTGCTGTTATTTAATTTAGGCAATATGGAACGATTGTTGATAGTGGCAATTGTAATCCATCTAATTTTGTTATTCAGAAAATTTCAATTCTGTACTCATTTATGAAACCTCCTTTTTATGAAAAGTCTTTTTGAATTCTTAGAAAGCTTCTTGATTCTCTGTAAATACCGCTATCTCAGAGGCGAAGTTCCTTTGATGATTTAATGAAATTTGGTTTACGTCGGATCGTCTACGTCGTAAAATTTAAGATAAGTATTCAGCTCTGATAGGTAGGCATTCCGCAGGTATTTTATGTTCATTAGGTCGATACCTTCGATAAAACAAATTTCATCCAACATTACATTTTGATAAAAATAGACTCTTTTTTTTCTTATACCATTTATTATTTCAATTCACCCTTTTTAATAAGCATAATAAATAGAGCAGCTTGGGACTTGTTCTGCCTGGCAAAATTCAATATTGTATATAGATTGTATAAAACCGCCATTTATTCAGCACTAAATATTATTGAATTATAAATATCGTGTTATATTGTGTCTTAAACATAACGAAGTGTCATCACTAACCTATTTTAACAAATAATAAACCGACGAAGAGCTTATGAACAAAGTCAGTATTTACAGATGGTACTTTTCTGTTAAAGCAGGAGAAATTATCCTTATGTACGGCTAATTTTTGAAAAAATTACATTTTTTTATGAATTAAGGACTTTTTTATGATCATTTAAAACAATTAAATTTCTTTATTCATATACCTTAAAGTTCTGTTTGGTGGATAATTCTAATTTGAAATCCGGACTGAAGCTTGCGCCTACACCATAATATGGTGCAATTGAAAAAGTCGGGTGAGCTTTAATAAAATTGATTTTCAATCGATAAACCAAATAATTATTTCTGACGAAAATACAAATTTAACTATTATTTGATTATGATTTTAGTATCTATTATTACCAATGAAATGAGATTTTCTTAATACATATTGCTAAATGGCAATAATACATATTTTAACATCACGTGTAAACACGAAACTGGAACTCAACACGCAGTTAATTGTCACATGAAAATACGAACTCGAGACTGAAAGTGTTAAATAATATCATTTATTTATTTTAAATATGGTACAAATGTAATAATTGACGATTTATTGATTACATGTCTTTCAAAAAAACTTATTCAATGAAAGCGTCAACATATAATACGTAATGAACTGCTGCCGAGAGTTGTTTTTTTTTAAATTTGTTGTTGTTTGAACAAAAAAATCAGTTATACATAAATATCTTTCAAGATGGTGAAAATGTTCATTATAATGAAAATAGTTTTGTCTCTGGAATTGGTTGACTCATAAAATATTATTTATTAACCTTGTGTTTCTCTTGTTGTTTAAGAATCCATATGTATCCGGGTATCTGAGGTTGTGGTTCCTGGGTACAGAGTACGTGGAGAATCAGCACTCTTGGAATGCCAGTACGAATTGGAACGGGACAGCTTGTACTCAGTCAAGTGGTACAAAGACAATGAGGAATTTTATCGCTACATGCCCAAAAATACGCCTCCACAGCATAGCTATAGAATAGAGGGCATCAAAGTTGATGTAAGTCATTTTGTCGATTTTGACAATTGGAAACTAGAGAATAAATATTCCAATGAGATAAAAATTGTAATAAATTGTATTATTAATAATTTGTGTGTGACAAAATAGTCAACGCGCACAATAGTCAATTCACTTTTAATCACAAATTCAACATTTTGTTCGTGCCATTGTATTCCATATCATGTGGCCCGATAGCACTTCCCAACATCATTTTATTTGATCACCGAAACTTAATACTGACAAACTACAGTTTATTGTTGTTGAATGTTTCAGAATCTGTTTTTGAAATTGCTAAAATAAGATTATTGATACAACGTTTGTTATTCTCTTAACGTTTTCATCTTTTACGGAAATAAAAACTGTGGAAGAAATGTTAATACATTCAAAGTAAACGTAGAAAACACTACAAATGCAATGTTTTGTTTTACACAGCACCATCTCTCTGACGACAAGAAAGTAATGATCAAAGGAGTGACGCTAAAGTCTTCAGGGATGTACAAATGCGAAGTCTCCGCCGAGGCACCGGGATTCAACTCAGCCAGTGGCGAGGGGCGAATGGAAGTCGTCTGTAAGAATAATTTTAATATATTATCGTTTACTCAAATATTATTTTCTTCTGAAAAAATAATATAAAAACATCAAGCCAATGCAAATTGAATAGAACAACAATTTCCGTATTCGCTTGGAGAGGTTTTCTTTTATATTTCTTATGCTTTCTTATTTTTATTAGAAAAAAATCAATAAACAACCGTTTGGCTTAAAAAAATTTTAGAAACATTTAAATGTAACTCAACGTTTATTCTAGGAAGATCCAAATTCAATTCAAAATATTGTTAGCTTTTTCTTGTTGCGACTATTTTGATTTGTTAGTTTAGTTTATTATTCATCAGAACGAAAACAAAAAATATTAAATTGTGTAGCATAAGGACAACTTCTCAGCAACGTGTTGTGTTAATTAAAATTTATTTTTCTTTGTATTTTGTCCATTTCCAATCTGAGACATATATACACCCAATAAAGAATCTCAAAAGTGGTTTTTTTAAGAACATCGGTCAGTCAACTTTCACCTCACTTCTTTGGAGAGGGCATAGATAAAACGATGGCTCTAGGAAAGAGCTGTTAGTTGGTCACTAGCTCTCGTTATTTATGCCTTGTTTTTAAGACCGGATAGAAATAATATCAACATCATAGACATCCGTGCTTTTGAACACAAAGCGATTGAAAATCAATTTTCGTTGATTCCTCATATTAGACTCCGTGTCACTGTAATAGTGCAACAGAAATAAAGGTACTCCCGCGTAAAAAATATATTCTAGTTATAAGTGATGTAGGAATATAGTTTTATTTATTTTTCTGATTCCAATTAATGAATGTTAAATTTTGCTAAGCACACTGTAGTTTAATAAACTCTTCTATAGCTAAACTGCATTTATACAAAGACGCTGTATTTAGGTATAATAGCAATCAGGTGTCAATAAAGTGCAGTTATGAATGTAAATATAAACCAGACAATAAAATATGTTTTATAAATTCTGTTGTTTTCTTACTTTTCCTTTTGTTCATGAAATTTTTCTGTATAATGACACAATTATCTGTTGTATTAAATCTTTTCTAGTCTTCGATTCATTTTACTTCTATTTTATATCCGGTCGAATCCTATTTGAACTTACGATCATCGTGAAACGAAATTGGTATATAGAAGAAAGCACTAATGGGAAATTACTTTAATCGTCTTTATTGTAGACCTACCGAAGGATGGCCCTTACATAAGCGGACAAGACAGAGAGTATCAGATAGGAGACACTCTCAACCTGAATTGTACATCCGGAAAATCGTTTCCGGTTTCTATTCTGCACTGGTACGTCAACGATGAGAAGGTAAGTTCATACTGATTATACAATATTTTATTTCATATTTAACAAAGATTATCTTGATTCTGCGAATGTAACATTTTTCTGATTTCCTCAAATATTATATGTAATAATCTTCAGTATATTTATATACATACACCAATTTTCAGTTCAACACGTTCGTTAACGGAAATACATTAAAAAATATATTAGTGTGAAAACAGATCCAGCAAATATAGACATATTTATATTACTTGAACAAGCTTATTTTCAAATTATTAAAATATATTCTAGTATGTATTACCCAACTTCGCCAGAGATAGAGGGCACTAACATTTAGAATTTATTTTGGTGCAAGCTAATGCTGGACATTAGAAATATCACCGTGAAATGTATACCATGTGACACTAACAAAATATAGTCTATCAATTAATATTTATGTTAAAAGCTGAAATATGAAAGTTTGAAATAGCACAATTTGACCTAGAAATGGCAGCCAGGCACATTTACTCATCTATTTTCTACTATATAGATATTAATTATTTTAATTGCAATATAGTAATATTATCATATAAAAATACGGTATGACACCGTTTGATAGTGTGTCAGGTTTTATTTTAAAAAGTTTTAGAACACTGAGAACTACGTCAAAAGAAAATCACGTAGAAATATTATATATACACTTCAAAATAACCTAAAATATTATTCATAAATACAGCCGCCGCAGAAAATATTAATGCATTGCGTTTATTTATTTTTTAAATTGCCTGCTATTTTTCATTGGGGTTTTTGTATCACAAGCAGAGAAGAGTTTTGACGCACAGCGCTAAATTCCATCAGGTAAAAGCATGAGTCAATCATGTAAAATACTCGTGGTTTTTAAAAATTTTCCGCGGCTTGTAATGGACGCTTTGCAGGAAATGTGAAAGAATAATTATCACTTTTTGGTTGTTATTAACTCAGTGAATCTTACTAATTTATCTAGGGTATTATATATCATTTCTGAATAAGACAGTTGTATTGTACAAAAATACCACTGCTATTTTTAAAAAATAATTTACGTATTGAAAATATTCTAGGTAGTCAAGGTATACAACATAATTAATATTTTTTTTTTGTTAAATTGCATTTAAAAGAACAGTTTTAAAGTTCTCAATTCCATGGTAAATTTGTAGTCATTAATACAACGTATATATCCAATTCAACTATTAATTCAGTAACTGACTGAATCAATCTATCAATCGCACAAAATCCTAAATAGACATATTAAAATAGTTCAATTACATTGTTTAAGTTTTTTATTTTCTCTAGCATCATCAACCAACAACACTAAATCATTTGGCAGTATTGCTTTACTCAAGCTTGTAATCTTTCATTCGTTTTTGATTTTCTTTAACTAGTTTACGATGCATGAAGTATAAATTATCTACTGGGAATCTTGAAATTAATAATATTATGTATTTACAATTTTTGAGCTATTGTTGTATCGTGAACGCAGAACGAATCACGATTTTTTGAATTCAGAATATTTTCAAGAAAAATAAACCTATACTTTAAATGATCATATGCTCTGTACTTTTTGTTATTCAGATATCTAGCACAGCATCACTCGTCAATTACGGCGTATCGCGGCATCAACTCGGCCTAGAAACGGCGACCCTCGGGTTGAGTCTTTCGGTCAGCGGGAGACACTTACGGGACGGGGGCCTCAGGGCTCGGTGCGTGGCAAGTGCTCCCTGGACGGCCGCAAGAGCCGATCCTCCCGGGAGAGCTGCGCCTCTAATAGACAACAGAGAAGCCCTACTTCTCGGTAAGGAAAATTTATTGATTCCACTTACATCGCCTGCATTATTAATTAATTGACTATTAGTATACATCACTATTCACAGAAAGAGTTGCCAGCTGCTGCAATTTTTACCTTATCTATTCGTATATGGAAATGTGTTATACTGTCAAGTGATTTATTATTCTTATATGGTATTACATATATATAATGGTTTTTTTTAGTTGTATAATAAAGAACGAAGAAATTTACAAAAATTAAATACTTTTTTTACTAATTTTATAATGAGCAAAACTGTTTTATTTTTATAAATACACTTATAAGTAAGTATAGTAAGTTACGATATGTCTATTATAATCATTTTGATTTATCTAATTTACTAATTATAAATTCCCATCATTGTTAAAACTGTTCAAAATATAAATATCAATCGACAAATTTGAATATTTTTGATATATTTCAATTTTTTATTTAAAAATGTCCTGCTTTGGCCACAAGAACCATCATACAATTCGTAATTAAAATTAATACCATAATCTTTGCTTAAACCGAGAAAAATTAAAATACACTTACAAATTAGGTTCGGTTAATTTATAAGTTATTAAAGCATTCTTACTTTTAAAACTCGCAAACTTATTATAATATTTTTTAGTGTTTCTGAGATCAGCATAACCTATCGGTGATGTGTGAGGCCGAACCATCCACAGTTTCGTACGTTGACATACCACCAAACATGGTGAGCGTTTTGGTGTGTAAATTCACATGCACTAAACTTGAATATTAAACGGTCAAAATACATCGTTCGAAATTTTGGTGAATTTTTTACTTCAACGAAGGAAAATATTTATCATCCTTTAGGAGAAGCTTTTGACCGTTATCCCATCCTCTGTTTCGGTGAGGGTAAAGATCGAACGTTATAACGAACGAAATAAAGGCCAACTACTTCTTTGCGCCCTGAGTGAAGGATCCTTACCTAAATGGATTTAAAATTCAGTTTATAATGATATATATTCTGTGATTTGAATCCTTAACCACCCAATCGAGCAGGAAAAAAGTTCGAAACCGTATTCCACTTGGCTACTATACCAATAATATTTTTAATAAGAAAACAAAAATTAATTTTAAAACTTTACATAATATGGTAATTATAGCAGTACTGTAAAACCTCAATACAACAGACCTCGTTACAACAGATTTAATGAATGCTACACACCTTGCCAAATTGGTTGGTTGTATATAGGTTTTAATGTAGTTATCATTAAAAAAAACTATTTTATCAGAGAAATATGGTGAAAAACGTTGAAATTGAATATTTTTTGTACGTGTATAACTGCATTACATTTTATGGAGTCTTGATAGCTACGCCTTAGTTTTTTTGGTATTGATAGTATTCCCTGACTATTTATTCGAGACTTAAAGAAATTTATTGGATACATTATCCCAAGTGAGAGGGACCAAATGACATAATAAATTCGAAAAGTGTTCCACTAAGAATTTGTTCGCAAAGTTATTTGTCAAGATAGCGAAAGAAATGAAAATTTTCCAGTATCATTTCACTCCGTTGACTAAATTATAGATATTTTATTTGAAAACTTCTCTGCATTATTATTACTACTGGAAAATTGTAACCGATAACAAGTTATGACTTTATTATATTTTGTAAATACAAAGATAATAATAATGAGATATAGTTTTCGAGTAAGTAGACTTACTTGGCAAAATTGTGTATTGTTAACTTTATTTTAATGCCAAACGCTTCTTACTTAGTCTTTGTTTATTCAATGTCTTCAAACGAGAGTGCAAAGTTCTTATATCCATAAGCTGCCGCTTTATACTTTTTCATACGATTCCATCGAAAAATTCCTCAAAAAACGACAATCATATTTTTTTATTTAAATGTGTTAGGTTTCTATACTTTTCCGCGTAAACAATGATTACCATTATTTTTTACTAGTATAAATGTACCCGTCATAAATGACGGTATTGAAATTGATATACTGAATGTCAAAAGTAGCTAGTACATCGGAACTGTGTGTGCATTGTATAAAATTGTATTTTATATATTCACCGCGAACGCTTACGTCATGAGAAAATTTCATACCTACATGTGATATGTGATAATAATAAAACGCTTACATAGCGGTCTTGGCTATTATATATAAGACTTCAAGCTTTTTGGTGCAGCATATTTTTACTGAATGATTATTTTAGGAAATTTTCAATTAATATTGGTTGAAAATATGTGCGATTTATATTTAGTTTATAAATTAAAACTTCAAATATATTTTGTAATTTTCATTAAAAAATTCTTTTGGCTGAGAGGTATGAAAACGCTCTTGAGTACTTACTGTGATATAATATTTTTTGTTCTAAATTAATATATAATATTATAATTATATTATTGAACGGGATGTATTCTGAAATTTGTATTAAAAACTCCGGAAACAAATCATTACCTAAATGGTAGACGCGGTAAAAGTGTGTATCTTTACTGCCATATATATAATATATGTAATGTACTAAGCCGATTTTTCATTAGTGTTGGTACACGCGGAACAGCGGATCATAAAATATTATGTACTTGTATTTTTATGGAAATATCATTTTATTTTTTTACTATGCCGCATTTTGCCATCACGCAGTCTTTGTTGCACAAAAGCTAATTTCACGGAGGCATTATTATTACAATGGCTGACCTGACTTCAGCGTGAAATCAGTTATTACATTGCCCAGGTCACCAACATTTTTCCTGCATATATGTATTGCGTCGTAAAAATACAACATCATAAAAGAGTAGTAGCCGAAAAACGTGAGTACTGGGTCAAAAATTCAACTATATATAAACACTTATTACTTTAAAACGAGAAGAGTTTCATCGCATACGGGATGTTCATATTACAAAAATATAGCCACTGCGCATTATGTTTTCTGTATATAATCACTTACATTAAAAAAATATATATATTTTCCCTTTAATAGTTCCCTAAAAGAGTACTACCCAACCAAATTCCTTTTATAATGCTATCTTTTCACTCTCTTGAAGCACAAAGATCGTTTTCGATTCTACAGCATTTCTCTCTTCTTCTTCGGGGACGAGTTTATAATCCTGAAATTCTCATGACTATTAATTTACATGCTCCCAATTGTTATCTACGTGGCCAAAACCATATCCAGAGAATTTTTATTCTTAAAACTTTTTCTTCGCGTCGGTCATTCGAGTCACCAAATGCAAGAGCCGTTCGGATGATTAATACACTACCTAAAGAGCTTGATATTTTCAGCACTAAACTCTGGGTATCGTTCACCAAATATTTGTTCCTTTTGTATTTTATAATTTAAAAAAAATTTCATTATTGTTTTTATTAGTATTATTGTTTTCAATAATTATTATTATTGTTACTGTTGTTACGTTTGTATAATGCATGGCGCATTGGCGTCAGCTGTAATGCAATGCATTTCAATTTTTTAAATTTACTATAAATAAAATTAAAAATGCAAAAACTATTGTGTTTTTAAAAATAGGCAGTATCCAAAAAACGTGTTTGTAATATGTCAATATATTTTATTGTTTTCAATTCACTGGATATAAACAAGAAAAAATCTATACTTATTAATTATACTAATATGTACAATACTTGATCCACAATTTTATAATATAATGACCAGAATCGGTTTCACTCAGTGAAGGAACATTTTCAACTGAATGAATGTTTTAAGGTCACTTCTTCTAGTAAAACCTGTCTTGATCATAATTTAAGAATGTGGTTTGTTGGTAGAATTATTTCGTATAGTGTATTCTAATATCCGACATCACGCTTATGTCAGAACTAATTTAATAGTTCTGACGACGGATTGATACTGAACAAGCGATAAAATTGTTTTTTAAGGAAATACTTTCCGTTTTTAACTATTAATTCCGGCATCAACACAGTAAGGCATGTGAAAAAATACATACTGATAGTATTTAAGAACCATGTCATTCGTGCTAGTAAATTAAAACAGCTTCAAAGTTTGGTAATCATATTTGAAAATACTGTTTTAATAATAAAAAAAAAACCTTTTAATAAAATTTCCTTTGCAAACAGGTCTGAATAAAATCGTTAAAGTAGTAGCGTTGCAATATAAAAACAGAAACTATTTGTGGTCCAGAATGCGAACTCAATAACATAAGCATGGCAGGCAGGATGGTGAAAAGTGGTCGCTCGGGAAATGAAAGTGGATGTTTCAATCCCTGCGTGCGTTGCATAATATTCTTATAGCCGGCCGCTACCTTTCGTTTATTTTTCCGCAAGTTGAGGCGTTTATGGTCTGGTAATTTGATAAACAGAAACAATTTTCTATAACAGTAAACAATCTAAAACAAGGTTGATAATGAAGCCGGGAAAACCTTCTAGTTCAGCAATGCTCTTGATTAAAATGTGAGTACGCTAGTGTGGAAAAACACAGATAAAGATTTCATTACCGGTATTACCGGAACCGGGATTCCGATATTTCAGCTTTTTTTGATACTGAAATACTGATTATGTAAATGTAAAATAACGGTACTTCAGCATTGCAATATATTACACTATAATAATTTCATTACCGCTCGTCCAACTGTTGTTGAATCTGATAAGGTTCATTCTGCAGCCGTATTTATTTTCACTGCGATCGAGCCTCTTTAATGTCATATTTCAATTCAAATAAATTTTATGAAAATCATTCTTTAGGCTTTCGTTATGGATTTTTTTAAATAAGTAAAGAATTATTCGTCTATTTTTACGATTTTTATTTATTTTCATCATACCAGTTAATGATATTTACAATACTGGTATATAATATGAAATTCCGGTAGTTATTTATCCATTCGGTACTGCAACACATATACACAGATAACCACCGAAGGCTCGCATGGTATATATGTAATGTATATACGTTCATTAGGTGTAAAAACAAAATAAAATTTAAAATACGTAGTCCACAATGTTATTTTATGACCAAATCGAAATCTCTCACAAAAATGCATTTACAACTGAATAAATATTAATTAATTAATTTCACAAGCGTTGTAAAATAAAGTCATTGTTTTTACTCTATTACAAAACCCGTTTTGACGATGCCTCGCTATCTAAATAGCCGTCAACTTTATCTTTTTTTTTTGGAATTAAATAAGCTGTTTTTCTTTCTCACCTATAATGCAATGAAAATTGTCAATATTAACTCCATATACTCTACATTGGGAGCGGACATAGAATAAACACTTAAACAAATAATAAAAATGTAACGTTCATTGTCCTATCTATTGTCTAAATATGTATAAAATATAGTTATCTGTTAAACAACTTTGTTTTATTTCATACAAAGTTTTAATATAAATCAACGTATAGAACATTGAAACAGATGCAGATTTATTTATGGATATAATTTATAATACTTAAATCAAGAAACAAACTATTTATTTAACACATAGATTATTAAGAAAATACATTCAGAAATAAATGCTATACACTCTTGTTACGCGTTGATATTCTGAAACATATGTTATTATAATGTTGGTTTTGTTTCTTTGTTTTCAGTGAAAAGCGGTTGTGGCAGAGCTTTTACCTCATCGTTGATTTTGATCGCTACGCTTCAAATTGTTATTCATGGAACCAGTTTACGTTTTTTCGAAACAGTTTTTGACACGTGACTAAAGTTAAGCAAATTTTAAAAAAATCGGCTGTGTTGACAATTATTATTATTACACGTTTAATTTCTAACATTATTATTAGACATTTTTTTCAAAACCATAAATATTTTTTTGTTTCCCGTATTAAGTATGTTTTACTCCATGAGTGTTTTAAATTTATTTTAAGTAAATTATCAATAATATCATGATACTTTGATAAATAAAATGTACATATCAATGTTATTAAAAGATGTATTTATTAGTTCAATATGCTTTTTAATTTAAGAAATATCTTTCAATATTAAGAAAAATATAATTAAGAAAATGTAATGTTATGTATACCCTTATGATGAAATAAATTTTCTCTAAGAAAAAAATTGTTTTTCATTAAATATATTTAATGTATTTTCAATCATAGATAATTTTTCATAAAAAGAGGGTCGCATAAACTTACCAGATTTGGAAATTATGCATGTATATTACACTCGATTTTCTTTTTATTCTGTAATACGTTTCATGTTAAACAAGCTTGCAAAAAAATATTGAGTGAACATAGATTGTTGAAAGATAGGTGCCATTACATTGGACCATGCAATTTCTAGGCAGTGGAAAAAGAGAATTAGGTATATTGTTGACAGTCTTTGTGCGGTATGCGGGAAGGTAAATTACTACAAATGCATAAGGAGCCCACGCGAATTCGCTTCAGTGTAGATTGCTTACCTTTGCAGTGATCCCACCTTTCTATCAGCAACGATGGAAGTGAAACACAAAAAAAACATTAGAGATGAAAGAGACTGAAGGAACTATGACGCTAACGCGCCTAAGGACTTAAGGCTCCAAGGCATCAAAAATATGATTTTACAATACGGCCATATTTATAACTCAAATGAGCTTCTCTCTCGAGATGAGCTTGAACATTTTAATATCTGTCCAAAACTTTCCACTTCAAACCCACATCCCACTGCATTATTAATGTCACTGAAGTCTGTATTATCAATAACATATGAAAATATTTACACCAAAAATAAAGGTTTAGTTTGTGCAGCTTAGAGATTATATTGATATCATTCAAAAAGTTTTCGTTTCATCCATCTCCGAAGAGACGTTTCAATTTCTTTTCCAATATATAATTGTCTGCGACATATTTTCAAATAAGACTCTTCAAGAATTTTCGTCTAAATTATTATCGAACATCCATTACTAATACGTCGTCAAACTTTATTGATATGAAAAATTAAAGCACAATGAGTTTGGAAGTAAATTTTAAGTACATACGTAAACTTTATTCACTATTTTGACATATTCACAAGTATAGTACGTGATTCATACACAGACATTTATCTAGTTTAACATAAACTAGATAACATTCACACACACAAAATCTTATGAGCTCGAACATGAGCCCTTTGTAATATACAATGTGTTATACACAAGTTCATGACCTGATAAAGAACGTATGAAAGCTACCTGATATACATTATTATTTAAAAAAAATGTTCCATTAAACCCCCTTAAAATTCTCGAATTCCCCTAAAAAACGAAATTCTCATAGGTCAAACAAAATGTCAATAAAATCAACAAAAAGAAGATAAACTAGATAGTTATGTCATGAAATGAAAACACACATACTGCAGTATTAATACTGCGTTAAATGAGACAATTTCAATACATTTAATTCAACACAAATTATACTAAATGGTAATTTCAACTTTATATCCTCGTATATAAAAACATGGTTATATGAGGCGACTTTTATATATTATGTACATTGGTGACCGATGATAACAGGGTGGGACTATATTTTCTTGTTATTTAACTTGAAATTTTTTAAAACATATTTATATTATCAATAAAAAAACAGTCTTCGTGCCATACAATAGACATAATCTTTAAACAAAGGCCAAGTTTTTTTCAATTAAAAATAGTATTTAATTTATGCACATAGATCAAAACCATCAAATCTATTCTGTTTTTACTTAAAATTATTATTTGTAATACATACTCATAAAGCTGATATTTATCAATGAAAACCAGCATATAAAATGAAAGTTTATAACTTTGTTATTCCACTGGCTGTGTTTCTAAAGATGACACGCGTCAAAAGAGGCAAAACATGTGTCACATTTAGTAACACAGAAAGTGGAATAATATAGTTTTCAATTTCGCATTAAAAATTAATTTCCGCCAAGTTACCGCTGAATCCATCAAAAATAGAAAATTATCGTCTTGTCTACCAATTCCAAGGTTAACAGAAAGCCAGTGTCAAAAAAATTCCAATTCAATTGAGTACCTACTAACTTATTTTTTCAAAGTTTTATATTATTTTGTGTAAAATAAATAGTTTGAAATGCGCATTCATCTTTTTATCTAAAAAAATATGTTCAGTTGTAAAAAATTGGGGTAAAAAAAAGCAAAGTCTACAATATCGCCACCTGCAAAAGTACTGTTTATGTGATGAAACTTTTCAGCTGGCTACGCAAACTTTTGCTCAACGTATTGTTGCGTGTGTTTATGGCACTAAAATATGGCAGTGCTTTTTTAAAACTTTCCCTTAGTTAAAAAAAAATACATTTTAAAAAAGCTATAATAATAAATCACTCTTTAATTTGTATGTCACATGCACCCATTTACACATCTGTTTATGAGGACATTTATAACATGAGAAGCTATAGTACATACTAAAACTTACTATAATTATTTTTATTTTTTGTTTAATAATTTATTGCCATCTATCGTATTCCTTTAATAACACCATTATTTTTTAAGATGTCGACTATCAATTCTTAGTGGAAAGACACTGTGTTTAAAAAAATTAAACACAAATTGTTTTGTAATACTTTTACATATTTTATAATGATAAGGGCTGGTTTCACTCATCGCGAGCGATATCACCTAACGATAATGCTTGCGATGAGCAAAACTGGTATTAATCGTTATAAAAAATGTAGAAGTATTACAAAACAAATTGCTGTTTATTTTATTTTTTAAAACACCATCAATTATTTAATGTGCTGTCATATACGTCGTGACTGTATAAAAATTTCAATTATATATAGCTATTGACGAGTCAAAAATGTACTGTAGTGTATTTAAAAAATAAATTACACTAAACACGTTTCTTCTAGCTTGTAGGCGAATGCTCAACGTCGTTGACTTTAGTTGCGGTATTTACGGGTTCTATATATTGATTTTTCAATAGATTTATGGATTCCTTATTGAAGGCATGGATGTCTGTAATATCTAAATTACCTCCCTTCCAACCGATTCTAAATACGAGCCGAAGCGGGAGCAATTAACTAATCACTAGTCCTGGCTTATTCTTGTCTTTTTATCCTTACTTTCTGCGAAAAACAGTGGCTAAGCAACTGAGTAACAAGCAGTTCTAGCAGAACAATTCTTGTTAAGGTCAAGCTCGAATATGAGTCTATATTTTCAAAATTGGAAGCGGATATGGTTAAAAAAGTGTTAAGTATTCAATTAAAAAATAAATTAAATTACTTGAAATGAAATGATTTATTTTTATTAACAACTAGTGATCACCCGGCATGTGCTGCAATGCCACTCAAAGAAAGAAAGTGTGTATGTTTTAATTCTGTTTATTGAAGTGCTTTTGGACACACAATATTTTTTGTTTTTCTCTCTTGTACGTACACGATTAAATCAAAAAGTTTTTCGAGATGTCGCCATTTGTACGATTTTGATTCTTTATTTTAGATTTTTTTTTTAGATTTTTGGTATATCTGGATTGTGAGATTGATTTTTATATATAATAAGACCTACTGTAAGTAAAAAATTAAAAAGTTGAGAGTCGGGCTCGGCCAGGCCGGGCCTGATTGTACTATGCCTATATCCTTCGCGCAAGTGCAAGTAATAACTTGATAAAGATTTATCGGAATCGAATGGACGGTATGGTTGTGCTAGTGCATAAAGATACGAACAAACCCACATTGATTTTTATGTATTAGATAACGTTGTTGCAGCAGTTAATGTGTGGTTTGCGTAGTCAGTTGCATGTTTTCTGAACGGTTCTACATTATAAAAACTTGAGAAAATTAATCGCTCAATCTTGATGAAAAGTAATACCCTTATATATATATATATGAATATAGCAAAACACCTGCCACGCGATCTGTATTTACTTTATATGAAGGCAAACAACTCGCTCCCCCAAAGCGCCGTCTAATTACAAACAACCTACAAGGGGTAATCTTGCAATTAATTATAAGAGTATTTATATTTCTCTTACCAATTAGTACACTTACTTCTTTATACTAAGAAAGACACTTGATTATCATGACATCAGACCTACACATTTATCCCGTATTTATTAACAACCGTACTAAATTAGATTATATGCCTACATAAGACCTAACTTTATTCTGATGATATAAATTGTTGTTATTAAAGATTTAAGACATTTTTTTACTGAATACGCACTGCTGTTATAGAATAAAGTTCACACATATTAATAACAAAATAGACCTTTTCAGTTAATTCTTTGTATACATAGTAAGGACCTAAATGTCCCGTAATGTCTTAGATAAAAAAATCAAGCCGGCTTCCTCCCTGGGAGGTTGTGTGCGGACTGAATACACAATCTTCGGGGCCTCCTTCAGCAGAGCAACGAATTTAACAGCGCTCTTGCTTGTTGTTTCGTTGACTATGATAAGGTATTTGGCACTCTGCATCGACCTTCGTTATCGAAGATACTGGATGCATACGGGATTTTGTCAAAGATTATGGCCATCATCAAGTCCCTGCATGAGAATAGTGCATGCTGTGTAAGAATCGGTGACTCAACTAAAGAATGGGTCGGGGTCACAACCGGAGTGAGATAGGACTGCGATCTTTCTCCGTTCCTGTTTATTATTATCTTTGATTTCATACTTCGGAGGTCAATCTCACCCGATCGTGGTATAGCTGTTGCTCCTTGTCTGAAGCTGTGTGACCTTGAATACACCGATGATACTGTCATATTCGACAAATCTGTGAAGGGTATCCAGGAGACTATTGACAGGTTAGGAGTTAACTCAGGTCGTATTGGTCTGAAAATAAACGCAAGTAAGACCAATGTGATGTATAACCATGCCTGTTATGACTCTGATAGGACCCTGATTAGCGCGGGGCAGACTATCGGGAGGGTTGACAGCTTCAGATACCTCGGTGTACACGTCCCGGAAGACGGCAACACAAAGAAGGAGCTCGCTATCCAATTAGGAATAGCCGTAGTTGCATTTAACTCAACGCAGACCGTCTGGCACACGCAGCTGTACACGATCAAAACCAAATGCCATTTGTTCAACGCTTGCATTCTACCTGTACGGTAGCAAATCATGGCACCTGATGAAGTCTCAAAAATCTCGTATACTGAGTTTTGAGAATAGATGATTATGTTGGGTATTGGGGGTGAAGTGGTTTGACTTCATAAGGAATTCGGAGATTAGGGAACGAACCGGGCAACGCCCTGTCACATCTACGGTTAAGGAGAGACGTTGGAACTGGCTGGGTCACGTGCTTCGGATGCCTCCAAAAAGCTACAGACTACTGTTACAGATTTATCAAAAATTTATTTCCTTTCTCCATTTTTATTCATAATGGCGGACTCTCGAAGAAAATACTAAGTATATTTGATAGTAGGAACCTGGTTTTATAGTACTCTGAAGTGGCTTAAGATCCCAAAAAAGGGAGACGTAACACGCTGAGCTCAAGATTCGGATATGAGCAAATGATCAAGAAGTAAATAATTCCATAAGAAAAAAAATTTTACACGGAAATTAAAAGACTAGTTATTTTTCATTAGTACAAGAATTGTTAAATAAAAATTCTTTTATGCACTTTAAATAATTCAATTTACACCTTCTTAAGTTCTATAAAGCAAACAACGTTTGAAACGTCTTTTTGACAATTTAACTTTACCTTGGTAACTAGTTATACTGTTCTCCTAATAATTTGAAAGTCTTTGAATTTCAAATCACGTTTCACCATTTTAAATGTGCTTTGGCAAAAGTGCTATAACTTAAGCTTTTCAATTCAAAATTAAATACATAAATTACCAAGCCAATTATTACGTTTTAATATAATATCGACGTTGTTTTGGCCAATTGATATAACCCTCAAAATTGAAATTGCTCAGGAGAGAGTAAAAACTGTATCGAAAAATTTATATATTATGGTGATTGGCGTTATGAATCTTTTTAATGCACTCCTGTAAATTCTCATGTTTGCATATACAGGATTATACGAAAGGAGTGTCCATATAATAGTGGCTTAGTCAGAATTTTCAAACCTAAAACTAACATTTAAAAAAAGTGGTCAATTTATTTTTCTAATTTACACCATTTGGCAGAGACCTACTTTTTCGTATTTAAAATGAAAGCCAATCATTAATTCATTTTCGTATTTTTTGAAGGTTACATCAATTGGCCAAAACACCGACGAACATATATTGCATAAACCATTTTTCGTATAAACACTAAAAAAAATAACGAAATGTGTTAAAAAGTTAGTTAGCTCTTAATCAAGTCAAGCAATAATCATTGATTTAACGAGCGTGATTTTATATTGATTTGAAAATTTATTATATCAAATTATTTGGTTATAAACATACGTTGTGAGGTATAATAAAATAATAATTATTGGAAAAATGGAAGTAGCAGAAGACTATATTTTTATAATAGAACCGAGATGCTTTAGGTAGCCAATTCCAGACGGAGCTTTAGCGCGATGATGATGATATTCAATCTCACGTGTGCTAGAAAGAAAGAAAAAATCGTTTTACAATATAACTCTTATGAACGTGGGTAGGTATTGAAGAAATAATCTCATCCATTAAGAAAAAAAATATCTGAGTGTCGCACAAAGCTTTGGAATTATTTCGTTTCAAGTAGTGAAAAGATACTCAAAAGCATACAAGAAAAATCTTTTCACATCATTCATACACTTTATTTTCATTTCGTGTTGAGAACAGTGATATTCAATTCATTTAAAGCAAAATTAAATCACAACTTTCCCATATAACTATTATAATTTATATTTTTTATTACAACACAGCTTATTGCTATAATGTGGTTATGTTGGTAGAGTTTCGCACTTTCATATTAAAGATCAAATAAGAAATAGACGAGTTAACACATTTTGAATCATACCTCTTTATATAAATGAAAGAGTAAGTATACAAGGCAAGAATATTTGTGTTTTTTTCAACCATTCTTTCACTTCTCTAATGTATGTTTTAAATAATACTCTATAGCGAATATTTTTGCAAACAATATTGTATTATAGAAATAAAAATATTTAAAAAATCGTAACTTAATATTGTAACTACTTTAATAAAATTCATGACCTTACCGATTCAATCATTAGGTACCAAAAAGCGTGAATTTTTTTAATATACAAAATACAATTATTATTTGTTTTTTTTAACCTAAATCCCCAATATACATTCGATTTCAAGGACTTTATTAGGAAGGTAGAAAAAGTTATCACAATTTCAGTTGCCTAATAAGTATGTATTCCTTTTGCAGATGAATAAATTTCCAATAAATGATCCAAGCCTCCGATAACTGAAGAGGCAAAACTGTTTTGCAAACGATATGATGAACTATTTAAAGTAAAAGAAAACAACAGCTTTTATGCCATCATCTTCAGTGCTAGACGAATCCTTTCTCATCCGCCAGTTCTATATTTTGTAAAAAAGTAACAACATAATCGTGTATGTTATTCAATGCTTATTATCTTGGCTGATGTCAATAAATTGCAGTGGCAAACATATTAAAAGCCCATCCTGATGGGCTTTCATGCATCACTAACTCATCCATGATAGTATACGTTACACCAGATGACACAATGACAGCTTTCATGAACGCGCCGGTACTAAAAATAGTCCGTAGTAGTTACTCAAAAATTCATAAAAATACCATCGATGCCAAATGATTCATTGTTTATTACAAAATACCGTATTGTCATAATAACAACATAAAGCGACATGCTTATCCGAAGCAGGATTGAAAAGAAAAAATCAAATACAAAATAAAAGTTAATTGTTTCAGCTTCTCTATCGACTGTCACTCTGAAGTATCTTTTTCGAATATCTTTATTTATTTGAGTGTAAGTAGATCCTTTCTTTTCTATTTGATCAACATTTTCTATATCATGAATTCACTAATTTTTCTATATTTGCGAAAGGGATTTAGAAAAACAATAAAACCATGACATGCTCAAAACCCACTACGCTATAAATAAAGTATGGGAATAAAAAATATGGTACATAATAAAATCTTTTTTTTCATTGAATTAATCGCGAATACTTTTTACAAAAAACCTTTTAAGTACACAAAACATCGCGTTATATTCGATTTTTATGGTTATTTATATATTCCATTAAAATTAGCTCACATAAAAATGTTGTATCGTGTTTTCGATATCAATAAATTTCGATGAAGTATCTGTCATATTGCGGAAAGCGTCGTAATTATTTATTCAAACAGGCTCTTCATAATCTGTGATCGGCACTTAGCTTCGAAAACACTGCCCTAATAGTCAAGCAGATAATTTTTCTGCCCTCTTTCGGGTCGCACTTAACATTTTGAGGGGTTGAAAGTGGATATTAACTGCTTTCGATAATACAGCCTCTTTCTAGGCGTGAAAGGGGGCGGCAAAAGGTAGATCCTTTCTCCCAGGGAGGGCCATTACTGACGTCACGAGACCTAAGCCTTCTCGGCCAGGTGATATTTGTAGACCTAAATCGTTGAACGGACAGGTTTACAGAGACGGACCCCGATTGCTTAATGTGCTTACAAATTATACTATTTGGGATCTCTGCGTTTTAATGGTACCTCACTCCATGTTTGATATAACATTAATGTTTTATTCACAAAATTATTATTCATTTCATCTCTCAATTTTAATGACTTTTCTTCATCTTGCAAAAACAGTAATCCTCAATTTTCCGAGATGTACCGCTGAATCGTCGTGTAAATTGAAAAAAACTAAGAATATAAATTAACAAACGATAGTTACGATTCAATATTTTAGATATACGTATTGTTTACGTTAAAATTATATACGACTCCACAAAATAAATGGTTTATCTAATGCAGAGTCAGGTAAAATTTATATTTTTGTCGAAATCGTGCTGAATTATTTTATCGTAAGAGTTATATTGCTAGCCGTACTATTTTTTAATTCTATAAATATGTTAAAGTGTACGATTTGAGATGGCACACCTTTTTAAGTATTCATTTCTTTTGATTCATGAATTTATTCAATGCAACACCGTTTTTAAGATTCGCATTTGTCTTTCCCTCGTCTTGTTTTCCCTATCTCTATGATTTTTATTTATTGACCTCTACAAATCTTTAAAATCTATTTCAACGTCATTAGACTGCAAAAAATTTTTAATGTCAGCTATACAATAATCGTTTGATGACACGTACCGAGTTTTCAATGGCGTAAAAACGGACCCCGAAATATCGAGGTATATACTTTGTATTAGTGACTTAGAAAACGATAGAAATTATATTAGTAGTTACTTGTACATACTTGTTTTACCTGAAGTCAATTTCCGATGACACTTTTGTCTCGCTTCATCAATTATTGTATTGTAATATTTATGTTCAATGTATAACATTATTCAATGATAATTTTCAGCCAGTTTTCTGCGCTAGTTATATCACCAGTTTTGACTTAACGCTCAACTTATGCTTAAAAGGTTAAAATTTATTGTCAAGTTAAAATAATGAAATGAAAAAAACAATCATAAATAGTTTCCCAGAATCCCTGTGTACAATATTTTCATTAGAATAAGTATTCTCATCCAAGAGAAATAGCAACCACTCGGTTAGTTCAAGCAGTCTTCTTCATTTCAGGAAAATCACATGACTAGCTAGAAGCTCCTCCGAATGTATCATGTAATTTTAATTCAGTGGACTTCTGATAAAGCAGAATACTCTTGGTTGAAAGAAGCAACAGTGAAGTTTTTTGAGACATCCATGAAATGTTTTAGACGATATTTGACAAAAAATACATTGTATAATTGTCAAAACTGTGTACCAATATTTTTATTAATGCTTTTTCTAGAGTTTAATCAAAAAATATGGAGGAGTACCTTTGATTTTATTCTTTTTAAAGGCTCGCAATTCGAACATTATTTATCAAATAAAAGCGCGTGCTATAAAACGAGAACAATATGGCAGGAATACCGTAGAGCTTGCGTTCAAATAACTTTAGATAAAGCATTATTCCAATGAACATATCCGTCAGTCATAACAGAGTAGAATCGCTAAACAACATCGATATATCACAAAGCTTTTATGTTAATGAATAAAGTTGGCTCTGGTTTCATACACGTATATAAGTGTTATTTGAATCAATCCTACACAAAACCTTCCTCCAATGACTTATCAGAGCTTTTTCAAATATAAATTTTCTATACGACTCTGTAGTTCAGCATATTTACATGTCAGAGTACATTTCATGATGTATTTAACGTCATTTTATAAAAATAAACCAATAAACCTCATATAATACAACATAGTTTTATGTGTATGTTGGTCTTAAATGATTTTTTGTATACTTTCAATTCATAATGGCCATTTCACATTAGAGACACTAAATGAGCTTCAAAAAATGTAATCATAGTAAATCACGATAACTACATGTGGACTAACGCCTTTTTCGGTGAAAGAAGGACACTGGAAGAGGTCAGGTTTGGTCAGTCAACAATCCCTACGTGGTACTTATCTTGTAAGCAAAAATAATTTTACCACTACTTAACATAAATTTTTTTCTAATAATTTTTGTTTTCTAATGAAAATAGCTAGGTGTTTACAAAATCGTTTACGAAAATTGCACACAATTCGTGACATTTGTGATTAAAAATGTAACATACGTTACTGTCGTTCTAGATGTGAATTTTCCACATTCATTCTGTTGTTATTTAGGATAATGACGCTGTCTAGAATCTCAGTGGTGTTGGAAACCTTTTACATCAGGTGTCTGCAACTAGATTTCAAAATAATTAACGATTTTTATAACATATTCAACTTTCCCTTACTTATTTTATAATTAAGTTAATGATCAGAATTTTTTAAAAAGAAAGTTTGTACACCGAGTTGAGAAACATCAAAACACAACTTTCGGGATCTGAAAAACAAAAAAAAAATTTAATATTGACTTCCACCCGGTTAATAGCCACCCAGTTCATTTAAAATAGACAATAAAAGGTTTCCAATGTGTTCTTGTAGCAAGTAAGGAGTAAGTGTCTTTCTTTTAAAAAGTTGAATACCTTCTAGGTTAATTTATTACGCTGAGATATTTTATGCATTCAATACCATTATCTCGGTTTTTTTAGGCTATATGCAGATATCTGATTCGAAGAAACCATAGTCAAATGATAAACTGTGTGAAATAAATCTTTTTTAAAACACAGCGAATGTCTCACCCTTCTCTCTTGCGGCTGTAAACATATGTTTGTAGTTGCTTTTTGTTGTAGACAACATCAAGCCACTTCTACTGAGAATACTCAAGAAAATTCCAAAGTATTGAGGAGAGTTGCAATATATTTGCATTCTTCTAACAGAGCTTCTTTTGAGTGAACCAAATACCTGCCTTTGTAAAGCATAAACTATATACGATGAAACTTTAATGTTTTCAATGACATGTAGCTTGTTGCAATTTTGTATGGTAATTTAACATTATCCTATCAATTATATGAAAATTTAATATTCAAAAGTAAAGTGACAAATGTTCTTTGAACCCAATAATAACCACCCATGACAAATGGTATACTTCATAGGGATACGATTGTCATTCACCTATGACTGAAAACATACACCACGCTATTCTCGAACCCTTCAGTAAACCATATATGACAATTTTAATATAACTAGTGACATCTATTGACCATTTTTCAGAGCAGAAAACATGCATAGAATAAATCACGGAAGTAAAAAATAGAAAAATTTGAGTTCTTTCAATGAAAATGAAATCATGAAAATGATTAAGAAAAATAGGTTTGGTCAAATACAATTAATATCTCATACATATTAGATTAACATAAACTCGAAGGCTGATCTTTTAAAAAGTCTTATATTTCATTTGAATAAAGTATACATTTTTGTGTACAATTTCTTCCCGATATAAATATGAGTTATTTTAATGCGCGTGCTGTAATTTTCATTAAGTAATTTCATTCAGCTCGCAGACCAAAAGTTTTCAGTACCCGACCCACAGAAAACGGGTGTGAATGTATCATTACTGGTTGATTTATGTCCCCAGTAAGACCGCCACAGTTCTCGAGGCACGCCCCACTATGTATGATAATTTCGCCATATTTTATGTTTAATATATACATTTGACGTCTTAAACTTAGTGACGCCTTTTTTGTCTTTGTCGAGGAATTTGATGAAGCATTAAGGTATTTAGGTCTGCCCACCGTATAATAATTAATAATATTTCAAATAAACCATGCGCTATACGTAATACGTTTAAGTCTGCAGTGACAAAAGTAAACTATTCAATTCTAGTTATACCTGTTTTATGAATCTTAAAATTATTGACTGATTTTTTTTTATCGAATCTTAAAATAATAGCTTGAATTATCTTCGGTAACATATTACTGAATCGCACACAAGATAATTTTGTAATATTTAAGATATCGACTAGGGTGTTTAATGGAAATTCGATATCAAATGCAATATGTTAACACCTGTATCCGCGTTGAACGGGTGATTCTGTGAAAGTAAATGGTCGGCAAATGTCGATGTATCTTTTTTTGATGTCAAATCAGCTGGATATTTTTATATCTGATGTAAGAAGGATATTCTTCAAATAAAGAGGTAACGATATAGATATAATATATAAATGATATTAGCTATTGCCTAATTTTTACTCGACTTCAATCGTGTACCTAATTCAAATGAGACAATTTTGTATTTACAAAATTCCAACTAAAATTAAACGTACCAGTGGTTGACCGTTTAATAGAAAAATTCAACAAAAATAATGATTAACGATTAGCATTAGACCGAATGATGACAAAGCAAGTGTATTCATAATGGATCAAATGTCTTAATTAATATGATAAGACAAAAATTAGAAAAGGGTCTTAAAAACAAAAAAATGGTTTTCAATTTTTAACAACCATGTTTTGGTGTCAGTAGTTGACCATCTAATAAATTGAAAGTTTCAGTAGTTGACCACACACACCAGAAGGTTTCATGACAACCTTTCATCAGAGCTTCCTGTAAGACCACTTTTGGTTGAATCAAGCAGCATATACTTACATTCACTGATATCTTTAACAATTCTCTTTATAAATTCAAAATAAAACACTTAATGCATGAGGTGTTGTTTTCGAATGGCCATTATGACACCTCAATGACATAAGGTAATATGTTAGTTTCTCAATCCGACAAAAGATGGTTTCACTTGTATGAACTTTAAAATTTAGAACAATCCCTCGTATACATTTCTTATTTTGGATACTACCAGTAAATTTACCTTAACTATCACATATTAATCACTTAATCAGTCAAATCCAACAAAGTTTTTTTCATATCTTTTTTATGGTAAAACCAAACTAATCTTTTAGCAAGTTTTCACTTTTTTTCAATAAAATAGTAACTATTAAACATTATTTTTGCTGGTGAATGAAATGTTTATTCATATTTAATAGATAAAATAAAGTTGTCACAATCTAGGACAGTAGACAATATAACTGAATGTATTTAATTCTTATTCGCCAACTAGTGGTTATCATTAACTAAATGCATTAATATCACAGATAGTATTTAATGTATGGTTGTGCTGTAGAATGATTTCAAAGCTTTTGGTGTATCATTAATTCGTACTAGCAAATCTGATTGTTTCTCATTGTCACCAAATCGCTGGACGCTAAATGCAGCCCCACCCCATCATCCCCTGAATATCGAACTGAAATTGGATTAGACTATACAAACTGGCAGTAATTTCATTCAAGAAACCGAGCGTCTGTCGAACTTTCCATCTCGTGGTTATAACAGAGGCTGCAGTAAGTAAATTACATTAAAAGGGATCCATTTCTGGTTTAATTTAAACATTCGAATTCTTTTATTTTCATATTCTTTAATTAAAAATAATTAACAGGCTTTTATTTTTAAAATTCGAAATTTCGATGTCGATTATTTAGTTTCGTTTCATTCATATTAATCTTTAAAAATAATTTTAGATTGAAAGTATGAATATCTTAGTATTAATTATGATGCTGAAATTAAAAAAAATATATCAATCAAAATAAATTACACTATATATGAAACATACTAAAATGATTAATGGTGCAATTTAAAATCAATATCAATAATAAATTTGATTTTAAAATTTAAAATCAGTCAAAAAGATCACATTCTAGTCATAATATCGAAATTCTCAAATACAATATTCATACATAAAAAAATGATCTGTATTGGCTGTTTCATAATTTTTTTTATGAAACAGCCATAAGTGGAGCATATGGTCTCCTAATGGAGGTATCTCAACAGAAGTCTTCTGTAAGAACTGTTTGTTATTCAGTTACTCAACCTCTCTTTTTTCGAAGAGGGTAGGGATAGAATAATATGACTTAAATGAGTTCTCTTATTTAAATTTAAATATTTATGCATGTTGATAAAGATTTTTTTTTAATTTTCGTGTTATTTAGATTATTTTGAAAAAATATTTTCGTATAAATAATATAACTTACTAGACGATTTTTTAGACTTAAAACTTTGTCAAAAACTGACCATAATTATGCGTTAAAAAAAGTATTATTCTGCTCATTACAATCATTTTAATTGATTTGTTTATGAAACCTACTAAAGATAAACTAAATTCAAATGTTACTGTCTTAGCTGAAACAGGAAATTTTGTATTTTAAGTAATACAATAAAACCTTATAAAAGTCACCAAAAAGGAAGATACGGTAAACCGTTCCCTGAACCGACTTTCTTATTGGTGTTCCCATTACACTAGTCGAACAAATCCCTTAGCTCTGGGGCATTTACTCCATATTAACGATATTTCTTTGTCCTATACAATATGGTAATTTTACTTTCGTTTTGAATGTAGCGAACGGAATCGAAGCACTTTTTTATGTGGTATTTATTTTCCACTATTTTGCGCAGTATTTTTGCTTATATCTTTATAACTTTATCAGATACTTACATAAATTGAACCACAAAAGAAATTTAACTAGAAAAAATATTATATTTATCATCATTTAATATATTTTAAAAAATAAAACACAATTCATTTGTACTACTTCCACATATTTATAATGATCAGGACCGGTTTCGCTCATCACGAGCATTATCAACTGATGATTATCAGTTGATAATGCTCGTGATGAGCGAAACCGGTCCTGATCATTATAAATATGTGGAAGTAGTACAAATAAATTGTGTTTTATTTTTTAAAATATAATGTCTTTCCACCAAGAATTGACAGTTAACACCTTAAAAGTGATATTAATATATACCTATTATTCAGACAAAATAATTATTCTATGAATAGAAAAACATGCTATAATAGCATTAAATCGTCCTATTATGTATTACTTACCGCATAGACTTACAGTCATCAAAAGCACCTGAAAACTCTCCCGAATATTAAAATAAAATCTTTGACACAAATATACAATGCTCCATGGTAAAAGAGTTTTAAAAGCTATCTTTCACGAGTTCGTCATAAAAAATTTCAAGAAATTTCATGGGTCAGTCAAACACTTCCAATTATTTCATACCTGCATCATTATGCAGATAAAAAATCACAATTAAATAATTGTAATTTAAAAATTACCACCATTTTCGAAACGTCGCGCTCATGAGTCTTTAATTACACGTATTTAAAAATGTGGATTCAGTCAAAATGCTTCACTTAGGGTGCTTAAAAGTTCCTCATCTTAGACGAAATATACGCGACTAAGACCGAGAAAAATTCTGCTCGAATTACTTTATTCGTAACTACCCTCACACTAAATAATGACGAAGGTGATCGTGTGAACTGACTTCACCGTAGATTACTCCCTTACACAGCGACTACGCATTGTGGAAACAAAATGTGTCACAATTTGTACAAAACACAGAGAAAATAGTTTTCTGACGCTTATGTCTAGGACCCCTAGTGAAAATCCGAAATAAAACATTAATATATTTATGTTATTAGTTACATTCAGTACCTTTCTGGAAAAAGCTTTGTCAATATTTATGTAGACTTGTATCAGTTGTATGTCACAGCTTTGTATTTTCGTCAAACCTAATTATCTCAGTTATGAATATGAACACAACGATGGTCGTCGAGTTTTAATTGAGCTTCTCACATACCTTAAAATGATTAAATCCGTACACATAATCTATGAATTTATGAGGGATAATGTATACCTGTCAAGAACATAAAAGCTATTTCTAGTTTGCAAATATTTAAAAGATTCGATTCAACTCAATTAGATACATAAGATATTTCTGACACTGTCACTTGAGAAAAGTTCTGGGACATTTGGCATAATATCAAACGTTTATTTTCAAGTAATCATCAATGAACTTTGATCTTGACAACAATTGAACACGGTGCTTTCCGATCGCTAAGCGGATGTTTTTCACACAAGCTACAGATAACGATAAAATATTCTTAGTGAGATACACCAACTTTTCTTCTAGACTAGTCTTTCTTAATATTTCACTCACAGAAACTTTTTACAACGAAGGTTTTTCTTTATAGGTTTATGAAGACATCACATACTAAATTTGGCTTTTTTAAGCGACAGTGTTCTTATAAATTTTGTAACTACTTTTTTTAATACGTTGAACAAATTTTAAGTGAAAAATGTAAATAATTAATTAACATTTTAAGCGTGGTCGTATTATTTATTTTACTTAACGAATCTGCTTATATATTTCGTAAATGAATTATGTTCCATGTTATTAGAATACTTTCATAATTATGATTTTGAACTGTTCTGACCTTTAGCATGTTGAAAAGAAAATGAAAGTTTTCATTTATACCGTTACAAAAGGTTTTGTAGAGCATTTTGTTTTCTTTAGACCTTACAAAAATTCATAGCACATTCTGAATCTACTAGAAGATATAATATCATATTTAATTTTTCAGGTATCAAACGTCGTTCACATTTTGGTATTTACGGGAGTATTAAATTTACATAATTTAAGTTTTATTCGTTGATCACTTTTTTATATATTTAAACGTTTTGTATTTTCACATGGTGCGTTCATTATTTCGCGACTGTATTTTCATTTAAAGAAAAATTGCAATACTAACAATATAACATTAATTTTAATTCAAATTTATTTCCGTTTTTAGTATTTTCTCGTCACAGCGAAAATATACTATCCATTTGATCGTGTTTTTAATCAACCGCTCTGAATATACTGCTTATTTGTGTTTTCAACTTCCTATATTATTTCCGCGCTGCTTTGCTTCCCAGCCATTCAAAAAGTAGTCTGTCCCGTTTTTTATAAATTAAGGTGAATAGAGTAAAACGAGAGATAGTTTAAAACGTTATGAAATACCTCGTTCCTGGATAATAATTTAATCTTATGTTGCGTCATACATCCTAATGATTGTGACCATTTCATTTATATACATTTGACACGACTATGCGAGACTTTTTTAACCATTACCCCTTCCAGTATTTGAGATTATTTCAACAGGAGTTTTCGATTTACGAAAACTGGTTTAACTGTAACTTTTCAGAAATGGTGAAGTATAATTAACTATATATTTGATTATATCCTATTTTCAGAATGGGATA
The DNA here is from genome assembly GCA_022494535.1 of Himalopsyche phryganea. Classification (NCBI taxonomy): domain Eukaryota; kingdom Metazoa; phylum Arthropoda; class Insecta; order Trichoptera; family Rhyacophilidae; genus Himalopsyche; species Himalopsyche phryganea. The sequence goes on along the minus strand of JAGVSL010000008.1, from coordinate 5,851,687 downwards.
GGTTGGGTGGAAATCGATGAAAATATCGCCGACATACATACTTTTGTTATTTTTTAAGAATAGTCTAATTTTCAGAAGCTAGAATAATTTTTTTTTCCATGTCCGCTCCCAATGTGGAGCATATGGTCTCCTAATAGAGGTATCTTGGCAGATTTTTTCTACGAGAACTGCTTGTCACTCAGTTGCTCAACCTCTCTTTTCTTTTTCGAAGAGAGTAGAGATAGAAGGATAGGGCTATGACAGGACTAGTGGTTAGCTAATCGCTCTCGTTACGCCCCGTGAGGATGGGATAGGTGGGAGGGAGGACTCAGACTACGAACAGAAATCCATAAATCGATTGAAAGATCAATCTATGAAAACCGTCCGCACCGGGAATTGAACCCGAGACATCCGTAACCGTAGCCAGCGACGAAACCAACTGCGCCACGGACGCCGACTGTAATGACTAAATATTAATAAATATCAGATGAATCACCAAATAACTAACTAACTCTGAATAAAAAATCTCCCCAGTTTTACATCACCTGCAGAAAACATAAAAAGTGGTTGAATATGAATTTATTTAAGCCACTGTATCATAAAAGGAAATGCCTTAGAGAAAAACGTTTTTACGAATAAGATTTACCGTGCCCTAAAAGAAAAGTTGTTACCAAAGACCATTCCGGTGCTCGACATTATACGGAGCACATTGTAAAATAAAATTAAAAAGGAAAATAGTTGCTCCTACAGAACCGTTCAAGAATTTAAACATTATTCAAAATTTATTACCATTATGTTGTTTCAACATATATTATTATAAAGAAATTTTGTTAAAAGTTATCTTTATATGACACCCACAAGTTGAAATAAAACCATAAAGAACTGACATAAATTAAAAGTTCTTTTTTTAATAATAATTTGGAGATTATTCTTTAAAATAAGTGGAATAACAGCTGGTTTTCAGTAATGTAAAATAGGGTTTGAAATGTGAAATTAAAATTGGCAAGGGATTGCCGCTGTTAAAATTAAATCCAAAGACATCTAGGTAAGAGCAATCATTCTATTCTACCAACGAAGAATAAGTAATGGGCTAAAGAAGAATCGACGGAATGCAATCGATAATATAAGTTTGCGCTTAAATTCAACTCACCTCCTCGCATTGGCGTAGAATTAATCGTTAAACAAGAACACATCTAAATTTTCAGTTATGTAAAAACACTACTAGTAGTAAAACATATTCTATTTAATCTTCTATCTATCCCGTTAACACTAAAATATAGTGAATTCATGAAAATGTATACGGTAAGTTTTTGTTCAATTAATTAAAAGTTGTCTTTATACAACATTGATTTATCATATGTCTTCATTTATGAAACACTAAATTTTAGTCTTTGTTTTGTAATAAATACAAAAATTGTTTACTATGTTACAAGCATATACAGTTTAAGATTTATTTCGTTAGTACACTTTAATGAAAAGATTTAAAAAATACATCTCTATCAATAATTCTACAAATATTTCTGTCTCACATTATCATCTTGATATCGCTGTGGGGAAAAGTATCATTTTGAATGTTTAAAAAGAAACAAAGCACAGCTCGTGTAATATAATATAATATATGATTCTTTGAAGTTTAACATAAAACCTTCTGTAAATAAACGAATAAGTAGCTTATGTATCCAGGAACGATTCTATTTTTGTACAGAATCAGGATCAACAGTAGATCACACAACGATCATTTCTGTATTATTTTTGATGTGTAACATTTTTAAGTTGCTGAACAAATATTTTGTTATTTCCGTGCTTTTCATTATATTATTTTTAATGACTTTTTATCTTGTTTATATTCACTATTAGCTGAAACCAATTTACAATGGCATACATAGACAAATATTTGTATTCTATCTTGTCCATTGTTTAATAAAAAAGAAATATTAAATATTTTAAATATTACAAGTACGTCTTTCCACTTTTCGCACAGGTAACACGAAAGTTCGCCTCCACAAAACTCTTACCAGACCAGTTGTGGCGTATGGGTCAGAGACTTGGGCATTTATCTCTGATAACTCTCAGAAGGGCTCGAGACAAAGATCCTTCGAAAAATTTTCGTCCCCGATCACAAAATTTGATGTCGTTGGCGCAACCATGAGTTTAATAACCTCTACAGTGAACCAAATAATGCCAGATTTTTCAAAGCTTGATGCCTACGCAGGGCTGGATAAATAACACGCTTAGATAATTCAAAGTCTTTAAAAAAAGCCCAAAAGCCTAACATATTTTTTCTTCTGAGGAAAGACGGATCTCTGGAAGATCGTGACTTCTTTAGATGGATGGTGTGTTATAAGACTTGGGTGCTGGAAGTTAGCTATTGGCATAATAAGGCGGAGGACCGAATAGAGTAGAAGAAAGTGATTAGGGCGGCCAAGGTTCACCCCGCACTCTATCGCCAAAAAAAGAATATGGAAACCAATAACATTTAATCAATTCAAGTTAATGAATTCAAATACAATTTTGTTCCATCCCTATCTAGGCGCGGCACTGCATTTTTGGATGTAGGAACAGTATGCTAATAAGACTTTTCGATGTTCGTGTTCAGTCAGTATCGACAAGGCTTAAAATATTATACTCCCTCGGAGGAACGTTCCGGTAAAAGAAAAATTCGTCGAACGTGACTAATTTTGTAATAAGTTGATCGCGTGCTGAGCTTGAAATCAAATAGCTTTTATTTTGATTACAGGTGAAGCCCACGCAATACTTGCGCGTATACACAAAAATGCTAAAATTTTAGGCGATTGTAAAATAATGCTACAGTTTAAAATAAAATTTAACGACACAATTGAACGCGAATCGTTTAAAAAGGTTGCTGATATAAAAGCTTGTAAAAATAAAAAGGTAGCCACGCTGAATTTAATTATTTTACCAATCTCATCCGTTTTATTCAATCAGCATTTTTAGATATACCCCCAGGCTTTGATAAATAATAATTATAACAAACAAAGAAAAATCCGTTCTTTCAATACATCTATCAACTGAATTGTAAAATTCGTGTAGAACTAAATATTGTGCTATATTTACCGTATTTGAGTATTTATTAATTTCAATTGAATGTTTACAAGAATGATACAAGTATTTCAATAATCTGTTTTCATTAGGATAATAATTGCACTATTATTATGATTTTCTTCGTTTTTTGAAATATGTAAGCGATAGTGATTTCAAATATATACAGTTTTAATTTCTAAATAGGAATGATTTTATGGACTTAATACTTTATTACAATGTGCACATTTGAAATATTTTGTTCGTATGCCAATTTTCAATAAATTATAAGTATGGTATTCTTGATAAAATTATTTAATTGAATAATTATTAGAATACGAAGCAATACAGCTGTTAAATAAATATCTATCAGAGTAATATAAGACTAATTAGGAATTCTGCCACGCTGCTGGTCAAAAAGAAAAACTACTTTAATAATACTTATATAAATGTTAGTCGAGTTATTTTTTTATGCTTTACCTCTTACAATATTGTTTATTTAGCTATAGATCGCAGACTGCTCAAGTTTTATACTCGTCCTCAATATTAATGCATCTTCACCAGTAAAGATCGTTGTCTTCCACTTCTACTTAGCTAACTTTCTTCCTATGGTAAACTGCACAAGGAAGTTAACCAATTGATATGTCAGAACAACTTAAAGGTATCCTGATTAAAAGATCTTATGATTCATTTCCAAGACTATTGTTATTTTGTTTTAATATATGACGAACAACTTTGAAAGAATGTGTCACTAGGTTCCTTTTTTTTCCAACATGTCTCAAGGAAATGGTATAAGATCTATAAAACATACAGGATATTCGCATCATGCATTCTTTGACATTGAGAGAAACGGTTAACTATCGTAGAAACCACCCCACCTAACATGATCATTATATATAAAAACAGAATTTTGTGAAACTATTCTCAATCCATTAATTGAATTGGCATTTACATGGTACCTCTTTTACCTTATTGATTCAGAACCAACCAATTTTCAAATATACCTTGTTGATGTGAGCTTAAATACAGACTCCCTCTTCCCTTCACCAGAGTGGTACAGTTTTAAAAAAATAACCATTCGCCGGCCATTTCATTAAATATTTCACTGACCGCCATTTCAATAAAACTATATTTACAGAATCGATCTATTAATTTTCTAGACAGCATATCAATAAAGCAATTATAACAAATTTAGAGATCAACATGAATTACAAAATTTTATTGTCAGCTGTTTTGGATTTTGTAGATTATTATCAAATGTAATTCATTCATGTACTCCATGGCCTGAAAAAACTGAAAAGCAGAAGCCAAGACGTTACTCATTGAAAAATCATAAAAAAAAGGTATGATTCAAATGGTATTTTATTTAAATTGAACTTTATAAATAAAAAGTCTGCTTTCAATATATTTTTTCACAATAGTAAGAAAGTTTAACATTATCGTAGTGTAAAAAAGATATCTCTATTGCTATTCTAGTAAATTACACATTCAAATGTTAAATGACCGAAAGAGGCTACAATCGCAGTTTAATGTTTTTGTAAGTGCTTCTGCTGTAATGATTGTAACTATTTCTACTAGCTGAGCGCTGATTTATTCACATAAACTATGAAAGTTTATTTTGCAACAACAATTATTCGGAAAATCCATATTACTTTTCGATAACACGTTCTCTGATATTTTTTTTCGGTTATGTATTCTCGCGATTTCTGGTTCAATCCTGTCTATAAAAGAAAAATATTCTTTTAAATAGAAATTTAATATTTTCAATCTGATTTCAACAAAGTACTAAAAACGGTTTTCTCGACTTCTAATTCAATGTGGAATATATCGTCGTTTTTTTGGAAGAAAACACTAAATCGAAAAAATGACATATTGGGTTAGTTATACCAAAATGTTCCTAATTTTAAACTCTACCGTATGACAGAATTCACTTATTTTTATAAATTATACTTTTACTTAAAAACGGTTTTATACAAACAAACAAAATGAAAGACGTGTGCCATTTCAATCATTTGGCAAACTTCAAAGTCCAATTACTCAAAAATAGTATTTTCCGGTTAGTGTCTTCTTCCAGAACAACGACGATATAAAGTCCTAATAGAGCAACTCAAAAGACGTTTTCTTGCAAGAACTGATTGTTGTTCAGTCGCTCAACTTTTTTTTTCAGAGATGGTAAGGATAGAAGGATACGGCTAGGAAAATACTAGTCGTTAGTTAATTGCACTGACTAAGCCCCGTTTTTAGGATGACGTGGATGGAAGGGGATGAAAACATCGAAGAAATTTATATCTTTAAACACAAATTCAGTAATTGGATGAAACATCATTTAATCTTGGAAAATATAAGTTATATGACTAAATAATATTTAATTGGCAAATTTGAGAAAATTTTTGACATTGAATGACGCAATTAATAAGGCTTTGGGACTAATTTTTAGACATTCATGAAAAATAATAATATCGCTATGCGCCGTCACAAAATTTTAAGAAAAAAAGTATAATTATTGACATTTATTATGTCAGTACAATTTTGTTTTAAATATCTTATATCAGTACGACAATTTAAAACTTTGCGGAAGAAAATCTTTTGGAATTTATTACGAAACAAAAATGTAAAGCACTTTGGGCAAAATATTCTCTTGTTACGTTTGAATCTGTTGTATAACGAGATGAAATTTAAGGAATTTGTCAACTCTCAAAAAACTGCCTCGTGGATGGATGTTACGTTCATCAAAAACTTTTGGCTGACGCTCTTATATAAAGATGTTAGAATTAATAACACATAAAGCTTTATTTGTTGTAGATATAAATGATTTTTTTTTTATTTTATTTTATGTAAATAATAACAAAATTTGTTATTCTTAAAAAAAATTAAATGTTCGAAATTATCGATTAATGACCACCAGCAAAATCCAATTTAGTAATGATCGCCAACGTTTTGATGGTATACTGTGAAAGATGTAGCAATCTTGAATTCTTATAACGGAATTTTCAAATGAATGTATAAACTTATTGGTATTTGTCTAAAGCTACAAATGTATAAGCAGATTTAATTTTTTTTGTGGAATCAACCAACGTATATGCTCTGAATTCTATTTATTATACACAACGAACAAAAAAATCAATTTATATTGACGCATCTATGACTAAACTGATATGATTATAAGAAGGAGTTTAGCGTTTGAAGTGTTAACTGTAAATTATTGGTGGAAAGGTGTTATATTATACTTATTGCGAGCGAAGATCGAATTCGGTTCCTGATCAGTATATACAATTTTGAAATTATAACAAAAAAATGTGTTTGTTCACATAAATAAAAGAGAGATAAGCGTCTACTGTTTTACTGAGTAAATATATTTTTGTCCTAACACTACGGGAGGCATTGAATGCCTTAAAAATATAAAGCATAAACATACACCATCGCAGTGCATAATAGATTCACATAATCATAATTATCACGTTCTTGAACTTAATTTTAAAAAATACTTTATTTGCTGGGAGAATACAAAATGATCTCAAAATGATTTATTTTGAAAGTACTTATTTAACAAAAATCTTCGCATGTCACTCAATGTCTGAATTAAAAAATAGGCTAGGATAAATAATAAAAAGCTTATTTCCATAAATAAATAAAATTTATAACTTTATTATTCCACTGGTTTTAATACCATTAGAATAATAAAGTTATCAATTTTAATTTTATATTAAAAATGAAGTTCTAAAAAGTTATCGCCGAATCTATAGAAAATACGCTCATTTCCAATTTTTTGATGTCATTATTTTGAACATAGTTCACTGCTATAAATGTTATTGTTTATATACTTTGAAGCAGTAATAATTCATGTCGATTATACTGTATTTTTTATGTCGCAAAATTACCACAACGATCTATCTATTCACCTGTAATAAATATATTTTCTACATTTTTTCTTTACGAATGTCTTCTGAACGAGAAGAACTGCTCAAGTCGATCCAACTGTCAGTTAGACTGATCGATCGTGTGCACTTGGTGGCAAATAGGGCATAATTGCTAACCTTTTGAAATTTTAGCTGCAAATACAGAGAGCGCATAGCTGTTAAGATTCTTTACTTGTAAAAGTACTGCCATTTTACTAGGGTGATCCATTCAGTACTCTTAAGTGCTACCCAATGAGTCTAAGGAGGATACTATAAAGGCGTTCCTAGAATCTAGCTGTAAGTTGTTAGTATCCAAAGATGTTGCACTGCAAGATACGTCCTGAAGTCTTAGAGGCAAAGTGAATGGTGACGTAAAAATCTCACTGAAAGCGTTGAGCGAAACGCAATATTTCTTAATCAATATAACTTAAATATGGATTATTGAGATTTTGTACACTTCCATGTATTTTGTCACTAAGGGTCGTTAGTGACAAAATACATGGAAGTGTACAAAATCTCAATAATCCAAATTTGATATTGAAATTCCATCAAGCACCCTCAGTCGATGTCTTAAATTATATCAATATTGCTAGTACAGCAAGATTGACTGAACTCTACAGTAAATTAGTGTTAAAATATCGTGTTGTTTGTCAAGATTTATGGTTTAATATCCGTTGTTTTAAAAATAAAGGGACTCCCAAAACATTCTTGTGCTCGAATGCCTGAAGATGCCGAAAGGCGAAACCCGGGTCGTTAGTGACAAAATACATGGAAGTGTACAAAATCTCAATAATCCAAATTTGATATTGAAATTCCATCAAGCACCCTCAGTCGATATCTTAAATTATATCAATATAACTTACCTCGTTTAATATAAAATCAAATTATTGACAATTATAGAAATTTCACAGTAGAATGTTGGAAAGAATATTGAAAACGGAATTATACTGGTAAGAAGAATTTCAATTAAATTTCAATAATTTTTATCATCGATTAAGCAAAGTAAACTTTGATAGAAATTTCGGGAGACACTTAATCAACACTTATGCGTCGCTTTAATTATTCAGCGGTTTACAACTGAAATAATATTCAAATCAATATCTATTACATACTGTCTAAGCTATCTGTTGCAAAAATTATGTCAGTGAACAGTAGGATATTCAATATAAAAACGTAAGAATGACATGTCAAGCTTCAAGATAATATTATTTCAAATCAAAAACCGTTTTTTTATTAACTTAGTGATGAAGCTATTTAAAAAAATACGTCGTCGTATTTAATGGCTCGAACAAATGAATGAGCTCTTTATTTAAATAAATTGGAAGACATTAATCTGCCTGTGATTCGTAGGAGAGGATATAACATTCAATGACGCGTAGCAACGGTTTGCTTCTCCGGGGAAACCCATCCGGTATCCATCTTGGGCATAACACATACGCTTTTAGTTTATTTTACATACAGGATGAGTACACATTTAAGTACTAAATATTTGAAACTCAACGCAGACAATTTATCCCAAGAACAATTCACACTAAGCAAATTCGCTGCAACTTTAATTTATTACGAGATTATTGTGAAATTAAATTATTTAAAATTATACATTCATTTTTTGTACGTTTCTACGATATAAATGAATACGTTTTATAGTTTTCTTACTTCTTATTGTCTATTTCGACGATAGCCAAAAAATGAATATAGTTTCGCCAATCTTTTTTCACTTAACAAATAAATAGCTTACTTTGCTTTAAGGTTCTTTTGGAAACGTCTCGATGTAAACGCATCCTGTATAAACAGAATCGAGTATTGGCATCCTTGCATTGGATACAGCCAAAGGTTTACGAAGTGATAAAATCTGGGCCCTTCGATTCAATCTTTTACAAAACATAAAAACGTTCAACTTAATCTGACCCAATCGGAAATGGAGCTGAAAAGTCGATTACCCCTACGCACATATCATCGTATTCTATACTCAATACTCGATTCTGGATTGTATGCGCCCTAAATGTGTGCATTATTATCTGCGTTGAAATAGCTTCAACGGTACGTACAACAAAATGATTATGAAGCAGGGGCTCACGAAATTTTTACTTAAATTGAACATAATTTTTAAAATATTTAGTAAGTCCTAATCAAATTACCCCTTTAGTCCCTCCACATGGACCCACGCTATGATCGTAGAAAAAATAAATGGTAAAACACTACATACGATCATATTAAAATATAAGCAAATACTAAGATATTTACATATATTTTTGTTTATTTAGAAACATTAAGTATTCTTCATGTATTAAAGACCATGTATTACCCGTAAAGATAATTAAGTCCAGTCACTTCAGCCTCTGTAGCTTATCGAACTCTGTCTATAAATTCGAAGGTTCAGAACTAACATCCTGTTAGGGTGAATATCAATTAATAATAGAATAAAATAACAAAGTATTTAATTTTGAATTATTGAGATTTTGTACACCTCCATGTATTTTGTCACTAACGACCCGGGTTTCGCCTTTCGGCATCTTCAGGCATTCGAGCGCACGAATGGACTCCAACTGACAGTTCGAGTTCAGTTGACTGGTCAGTTCGAGTCCATTCGTGCGCTCGAATGCCTGAAGATGCCGAAAGGCGAAACCCGGTTCGTTAGTGACAAAATACATGGAAGTGTACAAAATCTCAATAATTCAAATTTGATATTGAAATTCCATCAAGCAACCTCAGTCGATGTCTTAAATTAAACAAAGTGTTTAGTTTTAAATTTTGTAGAACTAAATACTTTGTTATTTTATCCTATTATAATGGAGTTCTACCAAATAGATGCCAATTCAATCAATGAATATCAATTGATGATTTTTCCAGATTTAACATTTATTTTGGGCATGGATGATTGCAATATCTTTTCTCGTCGTGCAGCTTTTGACTGGCGAAATCAATTTTTGTTCAATAATAACGAAAAACCAATCAGGAAATAGTTACGCTTCTTTTATGAAGTAGTATACAAATAAGTGTTTATTTGTGTGTGTGTGTGTTATCAAAGATGAGATAGTATACGGCTATTCTCTTCGAATGTCATTAATACTCTTTGTTTTATAACTCGGGAACATTTTCAGCTTTTATGCTCGTTTTTCGTCATAAAAACAGAGTGATTTTCTTAATATGGCGAGATCTATAATGCACTCCAATCTATTTTAGAACGAGAGGATAAACTTCTGATTTAAAAATGGAACATTTTATCATAAAAATTTTAAATACTAATGGTTTGTGATCATGAAAGAACAAAATATAAATATCTATATAATATGTAAATAGTGAATTTATTTTATAATAATCCTTTATATTTTGACATTTATAACTCATACCTATGTGTACCAAAGAATATCGAAAACGTTTACTCATTAAACAACGTACTTAATGTAAGTCAATTTATATAAAACCTGTGGAATGTACAATAAAATATCTTTCATTTTATATTATTCAATTTCATATTAAATATTTTTAATCTTTGATGAATAGACTTTATTAGTTACTAGTAACATTATACCACAGGTTATAGTGCAACCTGTTAACATTCACCCTCTGTTTCACCCTACCCATCCTACATGCCAAAAAATAATTCACTATTTCGACAATTTTTATTTTAAACAAAACCGATTTTTCACAGCTATTGATCGTTTCTATCTTGTGAATGGCAATGTCTTGTTTTTTTATGTTTGTACTATTTTTTTCTGTTGTCACTATTGACTTTTAAACTTTTTTATATCATCTCAAAAGAATTATTCTTAAGTGTCTCTCAACGATAAAATTAAACAAAGATTATTTTTTGTAGATTAAAATTGTGGCTTTTATTTTCATGAATAAATACAAAATCCTTTCAAACTTAAAGTCTTAAGTAAACGAAAATATTTTCTTCTTAACTAAAAACGTGTCAAGGTCTTTTCGTTTTATAATAAAAAGTTTATAGAAGCTCATTTGGAAGCTTAGCAGAGACACAAGCTTTCATAATAATTCTAACGTTCTGTTAAAAGCGCCTTGTTTAATCTTTCCCATCCATACGGAAAACTCTATGTTCACAGTACAGCACAACTGCTTTTGTCTAGAGTAGATGTATATGTTACAAGAAAGATCCAGGAAAGTCGACAATATTCTTAGACTAAACTTATTCAACATGTTTCTTCAGTGGTTAATATAAGCATTCATTTTTTATTTAGTGCTGTACAACTAACAGCATGACAATATGTTTAATACTTATCTTTTCAAAGCATTTATTTTACCGTGTCCGCTCCCAATGCGGAATATATGGCCTCCTTATGGAAGTATCTCAAAAGAAATTTTTCTACGAGATCTGCTTGTTACTCAGTTGGTCAATTTTTCTTTTTCGAAGAGAAAGGGGATAGGAGAATAGGGCTAGGAGAGGAATAATGGTTAGCTTATCTCTCTCACTACCCCCCGTTTTTAATCCCGTGGAATTGAATTAAGACATCACAAACATCCATTCCTACAAACAGAAATCGATTTAAAAATCGATATTTATTTAGCAAACCTTATCACATCAGTCAGATGGAATCTTGAAATTAGCCATGTCTGTGCCGAGCGATATTCATATTTCTCTTGAGTTTAAAAATAATTAGAATTCAACAACTATATGTTTAATAATATTTGTTGTAGAAAAAAAAATACACAGACGATTTCACTCAGATATTGAATAATAATAACTGATCAGTTACTGTAAAAATCCTAAATCCGTTCCTTATCAAGTAATAGAATGAGGTGGCATATACTACAAATTGTATTTTATTTTTACTAATATGATTTCTTTCCACCAAGGATAGAAGATAAGCGCCATTCAAGTAATTCATTGCAATCGAATTGAATTTTTGTAACCATGCCCGCTCCCAATGTGAAGCATAATGGATTTTAAGATTGGAGTGTTAATCATTTGAATTTTAGACATCACAGGCATTCATCGATTGAAAAATCAATTTATGTAACTGTCCGTATGGCATTCGAGCTTGTGAGCAACGCAATCTAAACCAACGATATTGACCACTCGATCAAGGATCTGATTTTTGATTTTATCACCAATTCTCAGCATCCACTTGTGAAACGAAAACATGGCTGATCTTTCATTTCAAAGAAAATCTTGGTTACATTTTCAATCATTTAATCAAAGATTTTCATTTAAATTTACAGTACTTATGTACAATGAAATATGAAAAATACGACAATATATACTATTTCAAAACCACGATAGCATTAACAAATTTTGAATCTCATTGACATTAAAATGTATTTAAAAATAGTAAATATTTACTAAACAGTATTAGTGAAATTCTACAATTTATTTAAACATAGTTGGTTTTATTCTGTTATTTTTTGTTTATATCTGCTTTTTCTCTGCTTAACTCAAAAAAATACTAGTGAATTAGGAACTTTTATTTCGTTCATTGGAAGACCGATTCGATACAGCGAGCATCGAGAAAAGTAAATACGGCACTGAATCACTCACAGCCGTTGTTTTCGGTGGGCGCCAAATAAGGTCCGGCAATCGAAAAATCGGCAATATCTTGTTCCAGACAAGCGAAGCGAGCCATTGCGACGGCGACGCCGACATCGTACAATTTTGAAAGTTAAGCCGCGCCGGGTGACCCTCCATCGACTTTAGAAAGAGGCGTACATATTCATCCAAAACATACGTAATTATTCGTCACCTTTTAGTGAACTTAGCACACCACGTGAAGGAGAACTGATAATCTCTTCAGCAATCCAGTGGTAGAATAGATTTTCTTTTGAACACGTTTTCAATATATTTTATAGCCAATATAACATTTTTACAAACAATCTATGAATTTTTGAGTGTATTCATATATTTTCAGGTAAAATATTTCTCCAAAATTACGTACAAATAAGTATTCCTTAAGGCAGTTATTCTTTCCATTAAAGTATTCATTATGCGATAATCTTGAATGTTATTATTTGACACAACCGGTTGAATAAAATCCATAGATTTTCCATTGAAAATACTCCGTTTGAAATGAATGAATAGCTTATTACTATATAAAACTAAAATGCAAGTAAAGGATCATTTGATTTAAAAACTGTCGTTATATCTGTCTTTTTCTGTATTCTGGTTTTCATAAAACATCTATTATCATTTATCAATTTCTTTTACCATAATTACACTCTTGTTTCATTATTATTTCTTTAAAAACTGATAGTTTAACAATTTTGGAAATATTTTTATATTGAAAAAGTCCTCCGCCATCATTAATTGATCTACATAATGAATAATTGTATTTTTGGATGCAGATCATTATATTTTGATTATCATGTTTATAAAAAATGAGTATATCTTGTCCGCCAATGAGTTTGTACTCGTTGGAGTGTAGGCCGCTCGCTATCTGAGTCAGAATCAAGGTCTGGCAACACCGGGTCGGCGATAAATAACGTTGCAGCTACGAGTAAACGTAGCTAGTCGTAGCATGGTCGTAGCACGGTCGTAGATATCTACGTTAAAGCTCGCGCTCCTAGTTAAACGTGCAAGCGCCCTTACACGGTGCCACCACATAAGAGACATGAACTTTCTTCGTGAATAATGTCCGAATTATCTTCATCTGGGGTGTTCGTAATGTTTTTATGAGAGAAAAAAACATTTCTTTCTCTCTCACACACGCTATCTCCACAGAATTGAATGAAGAAAATTCACATTTTACAATTCTTAAGCACTTTTTTTTTAAGGTGTTAACTGTCAATTCTTGGTGGAAAGATATTATATTTTAAAAAATAAAACACAATTTGTTTGTACTACTTCCATATACTTATAATGATCAGGACCGGTTTCGCTCATCACGAGCATAGATCAGTTGATAATGCTCGTGATGAGCGAAACCGGTCCTGATCATTATAAATATGTGGAAGTAGTACAAACAAATTGTGTTTTATTTAAAAAAAAAAAATTCTTAAGCAACTTCCATAGAAAATTATTCAATGCTTTTATCTTCTGTACACTTTAATTTTAAAATAATATATGTATAGTGTCAGATCGAACTTTTATAGATACTTAACATTTGGCAATGAATCAATTACAGCACGCATGGCCAAACGTATGACGTTTTCATACGATGGTAAAAGAAATAGAAAAATTTCAATCGATACCTATGATTATTGAAAAAATCAATCAATCTTAATATTATTTTGAAATCATTATTTATGTTTTACTTCAACTTAAATTAAATATGCATAAAAGTTTCAGTATTATTAAACTTTAGAATAAAAGTAAAATAAAAGCCAAATAAGAACTGATTCTATTTTGATTTAAGCTTTTTTTTCTTGCTTGAATTGAGCACTTCAAAATATTATGGTATGACATCAAATCCATCTATATTTCATTCGTATTTTTAATAAATATTCTCATTTGTACTCCTTTTTTTACATTTTTATTCATAGGTCCAATTGTCTTTTCATAAAGGCGCGCGTCATGGGTGATTTATGAACTTACCAGGGTTGTAAACTTTTACTTGCTGTATTAAACTATCAACTCACGAAGTTATTTACATTATTCTATCATACATCCACAGCTATCATTTTTTAATCTACCAATTCCTCACGCAATAAAAATATGTTCGAATTACAAAAATTCGTCATAAAATTAATTAAAATGCTCGTAAGCCCCAGAAAAGCTTTGTATCCCTAATTATTCTTTCGAGTAGTTTTTATCCCATGCAAATTTATTTCCCTGCTATATTAAGACGTTCTCTACTAAAGCAGAGCTTCATAAGAATTCAATATTTGATTTTTTCGAGTACTAGATTGGAAAGAAATCCTAATCTCTTTAGAATGTTTTAAATTTAATTAATTTTAGATAATCTATTTTATGCGCCGATACATACGAGAAATTTTGTCGCAAAAAGTATAACTTCACTTATTTTGTTTTTACAAATATTCTCTCAAATAAGATAACAGCTATTTTATTCCAGTTATCAGTGATAACTATTGATAAAACAAATCGTTTATTTTCTCATCTAACCGAATTATTCTTTACTTTCACGAAAACAAAACACTTAAAAAGTTGACGGTGATGACAGAGAAAAGTCAACATTTCAACTAATACTTAACATAAAATGGAATGTCAAGTTTATTGCTGATGACAAAAAATTTTCACTTACTATACTTAAGTAAATAATTGAATGTGTTTTTATTTCCCCTAAATGGTTAATACGCCGCAATAGTCGGCGTTTGAATAAAACTATTTACCAAACGTTTTTTTAACGTCCATTACGGTTTTGTATAAACTTCAATTTGTTTTAGCCATTAGTGTAACAAGGAATTTACGAATGATTGATGATAAGTCATTAGTACCATTTTGAATTCTGGCACAATGTACTTTATTTTAAGTGAAGTATGAGTGAAAATATTTTTCTAAATATGTACATTACACGTATATGAGGAAAAAACTGTGTGCTATCAGACATCTACAAGCCGGTCATTAATTTTGCACACACGTTTACCGTTCTATAAAATTTTACATGCCCTATAAATGACCTTATAGCTTACCACAAGTAAACAATATTACATCTATAAAACTAAATCTACTTAAACTATTTTTTAAATGCTGATGTTCATATGCTAACACTAATTCAGTACTAGGTTTGAATGCCATCACAATGAATATATTTATTTCTTAATTGTAAATTTTAATCTTCAATTAAGATGATTATTCGTTATTAAAACCTAATCAGTTAATACAGATCTCCATCAATAGAATACCATGACTTAGTGATAAAAATATAATCTATTTTTAAAATTCCTTTTTATGCGGAAACAATAAAACAACTCTTCACTACTGTTAACTCGATTTCATTATCAGACTTAATTCAATCTTATTGTGTTCATGTAAATTTATCCCAATTACTAAAGGGAGTCAAATATCATATTATGAAAAATAAAGTTATATTCAATTTAGATAATAAAAAAACACAGCTAACGCGCCATCAATTCGACAATATAATACGTCACAAGCGCACATGGACACGATCTCAAAAAACTTAGTTTGATATTAAAATACAGGACATAAATCCAGACCGATGTTATTGCAAGGTTTAAGGTCTTATCAACAAGCTGCATAGGACGATGAAATAAAAGATTTCTTCCATTAAAAGATTTATTAAAAGAAATGTCTTCTATTAAAATGGACGATATATCGATGGCCTAATGTTATAAACCCGTATCTGAGATTTTGACGAAAATGACATTGTACACCGTATCTCGTTTATTTAAAATAATACAAATTATTTCAACTTTTTAAAGATTTACAATTACCCTAACATACTATCGATTTAATACTTCTAGTATACATATAAACTTAAATATTCAGTTTCTTTCAGCCTCCTGCAAAATTTGTAAAAAGCCACATACGGGATTATAACATTAAGCCATCAATATATATTATTTAATGTTCTAACGATTGTTCGTATATTCACATATTTATAGATTTTTTCGTTTATTTAATAAAGTATGTAATCATTAAAATTTTATAATTATAAATTATGTAAATATATAATTATATAAATTATATAATAAATTATGTAATCATTAAGTATGTATTTGAATTACACGGCGTTTTGAGCAACCAATCTACCGTGTAGATGGAAAGATCTGTGTCAAGAATTGAAACGAACATTTTTTTTTTCAGTTTGATAGTAAAAAATGCAGTTTTAAGTTCACCCGCAAAATGCAACATTCCAGTGATATGGTGAGTCACCCTTTTTCATTAGTAGTAAGTAACTATTATTATTTTATATTCCATTATGCATTTGTATACGGCGTGTCTTCAAGACATCTATACGGGACTTTTCGTGCAGCATTTCGTGTAGACATCCTTTTAGTTAATACCAACAGCACGCAAGATAAACCATTATGAGCGATCATGCATATTGCATCGTGTAAAATGGCGAATAGGTCATAAATATTCTCCGATGAAAATGGATAAGGGGAGATTTGTCAAGTGGCTGAAGATAGCCACAATGCGACAAAGTGGTCGGTGCACATGCACTTAAAGCTTTAGACACCCAGTTATACGATAACTCTGGATAACGGAACGTCGCCGATTAAATTTCAGAGGTAGACTTATGACCACGACGCAATCTGATTATTATCAGTATTTTTCAATCATCTCCGCCTTCAGTATGCACTCCTAAATTCTTTTTGGACTGCATGTCAAGCTGTTATACAAGAACTGGTTTTTTTATTCAGTTGCTCAGCCACTATTCTTTTGGTGAAGGTATAAATAGAATACTGAAAATAGGAAAAGATAGTTGAGATAAAATAAAATATAAAGCCACTTTGTTCTATTATCAAACAATTTTTTCAACACAACTGAATTCTTAATGAATGCAGTCTTCATTTTGATATATTTCAAAAATTCATAGTCACTGACACCCAGCGTTATTTTATTTAATCTTATAGCAGCTTATTCTTAGGACAATATTTAAACTTTATCATAGTTTTCAATGTTGACTCGTCGACAAAAAAGTCCTACATAAAATACACAGATTAAAGCATAATTATTTTCAATTTCTTTCGTTCCACTGGTGTTTAATGTTTATTAATCATTGCGGCTCGACTTTCATTCAAACGTCACCCTTTACAGCAACATAATTTTAATTTTGTCAATGAGTCAAACTCAAATTTTGCCAATGTTTCAAGAGGTGTAAAAATGTTTGTTTGATATTCAAAAAAAAATTAATACATTTTAGTTATTTTTTTCATCAAAGTATACCTATGAAGTATTTTTGACTAAAAATCGTGCTAAAACGTTTTAAACAATACATTTTCACCTATAATGAATTAATACAATATAAATACCGATACGTCTAGATTGAGAACAGTAAATGACACGTTTTGATGAATCACATCCACATTATCAAAGAGATATTTCAAATTTCAATCAATTGGTCAAAATTTTTGAACAGTGTCGTACTTAAATAACGATTAACAATAACACAAACCGGTATATGAAAACTTTTTAAATATTTTGTTGTTTTTGAAAACTTGAGCCGTACTCAAAACAAAAATGACAATGATTAAAACTTAACGCTTAAATAATTTATCACGTATATACCTCTTAGCCAGCAATTGACAGGTGAGATAACTTTTCGCCTCAAAAGGGATTTATTAAATACAATTCTTGAATTAAGATTCATAAAAGAAAATAATGCATTTTAAGAAAACTGATTGCATTTCATTCCCTCAAACTATGATTTACCAGACAATGAAAGGAATACAATTTAAGACGTCGACTGAGGGTGCTTGATGGAATTTTAATATCAAATTTGAATTATTGAGATTTTGTACACTTCCTAAATTGTTGCATCAAAACATGGGGGATCATAAATTATTTTATCAAGAAATTTTGGAAATCAATAGAACCCAGTTAAATTCCTTGCCAATTCGGAACGAACAGCTGAATCTTCCGAACTCCCCGTTGCTGTATCCTATACGTTGAAACACCTAACAGATGTCACTAAATTTGGAATGATTGTATATATTTATTCTTTCGTCGAATTGCATCCCGTTGAAATCCACAATGCTATTATAATTGTAAAATCACTGGTAATTCCAACATTAGTTGGAAAGCGGCAATTCGCCACTCTGTTAATTCGATGTTTACAAAATAAGGATTGAGGTGATTCTCTAAACTTTAACTCAGGTATCAGTGTGGATCCTAGACTTATAATATTTTATCTCGTTAATAATATTTGTCGTATTTGGATTATTGAGATTTTGTACACGTCCATGTATTTTGTCACTAACGACCCGGGTTTCGCCCTTCGGCATCCTCAGGCATTCGAGCACACGAATGGACTCGAACTGAGAGACAGTAAATCAGTTCGAGTCAATTCGTGTACTCGAATGCCTGAGGATGCCGAAGGGCGAAACCCGGGTCGTTAGTGACAAAATACATGGAAGTGTACAAAATCTCAATAATCCAAATTTGATATTGAAATTCCATCAAGCACCCTCAGTCGATGTCTTAAATTAAATCATAAAATATTTGTCGTATTTGTATCTTCGTGAAACCCGGTTCGTTAGTAACAAAAAACATGAAAGTGTAAAGAATCTCAATAATTCAAATTTGAAAGTAATACAGTTTAATTAATCGCTGTAGACTGATTTGTCAAGATCGGAAGGATAATGGATTTGAAGGAATGAATACGTCATAAACAACATACCTTTGACATAAATTCATAAATCAATGTATGAAAGAAAAGTTGGAAAATATAGACCAAATAAATTTAAAGGAGAAATCAACCCTATCCTGAGTTTTGATACTAATGTGATGGTGTACTTATAATATTATAAATAGTGAAAATAAAACTCTAAGGATCAGTTTTTCTTATCGTATTAATAAAAAACTTATCTTCATACCATGACTCTTTTGGTTATAAAATCAGTTCTGAAAAATTTGAATACGTATTTTATGACAGAAATAATTTTGTTTAATTATACATATTATTGTGTTAATGTCGCACCACACTGCCTCCGAGATTCCCGCGTCCGATGAGACCGCACGTGGATTCGTATCGGTACACATCATAATACATGCGAGTTGTCTTTGTGATTCGCTCAGTGAGAAGGGAGACGTTTGATGGGACCCAGCCGAACCATTTCCGTTGGGAAATTACATTTCAACCCTATCATTATACCGTTCGCGGAACAAAACCCACTGTGCCCGCTAGTTAGGCGTGTGTACCTACTTGCTTAGCTATGCCAACCGTCGATCAACGGACTGCCATTGCAATAAAATTTTAGTAGTTAATTATCAATATTTCATTAATAACTAAAAAAAATATTAAAACTACCGAAACCAGTTTCTCTCAACGCTCACCTCTTTCAACACCTATTGCCATTTTATGTACAGTGAGACTCAATTATTTCATCTTTTCCTGTCATATGCGCTTGATATTTTCATTCCGAATTCATTTAAGTACATTTAACACAGCTCTATTTTCTGTCACTTTAAATCAAACAGGTTTTTAGTATATTTGTTGATAAAAAACCTTAATTTGTTCATTGTATTATTTGAAAACATTCACTTGGTGTCTTTATTTTTAAAATAAAACACCTCTTTTCCTGTTGTACTTCCACATTTTTATTATGAGCAGGACTAGTTTCGCTCATTTCAAGCATTATCACTTGATGATCTATATGAATATAGTTTAAAATAGTTCCCCATGACACTATATTTATATTGACACATTATATTTAAGCCTTTGTCTTTTCCACCGGTTTAATTTCTTACTTTTCTTGAACATTTTATAGTGTTTATAATACAACTCAAAATCATTATTCATTAATTTTGTTAACCCCTAAATCAGTGGTTTAGTCTCTAAAGGTCAAATTCCTAATGTGATCAATCGAAGGGCTTGAAATAAAAAAAATAGTTTTTCGATTTTTATTTTATATTTGGTGTTTATAATAAGAAAATAAAAGTATCATCTTACAATAAATAATAAAGCAAGAGCGTTTCAAAACAAATATTTTGCTCAAATAAAAGCTAAGTCGCATATAATGTATTTTTTATTAAATCTTCGTGCAAAAATAGCCGACATTTCCAAATGCCTACTCACAGAAATGTAACGAAATTTACTGTGGAAAGGTTCAGCATTCACGAATTAGAAGTCATTTAAATTTCCTCCTACGATGCGAAGTAGATAAACTTATTTCCATATTACTCGTTCGGTCGATTGCTTTCTATGGGATATTTCGAAATGAATATCAATTGAACATAACCGCACAAAATTTATTTCCATATTACCCCGCTTAAATTTCTTCGCCGAGTCACTCAAATATTCATACAAAATTAAATGTGTTATTTGACGGAATGTGACGTAGGAGGGAAAGGAATCGCATACTGTTATATACTTTGTAATAATATTTTCTATAAAACACATCGCACCCTTGCGTTCTCAGCGTTGTTTATTTAAAAGAGTAATTGAGGGTATAAATCAAATGATAACATATAAATTTGTATTTTCTCTGATGGAATTCTATTGAATCAATCAATCAACCATTCATGAAATCAAATGAATTCAGCGGGTAACGTACTTTACGCAACAATTAATTCATATTGAACATATTATCTTTATAGAATATCGACAAATAAATCAATATTGAACTAAATACAATGAATATTCTTGAGTTTTCTAATGAATGATAGAACAATCATTCTCTTTGATTACTAAAATGTAAGAGACAATCCCTGGAAGTGCGATGAAACGGATATGAAGAAAGATAATTTACATAAAACAACAAGCATATTATACATATGAATTAATTATATTTGAAATCAATTCATACATTTTTAAAAAGGGTTCCCATTTTTCTTATCCATTGATAACCCTACTCACACTAATTGTATCCTTAAAAAACCACGGTTAGCTTCTCTATGATAGTCGTTACCATACTTTTCGTCGTAAAAAGGTTTAAAAACTTAATAACCATCAGTTCTCTTAGAAAAATTTCATTTGAGGTAAGCTCTATGAGGAGTAAATATAGACCACATTAAGAGCGATATGGTTGAACTATTTATTAAAATAAATAGTTATGTATCTACTTATGCTGAGAATTTTCCATCATTATAACATATTAAAATAGTACCTATTCGAATAGCAAGTACACCCCATTATTAATGTAACTAGTGAGAACCTACCTGCCTATTTATTTCAAAGTGATACCGTTTAAAAACGATGAGTAAAGTAGATCGACTAAGCCAAATCGATATTTAGTGACAATGCAAACGAATAGGTTTCACATTAACTGGGGAAGCTTTCATTCAAACATAAGTCTATCGTCTAAGCGTCTGACTGTAATATGCGTTACTGATAGACGAATAGATAAATGAATCTAATTTTGTTTATAATATGACGTACTTTCATTACACTAAATAATAAAACACTATTGAAGTAGCTTACCCCTAATATTAAATAAAATTCTACAAAATAGAACCTGGAAAGTAGCGTAACGTTTTATTTTTAGTTTACGATGATATTTAATATAAATGCGCCTATCTTTATTTACGCGAGAAGACAATAAAAATACTGCAATTTTATGAAACTACATTTTAAAATTGGCTGTCCGAGGCAATAGACATTATTTTTGCTGACATCTATAAAAATTAAATGAGCACTCTGGCGGAAACTGTCACAAGTAACACATCAAATGATGCTACACTAAAACGAGATGTCAAACTCGCCTATCAATAATGAAGAGCTGAATACATTTCAACATCGAAATATATTATTTTATGCGAAATGGCTCACTGTAGCACAAATTGTCTGGTTAAATTGACTTTACATCAAAGAGATAATTCATTCCTGTTCATCTAAATGGCATTGGAAAAAAATAGTTTACAAAAAATAATGTATCATCGTTTCCATTGCAAAATTGTATATCATCTGCATATGCGTTTTTGATTTTTTGTATTATGAGTACTGCAAAAATCACCCTTAAGCGCGTGAAAAATAGCACAACTGCCAAAAGATATGTATGGTGTTTGAGTATATGTATATAATTTTTTTCGTTGTTTTAATTCGATTAAGTTATTTACCAAGCAGTGTGTAAGCTCCCCTGAAAAAAATAGATTTTTCAGATGTACATTTTTTTAATAGTAACGACAGTATACTATGTTTCAATATTATAATAAAACTTAGTGAAAAATATATAGCCTTCTCTAGATGGATTAACTTGGATCGGTCTTGGTCAGCTTAATTGATGTAACAATGAAATAAAATTTGTTTTTTTCAACGCATTGTTCTTCATCATATATATTGTGGTGACCACAAAAAACACTATAAAATACGAGCGGGAATAGGCGGAACCTGAATTTCTACTGTATACGGTGGCCATTACATGGTAAAATTATTATGTCACATAACTTTGACGAAAGACATGATCATATTACGCTTAGTAAAAAAGCCCTTAATTCTAACGTAGGTAAAAAATACTACACAATTTTTGACATTAAGCCATTTGTGGATTGAAAATGAAAGAATTCGTCGGAAAATATTAACGGTTTTGTTATATTTTTCAAGACAAAGATACTTTTAATACAATTATTATTGGTTAGGTCTTGACACAGAATATTTCAAGTGAGTAAAGTTAGGAAGAGCGATGAAGATTCACATCAATGTTTGCTAGTTCCATGCGTCGATAAGTATTATCGTTTATTTCAGACGTTGCATATTGGACTTTCATAGTTATCTTTATCAAAAACATACTTTATGCAACTATTATTATTTTGATAAGAGAAAGTAACATGACGCTAAGATCACAATAAAATAAAAGCTGTTTTTAAAAAATAAAACATTTTTGGCAATAATAATAAATTTAGCAATTATAAGCACTGGAATCCAATAATAACTTGTTATAACGTTTGATTTATCTAAAAAATTTAACACCTATAATTCCATCGGTAAATTAAAAATATTAATAAACTTTCTAGATGATTCTATTGTCAAATATAACAATTTTTTAATAAAAACATAAACCACTGTTATACAATTAACAGTTATAAAAATCCGTTCTATTTCGCATTTGTGAGCTTCTCTCTTCCGAGACATTATAAGAATACGTAATTTAACCCAAAATAGATAGTACCTACCCGTAATTAATCTTCATGCCAAAATAGAAAGACGTAAGTTGAAAATAGTTCAATTAAGCTGGGCTGTCCCCACCAAATCACCGTAATATCGTTGATTCTTCGGTGCTGCTTGTTACACAGGGGAGCGATGCCTTAGTTTTATTTCAATTGTTCCACCCGACGGTGGGAATATAGTCAAAGGGAAGGTGTGTCAACACTGCGCCAACCTTTTGGAGAATAACAACAAGAAATAATTGGTTTCTTGTTCAAACATTTCCGTGTGTTTAATCAATTTGCACAAAGTGATGACGGAATTTCTATTGCCACCGGGCCTTTCCCTGTCGTGTAAACACGTAATAATGAATCAGGTTCTCACAGTGTCTTGCGTAGAGTTTTCTTTCAATTTAGACAACTATTTTTAAGTCGCGTACAGGCAATATGGCACGCCTGCAACCCTGTTACATATTTTTACGGTTTTTATTTATATAAAAACCTTACCCATGCGTATAATAAATATTGAAAAGTAGACGCACATTTTTTAAGCCATGTCCGCTCCCAATGTGAAGCTTATAGACACTTAATGGAGTTTATCTCAACAGAAATTTATCTACGAGAACTGCTTGGAGCTCAGTTCCTCAACCCTCCTTTTCGAAGAGAGTGGGGATTGAATGATAGTACTAGTGGTTAGCTCATCGCTCTCGCTACGCCCCATTTTTAAGATCGGATGGGTAGGAAATACCTTTAGACAATACAGACTTCAATGGCTTCGAACAGAAATTCATAAATCAACTCATGGAAGTGGCCGTACTGGAATTCAAACCTTTGAGATCCGTAATCAGAGTAAACGACATTTACCACTGCTCCACGGACCAGGCATTTGGATAAAAAAGGGTAAAATTCCAAAAAAATTGTCAAATATCTCAATTGTGACTTATTGAAATTTTTATTACCTATTGGTTTATTTTTTAAATGAGTCATTGCTTTTAGTTTCATTTTCAAATCGATAATCTCTTTCATGGTGTTATTAACTCACAATTCTTAGCGAAAAGGCATGATACATATAAAAGACATTATTATTATAAATTGAGATTGCAAACAAGATGCATCTTTCCAATAACTTGTCGCGAGATTATAATGAAATTGTTTTATAAACTATATGTTTATATATCGATTCCCCAGTTCCAAAATGTAACAAGTCAAAATTTGCAATTTTGAGTAAGTTATGAGAAAATTCTTAGAATACCGATATCTACCAACTCCGAAATTAGCAAGTCATCTGTGGTTATTATTACTTTAGATCCAAACTGTAACAACTACAAAGATCGTGTGAAAACTTCTAAAAACACTTATTTTTAATATCAGAAAAACAATTAATAATGCTTATAATATTATAAATATCAAATTTGGATTATTGAGATTTTGTTCGAGTTCATTCGTGTCCAGTTCGAGTCCAGTTCGAGTTCAGTTCGAGTCCATTCGTGTGCTCGAATGCCTGAAGATGCCGAAAGGCGAAACCCGGGTCGTTAGTGACAAAATACATGGAAGTGTACAAAATCTCAATAATCCAAATTTGATATTGAAATTCCATCAAGCACCCTCAGTCGATGTCTTAAATTATATTATAAATATATTTCTCAGATAATACTATAATTTTATTAAATTCTACAACTCTTATTTGTCAGCTTGCCCAAAATCTTGTTTTCTATTTATCTCATAACTATGCTTTTTGAGTTTTTACACTTTGTAACTGAGAATCGATACTATATTATACAGTTGTTATATAAGAGAATTTGTCTGTCATTCTTCTTTTCTGTATTTATGTATTTTATTTTGAATCATTAATTTATAAAAGAGCATAATCTTTTATGTATTTATGTATTTTATTTTGAAACAATTGTACTGAAATAAAATCTTTTATTTTATTCACGATCACTATTTACGTATTTGGAAAAACGAAACGTAATACGAACATTTAGGGTCATTGACGTATATATATGAATTACAAACAAATGACTCGTTATTAATACATGGTTTGTTGATAAGTGAACACTGCATATAATAAGATATTTTCATAGACGGTTGGTATAAAAATTTACGTAGAAACTGAAGAGCATATTAAATAATTGCACTACGATTCAACAGAGTTGTTAACATTATGAGAGATCTTTTAACATGCAAAAGCTCGGAAGTGGACGCAATTAACAAAACGTAAAATTACTGGCATCTACGACAAGTCGAGAACTTTTTGGTAATTCAGTATGCAGAATTCAGGTTGCAGTTAATTTGGGCAGCGGTTGAGGCTAGAGGAAATGCCAGGGTGTGGTTGAATTTGGCTACGGAAGTCTCATTCTATTCATAGTCTAATAACGACATTTTACAAACAATTTAAAATACAAAATGTCGGTATATGTAACATTCACTTCCAGAGTCATTATATTATCATTTTCAGTCTAAGAATTTTGCACAAGAATGTTGTACAGTTGACTACATAATCTTGTTAGTGGGAGATAGTCACTTTGAAAATATTTGAATTGTCACAAATCACTAGCTTCCCACTGTTAAACTTATTATTCAATAGCAGACAGAGTGAAAAAACAAACCCGAGAAGAATCTAATCAGCATTGAACCGCAAGTCATTGGTTTTCACGTTCCAAGCCGCTTTGTCAATAGCACGCAGGGTGAGAAAATAAATGACTCACGGAGAATCATTTGTAGAGCTTTACACATTGTTTTACTGTCTTGATACATTGCTCTTAATGTATTTACTGACGTTTACCAAAAAAAAATTAAATCACCATTTTGAATTGCAAAATGCTTCAACAAAATGTCACACGTCCATGTATAAGAAAATCTCATCTTAATCTTTAATTATATCATTAATAACACAATTTAATTATATGCACCATAAACAAGTTTACTATCTATAAGGAAATGTTTAATGTGAGATTCCAAAAGAGCCCATAATCCAAGTACTAATTTTACCCTGAATAGCAATTCTTCGTACGTACATAGTTATATAAAAACGTCGAAGCTCGTTAGCGTGTAATAATTCAAATATTTAGCAGCTCTCCAAAACACGTACATCCAACTCGTGAACTTCACTCAGCGCTATTCTGGTATTTGGTTAGTAAGGTTTTAACAAATTGCAATTATCCCCCAGCACGCAAGTGCTTAATCAAAACATACGTTTCGTTCGTAATAATTTTAAGCTCGGGTATTATAATCAAAATTAAATCATTATTACTAACATCAAATTTTAACGAAAATTTAATTAGGAAACTATAAGAATTGTGACGCTTAAAAAGTATACAGAATAAAAATCGAGTGCCATAGATTAGTCAACGTTAGAGTACCTTACCTTACCAACAACATTGAGTATTAATCCCGAATGGGCAAAATATTTTTTCTTAAATTTTAATCTACAAAATATATAGGGTACAGTCAATTCTGATCAAACTTATTATCGTGTCTTCTAGTTTGATTGACCTTGTTAAAATAACGAATTTGTAATAATTAGCTCAAAAAATTCCTCATCTGTTTGCCAATCGGAATGAACGTCGGTATACTCGTTAAATAATTCATTAACTGAATTTTATGTACTTATCGAAAAAATGACTTATTCAGTTAGTTTATACTTAAATGTTCCTTATTTCAAACTCTACCACTGTATGGAAGGACTTACTTATTTTTTATAAATAACTGTTTTACTTAAAAACAGTTTTGTGCAAATAAACAAACCGAAAAAAGTATAGCATTTCAAGCAATTGACTAACTTCAAAGTCCAATTACTCAAAACAAGTATTCTTTCAGATAGTGTCTTCTTGCAGAACATCAACGATATCTAAATACTCAGAACATGTGTATGTTGTTTTGTTTCATCTCATGTGGATAGAGCTTCATATTGAACCCCGTAAAGAGCAGGGTGCCAATGTTTTAATTGTTCCTGAGAAGTGATTTTGATTTTTGTTACATTTACTCTTTATGTTGATAATTGGTTAAATTAAAAATTGTAAAATAAATGATTTTATTAACAAAACTCTTAGCATGAACCATTTCACAGTTATTTAAATATCATTTTCTTCATATTTTCGTTGAAGGCAGGCATTGAAAAATATAGTCGATTAATGAACGCAGTTATTAAATTATTCATCTATGGAGATTTTTAGCCGATAAAACATAGGCCGAATTTAAGGAAAAAATTGTTACTATTAGATTGGTAAATTGATATGAAATAAAATCAAAGCTATTTTTGATCACGTATATAATGGAGCATAATTTATTTCATATACAAGTTCAGTAATACAATTTAAAAGCTCTCTCTAACAGTAAACCCGCCTGGTAAAGTAACTTGTTTCATTGGCTTCACTAATAATTACATTATTTTTCCTACACGGGGAACCAATTAAGGGAACAATGGCTGCCACAAAGCATAGTAGCAACACTGTTAATTTTGTGCTGAAAAGTTTATTCCTCAAATACAAAACACTCTTTTTTGAAATCCAAATAATTGCTGTAAACAACAACAAAAAAATATTAATCAAGCATCTTTTGTTTTATTCGTTTCGTTTAACACATGAATCAAACGTGCCAAGTTTTGACCTTCTAATGTCAAAATACCATTTGGCAATTAGGTGTCATTTTCAAATGTGTCATGTTGTAGCGTTAAAAATGGAAGCCTGCTTTTAAGCAGTGCTAATAAATTAATACACTATGAAACTTGTAGGCAAACATTATTTTAATGGAAGTGAAATATTACATCGGTGTAATGATATTTTATTCACGTACTCAAATACGAAAGCCATTTATTTTGAGAAATATGATAAATTATATCACCATTATAATGCCGCCAGGTAAAAAAAAAACAGCAGACGACAGAAGGAATATTCCGATCAATGAAATATTAACTGTAATTATGATCCACAAAAAAGTTCAAAATTTGGTTATTATAATATCACAATTAACGTTTCATCGCATATTTGCTGTTGCTGTTTACTTCACATTTTACTTATGATGGCAGTCGTTTCTAGTACAAGCTTTTTTTATTTCATTTACAACAATGTCCGCTCACAATATATTGACTCCTTACGGAACATCTCAAGTGGTTGTTATTCAGTGGCTCAACCTCCTTCTTTTTAAGAAAGTAAAGACAGGATAATATTACTAGGAAATTACTAGTTATTGGCTCATCTCTCTCGCTATGTTCCGTTTTTTAGGATCGAATAGGTGGCAGGAAGTGTGGACGTCACACACATCTATGTCTTTGAACTAAATTCAAATGATTGTAAATCAATTAATGAAAGTATCTGCACTGTGATTCGAATCCGTGTACACCGCAACCAAAACGTAAGTAGAAGAAAACAATTGTGTACATTTGGGTCCGTGCAAACGTCATTGGTTTTGGTTGCAGAGTTCACGGGTTTGAATCCCAGTACTGACAGTTTTATAAATTTTTACAATCGAATTATGAATTTCTGTTTGAAAGCATTGTGGTCTGTAATGTCTAAAATTCTGTCCTATTTATCCGATCCTTAAAGTGGGGCGTAGCAATAACGATGAGCTAACCACTAGTCATGTCATAGACTTATCCCTCTACCCTTACTCTCTTCGAAAAAGAGAGGTTGAGGAATTGAGTAACAATAAATTTTCGTAAAAAAAAATTGTATTGAGATAAACTCCATTAGGGAGTCCATATGCTCCAATTTGGAGGACATGGTTAAAAAATCATATAACATGTAAATATAGTTAAAGACTCTTAATTTGCTCATTCTAAATACATATTAAAAATATATATATGGCATAATAGATTAATTAACGCAACTTTTTAAATGCGATAATAACGGAAAACTTTTTCTACAGCAAATTTAACAAATGATTTCAAATAAGCTATATTGGTTATTTAATTTTCGTTTTTGCCGAAAAATCAGATAAAGATTTCTTCGCGAAAATTTCAGCGGTGAAATAAACAGTACATAAAAATTTCCCTCGATATCAAGTAGCCGAAAAGGTAAGTTGAAGCAAAGAACGCTTTCTTCAGACTGACTTCCTTTACTACACAACTAGGGAAGAGACTATCAATCACAGCTCCCATGAATAAAATATGGCAAGAGCAACGAGAAATCGAGGAGGCCGCAAACGAATGGGAGTTAGGCTTCAACCAAGGCGCGGCAATGCACACTCCTGGACTGCTTTGCCCAGTCCTGTCTCGACTGACAAGGGCCTCCAAATGCTATTCGAAACTTATTATTATCAAAACATGAGATGAATCCACAATGAGGATTGCTTCCAGCTAAGGCTTTGCGGTCGTATTTAGAATTTCTTGCAATGACGCTGTGTAGCTTTTAAGATATTACGTTAATATCTTGTGCACTGTAATGCCACTCCCAGACAACATCTAGACAAATAAATTCAAAATTTAAATATTTTGTCATTTTAATCTGTAAAGTAAGGTCAATTTGTTCATTTTTATTTTTTCATGGGCTGTAGGCGTTAAAAATTTTGCTTATTAAGATATAATCACTGACAAAATTAGACAAACGTCTATTATTTTTAATTAAGTAACTATTCACACACCAGATAGTCTAATCATTATCTACTCTACATTACGTAAGTAATATGTAAACAAATGAAATGTAATTTCTTCCGAAAACATTTCGCACAAAGCGCAGCTTTTTTTTTTTAGCTAAAACTAAAATGTGTCTTGTAAAAACAATAATCAATGACTGTGAGACACATATTTTCGTTATTGGGAAATTTAAGCGCCGTTGATATCAAAATAAATAATAATAATCTTCTCGCTCGCCTAAATTTATTATTGGGAAACTTAGGCCTCAATAAATGTCATTTTGGTCCGCACGCAGCCTACTAGCCATGGGCTGTGCATCACTGGTGTAAGACACGTATAACACATTAAATGATTTATTTAGAGTCATCGATACCATATGCTATGAATATAAACAATTTATTTTTACAATTTTTATCTCACGCCACATTATGCGGAAAAAATACAATATATTTTTTTCAAATGTTTTCTTTGTTAATAAATAAAAATACTTTAATTTTAAACTTGAATACAACTAAAAAATAACAATTCCGAATATCCGAATGTAAACATTTATACATGTACTTTTCATTGTATTTATGAATTTAAATCAATAGATATAGGATTCAGGTTGAGTGACTGATTTACCTCTAGTTCTTTTTAATCATCTCCTGAAAATAAACTTATTTACAATCAATTAAATTAAAGACAAAAAGTGTTTTCGTACATTTTTCTTACTAACTGATTGTTAAATCGCTGATGCTAAAGTTAATAGTTCGAGTATCTTATGGAATATTCGAGCATTAAGTCAGTTTTTGATGATTTTCTGTTTTAAATGTCAAAATGTATACAATTTAATGTTCTACGTGCGGGTAGAACGCATGAAGTTATAGGATATTACAATGGCTTTGAAAAAAACTGTATTGAGTAATATTATTATTTTTTTTTTATTCTGGCAAAAGGCATGATATAACTATAAATCATTGAGACCAAATCTTATGATTTGTATGCAAAAAAGATTATTCTTTATAATTTACATTTAAAAAAACGACTTTACTTGAGAGAGAGTACTTTGAAAAAACTAATACTTTAAATGTGCTATGTCAGAACATTTTTTTATGACTTAATACCTTCTGTCCGTATAGCCTCGATATAAACATATCCACATCAAAATCAATGCCGTTATGTTAAAACTAATACATTCATGAGCTGGATAACAGTGTGAGACATTATTTTTACTATTGTGGTGGTGTTCTAAATACGAATATTATATCGTTCATCAGAAATCTTATATAATTTATAAATTCAACCTTGAACTACTGAAACAAGAAACATTATTTTTGCACGATAACAGCTTCTAAGCATTGACAATTTATAAACGAGTTTTCCATATCAAAGTGTTTTTATAATGTTTACCACCGTCTCAGTTGAGAGCTTCATGAAGTATGCATTCAATCCCTTGTCTAACTGTTTCCAACTTTACTATAATCCCACTCTTACTTTTCACATAAAGGAATCGTGTGACTTGGCCGTTGTTTTTGATGTGGTATACCGCAGGGCCGCATGTAAAAGGTTAAATTTAGAACCGTAGTGAAAAAATATGATAGTAGATCTTTCCACGTAAGTGCATAAACTTAATTAAAATATAAACGGCATGAATGAGATTGATATAATTTCTTACTTTAACCATTTTTTATTTCTTTCTTGAATGTTCAACAATTTGATAAATATATGATTTACAACATTTGCATTTTTATAAGCACTATTTATTTCACTGCATGACCTGTAGCCGAGTGGTCAACACCCTTGAGGGTTCATCCTTTTCGTAACATATTTTTTACGTAAAAAGTTTCAAATAGTTCACATTCAAATTTTGAAAATATTTTATATTAATTTCAGCTTTATCCGTATGTGGTAGAGGAATTTCTTGTGTAATAAACAGTAAAACAATACTTTGCCACTAACTCATATTAAATACTCTCAGTATAATAGTACTTCAAGTAAATCTAACATAAATTACCAAGTAAATCATACAATTGCCGCCTTAACGGAGCTTTCGCCCACGTGCGGTCGCACAAGTGATATATTACATAAATCGTATCGACCCTGCTTTTGCATCGCTCCGAGTCTTGGAAACTTTCGCAATATATGAAATAAACGTAATGTTGAATAACTTTGCGCCGCTTGCCACACAAAGATAATATTCATCGGAAATATTTATCTCAACTTGGCTTTGTATTATTATATACTAAGTAAATGATTTTTCAATTAATATTTCCCGGCCTCATATTGACGTTATACATTCTTAGACTAATGTATATGCTCTGAACGAATTTTAATGAGTCAGATATTCTACTTTCATACGTATATTTACATAAAAAGCTTTGTTCTATTTGTTATTTACGACAGTGGCACCCTACAGTAGGGGCTGGGTAACATTTTTCTTTAAATTATCCCAATAGAATTTACTCCGCGAAATAGGCGCAACGAGAGCAATTAGCTAAGCACTAATCCTGTTCTAGCTGTATCCTTCTATTATTATTAAGGTTGAGCAACTCAGTAACAAGCAGTTAACAAGCGTAGAAAAACTTCTGTTGAGATACCTCCATTAGGAGCCCATATGATCCACAATAGAAATGTTTAAAAATGATCTACCCTGTCGAGTTAAAAGATAGTTTAATTCAAACGTGCTTAGTGTATCCACATATTTCAATTCACAAAAAATTTGAATCCATTTTAATACGGTTATAAAGATGAAAAAACATTATGTTATTATGAGATACGATAAAAATGAGCTTTGCAATTAAAAACCAAATAATGAAATGAAAAAGAGCGTGTATAAATAAAAAGTAGTACAGTCGAAACCCCGGTCTATTGTTCTCACATGCATTGTTCATTTTCTAGTCCCGGCCACACACCCATAAGAATAATCTCGCATTAACCGTTCCCCGATCTATCGTTTTCTTCGGTTAAATATTATGTTCTCGTCCACAAATATTACCTCGATTGATCGTTTGGGTCTAACATTTATTTTTTCATCCCGTTCAGAAGTACGCACGACTCTATTCAGCCGTTATTACTGTCTCATCACGAATTTTATCCCGATCTATTCCAACATTTGTCATCCCGCTCGTCAGCACGTGCGGCCCTATTCAATCACTATCGTAAAAAAATCGAGATTTCAAGTTTAAAAAAGTCAGATTGTTATCATGATGTCAGCTCATAATGTTTCGGATGGTGACTCTCGTACTGAGCACTTATAATTAGATTGTGCAATTGTCTTGGAGAGGTGATCAATGCTCATTTTTGCTTCGTACTTAGCATCATGAAATAAACTGACTAGCAACTAAAAGGCCTCCTATGAATAATATTAGGAACGTTAGGACTTGCCCGCATTTATCATTTTTTTTCAGGGTCCCTTGAAAAACAAAAAAATGGGGTTTACACTGCATACAATAGAACGTCTTTAATTTACTAGTGTATTTGTAATACATCTTTGTATTTGTTAACAATTTTTATCCGTTATTTACGATGATCCGCACATGTTCACAGATTTGAAAATCGAAAAAGATGCAATCCCTGTTTTGTTGGTTGTATGGTATTGAAAAGTATAAATGTATACCGTATAACAATACGCCACATTTTTCAAAATCTGTTCAACTGTCATGAAGCACTCAAATAATAAAAAAAAACAATTTCATTCGAACACAATTATATTATATAATAAAATGTGTTAAATCTCTTTAACCAAAACCAGAAACAATTATGAAAATAATAAAAAAAGATGAAATTTATATTTTTGTTCATAAAATTTTGAGCATGCTACTGGTGACGATTCTTAGAGATTTTGTAATTATTATTTATTTACACTGAAATAGAATTTTCATCCATATTTGAATTATTATATATTTATACAAAAATCTTTCAATATGCATTTTGTTAAATAATATATCAGAATAAAAATGATTTAGACAATAACTAGCTTAAATATCTATATATATGTAAATAAGTATTTGTTTGTCCTCTATGCTCTCCTTTACTTTTCATCTGATTTCGATGAAACTTAGATGAGTTGTTGTGCGCACACCCGTGAAGGTTTAGAAAAAAATCAAAAAAAAAGAATCAAAAATTTCGGTCCAAGTGTGCGGACTATATTAGGAAAATCAATACTTCTCACATGGACAGCTGTATGTGGCCTGCTTACGCTTCGGAAAACTTTCTGATTTATTCGTGAACGGAAAAAAGAAAACATATTGTGTATCCAAAAGCACTCCAATAAACAGAATTAAAACACAAACCCTTTCTTTCTTTGAGTGGTATTTTCAATAATTATAAACTATATTATTTTATAAAAAAAACTGTTATTTCACTAGGAGCATATTGAAATCAAATGTGACTTTTGATATAAAAATATTCTTAACGGGTAATCAGTAATAATACTGTATCTATCAAATTTTAAAAACATACTAAAGAAATCATTCTTTCTCCGAATATTAAAAAAGAATAATGAAATCTCTGTCAAATTTAAACTTCAACGTGGCGTAACGAGGATAGAAGTGGAGTGACAAGATGGGGGTTAATGGTGATTATGAAGCATTTCTCTTTAATAGGACAGTCCCTGATGGAGGTAGTATAGCTGAGATGGTGATTCTGGTGATAGACGTCAGACCTTATGGATATTAACTAGAAATTATTACAGAGCGAAATCAGATTTCTAAATCCACAAATAGTTAAATCCTGTTTCAAAATATCAATTAAACGATTGGTAATTTAAAATAGGGCAATTTGTGTTGTTAGTTGTAAAGTTTTACATGTAAAAATATTATTGTACATCTTGATGTTATTTACAAAATAAATAGGCATCATCTTTTAAGAAAAATGTTTTGAATGGAATTGATACTCAGCGAAAGTAAGTATTTATCTAATGCATTTGTATGCAATATAATAAAAAATCGTTTTATTTCTTAAAAAAATAAGGAGAGAGAGAACAACGCACATTTAATTCAAAATGTCATAACAATCAATTTAAATGGCAGCTGTCAGGAGCTTAACTATCTGCTACTATTTTTTGAATACGGTGGAATCTTGTTGCTAATTTGTTTTTTTCTCTAACAATAAATAATATAAAATTAAAAGAACATAGTTTAGTTATGTGTGATTACGGCGAAGCACAAAAAGTCTACATTTCAGGCTTTTATGTTTATGCATAATTAATTTATATGAAATATAAATAATTGATAAAATACTTCCCATTCATTCTGAATTTCTAGTAGGTTCAATAATTAAGGACTAAGATTCCATACCTACAGTAAAAATTATAAAACATGACAGTCTAAAGATACTTTGTTAAGAGGCAAACCATCTGACACAGCCATGATTATTTTAGTTGAGTAATATGGAGAATAATAAAGTAATCAGTAACATTTATAGAATTACCACTCGACAATTATTTTTCAACAAAAGATTTACTCGATGTGTATTATTTTTTTTAATATTTGTAGTTTTCATTAAAGTATGAACTTTAATTGAATTATAGGTGTCTTGAAAGACGGTAATATAACCTTTAACGATAGCATTATATACTAAACTAAAATGTAACATACACTCAATTGCATTTACGAGCTGGAACATTGAGAAATTAAACAATTACGAAAGTTCTACAAGACAAGTTTTTCGAAAAACTTTTTCTCTCGTGTTGTTTTTTTTCTTGTTCGCCCTTGAATATATTTTTTGTAGAATGGGGCCACTTGGGAGTCTGCCTTAGTTCTGTAATTACCTTCAAACACTCCTTGAAGGGATGTTTATCCTCGCTAAGATTTTTCTTGAATACTAATGCGAATCTTTCCCTTCGTTAACATTACAAGTTGCACGTAAAACGTTTATCTATTTTGCAAAATACAGATCTTTTCTTTGTTGAATGGATTTTTGCAAGACTCATAAGGAATTTTTATCTTCAGATTACATCAGAGCTAAGTATTATTATTTTTTGTAATCTTTCTCATGGGGAATGAAACTATAACTTCAAGACAAAATAAAAATATTTACCATTCTGAAATGTCATTGTTTTGCATCAAGTCATTAACTCTATAAATAGTTAAGTATCGTTCAACTTTCTTAAAGACAATATACTCTTTTTGATTATTATTTTTTTATAACGTAATGAATATAATAATTATTTGCTTATGCTTAGACCCATATAGAGGCATCTTCAGAGACCTTAAATGTATTTATTGTGATAATATTGATTATAATAACGCAATAAAAGAAAATTTTCAGTGAAAATGGGTAATTTCGTCATCATCTATGCATAGTGACTTTACAAGTGCATGGTGAAATTGTATTGACAGCCAATGTTAATTTATGTTTTTGAAGACCTGAAGCTACTGAACTATCCAATTAAAATAAATCACCCTCAGTTGAGATTCAATCATTTAAAAAACATCTCGCAATATAACAGTATGTAAAACTTAATTTTTTTTAAATAATTTAAAAAAAGCTTTTTACAAAGCATTTCAGTTAAATAAATTGCTCTTTTAATGCATTATAGCTGCAAAGAATTATTGTAAACGTTTTTGTAATGCTTTTACTGACTTCACATCGCATTTTTTAATTATTTCTCATATTGTGTAATTTCACAAATAAGAACATCATCGTGAAATTAACGGTTAAACAAACACTGCATTAAATGCTACCAGCAAAATTATAAGCTGTTCTGTTCATACTTCATTTGTTATATGAAAATCAGAAGCACACCTGTCTTAGTTTGTGGGAAATTATTCTATACTTACATATTGTAAATTTGCAAAGTTTTTCAGAGCAGGGCCGCAACTTGAGCAGAAGTTGCCTCGATAGTGCGATATAGAAGTCATGCTCAGAATACCAACATCCAGAATCACTTCAGCGGAGAGAATCGAAAACTTTTAGGTACGGGCTTAAAAATCCCCGATACTTTTGTAAAAATTGAATAACCCATTAAAATATTAAATAATAAGACGTTATCTTCATATTTAACTTGGTTATTTAATGTTTTGAATATCAAACAATAGCAGTCATCAAAAGATTACATAAATCATTTACGTTTTTATAAAGACATATTTTCTTTGATGAAAAATCGATTGTGTCTTGGGCGTTTCACGAGTATGCCACCTGAGAATGCAGCATTCATCAGTTGCGTTGTGTCTGACTAACGAAAACTTCAATCTGAATGTGGGAATCTTGTTAGTTAATGTGAGGATCGAAGAAAATGGCGTGTTCTTTTGTCTTTACCCAATGTTCCATATTGGATTGCACATGGTAAAAGGAAAGAAGAAGAGAAAGTGTATTTTTTTTCATTGTCAATAGATTATCTACGAGATCAGCATTCATCGTATTCTCGCATGTATTGTTTTTTTCAGGGTTCGTTGAAAAGCGAAAAATTGGGGTTCCACTGTACACTGAAACAACAAGTATGACTACGAATTCACAGTTTTTTTTTAATTTATAAAAAATAAAACAACATCAAAACTTCCAATGATAATTTTTAGCATCATCATACACCCATCTAGATACAGGCGTTTATTATACATTCCTCAATCCATCAGCACTTTGAAGCGCAAGGTGCAGCAACCGTATAGGAGGGCAAAGCGTTTATTATTGTTCATTAAGTAATGTACGACACAGTCAATACCGTAAAAAAACAAAATCTGTTTCATGCTTTATTGTGACGTGATTTATACGCTTTCGTGCAATTTCTTCTTTCACTTTGTATTTGAACTAAAACAAGTAATCATACATGGTAGAACTCTATTAAAATTAGTTAAAAAATAGCATAAATACTTAGTTCCACAAGAAATATATAAAATAAAGTTAATATCTAATTTAGAAAGCCCAGTCATAGTTAGCACTATTATGATTATATCACTTCTACCATAAAATCCAATTTTCGCTACCCTTAGGTTACCGCATAATTCATCAACTTGTTATTGCATGTAACAACCTATAGGCCAGCTAGTCTTGTAAAGTTATAAAGCAGTCGTGTAGCCAAGTGGTCAACACTCATGAGGATTTATGAATTTGTGTTCAAAGCCATGGATGTCAATGATGCTAAGCATGGAAAGTGATTAACTAAGCAATAGTATTTTCTTAA
The DNA here is from genome assembly GCA_022494535.1 of Himalopsyche phryganea. NCBI lineage: Eukaryota > Metazoa > Arthropoda > Insecta > Trichoptera > Rhyacophilidae > Himalopsyche > Himalopsyche phryganea. Next base: position 5,813,483 of record JAGVSL010000008.1, on the reverse strand, counting down.
ATCTATCCTTTTATCTTTACGCTCTCTGAAAAAGTGAAGTTGACCGACTGAATAAAAACCGCTTTCTGGTGTGATGTTTCTTTTGGGTCCATATGCTACACATTGATAGTGAATGTAGTTGAAAAAATATTTTATTATTAAGCAACTACTGTTTTATTTGTGCTTTTTTATTAATGTAGTGCAGCTGTAATTATTCAATTATAATATCTAACATCGTATATCTTTTTTTACAAAATTGTCAGTTATCAATCTTTTTATTACATTTTTTATTCACATAAATCTTATAATTTATTCAACGAATACTAAACGACAGATGTAAGATAATCTATCTTTGCTGAACACGATTTTTTCCGTCGCGTCGTAATGGACGGGTGAGTTGTGTTTCAATCTGCCTTCAGAGCGATAACATTTTGCTTACATCTCTCAAGCAGTCCTTAATAATGTCGGGATTATTTCAGGACGTACAAACTAAAATCTCCCGACTTGAAATTCATCCTACTGTCTGATCCAACTTGGTCGGTTAAAGTTTTTTTACTTTTTACTAAGACTTGCCTTCGTCTGTTATAGTCAAGTGTCTCTCAACAATACAATGACACTTTCCAGAAGTTTTCCCTTGCCGCATTTTCGACGACTGCAAAAAATAAGTAATCATTCTACTATTACCACTATTTTACAATAATTTTGATCATCATAAAAAAAAAATGTTCACTGAAACTCGTTCATTTGAAGCATATATATTATTATGGACTCTTATATAGGCTTTCGGTCGCTCACCTGTCATTTTTAAAGATTGCAAGTAAGTAAGAATGAGACTAAGAAATTACCAGTATTTATATAATTACTTTCTCTTTGCCCAATTTTTGAGGATTGGATGTATAGGAATGCATACATTTTAACACAAATCCATGTTGTTAATTACTCTATGAAAAGCGTTGACCACTCGATGACAAGACATGAGAACTTTTTATCGAAAGTTTGTCCTTTTTTCTACATATACAAACTTACATTTGCATTAACATGTGTTTTCTGCACCACACCGAATGCGTCATTCAATACAAGCAGTTATATTAAGTCGTTATATTCATACTCTATACATTACAAACAGTTATCGAGGAAAAAAATTACTTACAATGTTTTAAATGAAAACTTCGTTATTTGTGAGTAACTGATAAATTTTGAAAAAAAACCGACCTCATTTCTGTTGTGAATAGTCATTAGAAGGTGACAGAGTAAATCAACAAAGTAGTACAGTGGAAAACCAAATATGATTGCGCACTTTTCAGGCATTTAAGGTCTTGCCTATTCTCTGAGAGAGTCAGTTACATTCTTCAGATAACGGCATATCATCGAGATCTACAAGTTGTTCAAAAATCCCATTGGAGTTCAATCAATGACAATTCAGAAACTAGTTTGGTTTATTCACGTTAACCATATGATATAAAATAGAAGACAGGACAAGATTTTACTTGGCAAAGAGAGTTACCAAAGTCTGTTGGAGGCTCAAGCTATAGACAGAGAAAATTTTTCTGGTGCTATCTTACCCTAGATGTGGAGAAGAAAACAAATTGATGGTTTTTTTTTAAATAAAAACAAAGTATTGATGTAATATTATATCCAATAAATATATTATTCTACTATTTTTTATTTCAAGCCGAATATCCTGAATTATTGCTCTACTTTAACATCATATAAGTATCAATCCCAATTTTATGCCGACATTGCATAAACGGTGTATCACTATAAATAGGAAAATCTCTCTGCCCAATATTTAACTTTAAAACGCTGTCACACGCCAGCTTAACGAAAGCATTGGCAAAAATGCGATCCCATAAACCACTCCGCCTGAAAATGCACCGTCAGTAGTGAAGGGAAACAGTATCGTCTTCATTATAGGGGCAAGTATTATTACGTAAACTTTTCAATAGATTTATGTCCACTGATAATTTAGCTGACGCACAACGAAGTTGATTGGTTAGAGCGACACATTACTATGGCTAAATTCGAAAAAAAATGATATTTGATCAAAATCGCAGCTGTAATGCATATTTCCAGTTATTTTACCTTTGTAAACTGATCTTCTAGCGTAAGTTTTTGTCAAAACAAATATTTGCTAATTTAGGGGTGCTGATTCTACATTTAATCTAATAAGAAAATCTGTAGTCGAATGCTTAAACTAATTTCATGATTTCATTCTCATATTTTAAAATATCTTTGCAGCCATTAAAAAACTCTTTCAATAATTGGAAATGAATGACATTATTTGGCCGTTATTGATTTTCGTAAAACTTGATAGTTGTATTACACATTTTACACCTTGGGCCGCAGAAAATGTTCAATTATGCCGTGCGTTGCAAATCATCACATATAATACAAATCAAGCTATGACATGGATTTCATTGAATTTTCAAATTCATTTTTAAATTAATACACTTGATAGATTTTTATATTTATATCTGCCCATGCATGTTATATTCTATCAGCTATTGACTTCACAAAATAAACTGAAAAATTTCATCGTATACTCCGTTGTATCAAGACTGTTCAAACTTAATGTTCAGCCCTACTTTATTACCGGTATAAGTAAAAAAATAGGCAAAACAAATATTCTGCACATTTAAATATAAACTGTAATTTCAACCTTAGATTGTTTTATTATTCTAAATTGGTACGTTATCATCATCCGTCAAAATAATCGTGTCATAAAAATACATTACATTTTTTTAGAAATAGAATAATATAAAAACATGTAATTATCAATATATTGACCAGAAAGCGAAGTGAAAAAGATATGGAATTAACTATTCAACCGTACAACGTTCCTGTTGTATTTATTGCATAGATCGCTGATAAGGTTTCCCAAAACCACCATTGTATTGTATCGTATTTAGTCAATCAAAATCAAACCGTGGCCTTCTGTCTATTTACGAAATGTTACTAAATATATTGACTGGTATCCATTACAAAAATTTCTTTAAGTAGAAACATTCTTGCGAACAGGGCGGCTCTTATTTAATATCCATATGATGAAACTAATACATACGAATACATTAGGTGTGTGTATATGATTGACTTATACAAAAATTAGATAAGTGATACGTTGGGTGATTTTCTTATCATCATTAAATTTACTGAATTATTAACAGTAAACTCTGTTTGTTTAGACGATTTTCAGAAAAACGTAGTTTCAAAAAAATACTGTATCGGTGAATAAATTTAAAAACATTTTTTTAATCGTATGTTATTTTTTCAATACGGATATAATAAACAATAATTTGTTGTATTTTTTGATATCGTGGATTGATTTTTTTATAGCAGAATTCTATAATGTACTACTTATATTTTTTACATGATATTCTGTGGAACGTATTCATCTTTTAAAACAGACTTAACCGCATATGATTCAATATCCACTTTAAACAGTTTCTTTGCGTTTTAAGTTAAATGCTATCATTTCCCCAATCGCATTAGTTGCTAAGTACGTCACTGAGGGAGGTTATCGGTGACGGAGACCTCGGGGGTCAGAGGGAGTGTCCCATACCAGCCTCCTGCTTCTTTCTCGAAATAATCTTATTTTCTTGGCGGCTGAAAAGATGCCTTTGTAAGCATTATACCTCGGAGTACGGGCGAACAAATTGCTATCGTGAGTGGGCACTGATTGTTTTTTTCGGTTGAATTAAACATCGGGTTGAATTTTTTTTCTATGGGCCGTCCCGTTTTTGACAGATCCGTACTTATGTATTTAGCACCTCGATGACACAATAGGTATACTTCACATTAAATAACTTTGTAATCTAATAAGATTCATTTCTTGATCATATGTTTCTATGCAGTATTCTATGATACCGTTTAATCAAATACCACTTTTAATCAAATAATAGTTTATCAAAATATAAAATTAAAATTGATAAGATGACATTGTTATTCTATTATTGTGTGACCACTGTTATGCCTCTCTGAAGAGGATATTTAGACTGACTCACTTTCAAAATTACATCTAATTACACAACCATCGGAATATTTTCACAAAGTTACAGTCAAATCTAACAAAAAATAACTAGATTTATTTTCGTATAGTTAATTTATAAGAAATAAAAGTTGTGCGTAAGTATACTGTGCATATTTTATAAAATAAAACCCTCGATGTAGTAAATATAACACGTTAAATAAGAATTATTTTGTCCCTACTCTCTTCGAAATAAGAGTTTAGACAACTGAATAACAAGCAGTTCTCGTAGTTCAACGACTGTTGAGATATAATTTAGATATTCCACATTTGGTGTGGAAATGGTCTTAAAAAAAACAGTTATTTGTATGACATAAATTTACTTATAGGTTAACTCATTTAAAAAATTACGTTGTATAAAATTAATGTGTTTTATTAAATACATTAATTTAGTTAAACTCATTTGACCTTGCTTAAAAAAATATGTATATAAAAAAATACTGATCAATTTTGCAACCTTGTACGAAAATAATGCATTGTAACCTGCATTGCATACAATATCAATATCTGTATTTGGTTGATAAATAATATTTTAGGTTCACTGTTATGTATTATATATTACAGTCGCGCGGATATTGTTTGGGCCTCCAATATTCCCCATTCTGACACTAATTCGATGGATGGCGAGGAGGCTCAGCGCCCATGTGAACGTTTACGCGCCGAAAACTTTATGATTTTCGGCTCGAAAAATGCTCTTTGTAAAGCACGCTGCTCTATGGTTTTAATTTTAATTTCGAAGTCTTTCAAATAAACGAGCGAAACTTTAATCACAAAAATTTCAAAAGATTTTTTTATTTTATTAAAAAAGTGAAGAACAAGATTAAGCGCGTCTTTGCGTTAGGTAAATTTATTTTTTTTATATTGAGGTACTATTTCAAAAACTTCATATATCTAGAAACCACCATTTCAAATTAATAATAATATTGATTAATAACAAATATTTGTAACGAATATTTGTTCTAAGATGTGTTTGCGATTATTTTTCTTAGCAAAATTGAATTCTTAATAATTCTAAAATTACGCATATTTTTAACTACTCTAGTATTACCAACATTACATGGCCGCTGCCGAATTTGAAATTAGAATTGTCAGTCTAGAATAAATCTCTCTAATTGCCATTATTATGCAAAATAAATATCTTGCCTACTTTTAATAACCGTCGCTAAAATAACAGTTTTGAAATTCGTTGAAAGTTCAGTTCTAGTTGAGTATGGCAACATTCCTAACGCGACGGTGGCACCCTCACTAGCGGTCAAGTTTAGTTGGTACATCTGTAGTTCGAGTGATTAAAATATTTACAAATTTAATTATTTATTGCCTACCTGAAAATTATTGCGATCGAATAGAACATAATTATATTATTAAATTCGAACCACATAATCGATATTCGTTTGCTTTTAATATTGTTTGTGGACTGTCAATCTTCATTTTTCTGTGCTGTATTTGCGTTGAATTACTGTGAAAGATGATAACCGCTGTTTTCTAGTCAAGATTTTTAAAAATGGGAAAATTTGTCAAGTTCAAACTCAAAATAGGGGTAAAATATAAATGTTACTTTTAAACATATATTTACTTTAACATATGTGAGCATGTCTTTGATTCCGGAGCTGATGATGATGGGGAGGTCTCTCAGATACACTCAAACAAGCTGGAGTTTCTTGGTCATAACTCACCCCCACTTGCTTCGGTAAGGGTAGAATGCGACCTCGGAACCTTCGCCACTTTCTAAAAATTCATCTGATGTTGCCAAAACTGATTGCTTGACACATAACATTACATACAAGAGATGACCCGATGAAAGTTCTGGGAACGATTCACACTGAATAATAATGGGTCGTGTCACATATTATGGTGTTAATGTAAATGATTAAAAGCGGTTACACTTCTATTATAGACCGTCATTCGTGAATAATAATAATCAAAATGTTATCTCAATGAACAGAAAACTTCATCGGTTAATTTATTTGATTTATTCATTAGATGTACCACTTTGTAATCCTTTATCAGACAAAATGGAAATTCAGCTCAACGTTAATGAGATAACTCAAAAAAGAGAAATTTTACATATAACGCAAAACGAAAATAAATATTCCATATAGGATCAAATATCATTGTTTCATGGACAAATTTTCCATCTTATTGGACGTCATTTATTTCATAATTTTGGTTGTTTTTGCAGATTACATGAAATTAAATTAAAAAACGACCTGATCGTCTGCTTAATACGTTGATCTAATCATTTTTGAAGTGCATTCATCAAATTATCATTTGATTAAATTCTATCATAACTACAAACGATTGCATGCTTTAATTTTCTTCAGTTATAATAATATAATAGTATTTTGCTGTTACGTTGATTTCTGGCTACTGATGACTATCTTTAGGATGTATTCGGTTAAACTACGGGGTGCAGCAGCTGGGAGGAAGCAGAGGCTAACGACGGACAGAGAATCTTTCAGGCAATATGTGATGGTCATACGGTCCGAGTAAAACAGACCATGGAATAATAGACTTATTTCAAGATTTAAACGACAAAATTTCCGGTAAATTTTGAAAATTGTTAAAATTTCATGGAAATTTATCCAAGAGTAACTACTAGTAGTTAATATTTTATGCATGATTAGTAAGTGAGGAGGACATATTTATATATGTAAAATATGTAAAATATGTTCAATAATCGAAAAAAAGCTGTGGTTCATTTGTTAACGTTTTGAACGAAACATGTATAAAGGTGATTTTTATCACTAATGGCTTAATAGCATCTTATTTATAATGATAGTAGGCTCTTTTGAAAAATTATTCCTTTAGTAATGACATGGTGCAGCTGTATATAACGCATGTCGGCCGATGATTTGTCGTGAGCTAAACCACGCGGCTTAAAAAATAGCTTTCTTCAAAATTGCCTACCACTGTCTTAAAGAGGGACATATTTTATAATGTTTAGGGTTGAGGCTCAACAATATAGGCGCGGTGGGTAGAAGGTTTATTCATTATAATGTCCTTGTCTCGAAGATTCATATTCTTGGGTATCCAATGTCATTCTCGTAAGGGGTTTTTGTTCAGTGTTTTCCCCATACAACGCATTCATCTGGCAGAATCTTTTAGATGGTATTACTTAGCTGGCTTACATGCAGGAAAGGGATTTAAAGAATTAGTCTGTAAACGCCCTAAAAGAACATTAGTCTGAATATAAGGAGCCTGCTTCCCGGACTCCACATGTAGCTTCAGTAGGAAAGTAGAGGTAGAAAAAATAGGGTAGCCAATACGCTTTTTAAAATAGCTTAAGATTTCCTGATGGTATTCGAATCTATAATTCGATTATACAATAATAAAGTAGTCATTTGTGTTAAGGTTTCTACAATTTAATTTCTAAAAATATGTTCGCTCTTAAAATCAATAAAAAATAGCTCTCTTATACAAAAAAAAACTGAAAACCTGAACGAGTCGTTTATTGGAAAATTTAAAATTTCCGTTCCACCTGGTATACCAATAAGTTTCAGGTAGAACCCAACGCAATGAATTATTATTGGCCATTGTAGGAAGAAAAAAATTGCAACCATTTTTGTAATCGGGTGTACTTTGCTTTGAGCGACTTTTTATTACGGTAGTCGTTATTTATGGTGGTTTTTGTTTTTTGTTTTTCTGTAAAATGAACACTAGCCCTTTCGAATTGCGATTTGTCTTCTGTTGTGGGTGTATTATCTTGCAATCCTGAATATTATGAGATTACGTGGGTTTTTATTCATATTCACAAATAACCTTGATCATACACCTTTTTGGCATTTGAACACCATATATTTTTATGAAATATAATATTTTACTTGGTCAACAACCTTTTTCGGTCCTAGCGTCTTCCAAGAATTCTCCATCTTCTTTCTATTTTCTGCCAATATAATCAAATTTTCTAATTTAAATAACCCAACCAACAAAAATTGTTATTGTCAACTGACGTGCAATGATTTGTTTGTAATCTGTATCACTGTTTTTTCATATCACGGCTGCCAAAATCTAATCCCTATAAATTAAATAGAAATAAGTCATCAAAAACTATATTTGGCATTAATTATAAACACTTGTAACTATTTTTATCTATCATAAAATTTTGAAAAAATAGGAATTTATATACCTGCTATATAAAATTACTAAATTGTGCATAAATAAATATTTTTAGTTGTACCAAAACCTTTCGCGTCTACCCTCACAGGAACTCTACGGCCACGAGTCATGGGTTTAGGAAGCACGGATCTAGATAACTAAAATAATAGAGTTTCGTTAAACATTCAGAAATTCAAATTAATTTTTTATATATATTATATATTAATTACAGTTTTTGCCACTAACAACTGTCACAACGAAATTGACTTAATTTATATTGATTTCTTTAAATTAAGTAAAAAAATATATGGAATGAGCTGTTGAGCTTGTTTTTCATACGATAGACCGTCCTTAAATCTATCGCACTGCATTCATAATTCAAAACAGCCAATTTTCTAGTTATCGCCTTCTGCTACTATGCTGACGATATCATGACTCGCACATCGGAGATCATCAACAATGATATATAAAAATTTGATAATGTTATCATTCATATCATGTTTTAAATACAATGGAATATACAACACAAAATTATGCAACATACTTGTTAGTAAGTAATTTATTTTTACTTAAACATTTATTATATTTTAATATTCATTTGGAGAAACCATGAATATGGATGTGTTTTTTAGAATCTCTGAATATACAACTACCCCACGTCACTCATTCAATATTCAAGAAGTGAGGGCTAAAAGAGCACTAATTTATATCTATTCGCCTTGTTTTCGCCCCTGTTCATTGAAGAGTGTGATTAAAGGGAGGTAGTGTAAATTATGAAATAATCAGAAATACACAAATAAAGCATCGCACAATATTGTCCAATCGATAACATACACGATGGTAAATATTGCAGTCCCGGTTCATCTTTTTCTTACTCGGTACATCAGAACGTAAATCCCAGCAACATAAAATCACTGTATTGAAAAAAATATGATATAATACACTGCAAAAAAGTCTCGGATAAAAACTAAGAACTACTTTTCTTTTTAGATCACTTTGCCATTAAAACTTATCTTTTAGGTTTTAAGAACATACACTCTTTCATCTTTAACTTACTGATTTAATTTATCGGTCATCGTTTTGAGATTGGCCGATTGATAATCCTTGAACTAAATTATATTCATACGAAAAAACGTACGTTTTGTTTTGCTATAAGTTCATCATATAAAATCTATTTTTTAAAAGTCATCAATACATTTTATGTTATACAAAAGACTCAGTTTGGATTTAAGCTTGCTACATAAATAACATTATCCTCTTTCTTCGCAAATTAAAAAATTATTCAAAAATGTTAAAATTTTTCATTTTCACATTTCCTAGACGCGAGTTTATGGCAGTATACGGCGGTGGCGATAATAACAAAAAATGCATTCGCTTGCAATCCGAGCAACAGTATATTTTTTTAAAAATTCAATCCCATTTCATAATAATTTAACCCGCATGAAGTGAAATAAAATTTGATTAAGTGGGGCTTTGTATAATTAAATTTGTTCCGTTTCTTTCGCGTTCGCAGCGGGACACATTGAAATGATTCAGACCCCGGCGAACCGCACTCAATTACCGCACCATAAAGACTATAATTGAAACGAAAACGGCAGGGCATACCGGTGGCTTTTTTCACTGATTTTCCGCCACAAATCGACTACTTACCGTTTATGCGTTTATTCTTCGATTTTTTTCAAGCCGGATCGAGCTTGCAGCGCATCGGCGGAGAGCAGCCGTAAATAACCTCAACTGAATATAACAATAGCCTTGCGCCGGCAGAATTATAGTGAATAATAAATGTGTTCCGCTTATGCTAGAGTGGTCTGAGAAGTAACATTTGCCAGTGCACACCTGATACTGATATCCTTATAAACCTTTTTCCGCATACTTTGGCTGTATACCTATGTGTAATCCATACGATCAGACTAGTGTCGATTAATTTTTGATTCTTGAATCGTAGAGTAATGTTGTAATAAATGTATAATCACGTTCTGTGAGACTGCTCCGAGATTAATTCCGAACGAGCAGAGCTGTTTGCTGTAGTCCGTTCTCATACGGGTCCAATAAGCCACGCTGACTTGATCTCAACCAAGGCCAACTTTGAGGCATTCGATAAATTTGCAACATCATATGGGGAACGGGATATTCTCGATTACTCTTTAGATTCAACTCGGAGTAGATTAAACTCTACCGCTACGGCGGATTCTCAGTATACGGATACACAGGATACTTAATATCGCTTAAACTAAGTGGCTAAGCAAGTCACATTTTCTTTTTTTTTTCTTTTTTTTCTTTTCTTTTCTTGAGCACAATAGTGCGTGATTAAAAGATCGGTCCCATGCAGCTATGCATCGGGCCAATAATGTGATGAGTAAATTCGTTTTTTTTTCTTCATCGTTATTGCGTTATTGAAGGCGGCCGGGAAACAATGGCTGCATACACATAACGAGTGGAGGTGGGGCAACCAACTTGTATTTTACACTACACGGCTGTATTATTGCACATTCCAAATGAATCAGAGAATTAAAAAATATTCATTTATATTTTTACTTACTTTAGCTCTTACATCTATATAATATATATATACATCTTTACGTTTTCACAGCTTTCAAGAAGTATGAATATTAGTCATTATATACAAAAACATTTTTTTTTATAGATCAATATATAATTGTTTTCAATTTGACATTTGAAATCATAAGCATGGGGGATATCTCCATTTGCTTTTTTAAATTCTCTTTCAGTTTACTTTCATTAATTTCAAATTTATTCTGGATAAATGTTATCGTTGCATATAATCAAATTTAAATTCAAAATCTCTTTATATTAGCATTCCACTAAATATATTCACGCAAATTAAAATATTGCTTAAATTCAATTTATGTAAGTAAAGGATCGTTTTATTAAATATTCATTTGAAAACAGTCTTCCCAGTTGATACAAAGTGATTATTAATAAAAGGAAATACATCAGTAATATTTTTTTTATGACCATAATCAATTTGTGAGACACTCCAAGGCGTAGAGTCACTTTCTTGATTCTGTTATTGAGACGTCTCTATATAAAAATAATTTGTAGCTCATTCCACGAATATTATTTCAATTGAAAAAATCCAGCTCACTAGAATGGCAACATATATATCATATATCATTATAGATGAATGGCGTTCTAAGGTGGGTACTTATTTTTATGTCAACAAATTCTCGCTATTCAACTTAAACCCCACACTTTATATAGAAAGCTTCATAATTATTAAAGAAAAACTATCAAAATTATATGGTCCTTTATTTTTATTTTCTCTTTCATTAATATTTCGAGATAAAAATTACCGATAGTGTAATATTTAAATCGATTTGATTAATTCAAAAATGACAATTAAATTATTACAGAAACAATATTTACTTCAATCTATTTATACATCTTTCGAATAATAATATCTAAATTATTCTCGTCAATATGCGATATAACTGTTAAACTTATCTTTAAAAGTATTTTAATTGTAATTAATACTATGACATAAAATAAACATAAAAAACAAACCGCCGAGAAAACGAACTTATCATAAAATAAAATTAACCTGTTGTTATAAAAACAAGACTCAAATATATTTTTACTTTTTTCAGAATTACCATTTTTAATGGCAGAAGACTAAAACAGTTTAGCAAAAAACTTTGTTCATTTGCATGTCAATTAGAATCCAACTTTATAAATCAAGATCTTCAAAGAATTACGAAAATTTATTCAAAACGCTTTTCAGTTTTTTCTCGGATCAGCTATTTTATTCTAAACGCAGTCTGTCAGACATATTTTCTATGGTTAATTTGAAGTGTATCTAAGTGAATAGATTTATAACTATTTAGTTAGTTTTGTTTTTGAAAAGTTTTTTTTTAATAAACATAAAAATATCTTTCACATTTTTTACCACTAATAGTATTCTCAATCAATGTAATACTTTCAAATCAATACATTGGTTGTGATTTTAACCTGTTCACTGCCCATCCCGATTACACAAGGATCAATAATTGGACGCCACACGCCCATCCACGCATCACTTAATTAATATTCTTCATATAAATGAATAAAATTGTATTCTACTTTTCATGTTATCACTATACCATGAAAATGGTGATGTATGGAACCTGTGACCTTCTAGGCCCTCAAAGGTGGTCTTTTGACTGCACTCCAAATTTTCCGTTTCATTGTATTCATTCATTTACAAAATAATATAATATAAAAAATATATTAACGTTTTGCTTTATTCAAGTAACTATTATGTGTAGGGTTGCCAACAGGTCTCTTTTTAAGAGAACATATTCTTTTTGTTTTAACACAATTCTTTTGTTCTCTATCTTTTTTATATTATACCCAAAATGTCTTATTTTTTAATTTTGAAAATTTCCACTGTCTGTGGAGTATTTTGAGCGTAGTATATAATATCATTACAAAAATATTTCATGTTTACAATTTTATAAATAAATAAAAGAAAATAAGAAACTTTTATACCTAATTAGCTGTGTAGATAAATATAGCAATGGAGATGATTAAACTCAACAATTGATTTTTAAACGCACTTTTCATGTTTCTAACTATTATTATGTAAATATTTATGTATCTGCCGGTTATTATGAACGTGGAATAAGTCACATAATATTTCGTTTGAGATAATTGGACTTTGCGCTTAAATTTTTTTAATAAAAAATTTGATGCTATATAAAAATATGTCAGTGTAAAATAAGAGTATTTTAGAACCTTGTTTGACTTATTCCAGTTTAATAATAACCGACCCAATTATAAATAAAATCGTACAAAATAAACATGCGTTCTGTTTTTTTGCCCATAACACTTGACAACCCTAATTAAGTATCAACAATATTAAATTTATCAATTCAGATTGAATACAGTGGGCTGATACGGTGCCAAACTTATCTAAGTTTTACAAACATATATTTACATACTTAAACTTTTCTCATTTAGCACGCACCACATGAAAATTCTATTCCAACGGATTTGTCCCAAGAATATTTATTTCAATATAACACAATAATATTTGCGAGAATTTAAATATCTATTTTAATGTGATACGGAAACATTTGGAGTAGCTACCGATCCGATAAAAGTATCTCCCTCTTGTTAAACACCGAAAAGGGTGATCTTTCTTGTGTAGCGTTTTTCTTTTTATGCGGCGGGTAGTGCCGACTGTACCCGAGGGACAATTGCCATAGCTCTCCCTCTGCTAACGGTACACACATACTGGCACATTCAGGTGACCAATTCAAATGATTCTACCAGAAAGAATTTTTAAATGTGTTAAATTTTGACAGCTGACAAAGATTTATAACTAATTCCTACTGTTTTGAATTTATTCATTACACTTCAATTACCATATATGTAACAATCATTCAAATCAATATCTCGTGAACATAATCAGCGAATACTTACATAATAAAATGTTGTATTTTAGAGATGTTTTGACCAAGTCACACAATACAATACTATAAGATGTTTTTTAAAAGAATAAATAGTCAAATTCAAGTAATTCCAATAAGATTTCAATAAATCAAAAGGAACATTTTTATATTTTCTATGGATTCGGTGGTAAATTTGTGGAAGTTCATTTTTATAGTAAAATTAAAATTGACAAGTTTTCAATTTAAATTTTATATCAAAAGTAACATATTGATCAACACAATCTATGAGCATTTGCATAAAATTAAAAATGACTATTTATCACTTCCATAATATCACAAAATATAGCTAATGCGTTATACTATAGAATGTAGAATTTTAAAAATACACCAACTTGCTAAGCTTTGACTTTTTATCTATCCAACAACTTATATCTCAATTGTTCAACAATCAGATATTTTGACTTTGTCACTTCTTGCAGTACGCTGACTATCGTACATATTGTGTCTTAGATATTGCGTTAGTAATAATAGTTTTCTAATCACCTTCTTCTTTTTACTAAGATATTTATTTTACAAATCATTTGACAAAAGTCAATTTGTGTTCATTCGTATTCTAAAATGCCTGCAATTTTCTTATAGCTAATTAAATTTACGATAATGAAGTAGCTAAATACACATTCAATTACGAGGAGTGTACAATGTAAAAACAATAAAATGTCATCTATGTTTGGGTGTAAATTCCATGAAGAAAATTTTTCGATATGTATTTTATTGCTTAAAAAAGACATCCTGAAATAATTGAGCCCATATGTGGAAAAAACAGCTTTGTCCTAAAAACATTGCTCAGAGATAATAACGGTTGATTGTTGTGAAGATACCCGTTTTCGAAAATATTTATCTTTGATGAATGAAGATGGTTTGAGTAATTTTATTGAGAACACGGGTTTTTGATCAAAAATCTTTTACTGGATAAATGTGTTAGAAAACATAAACCAAATAAAGATTAACGCTGTTTTTCCGCAAATGGGCTCAATTGTTATATACATATAATATCAAATATCCTACATTTATTTTTCATTCCATTTTGAATTCTTTTAGAACAAATATTTAGCAATAGGTAGGTACACAAACCATCGATTAAATACTTTGGAAAATATCTTATAATTTTGGATATGGTCACTCTATCAATTTAATACGTTCCAGTTAATTCAAACCAGCTAGTTTGGAAGAGGCACTCCATATGCCGAAGATGCCTGGTCACCTTACATCACATTCATATTATATTCTCCATCGCAGCACTTCGGGGAACGGATGAACCGAGGGTTGCTTAAATACACCCCCATTAGTGGCGGGCAAGCACGCATCGCGCAGCACGCAGCCAACAACGGGGACCGTGAAAGTCCCATGCGGTTGGGCCGAGTGACCGGGGTTGGCAACTCCTTCCTCTCCAGCATAGACGCAATGCGGAACACTTGCATGAGGATACTTGGGAACCTTTTAAGGTTTTTCGCAGATCTTTTTCAGGATAATAGGCTCATTTTATTATGAATAAGCACAATTATAAGTGCGTGTTTTTCGGCATTTATATTCAACGGGTCCATCAAAAGATCGTTGCTGCTATAATATAGTATACTGTTTATTTGCCTGAAGACATTATAAAAGAAGAGAATATTTTCAAGTATTTGATTTTTTAGAGCAAGTACCGGTCTGTCCTAACAAATCAGCCTCATTAACTGATTATAAGTACATTAATAATGATTTAGAAAAAGTTCCTGAAAATACTCATTTTTGTTTAATTAATCAATTTGGATCTAAAAATGTGTAGTTAAATATCGACTGTCTGCTGTCTATTTATATAGTTCAACATGGCATATCATGTATTGCCAGAGAATTGACCACGGTCGATTTTGGAGCAATTTATGGTGGATCGCGACCTCAAATATAACAGTGATGAAATGTTGATTGATGAAATAACACAATTTTCACGTTTCTGGGAAAAAATTGTCACATTAGCTTTATTATTTTGTGTTACGCAGAAATAATGAATTTAATTAAATAGTTTCAGAAGGTAGCACCACTGTAAAAAATAACATTTGCCTGCGGCGCATATAACCTTTTCATGTACAATATATTTATGTACTGAGCACACACACAAACAATGCATATATAAAATAATCTATTCGTTTATACCCTCCGCGTTTCTAGTATACCGCCACAATTAATTCCAACCGCAAGTGGTCGCATGTGATGAAAAATGTGGTAACCTCTGTTATATTTCTTGAACTGTTTATCCTTTGTGCATTGACATTAATAAGAATAAAATGAGGTCGCATAAAGACGTGGTCTATCCTTTATTACTAACAATAATCATAAATATTTTAATGTATTGAAATTTAAGAATATGTATCTGTTTTCGTAAAATTCGAACATTGGTTTTTTTCCAATTTTTGTTTTGTAGTTTTGTAGTCTAGTAATAGAATTTTTCGTATTCTTGCGTATAAATTCCTCAAAGCTTATTTTTTCTTTTTTAAATATCAAACGAATACATATCTACATAAGTCGATTATTTATTGTTTTGACATCAACAAAAATATTGATTCAGAGACTGAATATAAAGTTCCCCGTAATGCGGTTAAGGAGACGCGTCGTCTTGAAGCGTAGACGAATAAAAAATGAGCCTCAAAACTTCTAAACAAATTAATATTTCAAAGACAAGTAAAAAGCGCGAGGATTCCTAAAAATACTTTCGCATGGAAAAATCTTTTATCCGTAAATATACTTCAAAAAATACTATTAAATTTATCATTTCAAACAAACAAAATTAACAATGGGTACAATGGTTCTCCCGTCACTGTTAATAAACAAAGAATATTAGTGCGGTCTCTTAATTAATATGGACTAAAATAAAAAAAAACAGGTAAATGCAGTTTTTTCACTCCGTGCACCAATGCTTTCTTTGTGGCTAGTTTTTTCGGTGATAGATATCACCAGATGTACTATATAGCACAACATACCTATAGAAATATGTTTGTTTGTATCTCTGTTGGTCACAAGAACTCCTTCCAAACGGTGTAAGTAGTGACGTGACATTTTCACATCTCATTCTGGTTGCCATTTGTATGTCAACTGTGCTATTGTCAACCTTCGACTCTCTACTTTTAACTTTAAACTGAAAACGTTATATAAACGAGATAGAAAAGCGAATGCAAATATTTTTAAATATTAAGAGTTTCATGTTTGTGATTTGGTAGAAAGTGAGTTTGGTAAATTTGTACATCTTGGTGTGCATCTGAAATCGTCAGGCTAATCCACCGAACATGATATTGACAGGATTCTTCACGCTCTGCAAAAATGATAGCTTTGCAAATACAGTATTATATTGCGTTTCAAAATTTTATATAATAAATGAAGCAAGTCAAAAACGTTTTCAGTTGATGCAAGTGAGGCACAATTGTTCAAGGACACGACTGTATTCGATCTGAGAATGACAATCAATGGAACGCAATATTAAAGGGAGCTGCACATTCCGATTCACCATCAAAATTTCGCACACTCCAGTAATCCTTTCTTTGTGTAAATCTTTCAACCCAAAGCGTTTTGGGAGAACAATAAGGAATACATTGCATGAAGATATATTATTTTGAATATATTGCGTCAAGATAATCCTCACGTTGCTTTCAACTATACTGATGGCATCTACAACGATGCACTAATCAAGCTTGAACACATGATCGGAAAATCTCTGTCGTAGATCAACATAAGTCCTTTATGACATGAGTTGGGAAACGCTGCAAGAATCAGCATTTTTAAATCCAGATCAACAATCTGTTTATCGAGAAATTCTACGGCATTACAAGAGTTGGTGGCGTAATCTTTATCTTTTATTAATGCTATTTTCATCTTTTAACATTATTATTAATTGGTGGACTGGATTCTGTAGGTGTTACATTAGGCACGACCGCTATGTTGGGCGAAGCCGGGTAAAAATACTAGTTTTTTAATCTGTGTAAGCAGATAACCTATACCTCCAACACCAGCATTCTTAAAAATTAAAATGATTATGCCTTTATTGTGATTTTAAAAAAATTACATTAAATACTGAAAATTATATAGCTACAGGCGATTCTATTTTTATTTATTTCTTGTATTTTTTATATATCCTTTGAGTACAACAAAATATTTTACAGACTGTAAAACTTGAATAAAAGCACAAATAATGTTTGTGGTTAAAATTATAACGTAAATGATTTAACGTTTTCAAAAAACAAACGCACGAAGGTAAATGAATATTCACTCTAAAAGCTTAGTTTTCAAAGGCTTTTGAAAAGCTAGTTTCTATTAACAAGCTTTTGCCACCTTTCAGTTCACGTATATTTACATTTTATAATTTGTGCTCATTCTCTAAACAGGGATAATCCTTGTCTAGAGTTGAAGTAAGCGGTTTTATGATGGCTGATCTCACTGAAGAATAAATAAATAATAAATACGATTAAGATACAACCCCCAAAACCAATTTTCCACCCAGTGAACTGAGTTATTTGTGATATAACAATTACTTACACTACAGTAAACAAATTTATAAAACAATGATTTAAAAACTAGTTAACTCTTGAAACTTGGTTGATGTGCGCAGCACGCACATAAATAATTATTAGTATGTTCTGCTTAAAACCTATATACTACGCTTTGCTTAGACGCTCTTCAATATCTTTATCTCTACTCTTTTTTAGTGTTCTTTATTATAATATTAAATCTTCAATCATACTCTCAAATTTATTGGAAACCAGGCACTAAAAGAGCCCAGTCAGTAATGATTAACACCTCTATGCCTAACGTAAAGATTATTGTATATTCTCTGTTGATCAGTGGTGGCTAAACCATGGCGCATGCGCCAAACGTGGCGCATTGGATGATTTCAAGTGGCGCATTGCATATTTGGTTATTGTTTTGAAGTTGGTGCCATAACTGAATCCATCTTCATATTTTCAATACCTGAGTGCTCTCAGTTCAATTCATACAGCCTTCTTTTTCATTATTTCGCCCCATTTTCTTGACAATTTACATTAGTAGTAGGATGTGAACAGTGTGTGTTTGTGGGTGAGAGAGAATGAGACGCGGTACGATTGAAAGGCGGTATGATTGAGACACAGGACGATTAGGAAACGGTGCGATTGAGGATCCATGTGTTTGAAGTCACGTGCGGATGAGCGGCATATATAAATATAGTACATATTTTTCAAGAAAATATATTTATACATAAAAAGTGTTGCTTGCGGTGCAATATTATGCGTCGTGATGATTTATGGTAAACTAAAAAAGAATTGCTAATAAAATAGCCTTAATCCAATGATATTGTCAATATAAATTCAAAATTTATGGAAAAAAATTATTAATATTAAACTTAAAATTTGTGAGGATTGTAAAAATATAGTACTTATTTTTTAAGAAATTATCAAGGGTGCCACAAACCCTATCTACGCCACTGCCCCTATCCCTATTTTCCATCCCCAACCGTGAACGTTAGAAGGCAGAAAATATGCTTCAGTTGTATGGCGCATCTGAACTCGCCTGTGAAAATAATGGCGCATGGTATCCTAAAGTTTGGCCACCACTGCTGTATATCTTTATTATCTAGGAAATTAGCATAACCAATATCGTAACACAATATTTATTTTTAAGTATGATAGACAACAGTTACTTCAGGAATATTCAAAACATCGAAATACAAATAATAAATCAACGACGGAGGTGAGTCGTCTGTTTCACCATTCTTTGTTTCGGCTCGCGTATTATGTCCATTCACTTCTAAAATGTTTTGAATCGTTTTTTATTTTACCATTAAGTCACGTTGACTTTTTTTTGATAAGATGTGAAAACTTTAGATTCTTTTAATAGAAAATTCTTTTCATTTTATACTATTTTTTGTCATCACCTCCAATTTTTGTTTTCCCGTGTATTTATTTTTGTACGTCAGTCAATAATCCTTCATCGACTACTTACTGAAAATATCGCAATTCATAACATACAGTTCATACAAGTTTATAATTCATCAGGTAGACTATTACTAATTTCTAATAACTAGTACAATAATATAAAACATCGCACAGCGCAACATATTTTTATGAAGATTTTGAAGCAGTTTCCTTTTGGATAATACAGAATGTGTTCCATCTACCGTTTAAAGCAGGGTCAAAAGTCATTCTGTCTACTTCAAACTTCAACCGCTAGGTTTCCAAATATTTGTCAAGTGCAGCGGATTCCCGATGGGTGACCGCATTAACCAGGAGCAAAAGACACGTGTCAACAGCCACGTGAAACTGCGACACATATCCAACTCTCGCGGTTGTATTGTTTGCTGATAAATATTAAGCGCAACCACGAAACAACGTAAATGTTGATATGGGTATTTGTTATCATACTTTCAACCTAGTTATTAGAATAAAATTCTGAATTAAAGCACAATATAATTAACCATTTACTTCGAGGGAAATTTCGCAATAAAATTAAATTTACTGTTCACATAGCGTATTTATTTTTTTCAAACATTTCGCGATTTGTTTTCTTTTGTTTTATTAGTTTGAAATTTCGAAATTTAAAAAAATCCTTTCTAAATTATTTGGAAATTTGTTTTCTTTTTGTTTTACTGATTTGAACTTTCGATCAGGTTTAGGTAACCGTATTTTCATGAAAACCTCAATTCACTATTCAGTATAAATATATTTATTGATGCACTGATGCTTTGACGACATAAAAGTTTATGCGGCATGGATTGTTAATTACATCACATTAATTACATACATCACATTTTCTCTATGGTGTGACACAAAATTTATGAGAGGAATAGTACTGTAGTAATAATTTTGTAAATCATCGTCATAATAATTTTGAATTAAGTCAAAATTTAAGACATCGACTGAGGGTGCTTGATGGAATTTCAATATTAAATTTGGATTATTGAGATTTTGTACACTTCCATGTATTTTGTCACTAACGACCCGGGTTTCGCCTTTCGGCATCTTCAGGCATTCGAGCACACCTGTAAACAAATGTAAACAAATCATCAAAGATACCCTTAATACGCGTAGAGTTAATCCTGTCATTACTACGGAATTACTTAATATATTAGACGTTTGCGTTGACCAGAACTATTTTCAATTTGATAATAGATTCTATGAACAAACCGAAGGCCTTGCAATGGGAAGTTGTTTGTCACCACTATTAGCAGAATTTTACATGAACCATTTAGAAAACCTTATTTTCAGCAATAAAACAGAAGTTAGAAACGTAGTTTATTGGTTCCGTTACGTAGATGACATCCTTTGTCTATTCAATGGAACTGAGAGACAAGTTTCTAACCTTCATAATTTTCTTAACTCACTAGATGATAAAATTCAATTCACTTTAGAAGTAGGGGGCAAGAATATAAATTTCCTTGACCTTAATATTGATATTAAAAACTCCATTCATGAATTTAAAATTTACCGAAAACAGACGTTTTCAGAAGCCACGATCCATTTTAAGTCAGACCATCCTTTCTCATATAAATTGGCTGCTTTCCATTCTCAGGTTCACAGATTAGTCACTATACCTCTAAATAAATTTAATTTTGAAAACGAACTAAACATTATTAAACAAATTGCCATTAATAATGGCTATGAGGCGTCTCTTATAGATAGTCTTGTATCAAAAACAACGTAAATTAGCAGAAAAGATGCTATATTTCGGGAACTTGTCTAAAGACATAGACCGCCCTAGAATCTGGCATAGAATAAGTTATTTAGGTTGCACAAGCTTTAAAATTAAAAAACAACTCGCTGATAGTGTTAGACCGGCGTTCTATTGCAAAAACTCTCTAGGCAAATTACTTATTAACAATAAAGATAGAGTAAACTTTAAGAACAAATCTGGTATTTATAAATTACAATGCAATGATTGCCAACATTTCTATGTGGGTAAAACCACACGTACATTAGATATAAGGGTATCAGAACATTTAGCTGCCTTTAGATTAAAAAAAAGAAACTTCGACATTCGCAAATCACTTGCTAATGGAGAACCATACGTTTAATGCGGATGATGGGGTTAAACTGTTGCATAAAAACATGGGGGATCATAAATTATTTTATCAGGAAATTTTAGAAATTAATAGAGGCCAGTTATACTCCTTACCAATCTTGAATGAGCAACTGAACCTTCCTAATTCTCCGCTATTATATCCGATACGTTGAAACACCTAACAGATTTCACTAAATGTGGAATGATTGTATATATTTACCCATTCGTCGAATTACATCCCGTCAAAACCCACAATACTATTATAATTGTAAAATCACTGGTATTTCTAAAAGAAGTTGAAAAGCGGCAACCGCCTTCGGCAATCGCCACTCTGGTAATATGGTGTTTACAAAATAAGGATTACGACGATTTCCGAAATTTTAACTCAGGTATCGGTGTGGCTCTCAGACGTATAATGTATTTCCTCGTAAATGATATTTGTCGCATTTGTATCTTCTATATAAGCGTTAGAAACTGTTTACTGTCTCTCAGTTCGAGTCCATTCGTGTGCTCGAATGCCTGAAGATGCCGAAAGGCGAAACCCGGGTCGTTAGTGACAAAATACATGGAAGTGTACAAAATCTCAATAATCCAAATTTAAGTCAAAATTGCTGTAATATTTTAATTCCATTTCCGACTATTCAGAAAATATGCTTCTTATTTATTTCCATTTGTTAAAAAATATGTCAAATAAAAGATTCAATAAAATTTAAAACCGAACCTTACACGATCGATTGGATTGACAATCTTGTTGAATAATGACATTCAGATTGATAGTGTACGGTAGTTATTGAAGGAATGAAAGCATCTCATAGATCAGTAATTTTTTCATGAAAAATAATAGTGATTTATATCTAATTAACAACATAAAAGGTATAAAACTGAACCTTCGCTAACATTCATCTGTTTAAAAATGCTTCATGAAAATCTCTTAACGCAATTGTGAAATACTGGGGTATATATAATTATCGTTGATTATCTATTGTTAGGTGGTAATAAAATCATTAGTCATATGAAATTCATTGCACGCTCTCTCGGCTTTAAGAAATAACTCGTTTATTTGAAGAACTATGCCACGACGTCTAGACGGCAGATATATTTTATTTGGTTTTGCTAATGTTTATCCACCTTTCTTTTATCTACCGGAGAATCCTAATGCGACGCCGAAAAGACATTTCAAACACCGTGTACGACAGTGCTTTTCCATGCAATAATCTAAGGACTCAAGCCTAGACGTAAAGTGGGTACATAATAAAGCAAGTTTATTGGAAAACAGCGTCGACTTTTCATGAAATCTTACTTACACACTCGTTCCATAAATTTTACAAATTGTTTTTTTTTGTACTAGCGTTTTGTTGCCTTTAAAATTTCATTCAACATGCAAAGTCGTAAATAGGGATAACTACATTAAGACTTTTTCAGTACGCATTTTTTGTCGATTTGAAATCCTCTGCCGTTTTTATCTACAGTTAAGATAAAATTTAATTAATTTAAGACATCGACTGAGGGTGCTTGATGGAATTTAAATACCAAATTTGGATTATTGAGATTTTGTACACTTCCATGTATTTTTTCACTAACGACCCGGGTTTCGTTTAATGCGGATGATGGGGTTAAACTGTTGCATAAAAACATGGGGGATCATAAATTATTTTATCAAGAAATTTCGGAAATCAATACAGCCCAGTTAAATTCCTTGCCAATTCTGAATGAGCAGCTGAACCTTCCTAATTCTCCGTTATTATATCCTATACGTTGAAACACCTAACAGATGTCACTTAACGTGGAATGATTGTATATATTTTCTCTTTCGTCGAATTGCATCCCGTCGAAACCCACAATGTTATTATAATTGTAAAATCACTGTTAATTCTAAAAGAAGTTGGAAAGCGGCAATTCGCCACTCTGTTAATGTGTTGTTTACAAAATAAGGATTAAGGCGATTCTCGAAATGTTAACTCAGGTATCAGTGTGGCTCTCAGACGTATAATATTTTACCTCGTAAATAATATTTGTCGTATTTGTATCTTCTATATAAACGTTAGACACTGTTTACTGTCTGTCAGTTCGAGTCCATTTGTGTGCTCGAATGCCTGAAGATGCCGAAAGGCGAAACCTGGGTCGTTAGTGACAAAATACATGGAAGTGTACAAAATCTCAATAATCCAAATTTAAAATTTAATTATCAAATTAATCTAATTCATTAGAATATACAGATATATTAAACGTCGCTTATTATTTAGTACCTTTAATGATTAATTTTTGTCTTAATAAAATGTTTTAGTTTCATCGTTGGACATAATTATTACCGAATCTCAAAAGACCCAAGCCTATAGAATTTTCAACTTTAAAACAATGCCAATAAAAGAGGGAAATATGGAAGGCTTCTAAAAAAAGGAGTTATATGCCGTGCTGTATAGAATATACATGATGCTGGGAATTACTGCTGGTTGTAATGACTTTCTGTAGCTAGGTCGCCACCGAGAATATGCTGCTGAACCAGCGATATGACTAAGTCACCGTCCTGTCAGAATAACAATTCTTGTTGTTGGAGGCTCAACTCGCGCCACTTTGTGTATATTTTTAGATGATAATTTTCATATTTCAATTATAAATATCTCATGAAATGTTCAGATATGTAAATAAATACAATACACAAACATATTTAATACAGTATACGCTTAATTAAATGGGAGAGGAGTGACGGGATCATTTTTTGAAAAAATATGACGTGGTTAGTTTTAACATTCAAACATGTCGACTATTTTTAACAACAATATGATGGTATTTTCTCTGAATTAGCTGTTTTGAGAACAAAACATATCATAATTCGTAGCTAAAACAACATTGCAATAGTTTCGTTTTTCTCTAATAGATTTAATATACTTCCCACTTGATAAATGATAAAATTAAGAGGGTGTTCAAATAACTGTTTTGACTTAGCCACACTTTCTGGATGAACAAAAGTTTACTTAATGGCTAAACTACTTTAGTTGAAACGCTTTAATAATGAATTATATCTAAAGACATGCAAAAATACAAATACACTAAACGTTTAACATTATTAAATATCATTACTTAGAGGTGAAAATCTGCCAGTAAATAAAGCAATTACACAATAGTGTAAGTGAAAAAGAGTATTTCACGTTAGTGTACGTATTTACTTTAGGCACAGATTTTCTCAAAGATTGTTCTGTTACATATTAAAAATGCCGCTCTATGATGGACAAAAACAGAGTTAGTTCATGTAAATAGTAAATTATTTTAATTCCAATATATTGCATTAAATTGTTCATATTGATTACCTGTGGAATGTATTGCAAAAACATATCGTCGTAAGTCAGCAGTTTTCAACCTCTATGCTACAACGCGTCCCCTAAAAAAAATTTTTTTTTTGCATCTCATTACATTTAATTTTTTTAATCGATGTTATTATATATACACTTTTTAAATAATGAAATATTTATTTAAAAAAAACTGATAAATACAGTTAACAGAATAATAAGAAGATTTTATGGCGTAGCTAGGGGTTTTGCCATCCCCTCACCATTTTTCCTTCAAAAATGATTTAATATTTACAATAGTATTGGAATGAGGGTATCTAAAAAATAACATACTATTTATATATGTAAACCATCACGACACAGAATATTGCAAAATTTTCATGCACGAATAAAATTTCTTGAAAAATATGTATTATATTTTCACAATTACAAATTACAAATGCTATATTTAATATTGGTATTGTAGAGTGCCGCAGGCTTATTCTTGAACTATGTCAAATAATCTAGTCTTGAAAATATTTTTATATTTATAATTTATATAAAAATACAAAATTATTGATGCTTAATCCATTAATATATTGTACATGAAAATTGTTTTATATATTGTAAATTAAAATACATTAAAATTTAGGACAAGATGTTTTCTAGATTTTACTAACACAACATTAACTATTCACAAAAAAACATCAAAAAACAAATTATATTTCCTTGATATGTTCTTAGTAAAATCGTCAGCGACACTATCAAAATACATTTATCTGCCAGTTGGTGTTCTATTGAAATAATTGCAAGATAGTTTTATCGTAAATTGCAAACATTCGTTTTCAAATAGTATTTTATTAATTTCAACCACAAAATGATAATTCAATATCTTGTGACTGTTCACAACAATTTTTTCTTTCTGCCTCAACATTGAAACTTCATGACTATCCTTATAATATTTTTATTTGTCTATTCTACGGAATTTTCTGTTCAAAAATGCTGCCTCCAAAAGTATATTTTGTCATAATAAACATTCATTCACTGAATTTTTACAGTTATGTTACGATATGAGGTTTTATTTATTTGTAGATATTTCGGAATGAAAATTATTTTGTAATTACAAAATTTTGGCGCCTCCCGGTTGGAAACCACGGCCGTAAGTGATGCAATGGCTTACACTAAGAGATAGAGCAATGATAAAACTTTTGTGATAGTGACTACACGAATGTTGGACCGAAATTCAAAATATAATTTATCTCACCAATAAAATTATATCTCACATTCTTCAGAATTGCTATTCTTTTAAACTGAAATAAGCATTCATTAGATTATTATAAAAGTTGTTTTATGCATGTTACCATTTGCAGCATCCGCTACTAATTATAACTACACAACTGCTCTACTAACGAATACCACTAAGAGCTCTAAATTAAGCTCGTTTCATGTCATTTATTGCAGAGGACGGAAGCCATTGGCGGAGGGATACAAATTATTACATTTTTTTCAACGTTTCTTTGTAAAGTTTTTGAAGAAGATACAATATGTATTTCTAAAGAAATTTTGAAGTCAATTAAAACATTTATTATATTGTATGTTGCCCCCGTTCCAAAAAAACTACTCTGAACAGTCAAAAAAGTCGCATTATAAATCGTCTGTACTTGTACTACCATGCTCTAAAAACTCTATTCATCAAAATTAATCTCCTTTGGTAAAGCAAGCAGGAATGAAAAATATATATAAAAAAACACTTTTAATCATATTAAATTCACACATATTAATACGATATTTTTAAATTTACAATATAAACTTCTATTATAACAATTTTATGAATTTTCTAATGTTTATTTTTATATATGGGCTTTTAATTTATAATCAAAAGGCATTGATAACATTTCATTGTTTGTCCTTTTCTGAGCGTAATAAACTGGGCATAGAAAATTGGGTAACTGACAACTATTAGTGTTCTCTATACTTCATTTTACGTTGGACAAAGTAGATTGAATGGCTAATTTACTACAATTTTGCCAAATACTCCAGTAGTAATTAATACGTTCTATGTTTGTTGCGGAAATTGTGAAACAATAAAATATGGTCATGTCTTATCAAGAATTAACTTTATCAATGATTGAAAACATTAATTACATATCTATATATAAAAATGAAGATTTATTAATTTGTTTGTTTGTCCTCTTTGCATTCCTTTACCATTATCCGATTTCGATCAAACTTTGTTGAGTTGGTGTGCGCACACCCGTGAAGGTTTCTAAAGAATAAATGTAAATCTAAAATCTAAAAAAACATCTAAAATAAGAATCAAAATACGAACGACTAGCGACATCTCTGAATCAGACGGAAAAAAATATTGTATATACAAAATAGAGGCCTGCTCGGGCCCGTAAAGGCAATTCACAGAGCCCGGGTAAGGAATGCAAATTTAAGAAAAACATGTCGTACTATGTTCAGGTCATGAGTCAGCCATAAGGCAATAGTATCCATAATAAGTTATTTCATATGTGCTATGAATATTGTTAGATATATGGAAACTGTGACAACAAACATGTACTGTTTGAAAAGTATAAATGAATTACTATATTAAAAAATAAATTGGGCTTTTTCAGGCTGAGAAAAATAAATCTGGGCTACGAATCGGATCCGGGTAACAAGTAGTGTGATATTGAGACGGGCCGGGAATGAAGATAGCGGGCTCAAACTGGGTAGTTTTATGAAATTTCGGCCCGTGCAGACCTCTTGTCCAAAAGCACTTCAATAAACAGAATTAAAACACAAACTTCTTTTTTCTTTGAATGGCATTGCAACGCATGCCGGGTACTCGCTATCAATATATAAAAATTAATGTTTGTTTTTCTCGTTTGCCTTCCTTTACCATTCATACGATCGCGATGAAACTTAGGTAAGTTGCTGTGCGCATACCCGCGAAGGTTTCTGAAAAACTAAATCTAAAAAAATAAGAAAAACAAAAAGAATCAAATAGATACAAACAGCAACATTTCAGTTCGTGTGTGACATTACGAGTGGTGTTAATTGTCAAATTCCAATCACCGGTGTTAAATGGAAATTTGGAAGAAGATGACTATACTGTTGCCACGCATCCCAATCCCCACGATTCCGACATATATGCCAGTTGAATTCAAACGTCTGCAGTTTCCGGTGCGACTTGCATTTGCAATCATCAAAGCACAGGGACAATCGCTACAAGCGTGTGAACTAAATTTGGAAAATCCATGCTTCTCACATGGACAGCTGTATGTGGCCTGCTCACGCGTCGTAAAACATTCTGATTTGAATACTTTCCGTGCGTGTGCTGGGTACTCACTAGTATACAATAAAAATATTTTGAGGTGTGTTTTTTTTATTATTTAATTGGTTGCAAACCACACGTTTCCGACCCTTATTTCGAAATAATGAGTGGGGATATATAAATTACTTATCGTTAGAGCTTTCAGATTATGTATATATTCTAGCTTATGTCATTAAGCTATTATAAATGTGAATGTTGTTTTTCATATAAGCTACATTATAATACTACTTCCTTCAATAGATTAAATCATTCCCCAGAATATTGATTACATTGATTGAAGTAATAGTTATTCTCATTTTCAGCGATACAAATGTATAAACTTATTTATATTTAATTCTTGTACACTGTGATCATGGTGGTATTGCTACACTATGCAGTGTGACTATCTGGCACACATCCTGCGGATGCCTCCTGGCTACTTCAACCTTACCTCTTCTTCCAACCGGTGGGATTCTAACATCCCGAAGAACCACCGTGTACTTAACCAATAGGTGTACTTGAAAGAACTGAAGGTTGCTAAATTGTGAATCAAAGTGATTGACGTTTGACAGACAATATTGGTGCCGCATGGTAACCATATGATCTACATAACGATCGGATATATCCGAAGAGAAAAATATGCATACCTGTAATTACATAGTAATTATTTTTAATTGTTTCATAACTATGACGAAACGATCTCTACAAATGGACTTCGCCAAAGAGCAAATCCGATTATAAATACATACCAAATTATATTATTTTAACCCAAAAGTTAATAATTATCAATATTCAGTTTGTTTTTCGTAATAATACTGCATTGCATTTCAGAGTAGTAATATATGCATATATATATTATATTCCTGAATTCAGTACAGGTGAAACTATTTGATTAGCTTTAATAATTTGGTATCGAGATAGTGCAGCGATTATTTCTAATAACTCGCAATATAGTGCATACAAAATATGTTCAATTAAACTTAGCGAATCTTTCATCATAAATCATTTAAATTACGGTGTAGGGATACATGTGTGCTATAATTTGAGTTGGATATATACTCATATGTAAATGCTACGAACATAATGACTTCATTAAAGATCTAAAAGAAAGGACTCATAACACTACATGAATTTAATGTTCTAAATTGAAATAAATAAAGATTAACATATTAATGAAATTTTATTTTATTTATCTTTTTAAAGGGAAACCAATAAACCATGGATGTCGATTTGTACATAGTACATACAGATAACGGATATCAATCATACGGAATGCCGATTGTTTTATTTCTAACAGAAATAATAGAAAATTTGGATTATTGAGATTTTGTACACTTCCATGTATTTTGTCACTAACGACCCGGATTTCGCCTTTCGGCATCTTCAGGCATTCGAGCACACGAATGGACTCGAACTGAGTAGCTCTTAAATTATAGAAATAATAGACTTTAGTTTCAATAGTTCTGCTTTTATTTTATTATTCTAATAAATGACATGCCTTCAATATTTTAGTAGAAGTAATATACACTATACGAGTGCGTAGTTAATGGAGAAATGTTAAACTCAATTCCTTTTTGATTTTATGTTTTGTAAATGTATTTATAAAATCCACTTGATG
This sequence comes from Himalopsyche phryganea, assembly GCA_022494535.1. NCBI lineage: Eukaryota > Metazoa > Arthropoda > Insecta > Trichoptera > Rhyacophilidae > Himalopsyche > Himalopsyche phryganea. The sequence goes on along the minus strand of JAGVSL010000008.1, from coordinate 5,783,755 downwards.
TAATATTTCTACACGTTTCCGTGTACTTTTTTTTAAATCAGAACCTACGGAAACATTTAAGAAATATGCCAAATACTTCATACAGAAAAACATCGTTGAGGGTCGTTTTAAACAACAAATTGTACATGTTTAGGGGGGAAATTGCCAGTGACCACATTTCACAGCGCGCAATGACGATCAAACGACAATCACCAGTCGGCAGAGTCAATTAGTGGTCAGTTTCTAAGCGACAGTACTGCCCAGTACCTACGTACTTTAGTGACGTCCATAGCTAGGGGGTACAATAACCCTCTTTTAGGATCTCACAACAGTTACCGCAAAACATTCGACACCGTTTTACTTTCATTATTGGTTTCACAGCAATACCAGTTTGCCAGTGTCCATTCAAAAGGTTTGTTGAAAATTAAGACGGTATTATAAAATAATGAAAAAATATCTACCGAGAACCGTTTTAAAGTTATAAATATTTATTTGAATCAACTAAAATCTTATTCAGTTGAAATTGCGAACTAGCGATGAAAATTATATTTGTAAATAATTGCTATTGTATTTTTATTTAAAGAGAAATGAGAACTAATGCTGTAGAAGCAAATATATGAAATTAATCTATTATGATGATGACTACCCTTCGATTATCAAATCAATTTACGTCCACAAATTGAATAGAAAAATAATTGTCCTATATATGACACCTGTAACTTTGTAGTGGGATTTTACTGTATTAATGTAAAAATTCAATACACGTAAAATAGAAATATACAAATTCAAATACAATATAAATGTTAATTAATACTCACACTAAAACCAACTGTTTTGTTTATTGTTTGAGTTTCTCTAGTGAGTATCACTTTTAAGTTTATACAGTAACTCTTCTTCGACCTTTTTTGTATTTATATATTTTATGTCATTATGTCTATATCACACAATTTGCTATATTCACGAGAGGAGAGTAGAAAACCGTTAAATCAAAGAGATACCAGTAATACAACTGTGGGTCGTCACTTTACCCAAACATGGCAGACAGATTTTTCTATAAATAGAGAACGGCGTGTGGGGGGAGAAACAATGTATCTATTCACATTTCAATGCTACGTATTATTTTTTTCATTACACCCCAAACATAACAAATGCTTTCTACAAAAAATATTTTTGATAAAAAAAACGTTACTATCTGTCGAGCAATCAATTAGTTAAGTATATTCTATTAGTGTAAAAGAATGTCACCGCGAGGTTTACTCAAAGTCGAATATACGTGAACGTTATTTGACATTTCCCATCGGCTTGACAGGAGGTCAGCTGACTGTTGATCGCTAATGGCATGAGCGATAGAGTGCCTCAACAAGTTTGACAAAATTCCTTCAATCTCTCATGAAATTGGTTAAATCATTAATGATTTTAAATTTTGTTGAACATTTTGTCATTAAAGCCTCGACTTCAAGCCAACGAGAACGCGAGTCTATTTGAAGTGATTTTAAATCGGAGACTCGTCAAGCCGCTTTTCTCGGGTTAATAGTATTAGCAACTTCACAACATTTACAAAAGTTAGCAGTAAATATATTTGATATATATACCGAGTAATGACAGAATTGAAGAAAATTTTGATAGAATGCATTAAATAATATCGTCAGTTTAAATTGAATTAGATATTTGACAAAATTACTAAATTTTCACGCTCCCTTTAAGTTTTTTTTAATTATTTTGTAAATTACTTACGAACGACATAAGTTTTGTGATATTTGAAATGAGAATTCACAAATTTACCTACGACTATTCCATGAATAACAATTTTAAATATTACCTTATAAGTTCGGATGGTCCACAGTGGTCTTAGATATAGATTCAGAATCACTTTAAGTTCTTTAAGTAGCAATGTTTATATTGGAAGGGAAGAAACTTCACGGACAAACCTCGGTATAATTAATATAAATTTACTAAAAATTATTATATTCCATTACAGTCAAACATTGACAAAGCGCCAAAAAATTTATCTTAAATCTCATCAGATAAAAACCACAAGCACCTATGTCCAAGATCTCAAATTTAAATTGAAAAAATCTGAATTTTATATTAACCTTGACGGGATTTTAATTCAGACCTAACTGATCTAATACTAATATATCACAGATACCGATGGATGATTTGAAGGTGTTAGTTCCAGACAAGACTTCAAAAACAAATCTAATAAAAACAAATATGATTAATAATAGGATAAAATAGCAAAGTATTTAGTTCTACAAAATTTTCATCAAGTAGTTGATAGCTATTTCGGCTTTACGCCATCGTCAGAACTATAATAAGTTATACATAAATAAGTTTAAGAAAGATTTTGTAGAACTAAATTCTTTGTTATTTTATCCTATTTTAATGGAGTTCGACCAAGTAAATGCCAATTCAATCAATAATATCCACAAATACGATTGTCAATTTTATGAATCGAATTGGAATTAGCATGGACGAGCTCCATTTATAACAAAGTTAAAAAATAATGATAAAAAGTATTTATTTCCACAATAATTATGTTATAAAGCTATGTCGACTTGATAACATTACATGTTTCAAATTATAATATCACGAAATGACACGACGAATTTTTTGAGATTTTTTCTGATTGTAACAAAATTAAATAACCATTTTTGCAACTAATGCTGTTATTCGAATTGAACTGAGTATATTATTAATTTGTTTTGAAAATAAATCGATTCTAGTGTGTTTATTTTTAGTGCTCGTACTAATATTAGCTTAGAGTGTTTATAAAAAAAAAAATTGTCCAAATAAAACATTTTACAGGAGTGTTCATTCGTTTTGACCTCACAGTAGACGGTCCGATTTGCTTACATCTATGATGGAAGGATCAATTCAATATACAAAAGGGTAGACATGTGATTGTTAATAAGGTCACTGGATTATTGATCGTGTATTTTTTATATAATGCCGCACTAAAGAACTATTTTAAAAGAATAAAAATTCTTTGCGGGGATTTCAGCATTTTATATACAAAATTGGTATTTAAAAACTTTTACACATTAGAATTCGCGAATAATTATTAATATATTTCGTTCATGCAATATGTTATAACGATAATTCAAGAGTAATTATTTTTATACATTTGATTAAGCCGTCTTAAATTACATTATACTATTATAATTATATGACAATGAGAATGAATGTTCTTAGAACTAAGACATTTTCAGTCTCTTTGATTGGATGTAAATTAATGTATTTAAATTGTATATTTTTTACTATTTCTGCTCCCAATTTGGACCATATGGACTCTTAATGGAGGCTGAAAGAAGTTTTTATACGTTAACTGTTTATTTCTCAGTTACTCAACCTCTCTTTTTCAAAGAGAGTAGGGATATAAGGATAAGTTAGAACAGGACAAGTCTTTTGCTAATCGCTCTCGCTACGCCCGTACCGGGATTTGAACCGGAGACATCTGTAACTGAAGTCAAAGATGTTGAAAACTGCACCATGAACCCGAAAATATATTACGAAAAAGTTATTTTTAAAATGCTTCTCAAATAATCGAAACGCGTGTCATACCTAAAAACACAACCGATGGAATAACAAAATTTTCAATTATAAATTTATATTACATCTAATCAACCAGTAATGAAATAAACTAACACCAATTTGTAATTTTCGCAAACTGATAGTTAAATAATAATCCAATGATTGGCAAAACTTTATTTATCTACTGCAGGGTTTCCTAAGCTATGTTTCGTGGAACACCAGTGTTCCGCTGAACCTGAATACTTGTTCCGCGACAATGTGGAAAATTTTATACACTACAATACATTTCAAGATCTTCTACTTCATATTGAAAGGCGAGTGATGATCAATTTCCATTGATGTTTATGACATCAAATATTTTGGTACAGGTAGTTTAACGACAGTTACCAAAACTGACATTTTTTGTAAATCGGCCACTCGTTTTTCTTTCAAGACACACTACTATTACTTTTTTTCTACAATTTATTCATGTGAAGCGATTTTCTTATGATGCTGCAACAAAGTCAAAATGCAGGAACAGGCTCGATACCACACCATATGCAGAATGCAACTTACCAATATTGTGCTTGATGTCTGATATCAAGAAGATATGCAATTCTAGAACTCAAAATCATCGAAGTCATTAAGTGCTTTATTTATTCATATTTTTATGTTTATATTATATTATAGTTTTACATACAAAAATAATTACTAAATAATTAACATTTTTTTTGGTGTTATAATAACATTTCTTTTTTAATTTTTACTAGTAGGAATTACCCAACCTAAAAAATAAGCTTAGTGTTGCATTGCAGAAAAGGTTTGAGAAACCCTGATCTACTGCATAGTACTTAACCCAAGCGTCCATCTTTCTCCTACGGATGTTCACCTCTGTATAATGTTCATATTTATCAAATAATTTCCAGAAGTTCCTCAGAAGCACTTATTCAAAGCTTCTGAGGAATTCCTTACTTGATAGCTTCTACAAGTAACAATCTACCATGTAAAAGGTTCCCTGAAATTCCCAAGGTATACGTTCATCATTCTGTACTGTATGTTCACATTTACAATCTGGCCCATTATCAATCAACCTCGCTGAAAAATCTTGGCAGCCAAGTGACCATTCCCGACAATGTATAATATTGAGTATTTTGTGGTGTTTTTGAAATACTTTGTATCGACAGTAGTCATCAAATTGCCATCTCATTATGTACAGAAACATGTCCAAGAACATTTATCATAATATATACTGTACCTAACATACAATATTTTTTATCTGGAATGTTTTAATTAGTATGAATAATTAATAATACAAGTTTACATTTCCACAGTTTTCTGACCGTAGACTTTTTATGTTCCATAAATACAATTTGATCCCTGGGTATCGTAAAATCCACGGAAACTAACATTATAGCGACAGCAAATGTTTAAAAGTTACATTTTATATGAGAATGTTCGCCGTGGAAGAGTTTTAGGATGGGAAATGTTCAAATGGACAGTTGAAAAAGCTAGGTCACTTTGCGAGCTTTTCTTGGAAAAGTTTGTCCGATCAGTACCTCTCTCCGAGTTGCGTTAATACTTTAAAGACACTATCGAAGCCGTGTTCCTCTATCCTCGCACACAAGTAGTTTACTCAGTCTTACCATCACATCATTAGAGTTAGCTGACAGTTTAATGACGTCATTAAGATACCAACAATTACGTTTATTTCAATCTAACTTATCTAAACTAACCCAAGATATGACACAAATAATTTTCAAAACTTTCATTTAGATTTTCGAATTTAGTGAACATGCTATTGATCGATTGGTAAACTTCCCTTTAATTTTAAGTGAATGAATCCACCTGAAAAAATTTTTAACAGTATGACAATCGTTCTCGAACCAGAAATTTAATAGTATTTAATCAGTTTAGTCAGGGGCATTTAGTTATCATATATTTCTTCCAGCATGTATGACAGCCTCAATGAGATTGTTAAATTATCAAAAATATTAAGTTATACTACTCTAGCAGTTGACATAATCAAACGAACCTTACCAAAGCGATATTGATTTTGCTCGTGATGAAAGAAACCGGTCCTGATCATTATAAACATGTGGAAGTAGTACAAACAAATTGCGTTTTATTTTAAAAATACAGTGCCTTTCCACCAAAAATTAGCATTTAACACCTTAAAAGTGATTTAATCCATTCTTTTTATAAACTCTAACACATTGTTGAGTTTTATCTAAATAACTTCACTTTTTTTTCATTTATTTTTATCATGTGTTTTTATTTCTTCAAGACATCTTAAAAATTCAGACCAATGATATTTTAACTTTTTTATTTATTAGCTGTGAAGAGAAATGAAATATTATTAAGAAATGGATATTGTATATTCCAATTCTTCGTAATTTTTTCTAGAAGTGAAGTTTACTTTATAGTTGAAATATTAAATAGTCTTAATGCTTCAGATTTCTAAAAAGTATGATGCAGATCATTACTGATTACTCAATACTGGATATACACCAAAAGTTACAGAACAGTCTAAGCGTAATCGTGTACTTCACAAAGCATATAATAAATTTGATCGTTTTCTACTTTTGGCTTATTAAATTGATAGTCATAATATTTTTTTTGGAAAAGCACCAAATTGAGAATGTTGTCTTACATTATAACAGAATTTATGATAAATAATAAGCTTCGGAGTGGCATTTAAATCTCGTGGTCGGTGTTTTGGAGGAAGCCATATTTGCACTGTAAACTGACGATATACAAAATGCGACAACTTAATGGCAGCGTAATGTGTTGTTTCAGATTAATGATAGAGCTGATAAGTCAATTTTTATTATTCTATAAAAAAGAAAAACATTTTTATGTATACAGTTTGGAGTAAACACGGACAATAGGGAATCAATTCTTATACTACTGGCATCCCACAAAATACGAGACAAGTACTCAATAGTTTTCCAAGTCAACCTTCATAAATGGAATCACGATTAGTGTAGTTGTATAGTGTTTTCTTCTCGAGAATTTCTCCTGAAAAATGCCAAATCGAGAATCTCATTTCACGGGAATTTTTATAAATCAATATTTATTGTATAACGCAAAATTTTTACGAATATTTTCGATTCATAGACAACCGTTTCCTTTTTTGTATAGGTGCTCTTTTATTGAGCGGCTCTATGCCAAAATTCTTCTTGGAAGGTTTTATTAATATGGTTCTATGTATCACAAAAAAAATTACAAATTTCTAGCGAGCAAACTCGTCTTATCTTTAGAAAAGTAATAAACGAAGCCACTCAATGAACGTTCCGAACGTGTTCGTAAGAGAATCCGAAATCCGAAGATTTCAGACAATTACATCTACATTTTATGACGGTTGGAAGATGGTTTGTTCACGATGTTTACACTTTTTCACTTTCTCGAGAAATTTGAGAAGTAATTTTGAGAATTATCCTTTCTCGAGAAATGAAAATCAACGAGAAATCAGAATCACGAAGTGTATAGATGGTGGGAATGCTTTTACGTTGACACTAGCCACTGTTGTCCAGTTTCACACTTTTTTTTAAATAATCGCATCTCGGGAACTAAATTGTCTCAACTATTTTTCCTAAGTGTTACACTTTCAACCAAATTGGAATCTTACCTGACCGAACATTGGCAATATTTAACAGAGGGAGCGAATCGCATTAAGGTCCTGACAGAGTTCGTGCAGTCGTTTCGCTTGCACGTATCAAACGTTCAAGTAATAAACTGTCTGCTCGTTTTATTGGGTCGAAAGTTGTGCAACGCGGACATACTCGGCCTAGCTGTATTGCGCGGACACAGTATCGCGAAAGCAGCCACCCAGTGCAGACGATACTAATCCGGAGACTCCCCGCTGCACCTACCTTTGTTTCGTAAACTTGGCTGAACCCGCCACACCAGTGATCACCATTTTTTTTTTGCGTATTTATACGGCAGAAAAAAAATGCGTTACTACAATACGAAATAAGACAATGTATTTCCCAGATTACCTTAAGAAAATAGCTGTGGAAACTAGTAGCTACAGATTCATTCGAAGTACTCTCATTGTTCATCCGTATATTGACATATAAGCACACGCGTACTTCACTTTAGATACGAGTACTACCAACAGTTAACAATGAGAATCGTTTCTTATTATGTAAAGGCAATAAAGAGGATCGGAGATTTTATAATAGGAATTGGTAATTTTCTTATTAAATTATTCCATTATCCTAAAAATGGAGAAAGAATTTAACAAATCTTTCATAACATGTATTTTGTGGTTTAAAAGCCTAGTGGTTACAGTTAATCATATGCTTCAGTTCCTATTTGAATTCTCGGTAAGGTCATTTTATTTCATCACAAGATTTCTTCAATTTAACACATTTCTTTTGCTTAAGTGCTTTTTTCTCGATGATATTTCAAAAAATAAAAAGCGTATTTTGATTAGCTGTAATATCAAACATATATGATATACTTAATTAAAAATCATACTTTTTGAGCCACGTTCGCTAAGTATTTTACAATGACTAGCAAGTCAAAACTCAACATCTGTTTTCAAAGTAAGTAAAGTTATAGCTAACAAGACTTAACGGGGTAACAAATCATCGCGTTGTCAGCTACTGAGATAGATTAGATAAAATTGAAATGTTTCTTGAAATGTCTATATATATAACTTTCCAGCAAGAGATCTAAATTCAAGCGTGCAGTACGTCAGCGTACAGCGTTACCCGCTGTGCTACAAGGCTACACGGAAAATTGGCACTAGAAATTTAATTCAGAAAAAAATCATCTGGCGACTCGACGATGATATTACACATCATCTGATCTAAAGAACAGACCGAAATGAAGAAGAATAAAAACAATTATATTCCAGGCATTTTATATTACAGACGAACACATTCTCTTGTGTTGTTAATTTGCTTAGTCCATATTATCATTTGCACGTTATACCTACACTTACAACATGCCGGTTGTAAATGTGTAGTGGAATTATGCTTTAGAGCCTACGTGCCTACTTCTTCTAATCTGAATTGTTTACGTACCTAATTTCGTTTACGGCAAGGTAAACTTTACGCTATACTCTCACATATTACTTAAATTAGCGAAAGATGTTGGATTGTACGTACAAGCTCTCCCATGATAATAGTAACATTATTGACTTAGCAACATTTAGCGCTCTTAGTGCTGCCTAGTTTATTTCATTATCACGGCTGAAAAATATAGCACTCTCAAAATGATTACTCTCGGGTTCCTGTAACGAATATTCCTAAACAAGTCTTAATGCGGACATTGCGTGTCCAAGTAATTGATTATTATTCACTTGAGGTATTTTTCTTATTTTATGTAATTGAATTTTTTACCAACAGGCGGCGTCGCGTGCCTCGGCAGCAGTCACTAGCGTCTGTCCGCCAAGTCAGGAAAACACACTTATGATAAATCATTTCACATTTTTAACCCCCGAAACAATTATTACGAAATTGTGTGTTCTTTGCAAGGGCTGTATTTATTCATTAATAACACCGCTTTGCCTTTCTTTAATTGATATACCCCACATAAAAATTTGAATGCGAACAGAATGACTGTTTTTACTTTTTTTATTTGTACTATACTCAAAATGTTCAATCAATGTACGGCTTTATATATAAAATGTGGCGATATCGATGATGTTTTCATTCCTTCCTGCTGTCATTGATGGGGTGAGCGACTGACTCACTACCAGTTGCCGTTAAAATCAAATGTGCTGATTTGCTCTGCTTTAACAAAATCACTTTTAGTAATCACTTTAAAAACAGACAGGGTAATTCACTCTGATTTGGGCCGGGGCTCAAAGTGAAAACCGAATTAAACAGCGTTTTATTAGTAATTATTTTGCTCTTTGATACAAACTTATTGTGACTTATTTATAAATATCAAATCACTATGAAAATTTAAAATAAACAGTTATATATTTAGATATTGCCATTTATGCTGTCCTGGTTGTCGTATTGCGGGAAAAGATTTATTGTGCAGAATAATTGGGTGACCCTTTCTTTGACTATTTTCAAAAATGTTACCAGTATATTGCTTTTCACATTAAGTGTTTAAGGGCTGAACCATGCTATCAGTCATCAACATAAAATAATACATCACTTTATGATTGTTACAAGCTTTTTATGTAATCATCGAAAACTAAAATAATTGTAATAGCAATTTTTAAGCTTTTACTTTTATATCTATATACATAAAAATGAATGCATGTTGGTTTGTTTGTTTGTCCTCTATGAACTTCTTTGCCATTCATCCGATTTCGATGAAACGTTAGGGAATTGTTGTACGTACACCCATGAAGGTTTCTAAAGAAAAAAAATTAAATCTAAAAACTAAAAAAAGAATCAAATATGTACTACTAGCAACATCTCGGAAAAACCTTCTGATTTATTCGTGTACGCACCAGACTACGTTCGGGTCATGAGTCAGCCATAAGGCAATAGTATTCATAACTTAAATAATTTATTTCACATGTGCTATGAATATCGTTGGAAATATGGAAAGAATAACATATTTTGTTTGAATAGTATAAATGAATTACTATATTTAAAAAAAAACGATTTATTTCGGGCTGAGAAAAATAAATCTGGGCTTCGGATAACAAGTGTGAAATTGAGACTCAGGCTTGGGCAGGATCGGGCTGAGCCTGAAGATGATGGGCTCGGATCGGGTAATTTAATGAAATTTTGGTCCGTGCAGACCTCTAATCCAAAACACTTCAATAAACAGAATTAAAATACATACCCATTCTTCTTTTGATTTGCATTGCAACGCATGCCGGGTACTAACTAATTAATTATAAACTCGGAAGCCGTGTGCCATTCTTTCTCCTAAATAGCAAAGCACTGTTAGGTTCACAAGTACAAATTTTCATATCAGATATGATAGAATACATTGATAAAATCAGGAAGAATACTTATTCTTTGTTCTGATTCAAAGGATCAAATAGAATAAGGTGTTTGAAAAGGTTACGGACATCTTACGTAAGTGTGTGGCTCAATTACAATGTTTCTTTATTTTACAATCAAATCGAAAGACACCCAACCAAAGCTAATGGCAGTGCTAAAGTATTTAGTGTATAAAAAATATTCTTAACTAAAATTTTAAGTGTGGTTAATATGTATCGTGTACCATTGTTTGGAAAAATTATTTAACTCGTATATGGAAAACCAAATACATTTATAAATCTCCGATATACCACCATAGTTGATCTAGCGAAAAACGAAGATGGGGATTTTTTCACATTCATAAACAATTAAAAAGTGTTTTTTAAGTACGATAGAAAGAGTGTTATTTGAGGATAACCTTTTGAATGCTGCCTGTTGTCTATTGCTTGTATATTAAAGATATTGTAGATTGGTAATCTATTTCGTTTAAGAATTATAGTTTACATTAGCATATAGATTTTTATTATTATTTGTTGCAAAAATCATCAACAAGTTATGACAGGGTCAATCTTTGACATTATAAAGAAAATGTTATTTATGCTTTTTCGTAATATTACTGTCATTCATGTCTATTTCACCAATAATTATTTAAAAATTTTCAATGATGGTATCTTTTCGTACACTTGAATCTATCGCATAGAATATTGTATCACGGAACTAAAATGGCTCGCTTTTCGTAACATAGAAAAAAAACTATAAATTTCTTTGATCTCAAAAATGGCTTTCAAAAACTATCAAAATTTTAACTAACCCTCCGGTGGTATAATAAGAAAGAATAAAGCTATTGATATTGAAGTTCATAAAAAAACTGTTACATAAAGGAACATCAAAAGAATATCGATTTAACGGTACGGTGAACATAGACCGACATCTCCAGTCCGTGCACGTCCCACTAATCGATATTTTCGTGGGCGAATCTTCAAGACGAAGAAATAATTCGGATTACAAAGAATCCTTTGAACATAGTAAATTATTGAATTTATATTCTCGTTCTTAAGTGATGGGGGTGGGTCCTGGATCTCATAATTGTGACGTTGAAAGGGATTGTTCTGGTATCCGCAAGTATCTGATTATGTCTTTGAAGGCTTTGTTTTACACAAAGAATGTTTTTCTACGTGCCAACTGACCAGTAAAGAAATACTGATTAAATTAGCGCAACCATGCTTAGAAAGAAACACAATGTTTATTTTTCACTCATTAAATAGTTGTTTCTTTAGAACGTGATAATGTTTTAATGGAAAAATCTCAAGATACACATTATATACACAGTAAGAAAAGTTTTACATCTGATAAATCAAAAAATTTTCACAAGAAGAACCGACAAAGTAATGCGTCCAATAAGTTACTACAACAGATTCATAAATGTAATTCATAATATTACAAATGAAAACGTGTGACGTAATTTATCAGAGTGAAATTTTCTTCCTGAACGGTACAAAAACTTTGAGAACGTGATTGAATTCAAGGTTTTGCATGAATGACGCAAACTTCTTCTAGAGCCAAAGGTCATATTGTAATAAATGACGAAAGCTTATGCACGATTAAAAAAACGTGAGAAAAAGACAATCAAATTATTTACTCCATTGTACCAATTTCATGATAAAATATTACAATAATTTTACAAAATGTTGATTCCAGTTATAATTAAAAATATTGACTGTGGCTCCGTGATGGAATTTCAATATCAAATTTTAATCTTTCAAGTTTTGTAAATTTGGATAAGTTTTGTCACTAATGACTCGGGTTTCGTTTTTCGGAATCTACAGGCATTCGAATACACGGATGAACTCAAACTGAAGATTCAAATTTAATTCCAGTATATTTTGATGTATTTTGGTATATCGGCGTCCGTGGCGCAGTTGGCAGGGTCGTGGCCTATGGCTAAGGATGTCTCGGGTTAAATTCCTGGTGCGGACAGTTTTCATAAATTGATATTTCAATTTCTGTTTGTAGTTCGAGTGTTTGTCTTGTCTAAAACTGCCTCCTTACCCACCCATCCTATCCTCACGGGGCATAGTGAGAGCGATTAGCTAATCACTAGTCCTGTCCTAGCCCTATCCTTCTATCCCTACTCTCTTCGATAAAGATAGGTTGAGCGACTGAGTAACAAACAGTTCCCATAGAAAAAAATCTGTGGAGATACCTCCATTAGGAGACCATATGCTTCACATTGGGAGCGGACATGGAAAAAAATATTTTGAAATAATCATTGGCTTAATAAAACTTCTTTTCCACAAAAAGTATACCAATAACTCTGTGAAAAATATTTTGGTTTTTACTTTTGTGTATATTTTTTTCAATTTAAAAACATTTCACAGAAACACAACTATTAGCTTAAATAATTTCAATGTTTTCCAATTCAATGTAAAAATTGGAATAATACGAAACTTTAATATTGAGTTCAGAAATCATTAATTTGGTAGTCAATAACTCAAATGACTTCCAGAGTTTCGACGGTCGCTTTTCATGCAAAACATTCCGAAGAATAATATTTTTCCGATGTAAGGAAAACAAAAACTTTTTTGTGAAATTATCGATAAAATAGTGAATTTACAATTTAGATGGGGTATCGAGAATTTATTTGCGCGCCATTCTGAACATCGGAGTAAGTAATTCAAATTCGGAATGGTAATTTTGCATTATTCCATATTCAAAATAATATCATGATCTCGAGAAAATATTACGATCAGTTGCCAAAATGAAATCAACTCGGCTGTATAATGGCTGATTACTTTGACGATTTCAAAATTATATTTTTTATCACTGTATATATTATTTACGAATTTTGTATAAATTTTGACATTCCTTGTTCAAATAAATCAACTATTTTCAGAAATATATAAAATTCTAATCCATCTTATATTTTTTTCAAGAAAATTTAAGACTATTTATCAATATAATAGTGTGGATTCAGTATTTGTTCTTTAAACAAACACACTACTCCATTATTTGAAAAAATTTACTATCCTTGTTAAAATCCTATTTCTTAATGTTAAAATAGTCAAATGGGCTTACAAACTTTATCTAAAACATTCGATAATTTATTTTTTTGTAAAATAGGACACACATTTTATTATATTTTATTACTGTAACCAAAGCGCTATTAGTTTGTCCATGGTAAGCCAACTTATTTAATGTTGCAATTGACCTATTCATTTAAGAAGGAGCGGTTAGCTTCCATTCCTTCAAATTTTAGCACGCTTTCAAAATGCAAAACGATGGAAGATTTTTTCAACAATACATTTATGAAAAATATATTTAAATACTTTTATTATTAAATAAATGATCGTAGTATAAATAAATGATTACTTTTTACTAAAATAACAAGAATTTAATTATGTATCGTCCAAAAAAAAAATTTAAATCAATTATCTTAAAAATAAAATTAGTTACATTCGCCTTGAAGTATTAAATATATCACCGCAAAAAGGAAAAAAACCGTCGAAATGTTCTTACCCTGGTGATTTACCATATGTTTCATGATACAAATTTCGAGTACTTGTTAATATGTACAATATATCGTAAATATCCAACAGCATTGGCTCAAATATGAAAAACTGGCATCACTCATATCGATACCTCAGTTACATAATGTAACAAGTCAAAAAAAAACGGTTTCGAGTTAAATATGAGGAAACGCTTAGAATACCGATATCTACCAGTCCGAAAATGTAACAAGTGGTAATCTGTGGCTTGATAGTGGATGTAGTACTTTGTATTTAAATTGTTACTACAACGAAAATCATGTGAAAATTTATGAAAAAAAAATTATGTTTATGATATCATAAATATAAATATATTTTTAAGTAATCCTAGAATTTCATTAAAATAAACAAAAATAGATGTAGTGAGGTACAGTAAAAGATTAATCCTGCCCAAAATCTTGTTTCCTTATTATCTCATAACTATGCTTTTTGAGTTGTTACACTATGGAACTGAGTTATCGATATGTGACATCACATCGGAACAAAGCTAAATGTGCAAGAATACGTGAAACAATAAGTTTATTTGTATAGAACACCCAAGTTTTTGATCCTTAATTCGTAAAAATGGTGTTAAGCAATTTATATTCTGATAAAATACTCCATTATAAGTCAGGATGAAGCTCATTGAGAGCAGACTTGGATAGAATAAATATTTAAATATTATTTTTAATGGATAAAAAATCTTAATAAGTAAGTATCCACCAAGGCCGAACGTTGAATTAAAGCGATTATTCTCTTGAATTTTTATTACCGGGCACTTAGGAACATTAAATTTATCATAATGTGGTAAATTTTGAATATTAAATCTTTAAACGCAAATTAATATCTATTAAGACGGACGCTTCAACGCCGCGCCGCCCAAAATATAAAAGTCCTCAATCACAACGCAATAAAAAGCGAGAGGGGAAGCCGTCAGCTTAATTAAGTGCCCGGCGAAGTTTTTAATGTTGTCATCATCGGAATACTTTTAAATGAAAAAATCCCCCCAATACACTTAATAAGAATCAGACGCCATTAAGCGGTGGTCTTTTCCGCCGGCATTCGAACGGTAATGTCGCCAGTCAAAAGTAATTTAACGCACTAATCAAGATTACACACCCCCGCACACGTTATTAAATTTCATCCGGTGAAAAAAATCACTTCATAACTGCTGGGGATGGGGGATAATTTTACATTGCTTGCTTCTTCATCTGGAATGCACCTCGTCATAAATTTTCATGGTTAGCAGGGACTTTTCTCCGTCGACCGCTCTAAAGGTGCTACAGAAATTTTATATTATCTTTTTGGATATTAATACCTCTCCCTCCGCTCGCCCGCTTTATTCCCGCCACCGTCTTAAATGATTGTGCCCCCCTCCGCAGTTTTCTTTTTGCGCGGTCTCCATAAGTCACGGAAAAATTTAATTTTACCGCATTTTCACAATAGTGTCCGTAAAAATGCTAAATTCTGATCATTCATCTCGAGTGTGCGGTATTTCTTTATATATTTTTTAATTACCATGCAAATTTCAATAAAAAATGTAGCCAAATTCAAAATTAAATCCTTTGGACACCTATTTGAGCACTAAAATTTATGTTATAATTAAACCAAGCTATTGTTATCGTAACTTACATGTTATGAGACTTTTTAACTTATGACACACGCTTATTTTCATTTTATTCTTTCTTCGTATTTTTCGACCATGCTAATAACATAAATATTATATATATAAATACATTTTCAACTTTACTGCGATTTGAATATCAAATAAACTAAGACCATACCTTACTAAATATGTACCTTCAGCATTATATCAACCACGTTCCAAACAAAATCCTATCAATAATATATTAATGGAAAGCCTCATTCTTACCACTCCATTGCCATTATTCAGATTTGTGCTCAATTTTTAGTTACATAATATGTAAATTCTTTATTATTTTGTACCCACGGTTATTGTATGTTAACGAATCAAATCTCTGCGTAGTTAATATTCTTTGATTTTAAAGAAAAAATTATCTAAACTTCTAAATTTTATTGCTCAAACAGTTTACGTATATATTAAGTTTAACTTTTAACTCCCACTAACTAATATATAACAACGTGTATTAATTAGGATCATTGTTAT
Organism: Himalopsyche phryganea; assembly: GCA_022494535.1. Classification (NCBI taxonomy): domain Eukaryota; kingdom Metazoa; phylum Arthropoda; class Insecta; order Trichoptera; family Rhyacophilidae; genus Himalopsyche; species Himalopsyche phryganea. Next base: position 5,767,706 of record JAGVSL010000008.1, on the reverse strand, counting down.
TAATAAGTAACTAGGAGTTTTCCTTTTGATGAATATTTTAATTTTCAAACAAAAAAAAATTTATTTTTTACTGAAGCAATCAATAGTGGCCTCAGTTTCTCGTTTGTTTTTCTTATAAAAAATGATGTCACGTTCCAAAAGCTTATCAATCTTCATCGAGCATAATAATCAAAAGAATAAAATAGAATTATTGGTCCGATTCATTTACAATATTCCGATAAAATAAAAGGTTTCAATCCACTCCCTTAAATTAATATCCGTATTTTTTTCAGTATTTAAAATGAATAATATGTTTCTCCAACCGAAAATAATACGAACGACTTGTCTTGTCATCCAACTCATAAAGTCTTTCTATTGGATTTGAAGACGGTTCTTTTCTTTGGCTCTGAGCGCTGTTTATTCATCGTCCCTTTGTGTCAGTAATAAGCGTATAAAGATGTAATCCAAATGACAATCAGAGAAAAGGTTTCCTCTTTTGGCTTCATCCAAACGCACGTCAGCGTCTTGTCAAATCTCCTGGCGATTAAATAAGATGACCTGGTGCGTATAATAGGTAATCAATCTCATTTAAAAATGATATAGGCACTCATTGTGTCTCAAGCTTAATCAAATAATAAAATTTCATAAAAACCTTTCATTATATCAATATTTTAAAAAAAATTCTCATTCTTTTACATGTTTTTCCTACGTGCTTTGTATTAATTGAAATAAATTTAACAAATGTAATTGTTCTAACTATGTTATCACTTTTAACTGTCAACTCTTGTTGGAATAGCATTACATTTTAAAAATAAAACAATTTTTTTTGTGACCACTGCCACATTTTTATAATGATCAGGACCGCTTTCGCTTATCGCAGGCAGTTTCAACTGGTGAATCAGTCAGATATCATCAGATGATAATGCTCGTAATAATTGAAACTAGTCCTGATCACTATGAAAACGTGAAATTAGTACAAAACAAATTTTGTTTTATTTTTAAAATATAACTACATATTTTAAACCATATCCGTTACCAATAAGAAACAAATAGTCGCATAATTGAACAGTTCAACAGATAACAAATATTATGGTTTCTGGATACATTTAACAATATTAACAATACGCTTTCTTCAAACAACTGATAACAGACCTATAATTAATTCCTTTTATATTGCCTTAGAGAATAGTCATCTACGTGGTAAACCTAAATAGTTTCTAGATGCGGGACTGGAATGCTGGACAGCAAAAAATATTGATTTCAAATAAGATATACGGATGTTTTATATTTAAATCTCTCTACACTATCCAGTACGGTCAATCTGGGTAACTTTGGTCTGATTCTGAGTGTTTTTGTATTTTTTATAGTTTGCTATTGCATTTATATATGGTATTGTTTTACATAGAAATGAACTAATATCTTAAGATTAAATTTAATTAACAAAAATAGATTTATTGTTATAATTGCTGTATAAATACAGATAGAACAAGGTGGGGAAAATTTTTATCCAAATCGGGTAACTTTGGCCCACGATAATTCACTGATTTTAAAGTCTTTTCTAATAAAAGTCTAACTTTTCGTTATGCTTTCATATATTCTGTATATAATTGAGATTGTAAAAAATATAAAGCATTTGGTTACAGTTTAGTAATACAAATTGAAAATATGGCTAATCAGATTTATCTCAAGAAAAGTTTTTAAATTGGGTTTTATCATTCCATGCTGACAGCTTACAAATTCAACAATGAAACAAATTATGTTGCACATTAAATCTTATTTTTCCCACCGGGGGCTATTCAATACCTTTACTTAGATAAAAAATATTAATATACCACTAATACTAGTGTTATAATACCATGATAGTATTATAACAGCACCTTTTCCATGTCGTGGGCCAATCTTAGACCGATGGGCAAACGTTCGCAAATTGATGGTACTCTTAATTATGTCATATTAACATCTACCTGACTTTTAAAGTGTTATTTATATAATTGTAATCCATTATCTGAAATAAGTGGAAAATTTTTAAAAACCTGCTGAAATACCACACTCCATCACGTATTCATGTCCCCTGTACTGGAAGCAGATATTTAAAGTATGGTAGGCTCTATATCAATAAAATTTATTGATGACCTAGTCTTAATGGATGTACAGGGATGTTTCCCAAGCTGTTTCATAGTATAGCCTTATAAATAGGCTTCAATAATCAGGGTCTCCTAATATTTCTACTGCTGTAAATAGTTACATTTAAATGAAGATTGTTTTTGTTAGCTCTTTTGGAAAACAAACTACCTATAACAAGTGGGTCATAACATCTCCTAAAAATAAATTAGTGAATTTTTGTTTTGCCAAAAGTTAATTTTATTGTTTTCAAAACCATACTTAGCAACGAAGGCAACGAAAAGAATATTGTGTAGCTGGTAACGTTTAGTTACTCTTATGATATACAAAATAAATTAAGTGAATGTAGGTTCACCATTTTTGCATTTTTCTCTCCAAGCACAATATTTTTCAACTCACCAGTCCCGCTTCCCCATCTTCATATAATTATACTGTTGTGAAAGACATGTTAAGATTTTTTTTTACTTATGAAATGCTCAACTTTTAACATTCTTTGTGATATTATTCAATTTATTCTCAATATTCAATAAATGTAATCAGAAACAATAAATATAGCGATTGGAATATATAATTGTTTAGATGACATGTTACGCAAGCAAAAAAATGTTTCCGCCTATTTCTAGTCAATATCTAAAATATAGATATGAAAATTTAGCATAACACGGTAGTATAAAAATTTCATGCCGGTCATATTTAAAAAAAATAGATTATAACAAATATGCCAGAGAAATTAAGTCGAGGAGAAAAAAATCGTAAAACTCAACATTTGAAATTGATTTTTGTAGGACTTAAACATGTTAACTTTTGATCGCTGAGCGTATTAATCCACGCTTCATATGCCATTTTTGCTCTAAGCTATCAATATGTATTATAGATCATACAAACAACGTAAATCATTCATAAGTATAATACATATATTTTCTTTTTAAGATTAGAGGAAGGTTTTTCTTCATTAATAGCATTAAAAACCCCAAATAAATTACACACTGTTACATTTTATAAATTATAAAGGGTAGCGTTCAAACAAATAATCCTATTACAGCATGGTTATAATTTTGCATACTTTACGTCTCCACGCGGACTGTTAAAGTTTTTAACAAGTGACCCTTAATATTTTTCAATTTATCATTTGAATTCCACAACCTTATGTCAGATTGAGAGGTTAACTTTTAACTTTGTAAATTTCTTATTTAAATTATAGCAGTGGAAAGTGTACAGCGTCCCTACGTAACGAAAACTGACGTTTTATTAAAACATCCAAGGATTTGTAATCAAACAGGAACCAAGAGCTCTGAAAACGTTAAATCGCTTATTACGAATTATGTTTGTTTAACGAAGTCTTGAATCATAAAATCGATTCATCATAATTACGTTGTAACAACTTTATAAGTACCAATTTCTTTCGGATGAAAATAAATTATGAAAAGATTCAGTTTTTTGCTATGAATACAGTTTTATTTGGAAAACTCGTTATTTATCTTTTATTATCAACATCCACTTCTACCAAAGCCGAGAGAGAAACGCCCTTGGGGTCCATGTGGTCAAGGTTGAACCCTTTTAGGATTTTCTGAAATGGATGTTTCCAGAGCTCAATTTCATTTTACATTCGATGCATGGACTTGTATTCAAATTCATGGAAAACTGTGATGACTCCAATTTACTAAGCAATTCTTATAGGATTCTAAAACGAAGAGTTAAAAGATTGATTAACTATTTATTTATCATACCCAACCTTATTTTTGCACTTTCCTTCACTGAAACAAAAATTAGATGACTGCATAACAACCAATATTAATCATCGTTTGTTTAAATGCTCTATTAGGGGTTCATAGTCCATAAAACGTACATTAGTACTGGAAATGGTTTTTCAAAACCATCTTCATTTACCTCGTCAACAGAAGACTACAATCTATAAAACCCTTCTCATGTTAAATTCATACTCACCAACCCTTCGATTATCATATCTTAGAATTTGTTCACGAAATCTATATAATAGTGATAATTTAACAAATACGAAATCTTCGATGTAACCGACCCATGTGGGAGAGAATGTTTCTATTAAATCCGGATGTCCGTTATAGAACAAAATACATTTTTCATATAAACGAGACGCCTGAATCTAACTTTTGTTTGATTTTTTTATTTGACGTCAAATTTATTCTTTTCCATGTTAAAAGGGTGAGATACCAGCATTGACTTTACGAGAGTTAATTAATGATGGCTAAGCCCACCTCAAATCATCAGCCGTCACGAGTTAAAACTACTGCAGCTGTGTGATCATGTGCTAACGATACATATAACATTATTAGATTTTTTCCGACATTTGTTTAGGCGAAGTTTTAACGTTTATTGTAAACATTGCTTTAATTTTAAATCATCCCTATCACATTATACAATGATTTATGAAGCACTTACCATATACAATGTGTCCTTCTTAAGCAATATAATATATTATTAAACACTCGGGTGATGATTTTCAAATAGCCAAAACAACTGCCACAACAGCCAGTGGACTAAGAAAGTTATACAGTTTCAGATACGTCAAAAATGATGTACTTCATCCATAACATCAGCTAGCTTGTACTTACATTTATATTACTTTTTTTAATTGTATATATAGTCAAGTAAAACACAACTTATGGTAATTCTTCCACTTTCTTTCTAATAATAATCCAGAACGATTTCGCTCAACAAAGGAGCAATTTCGTATAATATCAGTATCAGTTCTAAATACTCTCTCACTGAGGGGAACCGGGCATAATCATGCGATAAAATTGGATAATTATTATTACAAATCAGATTTTTCTTCACCATGAATTGACAGTTGGCATCATTCAAGTGAAACAGTGAGATCATTATTTTTTCACTAATTAAACCGAGTAAATAAATTAACCCTTATCTTTAAAAAAATCACACTCTGATGTGGTCATCACGGTGAGATCACAGTATAGTGAACTTACCGTGTAAACATCCATCCAAATGAACTTACTTACTTACTTACTCTGAAAAACAAAAATTACAGAGACAGAATCAATTCTTACAAGTTAAAATTAACCTTACAGGTATAATACAAAAATTAGATAAACAAGAGATTTTAGAAATAAATAGATATAAATTTTTGCCCAATTCTAATTTATTGAATGAGCAAACCGTGTTTGCATCTTCTTCTTTGTTATATCCGATTCATTAATTTGTATTATACCTGTAAGGTTATTTTTAACTTGTAAGAATTGATTCTGTCTCTGTAATTTTTGTTTTTCAAATATTAAAAATTTAATGGGTACTCATAGCTGCTCTGCTTTCTCCACTTAAGATGGCTGTTTATTATTCATATTAATTACATACTTAATATTTGATTATTTTTAAATGTTTCACTAATTTTTTCTTATAATTTCCCTGATTCATTATTGTATATTATATTAGTAACGTCATTAAAAATTTTGTTTAGCTAAATGGACTTTTAATGTAGCTATATTTGTGATTTCAGATTAGTATTTAATGATTTGCAAGAGGTCCAAAACATTTTTAATTGTAGACTCTTTCATTTGATTTATGTATAATTTGTTTGCTAATCAGTATTTTCTTGTCTCAGTTCATGAACCATCAGTTTTATATACCTTTATTTTTACACTCAATTTTATATAAATAAGCCTGTTATGTTTGTATTTTTATCAGTTGATAATGCTCGTGATTAGCGAAACCGGTCCTGATCATTATAAATATGTGGAAGTAGTACAAATGAATTGTGTTTTATTAAAAAAAAAAAAATTTAAATTTATTGGTTGTGTGGACAAACGATATCGTCGTGAATCGAAATGATCAATAAAAAAAATTAAAAACAAACTTTTCGTTGAAATCAAAGTTTTACGATTCATTGCAGCAATATCATTTAAGATCTATATCAAATCATTACGACAAATATGTAACGCCTCGTGGTACGTACGTAACTCGCTACTACACAAAGACTTAAAAGTACCTGCAATTCGAGAGTTTGTTCGCGTAATGTCTCAAAAGTTTCACAGTGATGTAGGCAAACATTATAACCCAACGATCTCTTACATACAAAATTACGATGAGACAATACTTAAGAATCGGTTTACACCGAGAGCAGTTCTACTCAACGACCCCCCATAGATGCAAACAGGGATTTTCTTTGTTTAAATTAAATAATCACGACCCCTTGCATGTGCATGTGTGTATGGTGTATGCGTTTGAATATATATATGTATATCTGTGTAGGTGCGGTATGCGGGGAGGTATGTTTATATAAATGCAATTGGTGCCCACGTGAATTGTCTTCATTGTGGATTGCTTAGTCCCACAGCGATCACGCCCTTCTATCTGCAACGATGGAAGTGGAAAAAAAATAACATTAGCGATGAAGGATACTCAAAGAACTATGACGCTAACGCGCCTTAGGACTTAATGCTCCATCAAATTGATATCCAAAAAAAAAAGACCTATATCAGTCACTGATGAGAAATTACATTGATTCGATATTCACTTTGCTTTTATATTATCTTAAATTTTCTAAATTTACGGTTAGCTATAAGTTATTTTTTTTTTTTTTTCCATGTCCGCTCCCAATGTGGAGCATATGGTCTCCTAATGGAGGTATCTTGACAGAATTTTTCTACGAGAACTGCTTGTCACTCAGTTGCTCAACCTCTCTTTTCATTTTCGAAGAGAGTAGGGATAGAAGGATAGGGCTATGACAGGACTAGTGGTTAGCTAATCGCTCTCGTTACGCCCCGTGAGGATGGGATTGGTGGGAGGGAGGACTCAGACTACGAACAGAAATTCATAAATCGATTGAAAGATCAATCTATGAAAACCGTCCGCACCGGGAATTGAACCCGAGACATCCGTAACCGTAGCCAGCGACGAAACCAACTGCGCCACGGACGCCGACTTACTATTTAAACCAAATACAGTACTTAAAAAGATCCGATAACACAACGTTTGGTGTAGCCCTCCGTTTTATATTTAATCCGCCGACCTTTGTGGTCGAGGGCTACGAATTAAACGATTTTTCCGACCTTCGAAGGGTTTATAAAAATATTACTCGAGTCCCTAACAATATTCGGTCTTATTTAAAATTTGAGATTTACAACGCGGAGTCACGCTATGTGGTAATTTATCTGATTTGACATCACGACAACGTCGGTATAGATGACATAAATTATTTCTCTTTCCAGCTGCCCCCCTCGCCCCTCCCCATAACATTTATTCTTTCGTAAATTTAATCACTGCGTATCACTGTGGAAAGAATGGCATTAATATTTCAGTGTTATACAGCGCGAGTACGCATGTCATAATTTCATATCAGTACCTGATGTATCCGCATGCCTGGATATGGAATAAATTTTTGAAGGCCGCCCTTTTTGGGAAACCATTATTAATTTCGCTTTTGTTGGCTTTTATGTTATTGTATAATTTAATTATGTTCATTAAAGAAACCCGAAAATTCTGTGTTGCTTTCTAATATATATCCTTTTACCACAAGTTCATGAAAAAATACACAAATTTTATCAGCCTTATAAAAACAGCCATACATTTCGAATAAAAAATACACTATTTCAACAACATTAAAAATTGGGTGAATTTTCTGTGAAAATATTATACATTATTAAGTTATCTGGTTAAAATATAATAAATCATCTTTTTTTGTCAAAATGAAACACATGTTTTGTATCAATCGGTACACAATTTCTACCAATGGGTTGAAAATACTACACGATGAGCAAACGAAACCAGCTCTGATCATTTCATAAACTTGTGGAATTTTTACAAAACAATTCTTCCATTCCACCAAGAATATAGAGTTTATAAATATCTAATAAGTGATATAAAATCATTTAAGATATCGACTAATGGTGCTTGGTGGAATTCGAATTGCTCCAATTTTGTACATTTCCATGTACTTCATCACTAACGCTCCGGATTTCATCTTGAGGCATTCGACTATACAAATAGCTGATGTTTGAGTTCATTCATGTATTCGAATGCCTGAAGATGCCAAAAGACGAAACCCGAGTCATTATTGACAAAATACATTAAAACATACACAATTTATATTTAATCAGTTGAATCACTGGATATCACGATTAACACATTTGAAAAGAAACTTTTTTTTCAAAATTAGTTAACGAGTATAATATGTTTTGTATAGAAGTCATTAAATAATATAACTTAAGGTGCATATCATTTTTACTCAATTACAAAGCGTATCGCATTCCCAAGTGGCCCTTTTTTGTATAGAAACATTTCATTGATCAAAGTGCGCCCTCGAAGAAATCATTAAACATTTCCGTAAATATGTCCGCCATTTTTATTCCGACTGGAATAAATTGACTGAAAACGAATACCATTTTTACCATTAAGCGAATATATTTATTTACTTATTCAAAAACGCACGATTCAATTCGACGAAACTGTAAACTTTGTCAAGAATATAAGTGTGTGTCTGTATTACGTTTAGGTACAAGCACCATTGCATGATAATTGAAACACATTTTTTTAACCAACAAAAATACATTTTCATAAATTTCAAAAAGTAACTTTTTCAGTAAGGTGTAAACGATACACATTGATCACGTGATAATTAATTTTCCAATTTTATACATATTTTTATAACTAAAAACAGTGGAAACCCTCCCATACTTTAATATTTTAGTTAATGGCGAGACGTTATTTTTGGTAATTACAATTTCTTCAGTAATCCTATAAACACTTGAGCAACTCCATAAAGCAAACCTTACACGATCAATCGGAATGACATTCCGAATGAATCATTCAGATTGATAATCCTGAGCCTGGTATAGAATCACTGCCGTCTTTTCTTCAAACACTACCGTGCACTATCAATCTTAATGTCATTCTAGAACAAGATTGTCATTCCGATTGATCGTGTAAGGTTTTATTAAGAATATCGTAACAAATTTTACTTTACCGTGTAGTTTATCTTTTGTTTTTTCGAAATGAATGAAAAACAGCGTGTTCTTAAAATGGAGGAATATTTAATCGTTAGTTTTCATTGCCTAAAGTGAACTTTACACGATCAATCGCAACTGATAGTGTATGGTAGTGATTGAAGGTTATACCACGCTTAGGATTGTCAATCTGAATGTGTTTTTGATTAATCGTGTAAAGGCTTTTGAGTATTGGAAGAACAAATCTTTTTTCTTCGTTATTATTCGGATGGAAATATATTCAGTAGTGTCAAAAGAAAATACCTTTTTAAAAAGCGTAAAGGACGTTTCTTATTTCAAATAACTAAAAGATGGATTATTTATTATTTTGTGGTCCTTCATTTTAGACATTGTAAGTATATTTACTGAAGCGGGGCGCCGTTGAGATTAGTCTGTCATTCTGGTCACGTCTCACTAACTAGGTCACCTGAGAGGAAGTTTTCAAACGTTTGCGATTTTACAGAGAAATATTATTTGTCTTTTTAACGGCTTTTCAAAAAATGTAATTTTTATTTTGTGTTGCGTAAAATGATTTAACGAGTCAAAAGAGATTATTACATTCATTTGCAAAGTTGAAATGCTAATGAATCTAATTATTTACACGTGGTACACCAGTACCTATAAACTATATGAAGCCACTAGGAAGCTAGTGGCTCTGGCGGCAGCCTATGTACTGCAAATATTCACCCTATTTATAAGAGCGGACCAAGGCTGGTAGCTTGTGTATATATAATAATTAATGAAATAGATTCATCAAAATGTAATAATCTTCACTATTTCAGATTTTAAAAGCAAAAAAAATGTGAAAAACAATCATTTATTTTTGTCGATGTAAATGATTGATATTCATATAATTTACGCTAATCATTTTCTTTTGCTATGCTTCTGTCTTTTTTCTTGTCGGGCCCATGGTGCAGTGGTCAACTTCGTTGGCTTCGGTTACAGATTTCCCGCGATAAAATCCTGGTACAGACAGTTTCATAAATTGATTTTACAACCGATTTATGGATTTCTGTTCATAAGCATGAAAGTTTGTAATGTCTGGAATTCCCTCTCACCCATTCGATCCTAAAAACGAGGAGTAGTGAGAGCGATTAACCAACCATTTGTCTTGTCCTAGCCCTATCCTTCTATTCCTAATCTTTTTGAAAAAGAGGTTTAAAAACTGAGTAATAAGTAGTTCTTGTAGAAACAATCCTGTTAAGATAACTCCATTAGGAGTCCATATTCTCCACATTGGGAGCAGACATGGTAAAAAAATATACACTTCGGTAGATTACCATATGCTCCACACTGAGATCGAAATGTTTTTTTCATTTTAGTTTAATTTCTCATCAAGGTTCATAATCAACATCATAAAAAGTAATATTTAGTTTTTTTTATTTTTTAAAAATAAAACACAATTTGTTTATACTAACTACTTCACTGATAATGATCATCAGTTGATAATGCTCGTGATGAGGGAAACCGATCCTGATCATCATAAAAATGTGGCAGTAGTCACAAAAAAAAATGTTTTTTTTTTTAAATGTAATGCTTTTTCAACAAGAATTGACAGTTAACACCCTAAAAGTGAATATTTAGTTTAATAAAAACTTGTTTACTCAGATAGGTAATATGTCTAGGTAGTGATAATTATTGTGATTCTCCGTCGACTACCAAGGATATTAAATTAATATAACTTAAAATCATAGCAAAGAATTTCTTCAAATATTTCAAATAATCTACATTAAATATAGTATCATAAAAAAATATATTATCAAAAATATCAATAATCAATGAACTGGAGGCTTCATAAGTATTATCAATTTATTGGCATTGAGATTAGCGCCATCATTATAAGTGATTATAAGTAATGAAACTTTCCATAACGTTTATTTTATGGGTTTTCAATATGATATGGAAAAGGTGAATTATATTAATTATCTACTGTATTTATTCTTGCTACGTACAAATGAAACGATATAAAATTTATTAACCATTTTATAAGACTGTCTATAAGACTATATTGTACTAATAATCATTGTCTTTTTTTAATAATACTTCATTCTTCTTATTTATCTCGTGTTGTTTTAATACTATTGGACTCCTTTTTTGAACAGAACTATTTTAAATATTTATATAATATTACAACTGTCCTAATTCTAAACATGTAGCTTCTTTCGTTAAAACAACATACAAACGTTTATTCAATACTACAAATTGTGAATATCTTATTAATAAATCCTAGAATGTTCAACGCTCGTGGGTGTTCGTACTATCCGGTTCCAGTGTACACAGGTTTCAATTTTTTTCAACTGATTTATGGATTTGTGCTCAAAGGCATGAACGTCTATGTTGCCTACATTCCCTCAGATCTGTCGTATAAAAAAACGTGGTGTAGCGAGTCTCATCATACTAGACTACAAAAACTACGACTCAACGCGTATTGCTGTGTGGCTTATTCTTGCTCATTTGATTGTTGGCTTTAGAAGAATCACTTTTTTATGTTGAATTTCTATTATATATAAATATTATTAAAATAGTGTTTTACTTGTGGCTCGTCATACATTTTGAATACCTTTATGGACCTTTATCCAAAAGAGTTTACTCAGGTATTTATTAGACCTTTCTTACTACCATCTGTCTATCGTCACTCCTTTCAAAAAATAGAGGTCGAACGACTAAAAAACAATCATTTCTCGTGGAACAACTTCTGTTTTTATACTTCGTTAAGATTCCATTTGCTCCACATCCGATGGATGGAATTTACCTTTAATACGGAAAATAATTGTTAAGTCCCTATAGTAGGTTTTTCTGTCATTTTGCGAAAATCGTTAATCGTTTCACGTCGCTTTATTACTCTTACTAATTTATTTGTTAAAAGACGTATGTAATAAAATTTTCTGTTGCCCTATTTTTTTAAATAAAATATTCAATATAATTCTATTTTAAATATCAGTCAGAAAAAGTGCGAGAAAAAGAACATGTTGGTACATTTCAAAAATCTTTAAAGAATCTTTATATTCAATAAATTTCAAATTCCCTTGTTATCACTTTCTTAAAAATACTTTGTTCTACGATTTTGTCTGAGACATTAAATCTCGATAACCTACAGTAAACCGTAATCTAGTCACGTTGTAAAGCAAATAAAAGCATTTCTGAAACACAGGTGTCAACTCTTTGGTAGACAGGCTTGAAAACTTTAATATTTTCATTTAAATAAAAGTGCAATAGTGTAAAAAAATCCTTTTAAAGTGCAATTATTAAAAGATTTTTTACGATTTGACAGAAAAACCTACTATGCCCTCTTAATTGTTTTTCTTTGAATAATATCAGCTGTAAAATTCTCTTGAAATTTCTCGCAAATCGGCTAGATCAGTAATTGCTTCGATTATTTAGGATTCTCCTTAGAATCAAAGCTGCTTAAATATATTGCTTCACCCTACCCACTGAAACCTTTAAAATCGAATGAATTTAAGGGTAGTATCGCATAAAATACTCATATGTCACCAACGACCTTCAGCCAATGAATAGTAATGAAACGATTTGGTTTTTCTGGCCAAAATTGTACATATTCGTTCACCACAGCTCTCCAAGCTTAAGTATAGTAATTTAGAGTCGTAAACGATTCCATATGTTCTACAGGACGAACACAAATGCGATTTTATTTTAAGCTATTAATAGCTGTTAATCTTATGGCAGAGTGTTAACTTCGATAGTTTACATATTACATACGTATACCATTATTTAATTACAAATTTCAATCGCCATTGCTTAATTTTTTTAAATGAATGTATTTGTGTTCATTTTCCATCCCTTTCTACCCAACTATTCTAGTCCTGAAAAAATGACTTGAAAAGAGCGACCACATCATACTGAAAAAAATGCAATCACCGACTTACAGTGAGTTTTTAAATACATTATATTAAAATGGGTGATTGCAAGTCCATTTTCTCATATGTGAGAGCGAGCTCTGACAAAAATTAGTTTTTGATATATACACGTGACCTAGCAAAATTTCACATCCCAAAAATGATTTGAAGCGTTTGTTTTTCAAGTTAAAAAATAAAATAAATTAATCGAAAGCCAGGTCGGGTTCGAGTAACAAGTGTGATATTGAGACTCGGGCTCGGGCCGGGCCGGTCCTGAAGATGAGAGACTAGGACTGGGTAATTTTATGAAATGTAAGCCCATGCAAACCTCTAATCCAAAAGCACTTCAATCAACAGAATCAAGACACAAACCCTTTTTTTTCTTTGAATGGCATCGCAACGCATGCCGGGTACTCACTAGTATTTTATAAAAAATGTGGAATAGTACTAAACTTTACTAGTTTGTTTTTTTTTTCAAAAGTTGATCACCGTTCAAGTTTTTAATATACGAATATCAGTTAACATCTATTATGGCCTTAACAGACTATTTTGGGTGGAACGGCATTATATTTATAAAAAGAAAACACATTTTTGGTACCGATTCCATAATTTTATCAAATAATTTCTCGCTCAGCACGATTGCAGTTGAAAATTCAATTTTATTTTTGTGAACATCAGTTACAAATATTCAAGCCAGTCAGATCGCTCTTTGCAAAATTTTGATACTGTCAAAATTGTATGCACAACCTGTAGATTACATTTAGCTTTAGTACAAGTAGCAAATCAGCCTTGTCACTTACCTAAACATAAGTAGACGTGACACCGTTAATCCCGCTCGGCTCAGTCAGTGTCTATGTCTACGTTTCTACGTTTGTCTTGCTACTCATAGTCTGCCCATGTATGTTAAACTTGGATAAAATGAACGCTTTACCACACGTTCTTGTATAAATTTTAATCTATTTACTTTGACTGGGGCGTTTCTACCCAAAAATAAAATGAGAATTTTTAGTATTGCAAAGGCTAGGATTGCTTTCAAATGGAAATATATCCAATACAGCTGATTTCCATATTATTTTTACAACAGAATTCGTTTTCTTTTGTTCTGTACTACAATTTGGCACATAAATATTTCAAAATAAAATAATTTCTAGCATTAATGTTTTTTTATCACGATATTGTATTAAAAAAGATATATGGTATTACTGTCAACTGCTAATGTGTCAAATATTTTTAATTTCAAATCAAATGAGGCAGATTCTCAAGATCAAATATTCGAGAAGAAAATACAGAAAATACAATCTTACGGTTGAAATTAAAAAACTGCATGAACTTGCATCACTAAACTCATGATCGCTAAGCGGTCCACTTTCCACTTGACTACATTATAGGACGTTAGCAAAGCTATATTCCATTTTTTAATATAATATTTAAGACATACTGAAACTATTTTTTCCGTTATATTTTGTTTTATTATTTCATAAATTATTTTTTTAAATGTAATAGAAAATAAAACTGTAAGCAATACACTATTACAAAAACTAAATTTTAATACACTATTACATAAAGCATTAAGGATGTATTAAAATGTTCCTGGTCGTGGTATAACTAATACTCCTATTTAAAAGATTTATAAACGTTACGGGATGTAGTTATCTTCTGCACATGAAAAACCGTAGTCCTGTGGTGCGCTGCATGGAAAAAGCTCTGGCTTGTGTTTTAGTCGGTGATGGATTGATATTGAGAAATCAGGAAAAGGAAAAGCGAAGTGAAAATATCTGTAACGGAAAACGTTGACATTCATTTTATTTGAATATTTTTTCATTCTCTAAGAAAACATTTGACGGCAACCGCACGATAAATCTCGCGATACAGAGACTACTCCTAAAATCATATTTATTTCCCAGCGAAACATCGATACAGCTCTTGAGAAAATATTCGACGGGAAATTTATTGCTTTGTAATATTTATGCAAATATTTTATCGACGACATTCCTGCGAGGGTTTCGTTTTAAAATTCGTAAACGATATTTCAAAAACTTTATTTTAGTTAGTATTCGATTTCGTTTCTCGAGCGTCTAATTTGAATAAATATTCGAGTGATCCCTCGTGAAAAAAACATGGCCGCTGTGACCATCGGCACCATTTATCTTTTTAGTAAATGGTTTTTCCTTATGACTTGTGTTTATTCTTGTTGATACGAAAGAGATTAATTATCGATTGATCGATAACTTTAATGACATATCATTCAGTGACGGAGACGTCTATTGATGAGAAAAAAAATATTTTTTTACAAAGATTCATCTTATATATAATAGCCCATACCGGTCTGTAGGCGTTTTATTATTATCATATATCACATGTAGGTACAAATTTTGAACATAATCAAAAAATAAAACTAACTACATCAGACATTCAGTATTACAATTTCAATACCGTCATCTATGACGGGCGCCCCACTAGTATGATCATAAAATCTTTCCAGATACAATTTTTAAAACATGTCAGTTGATTGCGGTTTTCCTTATAATACTATTCCATTACCGGTATTTTATATTAGACAGTAAGGTACCAACGACTTCATTAAAAAATTACCTTTATATTTTCAATTTCAATATTTTAATTTTGAAAATTTTATCTAATAACAAAGAAATAAAATAGCCTAACCACCATTTCTTTTTTTTTAACTTAACAAAGCTTTATTTTTCAGTCGCTATTTTGGCAATTAAATAGCTATGAATTTCTGATAAGAGCATAAAAAAACAAACATATTATAAAATTAACTGTTCACTTAATTTATTTATTACACCTATTCACCTTTTATCCTATTTTTCATTTCTAATCAGGTAATTTGAAGTGATCCTGCGCTGGTCTGGTTGCTTCAACCATTGTCTTGTTGATTCCTTGGTGGAAGGTGTACACCCATTCATCGATATTTTTTCGTTGGGTTTGGTTGCAGCGTTCACAGCCAAATTCTAGTATTGACACTTTCATATAAATGATTCTATTTTTTCAGTCAATGTATGGATTTTTTCTTAAAGACATGAATGTCTGTAATGCTAAATCTCCCTTCAACCTGCATGATCCAAAAAACGAGACGTAGTGATTAACTATCAACTGGCTGTGTAGTCGCCTTTAGTAAATATGAAATATTTAATAACCAAAAACTACACGAGGAAGGAGGAGAAAAATTTATCAAAATATTTTTCATGGATTTTTTTGCAATTTTTTTCATAAAACGATTATATGTTAAAATCCTATTGAATTTTCCTCTTTCTTCTGATGAAGTCGCCCATTGTGAACTTTTCGATCTTTCAAACTTCGATCCCAATTTGTAACAAAAAAATTCGTAAACATTTTACAACATGCCGCGACCAATTTCTTGTCTTATCCCATCATAAACTGGCGCTTGCCTAACACCCTGTAAAGTGCGTAAATCTCGCAAACGATCGTAATCCTAATAAGTTACGCGAGAATCTATCGATAACTAATTCAGGACACGGATGCCTAAAATATCGCTGTTGTTTCCGCAGTGAAAGCATCATAATAAAAAAAGCGTTCCGGGCGTTTTGGCTGAGAAGACATGCGGCGTTTCGCGTAGCGGCGAATGTGATAATTGCTCCCCGCGGTGGCGTTTGTTCACCAAACCCCGTAAAGTTTTATGATAGAGGCGAGCTTCACAGTATCAGACTTACGCTTCGTCCCGTTTCCCGCAATGAATCTTTCCCGGCTTAGTATTTTGGTAACGGCTTATGCCATGTTTTAATGTGCTCTTTATGTCAAACATGCTCCGAGCGCCTGACGAGAAATTCATAATTTTGTTATCGCGCTCTGCCCGATCCGGCATTCGGCGCACATTATGCATTGTAGGCTAAATACAACATACATTCTGCATTCCGGAAGCCACCGTTAAAAATATGTTTAATTCAGAGTATACCACACAATTTTCCATACGAAATTTTATCATCGGTATTAGTAGTGTTTTATTTTTAGTTAAAATAACTTTATTTGCTTCTACAAAAAGTTAATACTACTCATATTGGATCAGTCAGATCGTATTAAACCACCAATGTCTTACTAATTTTATTATGAGATGATCTTATTTATTGAAATAAAAAAATCTGCCTTGTCCGTCGTATACTGTTGACGGTTAGTAGAATAGTATTAAAATCCATGTCTGAATCAACTCAAGACTAGAGAAATTTTCAATATTACAGCTATTACTGATTTTACCGATTATACGAAAATTTTTAAACAAATTATTTACCATTTTTTGGCATCTCTGTCAAAGCAGCTGAAGCTAATTCTTATAAAACCCGTTTGAATGATATGACCATCATATTTGTTTATTATGACGAAATATATATAGAGAGATAAGTTTTTTTTTCTTTCTACAAACAGTAATGGGTAAATCAGCTGTTATTTATTATATCTGTAAACAGACATTTTAAATAAAAATCATTTTTGCGTATAAGTTTATCCCGGTAAAAAAACTTCATTTTGGCATACCAAACGCATAATATTTAAATCATTCAGAAAAATTCTTTCAGATATATTATACGCTTCAAACAAAAACGGGAAAAAAATCGTGTTCTCTCCCTAATATATTATACTATATGAACCTACTCGATAGTTCAGACGTCGTTGGCGATAGATTCACTGTATAGGCAACATAAATCCCCGATGAATGAAATGCACATAGTTAATGTTCTAGTCCAAATATAGGTATCCCCATGAATATATGGTTATGTCAAAGTTTTGAAAACAAGCAACTTTTGTCGCCTTTTGGTTCAACAGTAAAAATTGGAATTAAAATTCCATTTTAAACAAAAAAATGCATCCATAAAATAGTAAACTAAAAAATTTATACTTTAATCCTATCTAATTTGTATATGTAGTGTTGACCGAATTACTGAACGCTGGTATAAAAAAAACTTATTATTCTTGCTAACATTCAATCTTTTCTGACAAATAATTATCTTACATCCGTTGATATTGCACATGTTGGTATGTGTACTCCAAAGTGTCAACCTTCCCAAAGATCTGTTTGGAATCCAATTAGTGTTGCATGTGCGCGTGAAAATTATACCGGTCTTCTTTGCTCACACCAATCATATGTGAATTCCTTTGCAACCTTACACGATTATGTTGATTTTGACAGCATTATCTGGATATTTGAAATCAAACAACTTTAAGCAACAGATATGCCTCAGTCAGGTATGTAGATAAGAAGCTGAAGATAATACTTATAAATAGAAATTGAGCAAGAAGAAAACGAGTCGTCTTAGGTGGACGAAGACTTCGCGAACGTAAGGAGGCCCAGTGTAGCTCGAAAATATCAATCATTCTCCGTCAATGGGACTGTCCTACGTGAGAGATGGTGTAAAGATGGGTGCATCGCTTCAACGGCGCGATCAGTTGGTTTGATATTTTCACGCGAAGCTAGCACAGTGACATGTGTTTTGTATTAGCTCGTGTGGTGTCGCGATTTTACGTAGGACAGCGTTGCCGCTTCGCCACTTTTCGTCTATTCGTCTAGGCAAGATGCGGAGTAAGACGTCACCGATTATTTCTGAGAACTGGAAATAAAAGCATCGTGAAAACTTCGCTGTAACAAATAAAAAATAATAACAATATAAAGCATTTATAGTAAATTCGGTATACATACAATATGTAATTCTTACCATCAGCCTGAAACTTCGTTGGATTAATTGTTTGAATTTTCTGAATCAATGGTTTCCGAGACTTCCCATAAAATATCTTCTCCTGCATTTTTGACAGCGATTATAAGACACAGTCCGAACGAGATTTGAAAATAGGTAAAAACATGCCACTCATAATCGAGGAAATATTGTAGTTTAAGAAACTCGGTAAAATTATTTACCACTTATTGATAGTGTTGATATAGCATGGTAAAGAAAATCACTTATTAGAATGTCTGCTCGGTAAACATATTTAATATAAACGAATAGTTTCGAGTAATGTTTTCCGTTGGAACATGTAAAACGTAATAGCGGATATTGAACATCGTTTTGCATGTGACATACAATAATAAAAACTCAAAAACAGTCGTTGGTAACTTGTTTTTTCATGAACCCGAATAAAATTACCGAATTCTAAATCATTTAACTGGGCAGCGGCAATTGCAATAATATAGTAATTTATTATTCTAGAATTTGCGGGGATTTCAACGTGTTGCGGAAGTATAATCCCGAAATTTCCGGCTGCAATAAATTACTTTCGTCGAGTGTGAGAAAGGTCATGCAATTATACCCGAATCAACGAGGTTTTTAATTAGTAACACGGCATACATTTTTAAGGCTTTCATTGCAAACAATATTTTCAGTAACAAACAGTGCTAGATTAAGTTGAATTTTGCTATCTTCTCTTGTATTTTAAATATTTACGACATTTTCTGTTCAAATGACCGAATTAGATATATTTTTATTGTTTCTGTGTTTTTATAACATTTTCTGTTTGCGCACCAAGCAATTAACTTTTTCATTTCCTGTAATAAAAATAACACCGTTTAAATACAATATTTATTAACTATATTGATACGAAGTTATTGATGTCAAAAGCTATATATTTCGCCTATTTTGAATAGTCTGGCTAAGAGCCGGTCCTTGAATTTGTCGCCCCCCACCTTTTCTCCAAAATTCTTTGCGACCATCACGATGGAAATCATTGTGCCGCAGGCAGAAAATTTATACCAAGAATAAATATAATTTCTTGAAAAACATGGTAACACAATTCTGGCAGATTTAATGTTTAATATTAATAATTTTTCTCCAAAAATATTGATTTTATATTGACAATAGTGTTGGGCTAAGGCTATTTCTTAAATTAACTACTCTTTTTTATTAACACTACGACGCAAAAGATTGCGCCAAAATTGCAGGCAAAATTTCTTGAAAAACATGTACGATATTTTTATGAATTATAAATATTTAATATTAAATTTGTAGAGTCCCGTAGGTTTGTTTTCCAAATATGTAAAAAAATCTATAAGTCATTTAAATAAAATTATTTACGTACAATACATTAATAGGTATATACTCTACATAAAAACGAACGCCCCCCCCCCCTGCCCCCATAGCTACGCCGGTGAGTTTACCTCTATGTTGTAAGTATATTTTTTTGCCACGGCAAATTGGCAAAAAAATAATACTTTTATCGTCAAATTCTTAGAAAGTTATTGGATATTATTTTAGGGATGTTTTACATTTTGATTTCTCTGTTTTCAAATTTCATATAATTCTGTTCAAACATTCCTAGAATAAACTGAAAGTCTCCATGACTTTTCAAAGACAAGTTGATATTTTTTTGAAGGTTGTCTTTCCATAATAGATATTAACCAATGTTATTTAGCGTAAGCTGTTACTGAAAGAATAACGATCCAAAATAACGAAAACCTGCAAAGTTTGCGACAATAGTTCTGATTATTATTCATATATTTGGCGAATCTATAGCCGAGAGGTCAACACTTTTTTCACGAATTGATGTCCCCGAATAGAAATTTCCTAACATTTTGTAATTTCTCATTTGAAAAATGGATTTATTTTCAAAGACATAAATTTATGTGATATTTATATTTCTTCCCACTCACCATACAATCCCAAAAATGAAGCGGATAAAGAACGAGGTAATTTCTAGAAACTCGAATTTGTTCCCGTAAAATAGCTTACGTTAATATGCTCTATTATTAAGTCCATATGACTCACGTTGAGAGCGGATATGATATTTTAAAAATTAAAACCAATTTTGCATTTAATTTACAAATGATATTCCTGATTTACATGGATCTCAATCGATATGCAGTGATAAAATTTACACTTTACTATTAAACTATCTATCAACGGTTATGATCCTCTCTTTAGTGGTTAGGACTAAGCCATTTCAACGCCTGTCGGTCAGAGTTAGGTCAAAATGCGCGGTCATGTACACATTAACCCGAGGGTCACCGGTTTGTGACCTATGATCCAAACGAGGCGATATAATCCGTTAGCATTTGTCATCGGTACCTGATTTATCTATGTGTACAAAGAATTTTGAATTCGATTTGCCATTTCATATTTCCCTTCGTCCTGACTCCGATCAATTAATTGCCTCGATCGAGATCTGCCGGAACAGAAACATGGATTGATGTGTTTTTATCGGATTTTATAAATAAAAATGCAAAATAAGTCACGCAATACATTTACAGTATTTATCTTCTTACATAAAGATTTTCTGTCATTTTTACGATAAAGCTAAATTATTCATTGCGTAAAATCAGAGTATTTGTGGAAGCGGAATAGCTATATTTTTTTAATATTATATATTATTTTTATCGTCACCGTACTGGCAGAAGTTGGTAAGTAACATATTGACAGTTGTAATCAAACAGCAAATACAAATTTTACCTCGTAGGATAAAGTCTTCAGCCTTTATATTTTATGTTAAATAGGTTTCAAAATATAGACGAATTTATGTCAACCTTAAACAAATCAAGTACGGGGTCCATAGACAGGGACAATTACGAGCCTAATCTGCATTAATAAATGTACTTACTGATAAAAAAAATGCTGTGCTTTTCAAACTGGTATAATTAATGCACCTACTTAGTTATTCTGGAAAATGAATTGATATCCAAGAATCTCATCATGCAATTACCTAGCTTCCGTCAATTTTGTTACTTATTAGCTTCTTCCGGTACGGTGACGGCATATACCAGGGGAAACGAACCTTTTCCTGTCGGAAGGCCGAATTCATTTACATTACCATCAAATAAGGCCGCATTTAAGAAACATACATAAAAATGTATCTACATTACTCAGTAAATGAATGAAAATAATGAAATTTATTTATTTATGTATTTGTTTATTTCATCAAAAGGCCGTACTTGAGACTTTTTAAGGCTACATGTGGCTTTAAGGCCACGGGTTCGTCACCCTTGATATATACTATTACCGTTTCTGATGTGAAGCCAACGGCCTTTTGATTAAGACTCATAAAATAACATTGTTTACGAGAATTGAAAATAATTTAGTCATTAAAACCCAAACTCCAGAACTCCCAGAACTGTAGAATCGATAATTGGACCCGGATTGCTATCCATATTCTAATGAAATCTTGTTAAATAATTCACCTAATACAATATTTTAATCACTTGATGTCAATCTCATCATGATTCCGATTCTGTAGCTGAATGGTCAACGCCCTTGCATATTTGATAGCGATCATTTTCAATCGATTCACGATTTGCTAATTTAATTGGGGATCGCCATAACCTCGATTCTTCACAATATAGTTGCTTAAAGCGACAGGCCTTTAGGATATATACAGATTGTACACGGGATACTAAACGTCATATTGATTTAAGTGACTGCTCTACTCGAGCCATGCATGTAAAAGGTAGACTCGTTTTTTCTGCCATAGCGTTGTGGAAGGCGCGCTTAAAACATCGGCTACACATTGTTCAAATGCAATGATGTTTGTGATTTTTACCCACCCTACCACAAAAACAAGGCGATCAACCAACAACTAGGCCTTTCCTACCAAAATCCTTCCACCCTTACCTTCTGTGGAAGAGAGGTTGCGGAACTGAATTATAGTCAGTTCCCTTAAAAACAAATTCTGTTTAGATGTTCTATTTGGAGTCCATATGCTACACATTGGGATCAGACATGGTTGTGATATATTATCTGTGAAAAGTTTGTAGAGGGAATATTTAATTCATGTTTCAAAAAATCTTTGCCCAGCCATTATTTTTCACAAAATTTAATATTTAAATTTAGTTGAGGTACGCACGTAAATATAACACGACAGTTTTATACTTTTCAATTTTCTCTACAAACTCTCATACAAAGTTTATAAAAGAATTATAAAGAATCATGAAAGCTTACGACCTTTTTGTGTTTATGCGTTGAAGTTTTAAAAGGTATGGCTTATACATTAAGTAACCACGATCAAAAATGTATATGAAATGTCAGTTTTCTGTTTAAAATATTATACTCTCGAATTATTCTCGGTGAATTTTAAATATGATTAGTACACTGGATGGCGAGTGTTCTCCCTATAGAAAAATATTTAAAAGATCCAAACTACGCCGCATACTGCTCGAAAATATAAATAATTATGTTATTAATTAACTGTCTTCGTAAAATAATTTATTAATTTAGCCGGGCGCTTAGCCGAATGGTCATCGTCGTTGACTTCCGTGACGGTGCTAACGGGATCGAATCCCAATAAGTACAATTTAATCAATTGATTTGTCACCATATGTATAGATTTGTCGAAGGTGTGGATGTCTTTGATGTCTAAAACTCCATCTCACCCATCCAAACCTATAAAAGGGGCTTAGCGGAAGCGATTAGCTAACCACTAGTTCTGCCGCATGCGGATCCTTCTATCCCTACTCTTTTCGAAAAACTGATGTTGAGTAACTAAGTAATAAGCCATTCTCGTAGAAAAAAAACTTCTGTTGAGATACCTCCATTAGGAGGCCATATGCTCCACATTGTAAGCGGGCATGGGTGTGAGTGAATTTCAGACATCACAAAAATCCATAAATCAATTCAAAAATCAATTTATTAATATGTCCGTACTGCGATTCAAACCCGTGAGATACGTAACCAAAGCACATGACGTTGACCACTGCACCACGGAAACGGCACGATAAAAGGATTAGTCCTGTTTTTAGAATCTAGAAGGTGGAATTTAATGCGTTGACCTCTGTGGTCTATTGATACTGCAACGATCAAACGGATTCCATTTCAAGCCCAAGCAAAGTCAATACCATATTGAGATTCTTTCAATCTAAAGTTTATTTCTTGGACATGGATATTTGTGATCTCTTTTCTCTTAATTTATTTTTAAGTGATTTAAAACATTTCAAAACATATTGCGCCTTGTCATATAAGCTGTAATACCAAAAACAAAATTTAAAAAAAAATTTGAAAAATCAATTAATGGACACTGTAGTTGAATAGCACCTAGAGTGTTGAGAAATCGGTTGCCAGTGGATAGTGTGTTAATACAAGATAAATATCTTTGGACCCATTATTTCTCAATCAAATAACACCTTATTTTTTTATCCTGATCATTATGAACATGTGGAAGTAGTACAGACAAATTGTGTTTTATTTTTAAAATATTTTGCCTTTCCACAAATAATTGACAGTTAACACCTTATAAGTGACAAATAACATATATTCGTATTAAAAACTCAACTAAACATTACATTATGAACGTGGAATGTTAAAGAAGAAAATAATAATGCAGCTTTCGATGGTATTCAATAGATCGAACAACCCCGCCCCGCCGGCTTAAGTTATTTCATTTGGAGTGCCAGCATCTGTTAGTTGAAAGATGGAAATCGCATTTGGTAGTTTTACGGTGGCAGTGCACTCAAATGATAAGTGGAATATGCATAAACAGCGAAATACAATTTCGCTAGAGAGGGCACACTTTTTGAATATGTCGTCGAATTGAAAATACCGAATGTACGTAAATATTTTACCATCTATAATAACACAGACAAAATGAAAAACTTGGCAAAAGTTACTTCTTAATTCAATGGTTTGCTGACACATTTTTGAAGAATCTGTATCTATTAACATTATTACATTAAAAATTATTATGTTTTATACAAATTCTTTCCTAATTTTAATTTATTGAATGAACAGATCATTTTAGTTCATATTCATTTTAATATCCGTTTCGTTAATCGATGCACATCTGTCAACAAAAATTATTGAAAGATTATTCTTTTATTTTTGCTTGTTCTAAGGGTTTATTGAATGTTTTGGACCGGAAAAAATTTACATCCCCACTTAACCAAAAAACGTGCTGTTTACAATCATCGTCAATTACCTAATTACCTTAATTTTATTCTAAAATTTTCCTATTTGCCAATTTTTTAATGAATATTTATGAATTAATTTTTGACTAGAGACTAGTAACTTTTTATTTGTAAGTGGTCATTAATATTTTAATTGCAAACAATGTATTTCATTGTATTAATTTATAATCTATCAATTCATGTTATATAGTCATTAGTCACACTCAAGTTTATATAAATAATCTTTTTTGGATTTATTTTTCATTATTTGATGATGCTTGAGATGAGTGAATGTCTCTCATCTTTATAAAAAAATGTGGAATTAGTACGAAAAAAATGTTTTTGTTTTTCTTATTTTAAATGATATAACGAATTGCGGTCATAAAAAAATGAGCTTAGGTAAAAAAAGTTTCACCCGACATCCCGCCACAATTTTAATATACATACACTATTAATAGGAAGACGAAAACGCATTAATTGAAAAAATAAAACCATAAACTGATGATAAGACATCGTTTACCAGCCGCTTGATGGAAGTATAAAACTAATAAACTCCCATTTAATATAATATAAATAGCCGTGTTTGAGTTTGGTGATTTTGTGTATTTGATTAACTGTTTATTATTTTGTAGCAAAAGTCTCAAGCCTCCATCACTGTCAGTTTCTCGACGAATGGTTGTTATTTTTTGAAAAGTATCTAACCCGTCCAAATGAAGCACTTTGTACAAAAATGCCTCCCTTGAAAGATATATCTGCTCACTTCAAAATGGCAAAAAAACATACATTTGGAGCTTGGAGAATTTTACATGTATGTCATTGTGACTAATGAATATTTTCCAATCCGAGTTTTGTACCTGAAAGAGCTATTTACTCATCTTTGTTCGGCGGTGTTAAAAAATTACGTATGTTATTAATTTTATGATTGAATATAGCTGTCATTATATAATGAACTTTATGACCAAATTTTGGTTCAATATATTTTAGTTTATATGTATTTTCATCCTACCAGTTGCGAACCCAGGCCTTAGAGCAAGGGCTCCCAGCCAGTGGGTAATTGCTGCATTTATGAAAGATTTTCGATATTACATTTACCAAATTACACGCATATTTTGAAAGCACCTTTCGAGTTCGAGTTAGATTATCATGGGAAGGGGGAATTATATTCTGAACATTGGTGAAAGAGAGAACGGAGCAAACAAAGTTGGGATCTCCTGTCTTACCTACATTCGATTGACGTAGGTAATATCTATTCTAATAATTAAAAGGCTTTTTCTTCAAAGAGCAAAAATTGTATCCATCAATTTAATAAATAGAATTCCTAACATAAACAAAACACCTCGTAATATTAAGGTGTTGTTTTTAATTAGAAAAATGGCAGTTAGAAAGTGCAATGGTTGATTTATAATATGCAAAGTATCCATGCAACTTTTCAAATTAAACCCCAAGCGTTCAAGCAATAACACTTTAAAACTTTGAAACTGCGTCAACAGCTGGCGGACCTCACTGAAACAACTCGTAAACTTGCGATTCTTAACTATATCATTATATAATATTATATCTTTAACGCTGAGCCACTTGCACAAATTTATACCCTATAAAGTTAATATTCTAATTGTTTTTTAATGATCTTGAGCTAGTTCTATAAACGGATAATAATTACCTAACACTGCTATTTTACATTCCAGGGGTCAATTCCTCAAATTGGTTAAACATGATTGAAATCGCTAATGATAATTTTGATTTTTTGAGACTTTTTTTCCATATGGTAAAATTTTTCAACTTCTATCAGTTTACTATGTACGAAGTTGGACGTGATCGAAATTTCTTGCCTCGTTTTTAAATTTTGAATAATGTTGATTCCCGTTCCTTTTTTTGAAATTTCAAAAATCTTTTTTCTCGAGAAATTGATTAGAAAATTGGAGAAAGTCCAAATTTTTCACCGCATGTTTTATATAAACGAATGTTTTTGATTTTGAGTCTAATTTTCAATCCCACGGTTACCAAGATGTATAATTTATTGTTGCCCGTCTCGGCACAAGTCTCGGAAGCAAATTCTTCAAGAATTCTCGAATCTCGAGAATCGTAACTCGGGGAATCATAACTTCCATATGTAACATTATCCTGACATATAATAAGCCATTGTGGGAGAAAAATAACCACTAGAGAATTAGATTTGAAAATATATGAAAGAGTCACTTGATATAGCGAAATTTGCACATACGGCTTTAATGCTTAATCTAGAGAAATAGAAATAGCTCTAGCCACTCTAGTTTTTTAATGATGAAAAGAAGGATTATTAAATAGTTTTATTACGATAATTACCGGTTTATCTGTGTAATATTTGGTTTGAAAACGGTTTATGTTATCACCTTAATGTCCTAAATTATCAAAACAAGACAAAGCCGACACTCACTCAGCTGTATTCGCAAATTGTGTGTGTGTGCTTAGTTCTGAGGTGATTCTCTCCTAATTGCAGGCTTGCATGTTCTATTGCATTTTGCAAGTTGCAAGTTGCAATTCCATTACCGAGCGCTACTTCCGAAGTGCATTGTGCAATTCCATTTCGATTAAGTGCCAATCGTTTTTAATCGAATTCTGAATTACAACACTAATTTCTGTGCACTCATATGAAGGCGATTCTCGAAGTAGTTTTTCAATAAAATTTGACTTGCATACATGCTCATCAATATTAGAAGAACTGATTACCTAATCAGAAATCGCAATGCTTACAGAAAACAATAAAATAATGCGGAAATTTCTATATTGGTTGAAATGATAAGAATACAGGTAATACGTTATACTTAAGGAGATGGGGTTTCGAGGAAAACGAGAAATCAGAAATTGAGGAAGTTTTGTCTGTTTTATAATTTTACATTCATTAATAATACCACCACGCAAAATTTTAAAGAACTATTCATATCAATTACCATACATTGAAATTTATTCGTCGATTAATACGATCAATATATGGAAAGGTGTAAATACTGTAAAAGGTCATCAACGCCTCTTCATGTATGAGACGTTATTAATTAAAACTATCGAATTTAACGTATCACTTAACAAAAATATAAACAATTAAATTTGAAATCTAATATCTGCGAATGCTTTCTTCACTCGATGTGTGATATTTGTTTTTACTTCAACTCCATTGTATTACCGCACTTTTATATCTCTGAAAATAAGATTGAATTGATGTATAATAAACAACGAGTCTTCGTCGATCCATCAATTTTCAAACAAAACTAATGATATTGTTACGAATTTTTTGCACACTCAATACTTTTTCTCCGTGTATTGTTTTTAATACAAATAACAGATGCTTAGTACATTATATCCCCTTGCCGAACAGAGAAACTTTGTACGAAAAAAAAATAGTTTCGGCGGCGTGTTTATGATAAATGATAAAATTCGCCCAACCACACAAAACGATGGTCAATAAATCTCGGAAAATTCGTTATAAATTTTCCGAATGTAGATATTAAGTAAAAAGTGCCAGAGTCAAATTTATGGACACATTATTATCGAATTTCGTCTCCCCAAACAGACTTTAAGGAGAACATTAAATTTATTCGCTTCTAAAATGGCCATCCCGTTTTTTAGTTTGCGCGGGAAACCTTCGACATCCGGTTATCTTTTGATTTATATCGAGGGGTCGCATTTCAAATAGATCACATACTAATATATCCTGCGCAAAAAAAAAAACTCTAATATGGCATATTTTATCTGGTATACGAATAGGGATTGTAATCTCGAAATCCCGATTGTTTTTCTCGTTCCGAAACACTCGGGATTGAAAACTTGATTTCTCAAGATTTCCGGGATTAATATAGTATCGAAAAATATAACCGAGAGGATATATGTAAAATATTGAAGAATTTTCTTATTATGCATCGATTATATTTTTTTCTTGCTAAACTAAGCCATTTGCAACAAGAATGAAAGTATAATAACTAAAATTTATTCATAAGGTCTACAAAAGATTTTAAATGAATGATCGTCTTATTTTTCATAGTTTGATGACCATGAGTTGTTGTTTTCAATTTGAATTTTAATACCTAATTTTATACTTTTATTATCTGTCAATTGTGAAACAATTCATAAATTTCTTCGATCTTCAAAGCATTGTTATCAACATAGTGCACAAACCAAATGCACTATTCCAAATAATTATAAGTTTATTTAAAATTAAACAAAATATTTAAATTCCGAAGTATACTTTAATCTAAAACATTGACTGAGGGTTCTTGATGGAATTTCACTATCAAATTTGAATTGTTGAGATTTTGTACATTTCCGTGTGTTTCGTCTCCAGGGTCTCAGCAATTAAAATTTTTAACTCAAACAATTGAAATCTCACCAATTCAAATTTGATATTGAAATACCATCAAGCAACCTCAGTCGATATCTTAAATTATAACAATATTGTTAGTACAGCAAGATTAGCTGAACTGTACAATAAATTAGTGGTAAAATATCGTGTTGTTAGTCAAAATATAAACGATATATACTATTTACTGACTGTCAGTGCGAGTTCATTCGTGTGCTCGGATTCCTGAAGATGCCGAAAGGAGAAACCCAGGTCGTTAGTGACGAAATACATGGAAATTTACAAAATCTCAACAATTCAAATTTGATATTGAAATTCCACCAAGAACCATCAGTTGATATCTTAAATTATATCAATACTGCTAGTACTTTTTCGAGAGTTTGTTATTGATCTTCAACTATTGTATTTTTGATATCCACTGAAAATTTCTTTTCAATTTATTGTAAGATTCACATATTTTACAGGGTCAGTAACCTGGGATTTAAAACATGAAAAACCGCAATCGAATTATCAAAGAAGAACCGAGATTTCAGTCCCTACATACGACACACACGCTTTTTTACGATTTCACTTTACACGGGTAATATTATTTAATAGAATCGCTTAACAATATATCATAATGCCCACTAAAGCAACTAAAAGAAATTGATATTTTGCAACTGTGGCTCGTAATCTTTGTACCGCGTACATGACAATAACAACACACTATAAAGCAGTGGTGCCCACAAAGTGGATCGCGAAACGACTGGAAAACTTTCACCCATGACAATGTTAAAAAACACAGTTGATAAATGAAATTTGTTTGATACCTCACTATCGTACTACCAACATACGTAGAGTTGAATTAACTTAACGCAATCTACGTTAATTTCAAATAAATGTTTAGGTGATTGATTGATTTTCTTAACTTAACTCATCTTAAAACGCTCGTGATGAGTGAAACCTGTCCTGATCTTTAGATAAAATTGTGGTATTAGTAAACAAAAATTATTTTGTATTTCCATAAACATATTTAGACATGTAATTTAACAGAATCCTGAAAAGGTAATGATTTAAATCTTTAACGATCTGGAACAAATTGAAATGATCCGATTGCGCTTTCAAAAAAACTTATATCCTTTTAATCTACCTCACTTTGAAAAGTGTTGTTAAACGGCTATGCCCATTTTCGACAGAGCACAACCAAAAAGAAAACCAACTTATTTTGCAATATAAACAATAAAAGTATTTGCTTTCAGATATTCATAAAGAATTTACGATGCGTTTTTCAAACATCTAAAATTGGGATGTGTGATTTTTTAGAATTTTTCCTTTTGTCATGTTGTCACATTTTTACACTCATGAAAAATATTGTCGTTCCGTTTAAATGATGACAGCCATTATTTTTTCGCCCATACAAACTGAATAAAAAATCAAACTGACACGTATACTTTGTATAATATAAACTTAATACTATACTATCTGAAAAAAGTAAGTATCTTAACTATGTAACTGATTGAAAAACAATCGCTGAAACCTTTAATTTTAGAACGTGTGTAATAGTTTAATATCACTGAACTTACTTAAAGGACTAGTTTTTAACCTTTTTTATAATGTTGCTTCATTTTTCAATGTTACGGAAAGGAGAAATGGATTCATCTATGGATTTATTCATGGATTGATTCATTTTTACTCTATTTTAATATTATATATAGAACAAGCACATGAAACGCGTTTACATAATAGTACTAGCGATGGGCGTCAAATATCTGTATGCAAATATACATTTGTCCTTTACTGTTTTCTTTTTGATATAAAAATTTACTACATTGAGAAAAGATATCGTCGGCATAGTGACAGAAAGTGATAAGTCGAAAATCGGCTCTTTCGAGTTATGAGTGCAGTACGATAGATTTTAGGACGGCATATCGTATGAAAAAACCAGCTCACCATATTCCATGTATTTTTTACGTAATTTGTTTAAATCAAGATGAATTAAGCCAATTTCGTTCACAGTTATAAGTGGCAATAATTAATATTACTATAAAAAAAGATTACTGATACTTAAATCGAATTCGTAAATGATTAACGAATCTCGAACGAAATAATGGTTAGGATATGTAAATAGAAAGACTTTAATTTTACGATTTTTTTTGAAGTCGATTATCTCAAAACAAGGTTTTTTTGACTTAACGCCTTCTGTCACTATAACGACGATATTAAAGTTGCCAGCTGTAGTGTAAGAGAAATCAGCAAAGCGTTACTTCAGTTTTCGAAACATAAAGTGCATTCAATAAAGCAATAATGGTCGACTGAGCGCGTCGATTGATTTCACTAAAAACCGAAGAAGTCCTCGAACAAAACTCTGGTAACAAAACAACGATTAAGTTCTTTTGTACAATATGATAATCTTGCTACGCAAAGTAAGCAAAATCCACGATAAGTCTAAAAAAACTTTCATATACCTTAAATATCCTGGTTTAATTTAACGATTTAAGTAACAGTGTATTGTTTAATGTATCGACTTAATTATTAAACACAAGTACATACATAATGTTGCTGGTTTTTGTAGTTTCTTTCTATAAGCCATAACATTCATCTAAAATTTTTCACATAGAAGGTCTTGTCGTTGCGATCAAGCCCGTGATTCATGCCATTGAATTTCTTAGAGGATCTTCATTTTATTTTACGAAATTTTGTAATGAAAAATCACATATAATCAAGCTTTTGCGTTTGTTGCATATGTTTGAAAGTTCAACGGATCAAAAACAAAAGTATTTATGTATTACCATAAAGTTTTGTAAACCATTCAGTTAATAATACTCGTGATGAGCGAAACCGGTCCTGACCATTATGTGGAAGTAGAATAAACAAATTGTGTTTTATTTTTAATGCCTTTCCACCAAGAATTGACGTTAACACTTTAAAAGTGATTATGTTTTTACTTGCGTTTAATAGTTAAGTCGATACAATTAACAAAATAATTTCACTTAAATCGGGAAATTAAGCCATGATGTTTAAGGTATATAAAAAGTTTTAGCCTTATCGCAGTTTTTGATTACTAGAATATTATTATTGAGAATGTTATTCTAATTTGATAAATCTGTAATGTTGTTGGAGTGACTGATGATATTTCGATTGACATCTTGAATGCAGGACGAAACACAACCCAATCCATATAATAATCAACTTTGGAATTGTGCTGGTATAAGTTGAACTGAATCCTATTTGACAATGAGTAATCACCGAAAATATCAAGATTCTCTCATATGAATTCAAAGTCTCATTTTTAAGATAAGACCTCATCTCTCTACATACAACTGGAATGAACTGATCACATTATTTTTGAACACATTTATGTATGTTAACGATAAAAAAATGAATATGAAAGATAATCGTGTCTGTCTTCATAAATTAATAGCAAACAACCATTGCATCACGTATCTGCAATCATTTTAAACTAAATTCAACAATAACTGTAAAAAACAAGCACAATATTTCCTCAATTCTATCAAAAGCCCTCCCACATCATTTACAATACCTTATTTTCATATTTCAAACAGTCAATTTCAATTGTAATTGACAGGTTCGTTGGAATTATAAATTTATTTACTTTTTAGGTGGGTGTGCGTCCGCCCGATATATATTATTGTTTGTCGATACAAACATTTTTCCTTTTTTGTTATTAGCTTGCCAGTATGTAGGTACTTTGTCGTATGATTCAAAATGTTTTGCTCGACTGAATCCATCAGTTTCAGGTTTTTCAGAAAAATTACACAGTTCAAAGAGTGTATTCGGGCGTATAGAAAGTATTGAACCCAGAAAACATTTCTTGAAAGATATCGTTACATGGAAAATAACCAACACAAAAAAACCATGGATAGATTGTGTTACAAAGATTATTTTTTGTATACTCAAATAAGAATGTAAAAGAATTCTTGTGAACTTCTTCTTGAAAAGCGTCAGTCTAGTGCAGTGTTTCCCAAAACTTCTGCGAAGAGGCCTACAAAAGATACAGTCACATCTAGGGACGAATAAATTATAATTTTGACAATGGAATTGAAGAAGATTTGCTAAATATATGTGAAAAATTAACTGTATCAATGTTTGTATGAATATACAAACTCAAATCAAGAACAAAATTAGTTGATGTGTGCAGTAATAGCGCCAAAATGCCCATATTTTTGCATTCTTAGAATGTTTGAACTGTGGTAGGATTTATATGCTTATTTTTAAGATCATGAATTTTCTATCGATTAACAACCATTTAATATCCAAATAGCACATTTTGCTGGCTTATTCATAAAATTGTAATGATTAGAATTCCAAGGAAAATATGTAAACATTTCAATTAAAAACGAAAAAAAATTTTACACTGTCGCGTAAATATTATTTTTGCATCTTAGTGGTGATTTTTATTCCAGCAATTAAGGATTTTCTTATTTAATCTGAACTTGAGCTGAAGAAGAAATTCAATTCAATATCGCAGGATATATATACATTTTGTAAAAATGTTAGTTTTAACATAAAGGCATATCATTTTGTAAGAGTATTTATTTTTATTTGAAAAAACTTGAAACCTCATCTGATAAACTAAAAATACTTTTGAGGTTCCGCGGCGTAATAATAGTAAATGCGAAACTGTTATATTTAAAAAAGTGTAAAACTGTAAATGTTTTAATAATAACTGTTTGTATAATTGAATGCGATAATTATGAGGTAATAAGTGTATATAAATCTTCGTAAGCAATTATTGAGTCGGTGTAGATGAAACTTAACTATATTCATTCGAGATTTTGGCGTATAAAATTTTTATATGTGATATATATTATAAGTTGCTATGGACCCAGAAAGCTTTGATTAATTTGTGATATAAATGTCTGTGCAGCTCATTTAAAACCCAATAACCCAATATCTGCAAATCAGTTCGGGTTCAGATCAAAGATTTCAGTAGATGATGCCATTAATCGATTACTCAACGTGGTGGCATGCTCACCTTTTAAATATGTTCTAGCCATTTCCCTAGACATTTCTGGAGCATTTGACAGCGCATGGTGGCCAACGATCTTAACGAAATTGAAGCGTCGACAGATTCCATCTGATCTTTTTAAAATTATCTTGAGCTATTTTTCAAGCCGAGAGATAATCATTTTTACAGGGAATACTCTGATCCGACGAAAAGTCACTCGAGGTTGTCCTCGAGGTTCGATTCTTGGACCACTTCTATGGAATATCTTATTCGATGATCTTCTGGACCTTCCGCTCCCTCAAAACACCCATATACAGGCATATGCTGACGATGCAATAATACTTATTCAAGGAAACAATAGAAGTACTCTTGAACAGCTATCAGCTGACTGCTTAAGGCAAATAACTGCATGGGGAGATTGCAACAAATTAAACTTTGCATCTCATAAAACATGCAGCATACTTAAAGGAAAATTGTCTCGAAAGCCAATAATAAGGTTCATTACAATAACAGTTCTTGTCCAGCGAACCATGAAAAATCTTGGGGTAATATTGGATGACAGATTATCTTTCTTAGACCAAGTTAAAACTGCTATAGCTAGCTTATCTTATTTATAAGCTTTGAAAAGGCAGCACGCATGGCTAGGGTAAGTTGGGGCTTAACATTTCCTGCGGCGAGACTCTACTACAAATCAATATCCCTTGGTATTGCGTGTCATGCTGCAAGTTGCTGGGCATATAGATGTGCCCAACGACAGGAAATATGTCAAATACTTCTTCGGGGGCAAAGGTTTCTACTTCTTGCCATGTCCAAAGCCTATCGAACCTGCTCAACCGAATGTCTTCCTGTTATGTTAGGACTTATTTCTCTAGATTTAGAAGTCCAAAGAAGAGCTGCAATTCATCTTTTATTGCTAGGGAAACCAGCTCAAATTGGCAGCACAATTCTTCAGCCGTTCTCAACAGTTTCTCAAAGCTAAAGTGAAAAAACTCTGATCACTAACTGTTCTAATGACTTGGCAAAAACGGTGGTCAATGTCTCCTCGGGGTAGAACTACCCATCTATTCTTCTCAGATATTCTCTTTCGTCAAAATGTAACATGGTTTTCTCCAGATCACTGGACCTCCCAATTTATCACTGGTCATGGTGCGTTTAATGCTAAATTATATGAGTTTAAAATTAAACCATATTGTCCTTGTGGTGATAAAAATCGAGATTCTGAACATATTCTTTGGGATTGCCCAATTATGTCTATTGAAAGAGATATTCTGTATTTTTTCTGCAGAAATAGTCGCGATGGTCCTATTGGACATCCGGATCTGGTTTCTTCACCAGAGAACTTTTATCAGTTCAAAAAATTTGCGGCCTCCTTTGGGGAAAAAATTTACCATCCCTGCCCCTCACCATTTAATCCTTAATTGTTGCCCCACCATAGAAAGTTTTGTGTATTCAAATTAATTGTTATTTGATGACTTTAATATAATTATTGTGTACTCATCATATTTCTTTAAATGTTACATTATTATTATTTCTTATTGTTACTTATATTATTATAAATATTTATTGTGGACTTAATGTATCATTGAGGAGACATGATCTCCGGTGTGATACAAACAAGTTCATCGTATTAAAAAAAAAAAGCTCATTTCAAATTGTCAACAAATTAAAAATGCCTCGAAATGGAAAATTGCAATACCGAAACGTGATTTAAAAATTAACTATATCGACAATTCTGTTCATTCTTCCCAAACATTTTTAAGTATTTCTGGATAAATGTTGTGTTATTTTTATGATACCTAAAGGATTCAGCGGTCCCGAAATATTTTTTTCGGGACAGGGTACCAATACGGAATACTATTCCTAACGGGAAGACAGTTTTGCATTAATACTAATACGAACAGCAAACAATTATTAAGAACTCAAGTAATTGTTTCGTTCTGTCATTATTTATCACGGCAAAGGTTGTTTGCGATAGCCTAAAATTCAGGTAGAAGTCACATATTAATGACGTCACGTGCCATTCAGTAGGAAATCAAATAAGTGTATAAGGATGCTGGAGAAGTGGGCGCACGGATATGGGATATGTATAGGATTGTATTGTTCACCCCTAATCATGAATGTAGACCGCGCGCTATCTCCGGATCGTCAATTACTAACAACCCTTTGGGTAAAATATAAATTTATTGACCAAATAACAACATACCTGACAACATTTAGGTCAATAAATGGTTATGATTCAATTATAGAGGAATTGCTATAGAGTTTGGGATGGCAATTATTGCCATTAAGCAATATTATTGATATTAAGCTGACCTCAGACCGTGTTTTACAAAACCATTCAATAAATTAAATTGCTGTTTAGTAATATTTATTTCAGAATAAATTTAGCAAACATGTTGACTTCCCAATTAACAAGAGCCTCAATAGAAATTGTTATTTTTTTAAATAAAACACAATTTGTACTACTTCCACACGTTTAAAATGATCAGGACCGGTTTCGCTCTTCACGAGGATCATCCATTCTATAAACATGTGGAAGTAATTAATTGTACAATTATATTGTGTAATTAACAAATTGTATTTAATTTTTAAAATATAATGCAACACCTTAAAAGTCATTAATTGATATTAAATAATTTTTTGGCGCTCTCCTGCAAAATTACCAAAAAAAAAGTTACTACTTTGTTTGTAGGGGGTGTCAATATGTCATAGTCCCAGACAAATCAATACACCTACCTGTGAAATTTATGATCCCTCAACAACTACATTGAATGAATTTGTAACCACCAGCGTCTAGCATTTTGCTCCTCCCCACTGTGCTCACTGTTTGTTATTGACCAACAACCAATACTACTTCATAATACAACTGAATATCCTGTCCTGTTTTCGTTTGCTTATCTTATCCTCCTTGAAAAGATGACTTTTAGCTATGGGTTAACAACCAGTCCTCTTAAAAAACTAACGTAAAATATTGTCCAATATTCTCCGCCCTGAGCGTGTTTTGAAATTTTGTTTCTTAATCTTCCAAATGATAAAAATTCAAAAATTCTTGTCAAGATATTTTAATTTTAATGAAAAAATATATGAAAGGTTATTGTGAAGAAAAATATATGGATGAAAAAAAGAACTGTTATTTAACATTTTATTTATTTCTACACTTAAATACTACATAACTTTTTATTTACATTTTACAAGAGTGATTGGCTGTGGACTGTCATCGGAGACTTATAGCAATAAATGATATACACTTTAAAATATTGAAGATATCGATGGCTCCCATGACTATGTGGTCAACACTACCGCAGTTGACTCTTTACCTGGATTACCATGATTAAATGAATACACGAATCCATAAAATAGTGGTAAAAATAGTATGTCAGATGATTATTTTGTATTTGAACTACTTTTCGGCGAATTATGCTTCAAAAAGTTCTCGAAACTAAGTATAATACGGAGGGAGAGCATACCATCAAGCATGCTGTCCAAGATAGTCAAAAAATGACGTATTTCTCAGTAATCGAAAAAATAAAGACATTATTTTTGACAAGTTTATGCCAGTGCACCAAGTATTTGAAAATGTTTAATTCACATAAAATAAATTTGAGAAATTTTTGAGTGACTCGAATTCAACTAGAGGAGAGAAAAAAATACTAGCACCCATGCCCAAGATATTTTGCCTTTTTGAGCCTTCCATTGAAGCAATCATTCTTTTCAATTTTTATATTAGTAGCAATATCTGTGGCCAAGCTTTGACAGAATATATTTATATTTCCCACATTTTCAGCAATGGTTTAAGAAAAAGTCTTTGGGTCAACTTCAATTGATGTCTCATAATATAATATATATATATATATATGTATTTTTCATACATAATTTTACTGATGAATTCCATTTGCTTGTTTTATGGGCCCATGGCAATATCACCTAAAATATTAGATTGCATTAGAACACAATATTGCATATTCAATACACTCAAAAGCAGATACTACCATTTCTGCTAATATTTCAACTTACCACAAATTACTCACTAGAAAGCTGCAATTTTGTTGATGATTAGTTTGTGATACTTAAATTAGCATAGATAATATTGACTACAACAAAAAATTATGTCGTAAATGACAACAATGAGTCGTGTAACACTATATAGATATATATATAATAAAATTTTATAATTCACTACACAAGTTGAATATCTGAGAACAGATTTGCAGACAAGCAATTTCGAGTGTGTCCATTTGCATGTGACATTCTAAGGCAGAGCAGAATTTTTGACACTAGTAATTAGACATATTATGTACAAACCTTCATGAATATTTTAGTGATCTAGAACTAATTTTGTATTTAAGTAACAAATCCGTGTTTTATTTTAATACTTCTGCAACTAATAACAGTGAAATTTGGAAAAATTGTCATTCAATTTTATAATTTGGTATGTCAATAATTTCATATTATTAACTTTCAAATATTATAATAACCAAAAATAAAGATTTTACTTAACCCTTCAGGCACGTATACCTGAAAGAGATTTTCAATTTCAGGGACGGATCAATGTTTTTATGGAAATAGCAGTAGATTTTATATAAATATTAGATTATAGGTTTTATTGTGAAATTTTATCATTTACATTGAGTCATTGGAATATTTTTTTTCAATTCAAATAAATTTAAAAATATAATATAACACGTTACAAGAAAAATTGTTTTTTTTTGTTTTGAAAAACATTTCTGGTGAGATTCTAGGCAAAAGATTTTATGACACAAGTGGTGGTAAAATTTTTTATTTAGATTCGAGCACATAAGAAAAAATATTGAATATATTTTTATTTTACCATTACAATAATACTACTTTTAAATATTTCTTTATGGGATTAGAATGTGTCGAATTTTAAAACTCTATTATTTTTCCAAATTACATTTTTAAAAAAAAAAAACACTATCTGCACTTTATACATTTGGTGATTTTTTTGAATTAAAAAAATATAGTAAAAAGTATGCGTAACTAAAACTTCTATAAAACTCAAGTTTTTTTAATGAAATCGGTGAACGTTTGTATTATAAATGGATGATAAAAGAGAGAATTGTTATTGCAAACAATTTGGATGTGTCTACTTTTCCGTCCCTGGAAGAGATTTATGATCCGTTATACAGGCTAGTTTGAAATATCTGTTTGTTTATTTGGTATGTTAATAAAATAAATTATTACTTAACCCCTTGCACTGTGAATAAATTCTTCAGTAACGAATCATTTTTATACAATTTAATTATAAGTAATAGAAAACTAATTCAAAAAGTTCGTGTTTACTAGATATGCCCGGTAAATATGATCATGAGTGTCGCTCCTGATTTCAGTGCAACATATTAAATAGAATTCCAAAATCGTTGCATAATTAAACGGAAACTGGCAAACAAATAAACTCAACCTCTTTTTACATGGGGGGATATGTTACAGAACGGCCGTGAAACATACATATAGAACATAGATAAATGAAAGATAGGTTACATTTGACTGTGCAATTTTTAAACAGTGTAAAAAAAAAGGGGTTAAATGTAACTTTATAACAAAATATCAATCGGAGACAGTATACTGAATTCAGCAGTATTTTTCTAAGAATGAACATGTTTTTACAACAAAAAAAACTTAATTAAAAAATAAGCTTTTTAATTTCAAATTCTTGCAAATGAAAACAATTCCGACCCAATAGGTAACATATATTTCATACGTAAATTTAATCAATGGCAACAAATGAACACATTTTATTATCTGTGTTCCCTTAAATATAGCTTAATTAATTCATTTTGATAATTATTAATCATTATCAGTATTACAATATTTGTAAAATGCATTGTGTTGCAGTTCCTTTTAGTTTCTTTTACGATTCTCAAAAATTAATTGACACAATTAATATTATTTGTCAAGAATAAATACAATATAATTTTCATGAAAATGCCCCTATATTGATGTGAAAAGTCTTATATAGGTGATTTAAAACTTTATAATGTTTTATAATAGTAAATTTATTTTAGTGAACACGCATAATTAGATAAATGAAAATATTATCTATTATAGGAGCAGTATTCAGAAGTCCTTGGACATACAACAAATAAATCAGGTAAATAATTTATAATACATAAACTGACACAGTCATTCATTAAATAATGTCGAACACTAAAAATTTAATTGGTTGTTTCTTCTTTGCTAATATTGTCATACTTGTATCTCATATACATGACCTTCATTCTATCCCAACAACTTCCGAATGAATCCATGGCCGGCCTCACGTCGAGCAATGCGAATTGGTGGTGTTTATCGACATCACCTCCATCATAGTAATCAATAACATAACGCACATCCTTTCCGCAGCGGTCTACAATCCAATCGTGGCGGTCAAAGGGAAGTTCATAGCTGTTAATATACATGCAATTCATTAATTACAAAAGATTTCGATAAAATACATAAATAATAAATTATATCAACAATTGTTAAATTTCAAGACCTTGAATAAGAGCAAATTGATTGCGTAAAAAAAAGTATTTCATTTAGCAAGAATCAATCAATAAGACCAAAATAAATATGAGTATCTCTTGTAAAAACTAGTATTCATGACAATGTGTTAGGTTGAAATACTTAATGAAGAAAATCCCGGAAATCCCAAATCGCCATATGGATGATGAAATTCTTTTTTTATGTACAAGAATGGCAATTTTAATATGAAAAAAATTCTCCCTCTAAATACCAAGTACGTTTATTTAACCTTTTTCAACTTTCACTTTGAACATTCATAATTAAATTTAATGTAATGAAATATTGAAATTTTAAAATACTCGAGAGATTGACATTAGTAAATCTTAAATGCATAAACAATAAAATCCCAGAACAATTGCCATTTATGAACCTAAAAAAACTTCAAAACAGAACAGTTACGGCTTTCAATCTTTCAGATCATTTGACTTCTTGAAATAATCTCGAAAATTTGTCAAAACCAACTCAATGCAAAGACTTACAAAACACATAACTAACTCAACCACCCATTCAGTTTAATATGATGTATATCAAAGTGGTAAAGGCAACATTTTAAATAGGAGTACAAAATTGAGATGAAAAAGCATGTATTTAGTTAAGAAAAATTCTCTCCATCAAAAATATACAAGAGTTTATCGAATGTTAATAGTAAGTGCTTACCCCAAAAGTTGCCGAATTCGAGCCCGTGGACTGAAGTTGGTTGCTTTTCCACCAAAACTCTTCAATTTTGGATTACCGCATTCACGAGCATGTAACGCTTCCCATTTTAAAACTTCTCGCCATGCCTTTGAACAATATTTATAACTAGTACAAAACCCTTCTTCATGATAATAAAATAAAAAACATAATGAAGATAATAAATATGCATAATTAATTGGAGCTATTGGTGAGTAAAACTACAAATATACCTGTTCGTTATTAGCATTGTGTATCTTGATAATGTCATCCATGTCTTTTTCCAAAATTTGATCATCCTTCCACCGCCAGCCTTTTCGAAGCATGGCATTCCAAAACATTTGCTGACTGGGATAAACCCAAAACTCGTTAGTACCTTCTGGTACTGCTTTGGGGATACTGGATACTTGCCGATTTGTAGGTAATGGGAATGGCTGATCCGGAGCCGGTTGCTGATTTGCAGGAGGCATCTATAAATATATCACGATGATTTTTAAATCCTATAGAATACAAGAGGCTAGATACGTCAAACTTATATCAGTGCACAAAAACTGTGTATAACTTTTTATTTGTTGATCCTCAGTGAAAAATCATTACAAGATACATACAATGAAAACACACGTATTATATAAGTTCCAAGTTAAAAACGCTTAAACGTGAAACAAACCGATTCCTGATAAAGCATTGTGCATATATTATACCTGTTTTTTTATTATAGCTCACAAAAAGTAGACAGATTGGTAATTGTTAGTTTTACCGGACGTGGCCTAAAAATTTCTATTTTTACAAGTAAAACCACTCACAATGGTGTCTTCGGTTAGATTTGATTTATTATCCCGTAAAACATTTCATTTCACTGAATTTTGTGTCAAAATAGCATTTTTAGGCCACGTCAGGTAAAACGAACAATCACCGGAGCAAGAGTCAATGGAGGACAAGTCATAGTAGTGTAGAAGAAGATTATAATATACATAAATGATCTGTGGAAATGCTTCTTAGATTATTTTTCGTTAAATATCGTTGAATGTGATCAAAATAAAAGGTTATTTGTTATATGAAAACAACAAAAATCTTACTAAAACATGCAAACACTATTGCATAGTAAATTGCTTGTTTTTAATATCCTACCATGTTAAGGGGATTAATGTCATCCTTGTCATCTTTTCCATGTTGTACTGGGCACTCAGTTACTTTAGGAGGTGGTGGCTTATAATCTTTGTGCATCGGACATTCTGGTGGTGGTGATTTCATGGATTCATCTTTATTCAATAATTTTGAAGCAGCTACTTCTGCAGCCGAAACAGTGTTCCCCATCTTGACCCTTAAAACCTGTTGAGGTTATGGATTACATAAGATTTGTTTATACATTACCGGGGAGAAATAGTATAATTCATAATCAAATAAGTCGATCTTACTTCGAAATCCGATTTATGAAAATGAATACATTGACAGAGTTAAATATAGTAATTTAAAGAAAAGATCGAACGACAGACACCCAAGGCTCGAACAAAGTGTCTATGGCCTTATCTATGCTATGGCCACAGATAATATCATGCAGTAATATACTATTAGATAATATGTCTATGGATTGAAGCAATAATCCTAGGGCTGCCAGACGGGAAACACTAGTCTATGTTTTATTAGACGTTTATCGAAAAATGGCATTCTAACAGTACTTTGCTTAATATTATTAAATACTTAGACGTTGTAATAATATATAGTATTATTTTTTTACCAAAGATACATCTAAAATATTTGTGAGATTCAGGCAAGTACGTATATTAGAACCAAAAAGGATGCTATTTTTTGTCTTTGGTAATTATAAAGTAGAGGGAAACTTAAATCCAACTTCTGACAATTTTCTAGTCTGACAACCTAGATATTATATTTTTGATGAATTCTAATTCTGCATTTTTTTCTCGCGACTATTAGTAAGCATTATCTCATACATAAATCTCCCTCGAAAAAAGATTTTAACGAATATGGAGATGGCAATCAGCGTAAAGAGCTTGCGATCTGATTAGGGATAGCTGGAGCAACCTTCAACTCAATGTGGAAAATCTACGGTTGTATTCGGTTAGAACCAAGTGCCACCTATTCAACTCATGCATTCCTACGGTGGTGCTATATGGTTGCAAGTTAAGACACCTCACTAAAGCACAGGGTTACCATATACTGTGCTTTGAAGCGGATGCTTGCGGCGAATACTACAGATATGCGGTTTGACTTTGTCAGGAACTCGGAAGTAAGAGAGTGAACGGCCAGCCCCTTATTATGTCCAAAATAATAAAGCGACGATGGACTTTGCTTGAACATGTGCTGCGGATGCCCCTGGAGATCCTGAATCCTGCCTGTCTCTTCTACCAACCAGATGAATTCCGTCACCCTGGAGGGCCGCTGATGACCATCCATAGGATGTACTCGGCGGAGTTACGGAATACTGGGATGATCTGGGAGGAAGCAAGAAGACTGGTGGAGGACAGAGAATCTTGGAGGAACTGTGTGATGGCCATATGCTACGAGTAGGGAGCGGATAAGGTTTAAAAAAAAATAATCAACAATAAAAAAAATTTAAATTAGCATCGAAGTTGCAATAAATCATTAATATGACCTCTGATACACAGCCAAACTAATCCAAAAATTTACGACTTTTGCAGTAGAAAAAAAAGTACTATGGACCACCAAAGTACAAACTGATAGAATGTGCTTGTCTGCAAGCAAAAAATTAAGTGTTTTTCTCAAACATGTAACTGTGCCCAACACCGCAGTATATAAATTATGTTTCAGTAATAATTGTTTATATTGATTTAAAATTATTTATACACATTTTCATTTAATGTAAATGTAACCCTTTACACTCCTTGTATTTTGTATTTTTTGAAATTTACATACTGCTTCATTTATTCGATATATTATACTGAAAATTACACAAAAATCATTTTACGCGCATTACATATTGACAGTATTTGAAAGAAAAAGAAAGCTTCGATAAACATAAAATCATAAAATAATTAAAATCAAACAAAACTTTGTAATGTAGAGCCCAGCTTGAAAATTCGAGTTAGGTTAGGTTAAGAATTTGATTCAAACAGCGAAGATATACACAATGCAGAAGCTATAATCGATAAAATTATACTAAAATCACAATAGTCAATAAAATGCCGTTTAATTCTCACAAATGTTTTATTTGTAATATTTTTCTTACAAATAGTAAATATTATGTACATTCCTCCATTTGAATTGAAATCATTCATATTCAATATTTTATAAACAT
Source organism: Himalopsyche phryganea (assembly GCA_022494535.1). NCBI lineage: Eukaryota > Metazoa > Arthropoda > Insecta > Trichoptera > Rhyacophilidae > Himalopsyche > Himalopsyche phryganea. Next base: position 5,723,217 of record JAGVSL010000008.1, on the reverse strand, counting down.
AAAATTATCTGTTCGTTGAGCCCTTTACAAGCTGTAACTGGAAACAATAAAAACGTAAACCTTTCACAGTAAAAAAAATGAGTATTATTTTCGCATATTACATTACAATTAATTAAACAAAATGTAATCAGATTGAAGTCGAGAACATCACCTACCCTATATCTATAGGTGTGGATGTAGCATATATATAATACATAATGCAATCTTACACGTCCAAAATATACAAATCACTATATTATTTTTCCTACGAAAGAATGAGTTTTAATTAATCAATTTCCATTATTGCCTTAGAAGACAAAACACAAAAAGAACGGCTCACCTAAAGCATAATAAATATATTATATTATTTGCATCATTTAAATTAAAAATTCAATACTGTAAATATTCAAACTATACCAAAGAACTTACATAATCAATATTATTGCTGAACACATAAAACTTCTTCACCATAAACACAATTCATTTCACAGAATATAATTTACTTCTCCGCATCAATGTTTTTTTTCATACTTCAACAAAATAAGATAAACAAAAATACTGCTGGTAAAAAAGTACAACTTTACATAAATAAAAAATATTTATCCACAACTGGAAGAGTGTAAGTTTTCGTTCAATACAGTTGTCAATCCGAATCGCTCTCTTCGGCTGTCGACTCTGACTCTGAACTGTCCGCATGCTGTTTGGTAATTTCGATGCAATGATCGAAATCTGTCAAGCGCTTAAGCGAACGACCTGGAACAAAAAATAGCTAAATTATTTCAAGAAAAAAATTGAAACTCACCAGATTTATGAAACTCACATGATTCGTGAAAGTTTAAGATATATAAATAAAACATGTTTTAGAAAAATTCATATTTTTACATTTACAAACATTAAATTCAGACGAATTCTAGATATCATTTTTTTAAATTTTCAGTTTGTCTTTGAGAAAACCTATTCAGATGGATGATCTCCAGCATAGAAAAAAAATGGTATTGCAAACATAGATTAATTAATAATCTAAATGTGATCAATTGCATAACTGTGTCAAATTTGTGATTGGGTATTAAAATATTATCACCAGCAAGAGTGGTCAACAATCGGTTGTCCTGTCCGAACGATGATGTGACAGGAGCAAGCTGAAGAGCCATTTGTCGAGCTCGATCCCCGCCACATTCTAAAATAAATAATAATTAACATTATGTCATGCATGTCAGAATCATGGCTGTCAAAATAAAAGGTGCAGCCTAACTAAAAATTACCAACGAGAATAAATTATTATACATGTCATATTACTAAGTTATTTAGAAATTCTCTTTGAAATTATTTTTACATGCAGAATTTTAAATGAAGACAACATTTTAGGGAAAATTAGGTTAGATCAAGTTATTATACCAATTTATGATTTGTGGAGTCCTCAATAAGGAGGATTTAGATTTTTTAAGTGTTTTAACCCTTTTACTTCCAGACAATTTTGGCATTCATGTACAAAAACGCTCAGAAAAATTATCGAATAGGTTTTAATTATAAATAATTTCAAACGACCGCTAACGTTACAACTGTTGAGATGGCAGATTGCAATGTGTTGATAAAAAATATAAAAATATATGAGTGTTAATACTTTTGTGTACAAGCTAATTATTTTATTAAGATATAGCCTGATTTGTCCTGATAATCTCCATAAATTTGGTTAACACCAAAACTACTGAATTAATTTTTGAAATATTTGTTACTAGAATATCCGTTAAATGGCTCAGCAGGTAACGGGTTAACATAAAGCAAAAGTTTATTTCTACTTAGAAACCGTATTCATACCTCTCTGTGTATCCTGAGTGTCGTCCTTCTTGAAGGAAACATGTTCCGTTCTGTACAGCCCACTGGAAAGATCCCACACAAATAGGCACTGTAATAAAAACATAATATAATAATTAATATGAAGAAATTTATAATTAAAAAATGTAACCCCTCATTTCTATCTAACAAACTCATAGGTAATAGGAAACCTTACGAAAAACTATGAGCTTTATATGTGAACAGTGATCGAAATACTTTTAGCCCTTCAATGCTGTATGGCATGCACAGCACGCGCATCAAAACTACTCCCAGGGATGGACGTGTGCAGGGTTCGAAAACAGTGCTATTTATCCTCCATTTATAATAGCAAAAGTTCACAGATTTCATTCAAACAACTTGAACTCTATAAAGATTAGATTGAAGATTAAGTGATGAATACTTTTTATCATAATCTTTTAAATCCAAAAAAACTGTTGAAAATTAAAACTATAGTTGTACCGGCAAAGTGATTAGTACGCAAGGTTATGTTGCAGTTTGTTTCAATAAGGTAGCATATCAGGAAGATTATCATACCAAAAATATTACTAATGGCGACAAAGCATTGTAATCCCAGTCTGTCTTTACGATCCTGAGATTATGAAATATAACTTTTAGTACAAAAAATAATAACTTTTTATATTGTGAACATCAGCATTAAACCTTTTCATCCTGGCCAAAAATCGTATCAGGTGGGGCCAATAGATTGGCCCCGTGGGATTGTAAGAGTTAAACTTATCAAATACTTATAAATAGTTATAATGCTAAATAGAAACAATATCATTTTTTTATTTATATCCAAAGCTTCCGACTAATTTTAAAATCATGTTGCCTATTCATACATTAAACGCTGACATCAAAAATTGTTTTTATTCCCCAATGGAAACAAAAAAATTTATGATTTTTAAACATTTTTTAATTTATTATTTACAATTATGATTGAACAGTATTTTTTAATTTATAGGACAAGAAAACAGGCAGGATTCCTGCTGGAAATTAAACTTTTTTCAAAATATTTATAGCCTTCCTAATTAGATATTCTACCATGTATTAAAATATTAAATAAAATATACTCACATATATACTTTCTATATACATAGAATTGCCACTTTTTACTTTGCACTCCAGCTCTAGGATCAACAATCACGGGATCCATACATACTAATGCACTGATGCGCTCTGTATACTATACACAAAGCATATCAGAGTAGTAAAAAGTGCAATGTTATAAAGCGTAGCTAAGATACAGCTGTACTATAAGTCGACTTTGTATTATTTAAGACTTTTTCAAAGTTTAAATGATTTCTACAATATTTGAACAATGAAAATAATGGCATCACTTACTTCAGCTGCATATTGTCGTCTATGTACCATACAAAATGAATTATCCTTGCAGGAATGACACTGAGAAGCTGATTCCTCTTCTGTCGCCCACAACCACATAGCACAAACCTTTAAAAAAATAGACAAATTAATATGTTATACATAGCAAAATCCATGAGAATTCATAAAAGTAAGGTTCAGTGACTGGCGTATTAGCAATTCTCACTAAATAACTTCTGTTGAGATGCACCAAGACAGACTTAATGAAATTTAAGCTTTCATAATTTTCATTTAATACATTATTAAGGAAAACTTTGATAAAATGCGATCGAGCTTCACTATTAAAACCGATGATGAATTATAATTTAAAAACTATAATAACTCGCAGCGCTATTGCTTTTTAGTACTACTCAATTATAATGTTACTTGTGGTTTAATTAAATGCGTAAAATAATGTTGACACTTACACCACAAATACATCCACTCGACTGGCAAACATTAATCACGTGGCAACCCCAATCGAAACAGTACACAAATTTCTTATCATGAAGCCTGCACAGGCGAACGCATACTTCGTTACAGAGCAATTCGATATCGAGCGAGCGTTGTGACGCTTGAAGCACAGGTGCCTCGATGCGTAACCTTTCCCAAGTACCCATAGATACCGGCTGAAGGGGGACATAGCATGCACCGTGGGCTACTAGAGGTAATGCTACATGATATCCTGAGATACAATCATCTGAAACAGAGATAAAGCATAAGATAAGAAAAATTCAATCGGTGATTATTTACAAATAATTCTAATGAAGTAATTTTTAGTCATACCTTCAGAATCAGTAATGATAGAGGTAATGTCATCATCGCTTTCCACAAAACGTCTGATGAAATGCTTGCTGCAGTTGGAGTTCTCGGAATGTACAAGATATGGATCCTGGGGGTGCACAACGCAGTCGGATAAAGTTTTGGATGAATTATCATGGACGGCTATAGTCTTCAATGATCCGTCTTCTTGCATTGCCGTAACTCTGTATTCAACATCATTAACAGAATCAGGGCCGTGAAACCGATTCAATAAATTATCACATTTAATATCTTGAGTGAGGGGAAGAGGCGCAGTTATCTGATTGTGAACTCGGAGGATGACAGCTTCAGGCGGTGGAGACTTAGCTCTTCTAGAGGTTTCTCGGTTGGTGGAGCCTATATAATATTTTCTATTGCTACGTAGTACCCTGAAGGGAACAATATTTTCACTGTTGTCTTCAGAAAATTCATATTTTTTATCTGCCAATCTTCGTTTACGAAACAAACTCAATTTCTCACATTTCGGTTCCGCTTCCTCGACAAATTCATATGTTTTGTCAGCGATACGATGCATGTCGTTGAAACGAGAAAGACTCTCGGCAGGTCGTCGGCGAGGTGAACGCAGCGGAGGACTGATGAGAGTTCTGGGAGAAGGGACAGAGTCCCAGTTGTCTTCGACTCCAATGTATACTTCGCTGCATCCGGGAGAGGGCTGCGGTCCTCTCAAAGCTTGGATGCACACTTCGTGACTGATCATATCTGGTACCTGAACAGGTCTCATATTCACACAAGGTTCCATTTCCATATCGGAAAAGTCAGCCAGTATGCTCTGCACAACAATGTCTGCGGAGCTATTATTAATTGATATATTCTGAGGGGTTTTAACAAACGAGGCCGTCTGAGAGCACTGCTCTTGAGAAAGCTTTTCTTCATGAATGGCATCATCCGTCATTTGATCTGGCACAATGAGATCTATTTCTAAGATGTGTATGAAATCTGTATATATAACAATTTGATTATGATAGGTCAATTGAACAACAGGTTCACATATTGCCGATTCTGAAGCACAGTAAAACTTTGTGTGTATAGCAAAATTGTGTTCAACGCATCGTTTACCACCGCAATCTAAAACTGATCAAAAAAAAAACACTTCTTTAATATACATGTCACTTATCTAAATCATAATATCAACAAAAGAGTATACCCTTACCTTCGTGGATATTAGAAAGGGCAGAACATTTTCTACAACCCAAACGTGGTACACCAATGACACTCAAGTAAGAATTTTCTGTGGATATTTCTCTGAAAGGGTAAAAATCATGAATGCAAAGACCATTAACCAAAAGTTTAGTTATTCTTGACAAACATAAAATATAACTTACGCAATGCCATACACAACCAATAGAGACGGATTATGTTTCCACTGAGCCATGGATACGGTTACTCTATTATCGACGGAAGTGTCATCAAACAGAGGAACACTGTGTACTAACTTAGCTTGTTGACCGGGCACCCATGAAAAGAAATGCAATCTGGAATAACAATCACAAATATTAACATTACAGTATACTTCTACTAACCATAAACATAAATATTCCGTGACATTTTTATTTGACGCTTGCTTAGTGACTGTCAGTGAAATGAAAATCACCAATATTCAATTATTTCCTCTGACAAGAAACAAAGAAGATAGAACAAAAATAGTTACACTTACCTAAAACTATACCCTTCCCTAAAGTCCCTCCTAATAATGTGAAGATCATATGTAAAACTAAGTAGGAACTGTCCACAAAGTGAAAAGCCCATAAATGTATGACTCTTCAAAAATACAATTGGCACCATGTCCATCAAACAGAATCTCAAGCGGGGTGGTATTTTCTCGAAAACCTTCCTATTCACATTACTTCTTTTCCCCGAAAATGTCCCATGCGTCTATGAAAAAACATGTCATTCAATTAATTTATTATTATTTCATTATTAGCAGTATTGCTCCAGACATTGAATACCAAGCTCACTAAAATAGAACGATTTATCTGCGCTTATTCCGAGAGGAAGACAGATCCAGTTCTATAGCCACAACATAGTTTGTGTGAGTAATCCAATTGCAATAGTAAAGAATGAAATGAATCAAAGCATGATATCAATCATCCATACACAAATGCATTACTAAGCCTCACTTTATACATTTGATTGATACAGATTGCAGAAGATTTCTACCTACGCTTTATTGTTTAATGATTTAGAGTTTAGAAATGAGAGGTACATGGTAAATTCATAAAAGATTACAGAACATAAAATATAACACATTTCCCATATGATGTTATAACAACTACAATTATTGGTAGGTACAGATCTATTTTATTAACTGGTTTACAGGAGCAGACATGCTTGTGCAGAAATTAACAAGAAACCGAAATAATCAAGGAAATCCATTCAATTCAAACCACATATACAATGCAGAATCAGCAAATATACCATAATATTAAAACCAACATTCAAAAGCAATGACCAGGACAATATAATATGTATAATTCCTTCCAAGCAGGCTTGTCTGGACAGACAATTCTATCGGAATATCTAGAAAATGTTTTATTATTCGCTATCATATTGATTTCACTGTATCCTGACGTCTTACAGAGGTGCGTTTGTATCAGTAAGGCATAGAAATAATATCTTAAAAAAATAATAACACAGGACAAACAGAAAAGCATTCCGATTGGTGTTAGCCCTACCTCTCGATTCATAATCTTTAACGCCACATTTTGATTTCCACTGTATTTACTATTCACATTTAAATAAGGCATACTGCGGCGGTGTGTCCTATTTTTCTTGTAGATATTGTTGTATTCATTTATTGTCTCGAATTCTTCATCGGACGAGGTGTCCATGTTTGTTTCAAATTTTCATTTGACAACTACTTTTATTGTGTTACAAGTTTATGAAAATTACATAAACAAAAGTAGTTTTCAAACATAGTATTATTATTTAATGTGGGCAATAATATTCCACCTGGAGTTGATCGTAAAAAATCGAATATCTTACAACTTAGAACCAACGCAACAATTTATTATATTAACCCTTTGGACTCCTTAATTGATTAAAAATTGCATTATTATTTAAACGTTATTGAATCAAATGGGCGGTATAAATCCAATAATTAATTAATAGGTAAAATCATTTCATGATTGCTTAATTGTAAAGTATCAAATAAAAAAATATAGTATTTCAAAGTCTGGTATTTAAAAAATTTGTGTACTATTTAAAACATTTCAAAGTGTGATATTTTTCAAAACATTCCTCTGGGTAAAGGCCACGTTTCCTCTAAAAAAGAGTCTCTTTTCTTTTTCTGGAATCTTCTTGTTGGAACATACCGTACAGTTCTTATGTTTTTTATCGAAAATATTAAGTGTATGCGTACATTCAAGGGATGGTCAGTGTCACCTGTAGAAAGTTGCTAGAGTAGGTACCTATATAATGCTCCATAAATTTGCTTATTTATTATTACTATAATAATAGTGTTTTCTTATACCTTATGTCGCAATTTGACACAACACATCCTGTGCAATAACAAAAAATTGTGAATGGAAAAAAGTAATAAAATAATCGTGAATTCATTTTTAAAGTTTACTGTAAAATGTCGAGTTCAGCTCGATATAGAAGTTTTGAGAGTTAATAGTAGATAGTCATAAGTCATAACAATTAATATGAACATATGTCTCAATATGATCGTTAAGCCTGCATATATAAAAAAATCATAATCGTCTATGATAAGTCCGTACGATGTTTATATACAGTGTAAAATTGAAGTCTTCAAAATGAACCAGAACCCATATTTCCTTGTTTAATTAAAAAAAAGCATTTTATCATGTGTAATAATATATGTGTTTTTCTTTTTAAGTAATAATGAAATAAATATTTATATTAGTGCCAATGCCATAAAGGGGCTAATATCATTTTGCTTGTCTATTGAAAAATTTCAAAATCGTCTACTGCAGCGGTGCGCAAATTAGGTCCGCGAAAATATTGCATATTTTCAGTATTTATATTACATTTTTTTAATTATTGCATGTAAAATTTCTTGGAATATATTGAATTATCGATAAATATATATCAGATGAATAAAGATCTTTGTCGCCATTTATTCTGGTAAAGAACCTGTTGTTTCCGTTGAAGATAAATATATCAAGAAAATTTGTAATAAATAACTTGTGCCAAATTATCAAAGTACCAACATCTTTATTAAACGAGATATTAACTCGTTTAATAGTTATTTTACCAATGTAGATTTATAAAAAAAACACTTATATTGATGAAAATGATCTTAACGTCAATAAGGTGATGAAGTGATGAAAAGACATTTATCAATTCTTGGCGAGGAAATTTCTTACTATTTTCCTGATATACGAGAATTTGAAAAACCTATCGATTTATTAATAACCCATTTGTACTCTCCATCAGTGATCTACCTTCGAAGGATAATTCAATTCAAGTATAGTTTATTGATTTAATAAACGGTACGAACGTAAAACACGTTTTCCGTGAAAGTTTGTAGGTAGTGATTTTTGAATTACAATGGCACAGTCCAATCCTGATGTTTCAAAAATGGCTCTAAGGATGCTGATTTCATTTACTTTTTTTTTTTTTTTTTTTAATTTAGCTATGAATGTAAAACGACTTTTTCAAGACTGCTTATTCTCAAAACAAAATCTCGAAACAAATTAGATGTGACAAATGATATGAGAGTTGTACTAGCCAAAACAAAGCCAAACATAGAAGAACATAGGGAAAGCCGATGCATGAATCTCATTAAAATTTTAACTTAAAAAAAATTATTATATTTTATGAACAAATAATTGATTTAAGAATTTAAGACATCGACTGAGGGTGCTTGATGGAATTTCAACATCAAATTTGGATTATTGAGATTTTGTACACTTCCATGTATTTTGTCACTAATGACCCGGGTTTCGCCTTTCTGCATCTTCAGGTATTCGAGCACACGAATGGACTCGAACTGACGTTCGTGTGCTCGAATGCCTGAAGATGCTGAAAGGTGAAACCCGGGTCGTTAGTGACAAAATACATGGAAGTGTACAAAATCTCAATAATCCAAATTTGAATAAATAATTGTTTGTGAAAAAATGTTTTATTTATATGTACATATGTGGCACCTTTGTGCAAATTATTTTGCCCCCCCTATTTTCAGAAATTATGTTGATTTTAAATATTTAATGAAAGGTTCGTCGAGCCATTGAATAATTTTTAAAGGGACTGTCAGGCAAGAAATTCCAAAAAGTTTGTGCACCGCTGGTCTATAGTAAATCCGTACGACGTTTGTATAGTGTAAAATTGACGCCTTCAAAATGGAACAGAACCTAAAAATGTCTATATCGTAACTTTTGTATTTCTGGGAGATAAATGATGTTTCTCGACAGTGGACGTACCTAACTAACTGCATATACTCACACCATTAATAAAAGTAAAGTTTTAAAATAACTTACGAAAAATTCTAGATATTTAAAAGGTTCAGTGTGATCATCTGACTATCAAGAGTTATGTCATGAACAAGTATTTTGTCTACCCAAGTGTTAAATAAATTCTGGCCATGTAAACAAAATAACTTTTATTAATCTAAATTGTACTTGGTAGGCGAAATAACGCCAGTTGACGGCACTAATAAATTTTATTATTATAATATATTGCATTTTTATCAATTGGCATCCCTACACTTCAGCTGTTTTCGATGGTGACTGATTCCATTATTTGGCGACGATGTTTGCACGGTTTAAACGTCAGTTTTCCAATTAATTTCTAGACTTGTAAAATAGTTCGTTTCGATTAAAATATCCATTAGTATGTGCGTTGGCCCTTTAGCTTCTTGATTTCAATAATTTTTTCGATTTTTGGACGTAATCATGGATGAGAAAGTTAATTTAGGTGATCCAAATAAGGATCTCATTGATGATTCGCGGTTATTCAAGTTAGAATTTCTCTACGAATTTAACACAAAGAAATGTACGTTTTGCGAAAATGGTCAAAAAAAGGTTCTCGCATCAGTATCTGACGAAAGCTTTTATTTCTATTTGATGGACGTTGACTGTAAAAGGTCTTCAAAAGAAATACCATGGGATATGAAGAGATATCCTGTTATTGACATGTGCTTTGATCCTTCTGGCACCTGGTTATTGGTGCTATCGCAGTCCACGTTGCAGATTGTACCCGTACTTCCTTTTTTGGAACCTGATATAAAACATGACCTCAAATGGCCCACTAATAAACTTACCAAAATCGAACTCAACCCCAACCATGCTCGCAATCCCAGTGCTATAGTTTGGTGGCAAACGAGAGAATCACAACAAATAGCTATCATCGGTGATAAGGTAAAACTCTTAATTCTATGGTAATTACTAGTAGATATATTCATTGAATCATATTCTCTTGTATGTTTCATTTAATTATATGTCCACCTAGTATTTCTTTCGCTGAGGTTTATATGTACACTATTATAGTTTTAATGTGCAAAATGTGGAAACATAAATTATCCAGCAAACTTAATAAGACAGATTAATACACTCATATTGCTGATACTTAAATACGAAGAATGCGAACAATATGATTTGATTTATGTCTATAACCGGTGAAATTTCAGGCTGGTGATTTGATATTTTTCTCCCTTGAAAACTTGGAAATCATCGGAAAGTCCTGTATTGTCGGTGAAGTCAATAAACTTACCGTATACATTGATCACTCATTTGACACCACTACTCTTCTGGTAAGTATTGCTCAATTTCAAACAGAGTTAAATATAGATATAATATAAAGATATTCAACCTCTTCTCGTTGAAACAATTTGGTGACCATTAATTACACTGATTTGTTTACCAAACTAACATTACTTAAAAGTATTTTTGATGACAAATATAATTACTTTAAATAAGTAGCATTACTCATAACTAGTAACATTAAAATTGTAAAAAAAGTAGCAAAAGAAAAGTTCATCATACTTTTTTATATTATACTCCCATGTAATTCTAGCTATGATTAAACATATATGCCGTTAAAGGCCACTGCTCCGGTCATATTGACTGTCATTTTACGTGTTTATTTTTCTAGTGTCTAATGTAATATATTCATTTAAAATAATCATGATGGTTAATATTGACTTTCACAAAATCACAGTTGGTGGCTGTATAGTTGTCTAGCCCTATTACTTAATATCATTCAAGTGAAAGTGATACAAAATGGTCAGTTACACTGGTTGAGAATTCTTGAAACAGCTATCTGTAAGAGTTCAATACATTGGCAAAGAATAGAAGATATGAATCGTGTGATGTATCATCACTGAAAGAATTGTCACCGCAAAATATAGACACAAAAAAACTAAAAAATCTCATACAGGGGCACCAGATGCGCGATTTACATGGGGCATCGAAAATTGTCACTACTATAGATTATATCCAATGCTGTAGTGGAGGTTATATGGGGGGTATACACTGTATACCCTCACCTTAGCCGAGTCCGTGGTTGACTGGTTGTCGTTGGCTACGGTTACGGTACTTACATGATCAAATTCCAGTATGGATTCATAAATTGATTTATGAATTTCTGTTCAAAGACATGAGTGCCTGCGATGTCCAAAATTCACTTAAACCATCCAATCTTAAAACAAAGCATAGTGAGAGTGATTAGCTAACCACTAATCCTGTCTTACCCCATTCCTTCTATCCCTACTCTCTTCAAAAGAGTGAGGTTGAGCAACTGAGTAACGGGCAGTTATCATTGATTAAAAAATTCCGTTAAGATGAATTTTTTTAGTAGTCCATATGCTCCACATTGGAAGCAGGCATGGTACATAAAAAATACACTGTACACCCTCTGCTATTTTCGTAGAAATTACCTATACCGATTGAATCCAAATATTCTGTTATCACATAAGAATAAAATGATTTGTCGATTTCAATTTTAGTTTGTTTTACTTTTTCTTATCCACAGAATGGTTAAGTACATTATGGGAATATGTTATCGGATACTAATATGGTTGGATATAGTATAAAATATAGCACAAAGAATACGTTACCCTATACCCTCTGTTTATGACTACATCACTAATTATATCTTTGATTGCATTTATCAATAAATTTTATTGTAGTTTTTTCTTTGATAGATTAATAGCAATAAAAACAGGCAATGGCAACTATCATTAGAGCAAAGGACTTCACACTACAATTGGATATCGGGGAAGAAAGCGCTGCCCAAATCGAAAGAAAGTAACACCAAGCTAGACTCATTTATTGCAACATTCAAGGAAATGGGAACTGACAAAATGTCATCACTCTTTCAGATGAAAAGTCAGTCTGTCTCAGGTGTGTAGTATAAAATACTCTCAATTTTTTTTAATGACAATATAAAATACATTTTACAACTCTTATATTGTTTCTTTTAAAGTTATTAGAACATGTGTGTTTTTAAACATAAGTAATATCAAAGGTTATATTATTAACTAGGCCTATGCGGCATCTTGCAAAATTTACTTAAAATCCCCAATAGAAAGATAGCATTTTACTGGAAAATCCACAGAAGTTTTCAAAATGTGTTTAATGAATAAACATAGCTCTTACAGTTCATTTTTCTAAAATTCCAATTATGAATCTTGATGACACAGCACTTCATGCGTATTTCAACATTCTCCTCTGGCATACTATGTGAATGCACACCTCAATGACATAACTATCATAAATAGATACATTTTGTTGATATAGATATGCACATACAAATAATATCATGACCAACGGTGGTATTTTTGTTTAGATGTAATGAGTAATCTTTCATCTTCAGTCAATCGACTGAACCCAACGCCGATCACTCTTGATTCTCACCACGACATCGATATTTCTAAAAAGAAGAAAGAACAAGTCGATGATGGAGTATCTGCAGGAATTCCGAGTGCCATCCAATGGGTTGTGAGCCCCCAACAAGCTGATGGCCGCCATTTTGTATCACTTTTCAATAAAAAACTGAACATTCTCGTTGTAAGTAAACCATTCTTTTAACTATATATAATAAAAATTATCAAAATTCACTTACAATAGATCAACCCTTGCTCATTTTTGTAAACCTCGACTGTTGCTGATTATTGATAATGTCTACACTCCACTCTCTAAAATCTATAAACCACTCTTAAAAATGATCGAATTAATCCAAATCGTTTCACTCAAAACAGTTCTTTTATCAAAATAACTCTTATGTGTATCAAAACACACTTATTTAAAATTGATTGTTTTTTTTTCTTTTTCTAGCTTCAACTTAACATAGATGTTCACAAACCTGTGTTTGTCTATAATTTGGGAAGTCTCCCAGCAGATATACAATCTATCATTTGGCAGCAAAGAATTATTTACACGTTTGGAAAATCATCCATGCAAATACACAGCAGTTATTTAGCATCTCAAGATGTAATTCTTTACACACATATTATCATAACTTAATAATTGTATTGTTGAGTACGGAATATATATTTCATATACTAGAAAGCGCGCTTCCGTCTTAACGTTTTCATTAATATTTTCAGGAACACAAAATATCTTTTTTATTATATGACGATAAATTGGGCAACGATGAAGAGATAGTCGGAGCTTTCGGTGTCAGAGAGTTCTCAAACCATCCGCACTACACTCAACGGTGGAATTATACAACTGAATTGAAAAAACTTGATCTTCCACGTTTTGATCTTAATTCATGTCTAGTCGTTTCCGACAAAAAGACATATATTTTAACTACCAGGTATTATCAATATTTTCACTATCTATTAATAGTGCTCATAATTATTAGTGAATTGATGAATATTTTTTTATGTATGTTCTATTTTTACTATTGTTACTTTAAAAAATGTATTTTCTTATTCCAAGGTGCGATCCGTGTGAATGGTTAGTTGATAAATTGATAATCGCTCATGAGGGAGTGGAGAAAACTGCTGCTGCGCTGAAAATCAGCATTCAGCCACTCTTACTCGCTGCCGCTGACCTGCTTCTGGCCAGAAACTGTTTTGGCCAAGCACTATCATTTTACCAACTCTCAAATGTAAGTAACACTTAAATGTATTGATCAAAATCATTACATAATTCTGAAAGCATTTCAGTATTTCGGAAATTCACATTTAGCACTTAAAAATTGATTTCAACATTCCCCTAAATAAAGTGGGATTGATTTTTTAGGACGTTTAAGAGTTATTCTTCTACAAATAAAGAATTGAAATGTATTAATATTCAGTTGTTATGGAAAAGCTTAGATATATGTTAAAATCTGTCACTGAACAAGTTTGTTTTATTTTTACAGGTAGATTCAGATGCCATCCTTATGCGCTGTGCCGCTTTAGGACTTTATTCAGAAATGTTGTCCACTGGTATTGCACCTCAGTCCACTCCTACAGCTGACATATTTTTTGTAGCCCACGCTCTTCAAACGATTAAAGACAAGAGCAATACTCCGGCTATGTAAGTTCATTATGAATCGCCTCACATTGAATGATATTCCTTAATATTTGTTTATAAATCAATAATTAACAATGGTTCATTTGATATTAAACTTAATAAATTTATACTTACAGATTAAAATTTATAGTCAGCAATACTTATTACACAATCTCTGAATGTCTGACGCTAGCCGTCGATCTCGGGTTATGGGAAGCCGTAAAAGCTATGGCATTTGATAGAGGAATGATTTGGGCATCCTTTCAAGCACTCGTTTATCGATTCACGGCTCCGTGTCGTGGATTGTGGTCTGCTGTGATATCAAAACATTATGTGCCATTCACGATCACTGATTCAGCTCTACCGTTGCTCAAATATATAGAACAATACTGTGAAACTTTCGACACTCCTCTCTTGAAGGTGAATTATGTTTATTTCGTAATTTTAGTCTTTTCTGCTTATCATAAGGGCTTATGTCATGATCATAATTGTATGTAACACAACTCTGATATTTATTTGTGAAAGATTCGAAAGAACACAAAGAATTTTGCCACATATGCATGTATCAGTTCGACTAGCTGATGATCCTACAATTATACATAAAATATATTGACAGCCATTTCACCCTGAATTCGCATTATCTTTTAATATAATATATCTACCTTTTAAATGCTAGCTCAATCAATATATACTTTTTATTTATAGGAACTCTGCATATGGATGTGTCCATTACAAGAATGCTTTTATATAATATTCAAAGATTTATCGACATCTCAACCTAATACTCACGTAAGTTTATTTTCCTTAGTTACCAAAATGTATTAAATTATTACCTAAAGACAATTAACTATGCAAATCTGTTGAGCAGTGTTTGTCAACATGTCCCTACCGCTCGCTCGTGGACAAGTCAGCCTTCATGGTGGGTATATTATATCTGTTGCAAATTTAGTTGTTGCTTCTTATATCAAAAACATTGCTGACATATTGAATGCTGAGAATGATAATGCTCGCGTTGAACGAAACCGGTTCTGATCATTATCCACATGTGGAAGTAGTACAAAACAAATTGTTTTATTTTTAAAATACTGACTTTTTGTATTTGCTTATAGTTAGTTTGAATTCCAAATCTAAACTATGAATAAAGAAAGTAACTCCCTAGACACAGGGAGCAACAAATGAGTACTGTATCTAAAGGCACGATTTCTGTATGTATATCTAAAGATTACTTTGCACATGCTCTAAATTGAGTAACTGCAGTATCAGTGGGCTGTAAGGAAATTTGACAAAAAATATACTGAAGCTGGCAGTAAATATTAAAAGGTTGACAAACAATGCTGTAAGTCATAGATTGGTAGATGGAAGGCTCAATCGGAATTTGTGCAAGAAATACTGTGATATTTAGTAGTCAGCGGAGACCAAATTTTGAAAAAAATATATCTGAAACATACATAATATTGATCCTGGTTGTCCTAGTCGAGTATTTCAAAAAAAGATGAAAATGATGATTTTTGTTTTTTACAGTTAAGTGGAATGCGCAGACTAATTAGAACATTTTTCTGTGTTTTGTCAACTTTGCACTCGAGAATTGCATCTGTGGCCGCAAATAATTTATTCTTCACCAAAGATTTATTGACAAAACATGCATCATCACTGACTAGCTCTGAAAGTTTCCCGAGTTCCCTTTCTTCAGTCACATACCCGCAATCCGCAGTTCTTTCTTGCGGACATGGTCATTGGGCGATTGTTTATCAAAGCAAAATATACCACACATATATGGATGGATCGCCTGGATTCATGAACATAGATCTGGAACTCGTGGGAAAACCTATTAGTGTGGCATGCGGCAGAAAACATACAATCTTGCTCACCAAAAATGGGGTACTGTATTTTTTCTATATTCAATAAAATTAATAAAACATACTTGGTCACCATAAAATGATCGAGACCGGGCTTGTCCCTCAAAACCAATATGGATTAACCGAGTTTTTATAATCAATCTGAAATATAACTTTGTAGTTAAAATATTCAATGTTTTACATAGTGGGCTCATACATTGGCAGCCACTTCACATTTTAGTCTGTTCTTGATTAAAATCCTAAATATCCTCTTTGAATCTATTGCCAATGTGCTTTGAATTTCAATCTTGATTGGATGGATTCGGATTCAAGTCAACGTTATCAACTTTTCTCTGCATGTATTGACACCGAATACATCATTCTTGCCTACCCTTGTATGGTTAAATTATATAGTATCTGTGTTTTCCTACCAGGTTTACGGAATAGGGAGTAATAAATTTGGGCAATTGGGTGTAGGAAGCGATATCAAATCGACTATCGATACGCCCATTCTTGTCGGATGCATCGGAAAAGATACTTGTACAGACGCCATCTTAAAGAAAGGTTACTTTTCATGGAATAATGAACAAGTGATACAAATTGAAGCTGGCCAATATCATTCATCGTGTGTTACGGATGCCGGAAATCTGTATACTTGGGGGTAAATTATTTTTATATACTTGCCTATTGATTATACATAAATCATTATTAGTATTTTTTACCCGGCTTTGCCCAAAATACTGAATGCTTATATTAGGTTATTAAATTTAGACGTTGGCTAGCTAATATTGAAATTTGAAAATGTCACTGCCAACCTTACCTCTTTTGTTACACCCACAACATATACTCAACCAATTAATAATAATGTTAAGAGTTGAAACCAGCTAAGATAAAATATGACAATTTTGCCACCTGCACTCTTGTTATGGCACTGCAGAACTTCCCGACAGACAGCTTGTTGATCTGCATTTAATAATGGCTCCTGCGGCGCCACAAAATAAAACTTATGATCAGAGTCATACGCTAATTCTCGATGACGATTCCAGTTGCACACCAAGTTGTACGAATTTACCACTCGTTTTCTACTAAATCACAAATATGAAACTGAATATTTAACACAAATATCTACGATCGCGTTACTATCTCAATTGTCACTTGCAGAATATATTAGTATTGAGCTGTTGCTAGGCGACTATTATTATTACATTTTTCATCCTGCATTGAAACGTAAAAATATAGCGTTTTCAGTCTTAGGTTAAAAGTTAAATGTTGAGAGTTGAAAGTTGAAAATAATGTAGTTGAACTAACAATTTCAGCCAAAATGACATGTGAAAATTTCTCATCGCTAATGTACGCCATTTGGGAGGAGTTGTCGTGACCGACAGACATACAAACATACAGATTTCTACATGTATTTTGTGTTATATAGTAGACATTCCACTCCATAAAAGCACAATATGTTCATGGCAATTTGCCATTCATCTACTTAATTGTGGAATGTACTTGTTATAATTTATCTTACAAATATTCACAGATGGGGAGTCCACGGTCAGCTAGGTCACGGAACCATAAATGATGAATTTGTTCCAAAAAAAGTTACAACATTGAAATCAGAAAAGGTAATACTCTATTTCATTTATTAGTAGACTGAGAATATCTTTATCGTACTTATAAAGGGTATACCCCTATAAAATACTTGATTTAATTCCTCCCAGATAAAGTACGCGGGATGCGGCGCGTGTCATACTGCAATGCTGACTCAATCTGGACTAGTTATGCTCTGCGGTAATGGAGCCTTTGGACAAATGGGTAATTCCAACCGTGGCAAATACAACATACCGACGAGAATTGATCTTGGACCAAATATCATCACTAAAATAACTGTTGGTTATTTTCATACGGTAATATACTCAGGGATTTGTTGCTCTTAAATTTTTAAATTACTTCATAAAACACAAACTCAAAGTGAATGTGATTTTTATTATCAGTTGGCACTGACAGAGGATAATGAAATGTGGGTGTGGGGTTCTAGTCCTCAAAGTCTACGATTTGGAGCAATATCTGCAAGAAGAACGAAAGCGATGGCGCAAGATGTGAACAAAAAACCAAACGGCGATAGTAATGAACAGTCTCCCCCATCACCTTCAAGCTCAAATGAAAGCCACTTGAGTCCCACTAAAATAAACACCTCTAATGTCGTTGGGAAAATTATTGAAGTATGTAATTTTTAATTTAATCCGGTATGCATGTTTTCAATTAAATATGATTACTTTTGTAGATCAAGTTGTTTTTGCTTAAAAATGATAATTCTTTTAAAAAAAAATGTCAATAATGATGCATTCGGCTATCTCCTTTTCAGATGTCAGCAGGATGGCATCACTCATGTTTAGTCAACGATAGTGGATCTCTTTACATTTGGGGATACAATTTTGATGGTCAACTAGGTAAATTAAGAAATTGTTTTCACATTTTACTACATTTATTTCATGAAAGAATGGAGAAATTAATTCTTCAGAGCATAAAAATTTACCTGCATAAATAATGAATTTCATTTTATTCTTTTCAGGCACTGGAGACCAAAGACAATTAAGCTTACCGACACTAGTTGAATTTTCCAAAACGCTTGGAGATCTACTTCCAAATGTCGATGAAAGTTATGCGAGTATAACTCAAAAGAACAAAAATTCTTTCAATTCAAGTATGAGCGAAAACAAATATTGTTCTGGAAGACTCGGTATTGGTTGCGGAGGTGATTATACAGTGTTCTTCAATGCTGATAACGAATTGTTTATCGCTGGCAACTCTTACAAACAGGTATGTAGATATTTATTCAAATTAACACATCCCGAATGCCTTGTGACTTCAAAAAAATCAACGGTTGATTTTCTCAGTTTCAGGATGAAAATTGCAAAGGAGAACCTCGCATTGTCAAGTCGAAGATAACTAAACGTATCATACGGCTGCCGGATTCGCCTCTACCCGCTCAGAGAACTTTCAGAAGATTACCTTTGCCAGCGCATTTTATAGATCAGCTATATCAACACTCGCCCGAACCCCCTTTTGAACGATCACCCAACACGGTAACTTGTTTCGAAGACTTTAAAGATCCTCTGTGGGCCGTCAATACTCTGTTTCATCTTCGCCAATTCGTAGACGACGACACTCCTTTGCTAGACATACACCTTCGGGCTCAATTGGCAAGCATGAGAGGTGACTTCGTTGAAGCATTAAATCTTCAACTGAACGCTCTGTATATTAAAAACCTAGATCCTAAAGTCCCGCCTTTCTTAAAGCATTCCACTGAATCGCACAATCCGTCAGATAACTATAACATGCTGTGTGCCAAAGAAAATTTTTTGAGCGGCAATCCGAATAATCCAGGCCACGTTTATGATATATTACTGCAGGATATTAAAAACCAGAGCAGGAGCTTTTATGAAACCGGAGACATAAAAAATAAACTCGCCAAAAATTTTACGAGCAAAATAGAAAATTTGAACTGTCAGTGCAGTGAAAATAAATATTTGATACACGATAACAATGCTCATCCGACCGAAGGTGTCTGCGCAGAAGATGTTACAAGTAGAGCCAAAAATGTATTTAAATCAGTACTCGACATACTACCATGTAATATTACCATGTGGGAGGAGTGCGTCGACCAAGCGACAACTTTCTGGATTGACAACAATCTGGATATAAATGAGTTGGAAAATATCTTTTCTCTTGCTATTGCCGACGGGCACGCAGTCAATATGGCCTCAGCTCTATTTTGCAGAAAAAACAAAGTCGATTATCAGAAGCACCTGTCGACGGCTTTTAATCTAGAATTGTGTGATAATATTTTACAATCTTGGTAAGGTATAACACCATGCACTGGAGTCTGAATCATCAAAGTTTTATTGTATGAAGAACTCTACATGTAGAAATTGTCTTTCTTTTATTGGAGATTATTCAAGAAGATCAGTAAAATTTCTGAAAAACAAGTGATGATATTTTTCTTTTAGAATGAATGTCAACAAAAAATATGCAAATAATCTACGAACGAGGTGGAATGAAAACAAAAAAAATGGAGGCCAACATAAATTAATGTGCCGACAGTCTCTCGAGACTAAAAAGTTTGAGTACATGTTATAAATTATTCTAAACACCTAATTTCAGTATTTCCTTTTTGTAGTAAGTCCTCAGTCAATAATATAGTTTACTTAATCTTCGTATCGTTGAATTGCTGCTTTTTTAATATCATTTTGGTATACTTTATCTATTCTTCACTGCCAGTGAAAACTCTTCAATATACCGATTGATTGAAAACTACATGTAAATTATCTGGGAAATACTGTAATGGATTCTATGGTAATTTTTCACAGCCTCATTAATATACTGAGAGCTAAGGAACTGACGGTTCAAAACTTGCTGCAAATAATTACTTATTCAGTATTAATGTGCTAATATCAAATTGACATAATATGGTTATAGAATGTCGATAGCATGTTAATTTTTTTTAAATTATTTAGTTTTTTTTGTACCTATTTATAAAGATTGTATTAAAACAGCTATTTTCAGCTGCGCTTCTGTCCATTAGTCTAATTAATCTGTATATAATCATAGATTATGCTTTATACATTTAAAATATTGTTATCAAATATGCATGACAGATTTTTTTAAATATTATAATATATAATTATGTGTTACGTTACAGTACTGAGTTGCAATTTTTAAGAGTGTTACATTGTGTTAGCCTAACTGTAGTGACACTTTGTCGAATGTTATAAGAAGTCATGAAATAAAAAGGGCTATTATAAAAAAATCTTCTAGTTAGTATTTTTTCGTAGTAAACAAATACGTATAATGATTGTTAGTATATACTAAATAATAGTGCTTAGATTATAGAACAGAAAAGCACGGCTGGCCGTGCTGACCGATCTCCATTTTATTTATACTGCTGTTATTTTGGCAGTGAAATGCTACATTAACCAAACATTGGCAGCTGAAATAAAGTTTGTTAATTTATTTCCTTGAAATATTCTAGAATGAATGATGACCACGAAAAAATAACATGTCAAATGGAATAAGGTCACAGAATTTAATGTAAAATAACATTTCTACATTGCTAAATATTTCTAGAAATTTTATGTTTTGGGGAATGTATTAATAATAATACTAAATAATCTATTTCAAATACTTATATATTTTCTTTTCTTGAACATCTGGAGTTGTTGGTTTTCTGGTCAATATTCAAGTTTTTTCAGAATTTATAAAAATTATCTATCCAAATAGCGCAAGGATATTTTTAACTTAACTTTTGTAAATGAATCTCTCTGCTTAAGCTATGTTTCAACATAGTTTTCTTTTCTATTATTCGAATTACCCACACTTGCATCTTATCCATCTACTATTATTATAAAGTTATTTTGTGCTTTTAAATTGAGGTGTCTGTCATATCAGATTATTTATTCAAGAAATGTTACTTTTTCAGTATTTTTATTAATAAAACAAATTACTAATTATAATATGATTTTTATTGAAAAAATGTGAAATGCGATGACATATTTATCTATATGTGACAATCTACTTAACCAATAAAAATATTTTAGCAGTCGGAAGAATGATTCAAAATGATAAAATATGTTGACATTGGAGCCCTCCGGATAAGAATTCAATATTATTTTTGAATCATCTCGAAACATCAGAATTATAAATTTTCTATGAAGACATAACATATAAACAAATTTAAATATATATACAAATTTTTTGCATGTTGTAAATAAATAATTCTATACATTAATGCTATCTAGAAATTAATGGGTTTTCCGCAGTACGCCATGAGATTAGCCTCGCGTAAAGCCTCTGCGCATGTCTGCAAACATAAAAATAACTTATGTGGATTTCTTGTATAAACCTTCTACCGATCATTGAATAGAATCAGTTTTTAAGTAATTTATTTGAAAACAATTCTGAGGAAAAAATTAGTGATTAATTTCTTGATACATTATTTTACTACGTTTCATTGCCAGGGCAACAACACTTGTAGCAGTGAATTTCGGATAAAAAAATTCTAGACTAGAAAATATTTGATGGAAAATGAAAGGGATCGATTTATCGAGTTAAAATAATTAAATATAATATCAACATGAGTCAATTGACTTACCGGGTGGGCGTGACAAACTCTAGCAACATCTTCTGCAGCAGCTCCATACTCTATCGCCAGGACAGCTTCATTGATTAATTCACCGGCACCCTAAATTAAAAATAGTAATGAAATCCATTACATTTTCACTTCCATTATTTGAGTCAACTACCCGCAAGTTAAAAAAATTAATTCAATCAGCGATAAATATTTTATATACAGTGCAACCCCGATCTACCATTCTTGCATGCATCGTTCTTTTATTCAGTCCTGGCCTAACACCCATAAGAACAATGTTAAATAATTCCAAATTTTTCATTTCCCAACATGTAGTTTTACTCGATTTATTGGTTAAATATTATGGTCTCATCACAAATATTACCCTTATTGATACCTTAGCAAATATTTTTCATCCCGCTCAGATGTACCTGCGCCCTTCATTCAGCTGCTATTGCTGTCTCGTCACAATTTTATCCTGATCTACTGTTTTTGTCAAATATTTGCCATCCCACCCATAAACAAGTGCGACCTCATTCAACCGCTATTGTAAAACAATGGCGTTGTCTTGCTGTTATGATGCCAGCTCGTTTCCGCTCATGACTCACCTACTGAGCACCTATGTACAGACTGTTCAGTCGTCTTATCGAGTCGGTCAGTGTTCATTTTTGTCTCGTATTTCGCATTGTGAATTATTCTGACTTGCAACTAAAATACCCCTATGAAGAAATTTGGGACTCGAGTCAAGAGACTGAGAAGACTCCTGCATTTATCGTTTTTTTCAGAGTCCCTTGAAAAACGAAGAATCGAAGTTCCACTGTAGTCAACTCATTCCACAATAGATATACAGAATATTACAAGATGAAAATTCAGGTCTTACCGGCCCAATGATGTGTGTACCAAGAATCCTGTCGGTAGCCTTGTCAGCCAATACTTTAACGAATCCTTCGGCTTCATTGTTGGTTTTCGCTCTGGAATTTGCCATGAAGGGGAATTTTCCCACTTTGTATGCAATACCCTAAAACAGACAGTAAAATAACAACACTAATTTTTTATGACATTATCTATCATCAGAACTTGATTACAAATCCATAAATACACTTCAAATTTGTAACCGCATCAAATAATTGTATGAATATGATTGATAGTGAAGTTAAAATGATCAAAGGAGATGACTTACAGCTTTTTTAAGGTCTTCTTCAGTTTTTCCTACCCAGCCAACTTCAGGATGCGTGTAGATTACAGAGGGAACACAGTTGTAGTCAATGTGAACAGGCATGCCCTGAGATAAAAAAAAACAAAGCCCAATTACGCACATGCATATTTAGGGATGTACAAATGCAACTTTTTTTATGTAAGATCAAACTCACGGTCATTCCTTCAACGCAGACGACACCTTCATCTTCAGCTTTGTGAGCCAACATGGGTCCGTGAATACAATCTCCGATAGCGTAAACTCTAAAAATAGAAGGAAAATGTCAAGATTTGATATTTTTGGAAACTTTTATACTCTTTACGTGTCGTAATATAGTTACATATCTTTCAATTAACCACTACAATGCAATTACCAAACGAAGAAAAGAATTTAATATCGAGATAATTCAAATTTTGTCATACCCAGAAACGATGGTTTGGAAAGTTTCATTGACAGGGATACGTCCTCTAGCATCAGTGATGATTCCAATTTTATCTAATCCTAAATTTTCAGTGTAAGGCCGTCTTCCAACGCACACCAACAGAACATCACAGTCCAACTGTAAAAACATGACAAATCTGTTTACATTCTAGCCTATGGATAGTCATAATAGACCAACTAACTAATACATACAATTCAATATTTATAAACGGTTAATGTTTTATATTGATTTAAAATAGCAATTGAGGGTGTTTGATGGAAGAAGTGAAAAATGCTTTAGACTCGAAAACGATCTTCGTGCTTATATTTACTCACAGTGTCTTTCTTGGAATCCTTTACTGATTCAATATCCACTTTAATGGTACTTCCTTGTTTGGTGGCACCCGTTACCTTTGTTCCCAGCTTGAATTCGAGCCCTTGTTTTGCCAAAATCTTTTGGAATGTCTTGGCTACTTCCATGTCAATTCCAACGCCTGAAAAATAATAAAAACAACTAAGTGCTGGATATTTAGTTAATAGTTAATAAATGGATTTAAATTCTCCCAAATTGGAACCTCATTCCTTTTCAAAGCATCAATCGATAACAAATTGATGATGATGGGATTCTCAACCCTGTGCCCGTGGACGCTCGTTACTTTTCGACTGCGATAAATTTTTTTTATTTCAATTTTATTTAATATTAAAGAGTTTCTAAAATACATATTTATTAAATATGTAATACAAACTCGTTTGTCTGCATAAGTCGACATGTTTACGTTGTCTGGCTACTCTGCTAGAACACTGGATTGAGAGAGAAGAACTTGAGCTAGAAATTTTGGACCTTCATGCAAAAATCCTTAATATCAGATGAGGACTTTTGGAATATAGTGGAAAGAAAAAGTTTCCATTCTTAAAAAAGGGTACATAAAGTGAGCGACAAAATTGTGGCCGCATCAAACATATTTTGCAATATCTGTAAATATGTCTCTTTACCTGCATTAAACAATGACACCCGTGACCCGTAATATTTTTTTTGTATTTTCTATCCTTGTTCATTGGCCAGAAACTACCCCTTTTCAAATTAAGCTTTTATTTGACTTGATATTCTCGACTTGAAAACATCAAGCTGTTGATATGGTAAATTTACGATATTTATCGATCGAAGAAAAGTGCGCGAATTTGACCCTAGTGAAAGAAAAAAAAATCGTTTCGAGTGATTGTTCAAAATTTAGGGTATTGTGAAGCTACAGTGAAGAGATTTGTGGAAAAAAGTTATGATACAGGGATGATAGGGAGGAAATCTGAGTAAGGGAGGAAAATTATATTGACGGATCGCGATAATCGATTTTTTGAGGTAAAAATTTTAAAAGGACGATTTATTTCTGCTTAAAAAATAAGTTCAAAACTAGAGGCATCGACTTCAACATCAGTTTCCACGCAAACCATCCAGAGAAGCATAAATAAAATCGGTTTTAGCGCAATGAAACCGGCAAAAAAATAGTTGTTGATGACAAAAATGAAAAAAAATCATCTAATTGGGGCCAAGGGAAAAAGAAATTAGATTGCGGAGGACTGGTGACAGGTGATATTCTCCGACGAGTCCAAATTTAATCAGTTTGGCTCGGATGGTAAATCGACAGCTCGCCGCAGAACTGGAAGACGTTTTAAAAAATACGTTTTTTTGAGTTTACCGTGTGACAAACATTCACCCTGTGTTATAATATCCGGGTACATAACTGCACATGAAATAAAACTCCTTATAGATCATCCAGAGATCGATGAATTCCGCTCAGTACCAAAAATCGATAGAAAAAACGCGCAACCGTACAACCTTCCAAAGCAGGTAGCTTTGGAAGGTTGTACGGAGCACACAATTGAACTGTTATTACAAGGCGACTCAGCGCATTGTCATCGTTCTTGCACTGCATGTACACCCTTTGTTTTTTTGTTGTTCTATAAATTACATTTATTTACAGGCAGTATTCATTATATACATAATAATTTATCATTTATTTTATGTTTATTTGACGAATTTCAATAAATCTTTGGGAATTCAGTCCCTTTAGTGACCTGCGAACAGCCGAGATCTCAACATCATTCTGAATTTATGGGCGATATTAAAATAAGAGGTTCGGAAAGTATCCTAAAAGTATCCAGGAACTAAAAATATAATTTAGGATACGTGGCATAACGATATCTCACTTGATTATATAAAAAAATTATATCATTCAATACCAAATAGAATTTCGGTAGTTATTAAAAGTTAAGGGGGTTATACCAAATAAAAAAATTATTATTTAATAAGATATTAAGTTTAGATCGCAATTAGAGTGTACAAAAGGATTAAAGAAATTTTATAGTAATGATTTATAGATTAATCAAAATTTTAGATGCAAGAAAGTTGGTCTTTTAATTTCACAGTTCCTGATTTTCCTTTCTACTTAAAAAAATATTTATTATAAATAAACTTATCTTGCTCAAATTCATGAAAACTTATTCAGGGAGTATATTTCAACATTTCTCATTCAATACATCGCAAATTATGATGATATATTGCGATTAAATGAAGATTTTTTGTTTTTATTTGGTTGCGCCACAATTTTACTTTATACGCTCACTTTATAAAACCATTTATCGGTTCCACAGTTATTCAGTTTCAGGTTATACCTTTGCGAATCATTGTTTTCAAACATGAATTTAATAAAATCAAAATAAAGATCTCTTGATGATTGTTTACTAACAGGAATAATATAAGCATACTCTTCTAATTATGAGGCACTGGCTAATGAAATGCAGTGTTTGGCACAGACTTTAATTAACTGAAATTAATATTATAATTTTCATGTATGAGACAATTATGACGTGTCATATTCATTTTATAGAATGCATACAGTATTTTTTGTGGATCATTTATGACCTATATCCAAGCATAAATTTGCTTTAAAAAAATATGTGGTTCCCGCTGTCTTCTTGATATTTTAGAATGTGCTCTAGGGTACAAAAAGGTTGGGAGTTTCTGATCTAGTGGTAAGAGATAATTTTTGGGGTAAATTTCAAATTTAGATTTTTTTAATTCCAACATTTGAGATCTTGAGCACAAGTGTTAGTGATGTATTTGCTCCGTGAGTTGATCCCGTATGATTTTTTTTTTAAATATCTGACACCTCAGCTATAATGGCAAACAAATTTTTATTCGATCTATATATTGAATCAAATTTTATCTTGCCTCCAATGGAATCCAAAAACTCTACCGCTGTAACCTTAGCTCCTAGTCTTTGCCAAACTGATCCAAGTTCGAGACCGATTACTCCAGCTCCGATAACAACAAGATGTTCAGGAACTTTTTTAAGACTCAAAGCACCAGTCGATGAAACTATTGTCTCCTCGTCAACCTGAATAGATTAGAAAAGGGCAGAATGTTACAATAATTGGAAAATTTTATTAATGTATATTTCATAAAAATGTTAGTTACATAAATGAGATAAACTTGTCATCGAAGAATTGACCCAAAAACTTTATCTTTCTTTAGATATTATTTTATGTTTCTATATCAATATTTTCAGATATACAGACTTTATTAAAGTAAACACACAGAAAAACATTAACTCTTTGCATTCGAGTGCCGCCATAGCGGCGGCATTGGAAGTTTATCGTAATATTCAAGTGCCGCCGCTATGGCGGTATGTCAATAAAGTGTTTTTTTTAATATTGTCAGCCATTTTATTATTGAGATTTCAATTAAGTTAGAATGAATAATAATAGGTTATTACATTTATCTGAGAAAGAAGTCGCCAAATGAAGACGGCTGGGTAATTTCAACATGTGTTTTTATCTGAACCTTTCGGTGCTTCTTTTTTTGTCACATAGGGTAATAAATCTTATTTATTGAACGCACTAGTGACTGGAGGGTGAACAGTGTTATGTATGACCTGAAGTGTGTTTATTTTTCGAATTAGTACATTCTCGCCTTTATTTGTTTAAAAATCAAGGGCGTCTCGTATAATTTACAGTTTTATATTTGAATAGATTGTCTTTGCTGACAAAACTTACTAGTATATTATACCGATTCAGAAGCTTACAAATCTCATGTGAAAAAGTCTAATGAGTCTTATGAAAATTAGTATGTATCGATTTATTATTTACATTTAAAGTTTGTGAAATTATTGGTTGACCGATTAGTAGGAGATTTTTGGCAAGGTGAATCTCAAAGGCGCACTTCAACTAGAAACGACGGGACTGAGAAAGACTGTACAGTATATTCAAATAGAAAAATCCCAGGTGGTAGATAAGAAACACGACTATTTCGCAAGTCCTGCATCAATAAGCCAGGATTACATATAGGAGATTGCTATGTGAAATACCACACAATGAAGAATTACAAATTATATTAAAATAGGTGTAGTGTATTCTTTATAAATCTATTTTACGGAAATAATAACAAAATATTTTTTTTTTTGTTTACATGTTTTTCACCAATTGATTTTTTGTATTGAAAATATGCTTTTCATCGAAAAACGTCTCGAGCAGGCGGTAGGCACATATGAAAAAAGACTCGAATGGTTAAAGGTTAAACATAATTATTATAATGTAAATTTTTTTATAAACCTATACCAAAAGTATATACACGTCAATCTGTGATTAGATTAATATTCAAATTAAATGGGGGAGAGTCTATCATCTCTACTTACATTTGACAGCTTTAATAAGTCATTTATTTCCTGATTTGAAATGTAAATTTTTACAAAATATTTCATCTATATTTGCAATTCATTATAATGCAAATCTAATATTAATTTAATTTAACTGGAATGCTTCCAAATCCTGACTATAATTTTGAAGTGACATCAAAGTGTACTATTATATTAATTTTTTTAACAGCACATGTTGCATATAAATGTATTCATTTAAGATTGTTGTAATTATTTCCGCTTAAAATTCGATTGAAAAGTTGAAATACAGATTATTAGACATGTCTAACATGCTAAGACATTTGTTGGAGCTTTTGCGTTTTACATAGATTGAATTTTGTCATATTTTACTGAAGCATTGTTTCTATTTAATTCATCCAGTGCTGAGCCTGCGCGACGCGCGTGGTCAGCAATCAGCAATTGTATGGCAATTATTGCAACAGCAAATGAGTTAATAGATATATAACATATAATACACTTCGACGCCACTATAAAAATATTGTCAGGTTTTGTAAGCATTTCATTTGAGTTAAATTAAATTATTATTTGAGTTCACATTTTAATGACCATGTAAAGTGTATTGCAGAATCCAGTGGCGCAAAAAATGAGGGCTATTCTCTTTCAGTAGCAATGTACAAAGAGAGCGGATATGGTTTAAAAAGGGCTCATTATATGGTTACTTATAAGATGAATACCAGCAACTAAGATACAAGAAGAATATCTCACCGTTATTCCGGGGAATGGTGTCACTTCAGATCCGGTAGCTATGAGGATATTCTTTGTATTTACAGTTTCAATGGTGCCATCAGCCTTTTTCACAGAAACTTGCCCAGGAGCAGTTATTTCACCGTGTCCACTAATAGATGTTATCTACAATCATCAAATAATATGAACTTCTATCACAAAAAAACATAATTTTCCTCAGCTCAATACATATTTACAATAAGGCAAAAAGATCATTAAACAGGGTCGTGCTGTTTTTTTAATTATAAATATTTTACAATGTATTGAAATATAACACAGTGGGGCATTTGCACATCCATTAAGGATAAAATGTATGTTGTGTGTCATATAATATATAGATAACTAAATGATTCGCTTTAACATATAAATCTCTTTTAAGAATTGAGAAACTCACCTTATTTTTCTTGAACAGTTGAGCAATGCCTCCAGTTAATGATTTCACAACATTATCTTTAAGTCCCATCATTTTGTCGAGGTCCAAAGATACCCCCGAGACATTGATGCCTCTCTGTGTAAGATCTCCACCGTGGGCCATATGGTAGTAATGTGAATTATTTAATAATGCCTTTGAAGGGATACATCCTACATTCAGGCAAGTGCCACCGAGTGTCGATTCCTTCTCTACAGCAACTACCTGATAATAAAAAAAAATGTATAGACTTCACGCTAAAATTAGATATTAATTAATCATTATAACATATTTACTTAATTTTAGTTATTAAAATACAATTTATTTATAAGGACTCCTTACTTTTAAAATATTTGGCTTTACCTAGAGTAAATATATCACACCTTACATAAAATAGTCAACTTAAAAAGGTAGATTTTTCAGTAGAGCCAAAAAAACTAATCTGACAATGTTTTCACGATGAAAATCATGTTTCGTTTATTTATTTTTTTGTTGTTGTTCAGAGCAATATCCATATTTCATATATGATTGAATTAGTCGTGAAATATACTATTTAATATTTCAAAAAAACTTATTTTACATAAGGAGATTTTTATATAAGTTTTGGGTTTTTATAACAAAAACAATTTCATTTTAAATCATCTCGGTGCAACAGCATCAAGTGCTTTCTGGTGGTTATGAATATTTTTAATAGTCATTTCTGTAGTCTTAGATCAAAATCATGTTTATTTTAATTATTTGATCGAAAAATGTTTTTTTTAAATTCCTGTTTTTTTTTCCACATAACCATACATAGACATTGATGTCCGCTTTATATTTTAGAAATAAATATACCTTCATGCCTAACTGAGCAGCTTTGATGGCAGCCACGTATCCTCCTGGGCCGGTTCCAATAACCACCAGATCTGCATCATGGGTTGTTGAAAAGTACCGGCATCTTATTAAGCCTACCCTCTGTGGAAACACAACAGCTAGATATTTATCACATGAAATAATAACCCTTGTAATAATAAAAAAGGAATTTCAATGTCTCTCAAATCTTTTTTTCACAAATACCATGTTCTCGCTGTTGAACACAGTGGAAATGCGGAAGAAGTTAAAACTATACAAATATATCAGATTATTCAAACATCCCAGTTAAAACCAGTTTGCAGTCAAGTGCCTGACCATAATAACCAGGCGATTGTCAGCGTGTGTAGCTGTTTTGTTCCTTGCTTTCCATGTTGAATACTGTATACAAGCTGCATTTGACTCTCGCGTGTAAAGAAAAGCGCCATGTGGACAGCCACTAAGTTGTACCCAGTTAACTTAAGTCTATTAAATAACTAATTATGAATACACTATCTTTCCATTTGTACTTTGCAGATCAACAGCAATATGTCAAACTGTCTTTCATTGAATTTTTTAATAATTATTAAAAACTAGATTTTCATATTTATTTAACCGGACATTTTTTGTCATACTTTATATTGATAATAAATTTTATCTCTTAATTTAATATGCGTCGTTGGCTACGGTTACGAATGTCTCGGTTTCAATTCCTGCTGCGGACGGTTTTCATAAATTGATCTTTCAATCGATTTATGGATTTCTGTCCGTAGTCTGAGTGTTTGTGATGTCTAAAACCCCCCACCACGCATCCGATCCTCACGGGGCGTAGCGAGAGCGATTAGCTAACCACTAGCCCTGTCCTAGCCCTATCCTCCTATCCCTACTCTCTTCGAAAAAAGAGGGGTTGAGCAACCGAGTAACAAGCAGTTCTCATAGAAAAAATTCTGTTAAGATACCTCCATTAGGAGACCATATGCTCCACATTTGGAGCAGACATGGAAAAAAAATGAATTTGCACATATACAGAAACATACACAGATTAACAACAATTAATTGAAGAGAACATGTTAAGGCTGTATCTTCAGGGGAACACAGAAAGATTTCACTTTTAGGAATGATGTACTGAAGTCAAAAGAATAAATCCACGAGCTGTAGATATCAAAACCTGATTAGTTGATGTGACACTTCAAATAAAACTGTGGGTACACGAATCCTAAAAGATTACATTTTATCGGTTTCCTCTTTTCATTTGTCATCATTATCGTACAAGCTGCTGCATCTATGTTTATTAAATATTTCGAATGAAGTTATAAAATATATTTATTACTGGAATATGGGTTGTTGGCTACGGTTACGGATGTCTCGGGGTCAAGTCCCGGTGTGCAGTTTCATATTTGATTTTCCAATTGATTCCTGGATAGGTTCGTGGGCATGAATGTTTGCGGCGTCTAAAATTCCCTCCCACCCATCCGATCCTAAAAACGGGGCATAGCGAGAGAGGTTAGCTAGCCGCTAGTCCTGTGCTAGCCCAATCATTCTATCCCTACTCTCTTCGAAAAAGAGATGTTGAGCAACTGAGTAACAATCAGTTCTTGTAGAAAACTTATGCTGAGATACCTCTATTAGGAGACCATATGCTCCACACTGGGAGCGGACATGGTAAAAAAGGAATATCTGATCAGCTGATTTTAAACTACAGATAATGATATATCTGACAGACAATTTGTACACCGACTAATAGCGTTGGGTAAAATCATTGAAACCGATCTAGCTTTAAAGTCTTTGAACTGGATATATGAATACAACTGTTAAGAATAATATAAAAACAGAATTAACCCTTGATAGCTGTGACAAGGTCATTTTTGACAAATGATTTTTTTAATGTAACCAGAGCAAGTTAGCTAAATATTGAAAATTTGTACAAAGTGTAATATCATGTGATTAAATTTCATTCCAGGTCTTCACAAATTCATTTTGATGTGAATTAGTGCACTCACTTTCAAACCATAAATACAATTTAAATATTGCATAATAAAAACCATTCTTTAAAATGCATGCCGGTTCTATTAACGCTTATTTCACATATTTACTGTTGAAAATAGTATTACC
This sequence comes from Himalopsyche phryganea, assembly GCA_022494535.1. NCBI lineage: Eukaryota > Metazoa > Arthropoda > Insecta > Trichoptera > Rhyacophilidae > Himalopsyche > Himalopsyche phryganea. Next base: position 5,690,466 of record JAGVSL010000008.1, on the reverse strand, counting down.
CTTGCTGAAGAGGTGATATATAAAAGCTTTGAACCCATGATAACTTAATCTGATCCCGAAATATAATTCACAGATAAACCAGAGTGCGAACACCCATACGACCGGAGAAACCAAAGACAAAGTTATTAATTGCTAGAAGGTGACAATTATCTACCCTAATTTCCGATTCATTTTTATAATTCATAAAGTATTTCCTCAAATAATTATTTAAAATCCTAATTTTATTGTAGATCAAAAACATCTTGAAATGATAATAATTTGCATCTTCAGTTATTCAAATATCAACAGTAGAAAACATGTTAGTACTTACTACGATGATAATAAAAGATAAATAAAATTTTAACACATTTTTATAATGGATAAGGTACTTCTATATGTAATTATCAAAAGTTAATGTGTGATAATGACATTTTTTGTCAAAGCTCCCTATTTATTGGGCGTCAAAAATATTTTTTGAAGAGTATGCTATTATGAAATATTTTTAATTTAGGACAACATTGCAATCAAAACTCAAGCCGCCGTCCTGTCATTTGATTAATAAATTTAAGCTGATCAGCCGAAAATTGTAAAAGTCATTATACTGCAGGTCATCTTTCGTATTTAATACGTGTTTTCAAAACGTTCTCATGCCCTATTTTTTCAATTTTCACGTTTTCGGTTTCATCAACATTTGCATGCGAATGAGAGTCTCCTAACCAAAAATGGCAGATTCACCAAATGATCGAGATATGTATCACGAATTACACGGCCAATGGTCGATGAATCAAAATGACAATACTTGCGTCAATCCAAACCGAAATCAGCAAGTCCGCGTGAATAACGAGGCCTTTCTTCCACCTCCGGATCATTTGATGCAAGAAAGATATTCCCAACAAGATGTGTTTTCTTCCAATGTTTTTCCGAACAACAACTGCGAGAAACCTGTGGAATCGTCAATAAACGTGGACAATTGTCACGGGAACTATAGCGAGAATGCTTATTTAAATCTTAATGCAAGTATTGACCTAAGCGGTATGCAAAACCAACAAGGCTTTGCCTGTTTGGATTTGGGAAATGGCCAAATTGTAAAAACAAAAATTATATACAATGAATTGAATCAACCCCAATATATGGTCCCGATAAACAATTATGAACTTTTTAATCCCAACATAAGGCATAACGTGCCGCTGCAACCGCATTGTCTGCCTATGATGATGAATTACATGCCTCCAATGAATCACATGTCTCCTGACACTTCTTCCTTGCATTTAGAACCGTCATCATATGGGCACATGCCTTCTGTAGAAATTCAGCAACAGCAGTTCAACGATCTTAATCGAAATCACCAATCGCTACATGAAAACAATAATATGGAATCTCCAAGTTTGTCTAATTTACCATCATATGAACAACCGACTGTTGGTAAAAAGCATTTAATTGACAATTTCCTCGGTAACTGGAATAATAATCCTTCCGGTACATACACACCTTTCGGGCACACATTTCTCAGTGTCCAACCCAATATCAATTATCAACGAGATCCTTCACTGGTAAATTTAAATATAGAACCGGCGCAAAGAGGACAAGATATTCCTCACAGTAACTCAGAATCAGAAAAGGTGAAACCTGTCGAACAGTTCAATCGAAAAGAGCAAGATGGTATATTTAGCGTCGAGGCGACCGGGAAGAAGCGAATTGTTGCTGAAGTCAAGCCCATGAGACCCTCTTACTCAGCGGTAGTATCCAAAACGCCGAAAGGTCAAAACATTACTGAAAACACTAAAAAGAAATCAAACGGGAAAGAACAAAATAAATTCAACAATATGAAACAAGGCTTGGGCAAATTGGACAAGACAAAAAGTTTTATGGGTAGTTCGGATAAACCTATGCAGGGTGAAGAAAAGGGAAAAAAGCAAGATGCTAGCAGAAAAAATGTGTTCCACGCTCAAGTTTCATCAGGGAGTGACAGTGGGGAAAATAGCGGAGAGTTCCCGAAAAAGATTTCGAATTCCGGAAAACAACACAAGTATAGGAATGAGAATGTGAGAAAATGGGTCTCTTTGGATGATTTATCTAATGATACGGATTCTGCTCCATCGCAAGAAACACCAAATTACACAAACTGCGATTCGGAATTTGTGTTTGTTCCTCAGCCTGAAGAGAAAACTAATATAAAAAAACGGGCAGCCAAAAAATCTGAACCCACCAAAAAAAGTGACAAACAAGAAACCAACAGCAGTACCTTCATGAACGGAGCTGAGGAGATTGTCTATCAAGAGCCTACTAACGATAGTGATAAAACTAAACGGAAGACTAAAGATGGGAAATCTAATTATAGTTCTAAATCCGCCAAGAGCGGCTCCGATAGAAATAAAAGAGGTACTCAACCGAAACAGAAAAAGGGCAGAGGCGCTGGTTACTTGGGAATAATACAAGGACACGCAGAAAACTGGCTAGTGATATTACTCAGTGTAATGGTCTGGTTTTATAACCTTCTGGTGGATATTTTCCAAATGAGTGCCCATCTCTCTGTCGATTTGTGAGTTCCGAATCATATCTAAGTATAGTTGGGTATAACATCGTCATATCTCCGTGACATATCTTCGATAAAGGCAAAACGTTTTAGTTTAATGTTACAGTGACAAAATCTAATTATTTGTTTTATAATTAAACCCTCCTGCTTTTCAAATAAGCCTGTAACTGCCTGTGGCTCGCAAATACTCAAAATTCATAGTGACATTATTGATATCAGGACCTAACCTATATTTCTTTTAATTATTCCTTTATTTATTTACCTCATAATTGAAAAAAAATCACAAATACAGATATTATTTGTTGTGCTCTCATTTTCGAATAACTCAATAATTACGTAGAATTAAAAATATTATTTACAACTGATATGGTTAAAAATTGTAACATTATGTAGGAGATCGTTTTATCACATGTAAATGACCATGTATTACCCATCTTAGTATTTAACAATCTATGTAATAGGTAAGTATGGTACTTTTAACAATAAGGGATCTTTTAGCCCAGAACACTGATCTATCAGCTTCCTGACACTGTGCTATAAAGCTTCATTGCAAAACACTGTTATTGTTTTTCATATGATACAAATCTGCGCATATAGATTGGCATGGATAAAAACATTCTTATTGTGCCATCAGTCCTGCAGTCTAGTGATCAACGCTCTTAGGCTTTTGTCCTACGGTTTGTATCCGTATAGATGTACCATAATCCCACAATGGAAACTTTTTCAATCAATAGATGGATTTTTAACCTAAGGTGTTGATGTCTTAACTCCATTCCTTACCTTCTCCGGGGAGAGGTTGACCAATTGAATCACAACCCGTAAACGAACGAGATACTCCGTTAGAAGTCCATATGATAAACATTGTCAGCCGATACGGTTTCCTAAAAAAGGCACATCTCAATTATGCTTTGCCAGCATTTCAAACAATTTGACTTAATTGATATAGGTGATCTCCAGAGAACATTTAAATAAATATTTTTATTTGTAAAATTCCCTTAAACAAAAAGATAACCTCGAATTACATCCTGCACCAAACATTTTGTTGGGAATAGTCATACTTCACTCAGTTTTATCATTTATGGCGATATATTTACAACTCTTTTTTTATTCTATGATCCATTCTAACAGGCTCTCAACGCTATGTACAAAATCTTACAAATGGTCCCAGAGTCTATGGATATTTATCAAAGAGCAGGCGACTAATACACAATGGGTTTGTAATTTTGGCACATACATTGACAAGAAATTTGGGAATACACGAATAGGATTTTGGCGCAAACTAAAATGGTTCAAAACCATGAGTAAGTTCTTATCATTTTCAGTAAACTGACTATATTTACCGCAATAAGAAAATCTGTATTAATGAAAATCTTCATTGTAATATGATTGCAGCTAAACCTGAAAATGAGACAGAAAAAACTAAACGTAATGTAACAAACATTCCGCTACCTGCTACTGGGGATGATGCTATGAAACGATTGCTAGCTTGTAAAGGCAAAGATCCTTACAGGTACATTTATTATTTTACTTTATTGTATTAAACCAAGGCTGTGGATTCGAGGAGTAGTGGTGTTTTTGAAAGAGTGGAAGATGGAGTTCTAAAAATTAGGCACTACCAATTCTTTTGGTATCCCATTTTTCTAATTAAGTAAAATAAATAGAAATAATCTGTGCGTGCATTGTATAAATTTAATAATTAATATCTAGGGTTCCTGTGTTGGTGGCGTGAATAATTTTGTGCAAAAATGCGAGACAAATATTACTATATTTGTCCTTTTCCCGTGTCTGGATGAAATTCCTGACAATATGCTTGTTTCATTTTTATTTATGCTTGTCAATACAAACTTTTTGATTTGTAAATATATAAATATGCCATGGTTGCTAAAACCAGGAATTGCATAAAATTGTAGAGAAATAATTGAATTACGCATTTTTTAAATCAAAGTTGGAGTCGCAGTTTTTAAATCAAAGTTGGAGTCGCAGTTTTTTCTACCGACTCCACAGCCCTGATAAATAGGAGAAGAGTGCTCGAGTATATTCATATTTAAATATTTTCACAGGAAGCCTTTTGTTTTGGTTTCTTGAAGTTAAAAACATTTCATCCCATGTTCTTATTCAGCATTTTAGGCGTAGCTGTTCAGTGTTCCGATGATGATATAAAGCATTACTATAGACGACAAGCTTTCCTAGTTCATCCAGATAAAAATCAGCAACCTGGAGCGGAGGAAGCTTTTAAAATATTGCAGCATGCATTCGACTTGATTGGGGAACCGGTAAGTCTCTCTATTTAATCTAGTTGAAACTGAAAACCTCATGCTGTTTAAACAATTGTTTGACATTGACTTTCTATTAACGGATTTGGCAGTAACTTGAAAGAAATTCATTTTTAATATTGATTTAAAAAATTTAAACAATTGAAATGTATTTTCAGACTAATTTTACCATGTGTTTTTAACTTTAAGATCATTTGTTATCGTTTGTATCCTACTTCACATATTTCGTTCTTAAAATTTACAGGAACGACGTGAAGCATACGATCGGAAGTTGCTAGAATCTCGACATATGGAGGCCGCCTGGTCAGAACTTTCAGAGCTTCTGGCACAGCTACATGATAAAGTGCGTCATGCCGCTGGAACTATCCGCTGTACGAATTGCACTCGTCGTCATAAAAGAACACTCACCACCAGACCCTGTTACGCTGCACGATATTGTGCACAGTGCAAGATAAATCACTCGGCAAAAGAGGTTGTTATTTTTGTTTATCGATTGCTTTGCGATTTGCCGACTGCGACATTGCTATTTTTTACCTGTTCATAATTAATAATTATTAATAGTAATGTGATTTTTTTCTATCAAGGTATTTCGAATAGAATACATCTTAAAAATGGAGTTGACAACATTCTTAAAACAAATGACTCATTAACAGATGTATAATTTATTCCACATTTTATTAAAAAAAAATTTATAAAGTCTCGATTTTCAAACAGAATGTGTAATTTGTATATCTTTATTCTTTCAGGGTGATATTTGGGCAGAATCCGGATTTTGGGGCTTGGTTTGGATGTATTACGCTTGCATGGATGGAGCTGTTTATCAAATAACAGAATGGGCCGCTTGCCAGGTACAATTGAACGACTCATTTTCGCGTTAAAAAGTTTTTATTTATTAACAAATTTAATCACACAAATGTTTATCTGCAGAAAAAAAATCTCAACCACCTGAAAGCGAACACCCATCACGTGCGTTATAGAATCGTTTTAGGCAATAAATTGCAACCGAGCGGGTCTGGAAAACAAAACACTAGCAGGTATTTATTGCTGTATTAATTTTAAAACAAACAATACATTTCTCAAGAGATTTAGAATGACAAATTGCTCTCTAAGTTTTATACTTTTGACTTCCAAGTCTGCATCAAATTCATTGTCGTCCAAAATATTTATACAGAAAAATCTATCAAGAAGAAATTTTGATTAACACATCTCTGGCGGCGCGAATTGAGTGTAAATTAATGAGCTACGCGGGTGTATCCGCTTGCGTAATTATTTGCGATATATGCTGTCGCGAACCATTAAAACATATGTTAAATCTTTCCAATAAAAAAATAAGAAATGTAAACACTCACTTACAATATTATGATGTTTTTATGAATTAGTTTCTCACGCGCACTTAATAGTTTTAAAATATAAACTAAAAGTATATACACTAATAATACGTTGTAAAAATCAATATTTTACTAAAAAGTGGTACTGTGAAAAACACTCCCCTTTATGAAGCGGAACTTTACAAAAGTCACAAATGTATCTTGTTTCCCCTCGTTTTTTATGTACACTACAAACACGGCACGCCACGTTCGGGTTGGATATTTTACGGCTTGGCTTGTGACGATTTTTTCTAATTTATGTAGCCGAAAATCTTCCGAAAGTCGAAGTGGGTGGTCACGTAGGTAAACTTAAAGCGTTCGAAGAATTTATAGGCACATAAAAAAAATGGAATAAATTTTGACATGTGGTTTCGATCTTGACCTGAACACATGTATGAGTGGGGATAGTCCCGATTTATACCCGTTTGATAAATTTTCAACAAAAATTCAGCATATGTTAGTGTAAACCATAAATATCGCAATATAATAAGCCGGACTGTGATCGCAGTCTCCTGCTACAGTGGTAATTTTTTTGGTAATTGTAATTACAGTCTCCCGCAAATGGCGATTGGCGGATTGAGGACTGTGATTCTCGTTGCCCGCCAGATATATGTTAGCTACTGCTGTATTGTTACCACCACTCTCACTCACATTTTTTTTACTTGCTAAGAGAATTAATAAAAGTTTGGAATGTTTACATACAGTGCTCCCCATGATGCCAATTTGGAAGACTTTTTAAACAATTTGTACACAAAAGCCAAAACAAACGGCGGACAACCGTCTTCGACCGGTGCAAGTACGAGAACACCGACATCTGCTCCCCAAACAAACGAAGCTTCCAAGAATAAACGGAAATATAAGAAGAATTTAAAAACTTAAATCTTGAAGCCTTTCCTGTACATAACTTAATATTATCACAAATTTATATTCATTTAAGTACTAAAATTAGCTGTGTATTATATATTGAGTTACTGTGTTTTTATTAATTAATGAAATGAGATTAAAACTAAATATCAATATGAAGAGTTTCTTCCATTATCTGTTGCTTTTTATATAATACATAGAATATAATATAGAGATTATATTATATACATTATTACCAACTGATTCCATTTGCTCCCAATAAGCCTAAAAACTTATTCGAGTGATGTTGTTTAACTTGTAGATTGATTACAAAAATCTCCATTGCAAACTGCCTCCGACTACGCGCATAGGACGCCGCCTTAGATATTTCAGTACATCATGTAAATAACTAATTACTTTTTAAATGTGGTTATTTAATAAGTACATAGTTGTGTAATGAACTGATCATGTCAATACCTGAGAGCTCAAATACAGTGTCATTGTTTCAGGTTTTTTTGCCAAAGAGCTTTTCCATATACAAGTACTTTTACATATGCAAGTAATATTTATACATGCCACATGCAAATTATAACGTTGAACCCATAAACAACTTGTTTTGAAGCTTATAAGTCAACTTTCAACTATTTATAAACAAATTCTACTCATGTTAGTATTTACTTTCAGAGATATAAATGTTATATAATATATAATACATAATACATTGAATGCTTGGGTACTTTTAAGCAATATTTCGAAATGCTCTTGGTTTAAGTTCTGAAAACAACTATCACCATGCTATTAATCGTATTTTCATGGCTCTCTGTGAATACCTTTCGATCATAGCGTCTAACTTTGATTGTATTCAGAGGCTCGTTGTAAATATCGCTTTGTCCAGTAAGACAAATTCTCGACGAATTTGTCGATGTATTTCCATTTTAAAGCTTGTAAAATTTTAATGACCTGCAGCGGTGACATGTTCCGTCTCTCATTCATATTATGTGTGTTGGTTGTATTTTTTTGCTAACTATTGCGTACGTCAAGTAAAAAATGTATAGGCTTTCAAAAAAAAAACTGAAAAACTATGTTCCGCAATTTTAAGTTTTTTGTTTGTCCCCCTTTTGTTTTACCAGTTATTATGTTTTCTAACACAAAGATGACTTGATGTGTGAATAATATCTTCAAGTGAACTTGTGAATCTCTTAAGTCTACTTAGAGCAATATTTTAATATCGATGGTGAACATGCAATAAATCGGAACCCACATTTTTGTGATAATGATGATTCCTGATCCTATATTTTCAGCCACGTTGTTTGGTAAAATCATCGTATGCCTATGTATGTATCATACAACGTGAGTAAATAACTAAAAACATGTTTCTCGTAACCCCAATATGTTGAAAATTGGGAGCAATACGTTGTATCCTATGTCAGCAAATTAAGTATCACAACAACTTTTGTCACATAACAATGTTTTAAGAGGAATTTAAAGAAATTAAATGAAAAGTGAATACATTCTTCTTATCGAAGACTAAAGGTAAGTCTAGTTTTTTGTGTTTCCTGAAGAAACTAGTTTTTGTGGTTCCGAGGTATTGCATGTACACTGTCGATATGTCATGTGTTAATATGATACTATATAAGCGTGTGCTAATGCTTGAAAAACGCTACTGACGTAGAATTTCATATTGACTGGTTTTGAATTTATCATTCGGCATATCTTACACTCCACTAAAGATTTACAAGCTTTGAAAGTTTTCATGGTAATATTAATCATTTTTATATATTATTATCGTCTATTCTATACATGTCATTATAAAGATAAGATTCAAGCCATTGAATGTATTACAATTAAGTTTTTTTTTTTAATAAATTTTACAATGAACTAGAACAGTGCTCCGCAACCGGGTGCCGCGGCACAGTACGTCCAAAACGAGTATTTTTATATAAGAAAACAATTAAAGCTATTCTCCAAAGATCTCTGTTTAAATTATTCTCAATGAAATTGTATTGTTTTGATATTTAATGTCAAATTGTATTGCAAACAGCACGGATAGTGCAACTGAAATGATGGGTAATAAAACAGGGTTTGCCTCGTGTGTGAATCAAAAAAATCAATCCGTAGAAATAACACATTCCTGCATATATTGTGAAGCATTGATAATTAAAAATTTCCTGGAGGAATTATTACTGACAAGCGAAATGAAAAGTTATTGACATGCTCTGACAAATAAAACGAGTTCAAAGAGAAACTCAAACATTGGTAAAGTTATGACTAGGATCATTGAAAAAATTCCGAAGGACCAATGAGACTATTATTGAAAATAGAAAGACTATTTTGGATTTGGCAAAACAAAAAACGGGCAATACTTCCACACTCAACTTAGCATTGCTATTTTTTAGTGGTTAAGCTTAGCATTTTTAGTTACAATTTTTACAAATGCCTTTTTTCTATAATTTGAAGGTAAAAGCGTTTAATTGGCTTTCATTCAAAAATAAATTAGCTACTATTAAAATTCATCAAATAAAAACAAATTAATGAATTGTAAGTTTTGTCACATTTTGCCATGTGGTATAATATTAACGAGTGCTTAGGTGTGCCGTAGGAGAGAAAAGGTTGCGGAGCACTGAACTAGAATATTGACTTTGTAAAAACTTAGGTATTGCCTGAACAACTGCTCCACTGAAATATTAAACAAATAATGGCGCAAATCAAGATGGCTGATTTTTTTTATTTGAACGACGAGCAGGGGGGCTTCCCTTATATGCCTGCAAATCTAGTTGTTATTAATTTGTATGATGATGCAATGTTCAAACATGGTTAATATTTACTATGAGCATAGATGTGGATTTATCTAAGATAGGTCCACTTTAAGAGAACTTCTACATTATAAGATATATTTTGATTTTTTTTAAATACCTGCAATATTGCATATGTCAGATATTATGCATTATTAGAGTAAGTTTACGGCAGACTTTCTTAACTGACCAAAAATATATGTGAAGATATTTCACTTTAAACTCTGTAAATTAAAATTTTCAGCTACTCCCAGACTATTAAAAGTTGAAGTCTATCTAACGCAGCTCAAGCCAAGGATGTTCAGTTGATAATATTTTTTATAAATTACTATTCTAAGGTAAGAACAAACAATGCTTTGTTATTTTCACTTTTTGAAGTCTTATGATTAGAGCGAGAAACCAATGTGTTCATACGGGACAAAATCATCTCTTTGTCAATACTTATCTCTTATAGCCTTAAAAAATGAGAATTTGATGTCAATAAGTATGTGAATAGTGTGATTATTATAATAAATTTTTCAAATGACACACTATGTGTGTAGTGCATTATCCATTTTTTCTCCCTATAATGCCAAGTGATGAATCTGAACGTGTGCCTTCGAATATCAGAGTGCGACTCTCAATGTCAACTTGGACACCTTATTTTATTTACTCACTCCATACGCAGCCACCAAACAAAAATTACACCTACAATTTCAAGAGTTATAAATTTGTGTCAGTTTTGAAATATATCATTCAAGTTATGACACTTGTCTTGAATTGATACTAAAACCTTCATGTTATTCAATTGCACGAAGACAGCAACTCGTCTATATTCGACAGATCTCGCATCCGTTATTGAAAAACCTATTAACCATTAGAGTGGTAACGAGCATCATGGCGTTTTTTATAATTTATTCGCACAAACAAACTTCGACACGTAATATCAAACTAACGAAATGGCTGGTGGTTTAAATTTGTGTTTCTGCGTAGAAAAGACCAAGTTATCACTTGAGTACCTTTTTTTTTCAGTATTGTTGGTATTTGTGCTAAGTGTCATTTATTTAGTCTATATTTTTCGGACTAGAACAATTATGATGTGATGCGCGGAACAGTGTTTCTGATAATGATTATATGGAACGACAGCGTTAATGATTCTACTGACATTTTTATTCATCATACATCACCTTGCTTTGAGCGAAACATCAGATGACTACTTTTTTTCCTTATAAGAACAATGTGTGCACAGTTCTAACCTTGAAGTTTTCGCAAAAATATCCAACAAATATTTGGCTTGAGATAAAACATTTCAAAATTTTAATAAAACATGTGCAAAATATAAATTTTTAAAAAGCTACTATTACTATCTTTAAATCAACAAACTTAGATTATAATATATTATACTAACCCTTTTCAGTGAGATCACGAATGACACTCGTTTCCACACTAACCGGGCGTATTCGGCAAACACGAGCTTGTTTAATTAGTTATTATATTACTTATAATTAAATGGTATAAATATGGTTTGTTACTGAAGAATTTATTTGCAGTAGAGGGGATTAATGAATGTATCAGCCATCAATGGTTAAAAATGAATCTCATGTTACACAAAAACACTTAAAGGAAAGGTAGTTATAAAAATAAATCACATTTTTTTGCACAATTTTATGAAAATAATTCAGGACCTGTTTCGCCCATCATTTCGGTTGAAAATGCTCACAATGAGCAAATGTCACTTTAAACGCTTTGCAACCCACCGGTTGGGACCTGTTAAGAAATTGAGAAAAATAAATCTGTTTAAATCACTTTTTCGGAATTTGAACAATTACTAGCGTTGCGCTCTAGGTGAACAATGTCTTTTATATTACCTCATCGCGATCATACTGAATGTTTTAGTTTTCCGCAAAATAATACCAATGGCTTAGGTGCGTTTATAGAATTCACTTGTAATAAATATAGGTTTGGGTTATATTTCAAATTTGACATCTATATGTTTTTTACCATTTTAAAACAGCTTCTTGAAACAACTACATGAATTACCTCAATAAGCAAATAATATTTAAACAAATTGTATGAAAAATTATAATTATTGAAATACAGATTTTATTTCATATTATATTGTTTTTCTCTTACTCTTCTATATTAATTGTTCCAGAATTCTTTCTTTGCTGATATTTGTTGATGTGACTGTGATTTTAAGTAGATCTAGCTGTTAAATTGCATGGAAAACTGAAAGAAGTGGGTGCCCAATAGTTTATTGAAGGCATTCACTGCCGACTAACTAATCATCACCCCAAAAGCAAGAGCACTTGCATTTTAACCTTTGCGAGAATAAATGAATTAGTCTTAAACTTTCTATGGGGAGTGAGTTTTTTTGACATCTAAATTGTATTATTTTTGAGTCGTGATAGCAAAAAGGATTAAAAAACTTATGATTTAACGACTTAATCGTAAAAAAACTATTCAGTTAATCGAGGAGTTACAAATCATTGGCCGTCACAAAACATATGAAATTTATTTAAACACTATTGTTTTCACAGCACCTTTTTTAAATACACTCCACTGTTTTTTTAAACAGTTTTGGTTCATTTTGAAGGCGTCAATTTTACACTGTACACAAACGTCGTACGGACTTACCATAGACGATTATGACATTTTTAATAAACAACCAAAATTATGTTGGCCCTCTTTATGGCATTGAATCTAAAATAAATATTTATTTCATTACTATTTAAAAAAAAAAAGAAAAATACTCATTATTACAGATGATAAAATGCTTTTTTTATAATTAAGTAAGGAAATGTGTAAAATAAACATTTGTTAAGTCTAAAAAAAAATGTTTGAATGTTTTAATTTATTGAGATAGGGTATTGTTTGAAAATTACGGTAGTACTTTCAGACTCTATAAGGTAAGGTTCTCTACCCTGGATCTCGAAATATACAGAATCTTAAAACTAAATTTATCTGATGGTAGACACAATAATAAATATTATTTATTAAATAATATAACAATAATTTTATGTTGTTTGTGCTGCATATTATTTAGTTGCTCATGAACTTTGTAATGTAAATATGTGGAAATAAGAGGATAAAATAAAATGTTCTATAACTGAATACTATGATATTTTATCCAATTATAATGGATTTCCACCAAGTAAATCTCAATACAATCAATAATTATATGGAACCAATCAATATTGAAGTTAAGCGCCAAAAGATCGTCAGATGTCTGTCGCTGTACGTCTTTGGTAAGTGAGTATTTTTTTATGAAATTTGTTTTTTTTTTATATAATGACAAAGCTGGGCGACCGAAATCCATTCAATGCAATTCTTATAGAGATATAACCGCATTCTCATACGCGAGAAAAGTATGATATTAAGGGCGCTCGAAAATCCATATTGTTACGCAAATTACACAAAAAATCAAATATTCAAACAAAAAACACAATATAATAACTCAGATCACCATATAAAACCTTCAAAATCATAAAAACTTCGATAAGCCGCAAGAAAGGTAAGATATTGGGTTCGCTCGAAAATCCATAGTTTACAATATATGAAACTATTTGAACTTGTTTGTGTGACATCATAGCAGTACCAGGTGACTTACGAAAAAGTTAAATATCGTCGAACATGAAGTCATAGACTGTTTTTAAATATTTTATAAAGGTCGAAAAGGTACCTACAAATAGCCATAGATAGAATTGCAATACATTTTCAAGCCTATAAACACAGAAATGTACACTGACAATCATTGACGTCCACACTCCTCCGTGGAAATTTCACACGGACAATCTATATCGTCCATAATCTCTTAAAGGTTAAGTGTCTTTCAAGTGAACAAGGTGTGGAGGTTATTTCTTAGTATTTTGAAATGAAAACTGGATCACAGATGATTTATTATTCAAAGATTGAAATGCATTTTTTTTATTATCAAGTTTGGATTTTTAAGATGTTTTAAATCACGTGAGAGTCAAAATTTCTTCTTTCATCTAATAAAGTTTTTTTACTTAAAAACCAAATTAAATATATAGGTATATTATGGCAGGTTTCAACTTGTAATATTTAAGTTAAAAAATATATATTTTGGCGTACATGAATTGAGGATTAGTTTGCAAATACACAAGTTACCTTTTGTCAATTGTGACTTCATAGGTTTTTGTGAATTTGAATTTTGTTATTAACGAAATACATGGAAATGTACAAAATCTCAACAATTCAAATTTGATATTGAAATTCCATCAAGCACATTCAGTCGATATCTTAAATTATTCATGGGTTTTGTTCCGCAAATGTTCTTTTGTCTACCTAAAAATTACAAACAAAATGTCACAAGTGCCCTTTTGCTTTCGGGAAGATGAAATTATAGATTAAAATGTTCTTCCAAATGATTACTTTTCATTCCCTGGATTGTAACGAAGTATTATAACAGGTTTCTATATTCAATAATTCTTTATTATCGAGTTTATTATAATACAAGATGCAGTGATAATAATAATTTTTAGCTCTGCATTATCTCCGACACACCGTTGATACTTGTGCCTTCTGCGATGCACTCGTCATAACTCCATTTTGGGAAAACTCGTTTATATAGATTCAATAAGATGGTGTCTTGAGATTTCAACTGATTATCGAATACACATTTCATATGGCCGTGAGTACCTGAAAAAATAAGTGTGTATTTCATAAGAGTTAGACTACTCATATATTAAATAAAATAAATATTTTTAGTTATAGCTGTAAATTTTTATTTTCCATTAAGGTTATATCAATAGCTACTTAAAGGCATAAAAAATATTTATGTTCAAATGGCAATCATTTACTATCTAAAGAAAATTTCTGTAAATGTACGGTTTTGCAAAATTTTATCAGAATCATTATGTCCCAATTGTAAATTAAAAAAGTCAATAACATCATTTACAAAAATTAAACTCTAAGCAACACCAATTATTACACTAACTTTGGTTTAAAAAGGGGGGACAAAATTGAATTACTACACAAGATTCATCTCACAAGCTTGGAGTGGCATATACTGTTGTGTTGAGATATCAACTAAAATAGATTCGTAAAGTCTGGCGGGGAAGTGAATTTATGTCACAAAAGAATAGAGGTTTGTACTACATAAATCATACCAGAAATGTACCCTTTCTGAATAACATCATAGCAAGTAACAGTAAAGTGGATTCTTATTTAGCTTGTAAACATTAAAATTAAACACAAACCTAGGGGCTCTTTTATGTGACCGGTTCTTCCATACTTGCTTCGGAGTTTACAAGGTTTGAAATACAGTACATCATCGCGGTTGAAAAACATAAACCGAATCACCGCAGACCGTTTATGAACCTAGAAATAGAATGTCAAGTTACAATTCTACAAACAACAGAATATCAGTAGAACAACTAGAGCGCAATTCTATTAATATTTCTTACCTTTAAGGGATGACCGGATAAAACAATCCTCTTGATTACAATTCTGTCAGGGTTGCAAGACAACAGCGACCCAGTTGCTATAAGTTGAAGTGCGGCATTGTTTTTGATCTGTAGGAATTACATCATTAATAACAGCAAAACTTGTCTGCGGCATGTGTTAGTAATGTGTGCCGGCGTACAACAAAACCTTTGCATTCACACAATGTGTGGGGTGAGAAGTGAGGCACGCATGACATGTGAATACTGCCAAATTGATATCATGAATGTCAAACATCACATTCAAATATGAATTATTGTAAAAAAACTTACACAATAACCTATGTTCAACTATATGCGACTGATGATCATTTTGAATATTTGTGCATCCAATATTGGGACGGAGACTGGCATTAGCAATATATTACAAAAAAAAAATACACAGGAATAAGGCTATTGTGATGTAACATAGTATATGATAGCAGGACCGGTCTTTTTGCAAAGAGATTGTATTTTTCTGGCCTAGTTATAAAAGTTCAAAACTGATTAGTTTTTGGGTTCATATCAAACACATTAGGTCCGCCAGGGCCCTTTTAAATTAACAGCTACAGGCAGTAATCTGTGCGCACGCCAATATGATAGATCAATTTTTTGTTTTGGTTCTTACCTTATAGCAAAGCACTGATGATGGGTTAAATTGAATTGGTGCAAAAAATGTGGCTACGCATGTCGATGCAGGCTGGAAATAGCGCTCATACTGAAAAAATATTATGACATAATTTAAGTATAATTTAAGACATCGACTGAGGGTGCTTGATAGAATTTCAATATCAAATTTGAATTGTTGAGATTTTGTACATTTCCATGCATTTGCAAATCACTTGTTATTGGAGAACTTTACGTCCAATGCGGATGATAGCGTTAAAATGTTGCATCACAACATGGGCGATCATAAATTATTCTATCAAGAAATTTTGGAAATCAATAGAGCCCCGTTAAATTCCTTACCAATTTTGAACGAACAACTGAATCTTCCATACTCTCCTCTATTGTACCCTTTACGTGAGATGAGTTCGAAAAAAATAAACATGAATTAACAATCAAAATTAAACATAAATTAACAATCAAAGTAATGAATTTCCCATATTAATACATCGGTCCATGGTCACCCTGACAGAGCCCATTAGTTGAAATTGGGAGAGTAGTTCTTCGAATTGCATTTAAAAAACCCCTCTGTTCACTCATAAGGTGGTGACGAGTCCAGATGTTAATTTCTTAGACACAGGGATAAGATTTGTTCAATTTTATTTTTTATATAATCGTTATAAACTGTTTATTTGTCTTAATTCGAGTTCACTTGTGTGCTCGAATGCCTAAAGATGCCGAAAGGCAAAACCCGGGTCGTTAGTGACAAAATACATGGAAATGTACAGAATATCAACAATTCAAATATAATATTATGACAGTTTAAGAATCAATCGAAAATTATGAACTATTTTAAGATTTCACAAACTTCATTTGAAATATTCACTTGCAATAACTCACTTTGTGTTTTTGCCCATTTGAATGTTGGCTAAATATTGGTGAAACTGTGTATCTTCTATATCCACATTGAAACAAAAGCTTCTCTTTACTTTTGATTGGTTCATCGCTGGCACCGGTTCGTCGTAAGACAATATTCACAACAGACATCTTATGCTCGTGCGGCAATAACCCGAACAGAACCATCGCTCGTTTAGATGTAATATTTTTCTCTGAGATGAATGAAGCCCATGTGACTTGAGGTACATTTACAATAGTAACTGTTATGTATCCAGACTGTAATAAAGATGATTCATATTATCATATCATGGCAATACAGAAAAATGATGACTATTCATGCTAGAAGAAAAATAAATTTAAATTACCTGAATGCCATCTCGATCTTCAGAATCTCTTAGCATTCTTTTTCTGGTGTGTTCAAAGTTTTTGAATTGGAAGATTCTTGAAAAGTCTTCAGGCAAATTTTCTTTGGGATCCCACGGTGATGTTCTGAAAATAATAAAATGATATCAAATTTGGATTATTGAGATTTTGTACACTTCCATGAATTTTGTCACTAACGACCCGGGTTTCGCCTTTCGGCATCTTCAGGCATTCTAGCACACGAATGGACTCGAACTGACCGAGTCAGTTCGAGTCCATTCCTGCCTGAAGATGCCGAAAGGCGAAACCCGGGTCGTTAGTGACAAAATACATGGAAGTGTACAAAATCTCAATAATCCAAATTTGATATTGAAATTCCATCAAGCACCCTCAGTCGATGTCTTAAATTAAATTATTAAATTAAATAAAATGATATGTTATTAATTGCATCAATTTTCAAAGAATGATCAATAAATCGTTCTAATTATAATCCTATTTTGTGAATCAATATTCCAACTTTTATTTTTATAAACAGAAAATATTATTACATGTTTTCAATATCTGCTCAATAATAATAAAATTGCATGTTTCAGCGAAAAAATCAGGTGGTACATAAAAATGGGTGAGTAAATATGTGACTCTCTCCCATTTTACAGTAGATATATCAATAAAGTTAACAACTTTGAGCTATATTCGATGACATGCAATTATTATGACAATGCACTCAATAAAAAACCTGGCGGTTTTCGAAAAAGAGCATGATGTACCGTACCATCTTGTAGCTTTATTGACAAATTGGCATTGATGAAATGGAATTTGTACAAACAAATTTTTATAATAAATAGCGAGTATATACCTGAACGATTCTAGTCCTCGGTATTTTTGGAATCGTTCCTTAGCCGGTATATTATCAGGTGTGTCAACTTCATCAGGAAATTGCTGATCGCTGCGGGCTGCTTTAATTTTTTCCAGCATATCTATTTCATCAGCTGCGTCCATATTCTGATCATACTTTTCGTCAGAAACGCCAACTTCAGATTCCGTGGCAGTTTCACAGTCATCAATATTGTCTTTGTCGTCTTCTCCATATTCATCTTCACACGACATAAACTCTTCAGCATCCTAAAATTTAAGCAACCACCAACTGTCATGTCTACACATTAAGACATTGTGTCATTTTCATGCCGCTTTTAGATTTGTAACTCAATTACTGAAGAGCATTTCCAATAAATAATATGCAGATACTAAAAATAGACATTATATGTTGATAGTCTGCACAGAAAGGTCAAATATAAATAGCCAATTTAATAACAAAGATATAAATGACCTCATCACAGCTATCTTCAGACACTTCTTCTTCATCAGATTCACCAATCCACGTTGCCTGATAAGCTGACATTCCTTTGGGAAGTTTCTTCAGTCTCTGCTTTTTGGTCTAAAAATACACAAATTACATGTGTAAATAACAAATAGTTAAAAAGCATATATTTATTTATATTAATCTGAAAAATTACTTCTTCTTGGGCATTTTTTATTTCTTCCTCATTTGGCCAAGTCTGTTCGGCGTCCATTGCGTCAGGAATATTTTCAGAAATAAGATTTTCTTGTTTGGCAGGATCTGCTGTTTCCAAAATTTTCATAATTAGCATTTTTGTTGTACCATCCATTAAATTGTCTGCATTTGCCCTGGAAGTTACATTATGTAGTGTTTGTGATTTCTAATACAGAACAATCACAAGATTTACGAATATAAACAAGCAGTCAACAAAGCAAGAAAAAATAGCAATTTCAATTATAAAGGTTGAATAGATCCCTCAACATATATTAGATATAATTATTGTTTTAGGCTGGGCTCAATTGCATTATTTTTTACTGACCTTGCTTTTTCCAATTGGTGAGGATCGCTAGTCTCATGAATATGGGACATCTGGAAATCCCCCAAGCAAGGAATGTGAATTAAACCATTTACACTAAGAGGAACACCTTTCAAATATCCAGACACCTTTAAAACGCCCATGTCGCCTTCATCATTAGGAGTGTAATTGTAAGTTTCAGCTAGTAAATATGGTCTCTTTTCTCTGTGATGAAGATATTTTCGTTTTTGATTTCCAATACGTCTAAACAAATTTAAAGCGTCGGAATTTTTATCGAATTGGAATATTTTTTCTTCAGGCAACCACTTCGATATAAGTTTTTGTATATTTTGCTTTTCTTGCGTTCTTTTTTTGGGATTCAAACTTTCAATATCCATAACTGCAACAATCGGCGTGGGCATACCCTGTCCAATGGATGAGGCTAATATTTTTTCACCCCATTCGTCAATAGGTACATCAATAGCAGATATCAAAAACAGCACTGAGTCTGCTGCTTTTAATGCATCCAGTGTTTCAAATTCATTGTCCACTTCTGGAGAGATGAAAGAAAAACGCTGCTTAAAAACAGGCAATCTAGAATAGATAAATGATATGACATTATTTACACAATTATTTTAGGTATTAAGTATGTAACACATATTCGAACACAAATCCATAGATCAATTCAAGAAAGTCGCAGTAATGGGATTTGCACCCATAGACACTGCAACCAAAGAGCACAACGAAAATAACCCTTGAACTACAGGCCCGGTAATAATAACATGATCACTTACTAA
This sequence comes from Himalopsyche phryganea, assembly GCA_022494535.1. Classification (NCBI taxonomy): domain Eukaryota; kingdom Metazoa; phylum Arthropoda; class Insecta; order Trichoptera; family Rhyacophilidae; genus Himalopsyche; species Himalopsyche phryganea. Next base: position 5,670,740 of record JAGVSL010000008.1, on the reverse strand, counting down.
TTATCTGTTACTTTCACTTTTTTTATAGATTACGGTTTAGCTTTTCAATTCGGGTATCACAAAATATTGAACAATAACTAAAACCGCTACATACCCAATGTGGACGACTCCATTTGGCGAATAAGTTACAACAGCATCATCATGGCATGTGCTAAATATATCAATAGCCGTCTTAGCTTCCAACTGAACATTCAATGGCACTATGCATGTTAAAAATGGTGCTGTGTTAATACCACCGATTCCTCTCTTCTTCATAAGGAACTCTTCCCTTTTGACTCTCCGCGACTGCAGTGCCTGGTGTTTGCGTTCATCTCTTCGTAACAGGAGACGATTCCTCCGGGTAATAGTCTTGACATTAACTTTTCCTAAAAATACCCAGCCGAGTATATATTACAGTCTCACAGTAGAGAAGATGGTAAGTATGCTTTCCAACATGCTACTCTTTTTTAACATGAAAAATTACTTAATGCTGCTGAAAACAATGCAACTTTGTAAGAAATATTATTGCGGATCGGAAATTGTCAAAGTATTAAGCATTGAAATCAAGAAAAGCGATTATTTCAAATAACGAAGTTTGTTGACGTAAATTCGCCACCGTACTTCCAATGTTTCTCTTTGGTTTGTTTTAAGAACGACCATTTCACATATTATGATTTTTCCATACTGATATTACAATCGTATTTCATATAAATTATGGGTTTTCCTGCTCCTATCTATGACAATTTGGACTTTTCCCATTTGTAAGTAAACTTTCTACAGAACTGCATTGTTATTATGAGCATTGAGTGAATCTTCAGGAAGAAAGGGTAGCATACTTGTGAATAATTTTTGAATTGGAATTCCTTTTTCGTATGTATTGTTTTATTCATTCACATACGAAAACTATAGAATCCAATGAATATGCGTGCACTCGAATAAAAATGTCCCGCAAATAGTTTTTAAATAAATACTATTACAATGGTAGTTATAACCTACAATTTTCCACGTGAAAAATAAAATACCTTTTGTGGCTGCATCAATCGATCCTTTCGAACGATGGCGACCAACTTTATGGGTTTTGTTACTCTGCTTGAGAGCACCCGGCCTATGCACTTGCATTTTATATAGTTTTCAATATCAGAACATTAACTTTTCTTACGTATTTAAAAATTAGTTCTAAATTAAAAGTCAATAACATTGACACGGACAACTTAAATACCTTACGGCCATAGATAATATACGGCCGCTCACGGCATAGAGAACTATAGCCATAAAGTATTATAGCTATATTATCTATGACTATAGCCTTACGGTTTAGACCACAGACAGTTATTGACTAGGGTATCCAATTCCAGACCCTTTTTCGGGATTGACATTTTTTCAATCCCGGGATCCCGGGAATGAAAGAGGCCAGGTTTTCATGTTTGAAATCGTCAAAAAAAAATTTTTTTGCAGATAATGTGTACCACGATTAAACGTGTAAATGAAGTCATGGAAAAAAATATAACAGATGTTCAAAAACCCAGTGACAAAGCTTTTGTAGTTCATACAAAATAGGAGAATAGGTACTCTAGGTAGGTATATTCCTAAAAACGCATAAAAGAACATAACATCCAGTATACGATGATTTTGTTTATTTAAAATCAAAATTTAAAATAACAATAGTTATGAACACGTGTAACCATATAAAAAAAGTTTTTATTTAAATATGTAAGTAGATATATCTCATTCGATTTTTTTAGTTGTTGAGATTTTGTGAGTCTTGTTGTTTGTTTGACTCGAATAAATTTAATGCGATTTCAATAATATTTTATTACATTTACACAGAAACGAGTTTTGTAAATTCAAACAGACCTGGTATAAAAACGAATATAGGTTTAAATTAATCAAATACTAGGTAGGTATATCACGAATACTCATAAATTATAAATGCTTAGATATTACATATATTATAATTATTTTATGAATTGAGTTCATCTGAAAATGAAGAACTTCAGCAGATCCCCTTGGCCACCGTCAAATTTGGAACTAGAATTGACAATCTAGAATAAATTTCTCCAATTGCTGTTTTATGCAAAATAAACTTATATGTCTACTTTTGATAACCGTCGTTAAAATATTAGTTTGGAAATATATTGAAATTTCAGTTCTGGTTGAGTATGGCAACATTTTTACCGTGAAGGTAGCGCCCTCACTAGCGGCCAAGTTAAATTGGTACACCTATAGCATTATAAAAAAAGAGATGAAAGAGGGTTATGTCTACAAATATTGAGTTATAAACAGTTCAGCTGTTTCTAACAACAAAAAACTCAAATAATTCAGTGCTAAAAGTATCATAATACTATTTGCCCTATCGGCATCTTTGGCGCAGTTGGTAGCGTCGTGGGCTACGGCTACGGATGTCTCAGGTTCAATTCCCGGTGAGGACAGTTTTCATAAATTGATATTTCAACCGATTTATGAATTTCTGTTCGTAGTGTTTGTGTTGTCTACAACTCCCTCCTCACCCACCCATCCCATCCTCACGGGGTGTAGCGAAAGTGATTAGCTAACCACCAGTCCTCTCCTAGCCCTATCCTTCTATCCCTACTCTCTTCGATAAAGAGAGGTTGAGCAACTGAGTAACAAACAGTTCTCATAGAAAAATTCTGTTGAGATACATTCATTAGGAGACGATATGCTCCACATTGGGAGCGGACATGGGGAAAAAATCCCTATAGTGCAAGTGAATAGAATGTGGCTATGTATATATTTAAAAATTGCATTGCATTGATGTCAGTCGCTAGGTTTGTTTTCCACACGAACTCGGCTAAGTATGAGTCCAAAAATTTTCTGTCGATACCCCGTCTTTTTTGTTACCCCACTTGGCAGATCCTCACATCCTTTCCACTGTTTGAGTGTTAGCAAATGTCAAAGAATCCGCAAAATTGTTTCTATGATTTACGATTTTATGGCTTAAACTACTAGCCTCTATGCCTGCATATGCCCCCTAACAATCAGACATGATCATAGATCCAGGTTGCACGTACTGAATTATTAGGTGTATTCATAAAGCAAATAATAATAAAAATATTCAAAAAGAAACGAATTTCATAAAAAAATACTCACTTATGAACAGTGACGGACATCTGATTAACGGTTTATTTCAATATTTATTAGTTTCATATAATTATTGAATGAATTGGCATTTACTTTATAGAACTCCATTACAATTAGATAAAATATCATTAACAATATTTTATCTCAACAAACATAATAACATCTACATAAATAAATAAGTATAAGTGGCTTTCAAACAAATCAAAACTATCAAACATGTATTTTTTAGGCTTAACAAATGTTTATTTATTACATTTCCTTGCTTAATTAAAAAAAGGATTTTTTCATGTGTAATATGAGTATTTTTCTTTTTAAATTATAATTAAATAAAGATTTATTTTAGTTTCAATGCCATAAAGAGGACTAACATCACTTTGCTTATCTATTGAAAAAAAATCATAATCGTCTATGGTGAGTCAGTATCACGTTTGTGTACAGTTTACAATTGATGCCGTTAAAATGGAGCAGAACCGAAGTGTAAATATTAAATCAGAGGCAATGGAATGTGGAAATTTGCCACAAATTATTTTACTGGCATTATATGATGGTATCATTATTTGGTATATTTTACGAAATTGATATTTTAACTCTTCATTCCATTATATGCAAGCAATTAGAATAGATGGATATATTTGAATAAATTTAGTTTTAAAGATTTTAAATACGCCAGGCGGAGTTGTACCGAAGAGTGATAGCGATGTTTTGAAGATATATTATTCTGTCTTGGGTAGGGTCACCAAAACACTTTTATGGTAGTGTTTTTTATCAAGAAAAAAAATTCTCCCTATTATTTATTTTAACTAGAAACAAAAGATTGTAAGCCAGCAGCATCAAAGAAGTTAGTTTTAAATTTATGCTTCAAATTTAGAGTAAATATTAAATCAGGGGCAGTGGAATACGAAATTTGCCACAAATTATTTCACAAATAATTTATTGGATGCTGCAATGCGGATATAATAGAATCGATGGGATAACTCTTCTAAGGGCAGGCATACTTATAATTTTTTTCCGAAAATAAAGTGGCGAATGGAGATAACCAAAGTTTTGACTCCTGATTTCTGGACCAGCCAATTCATAACTGGCCATGGTCACTTCGCTGCCAAGCTCTTCCAGCTTGGCCGGTTGGTAGATAGTCCACTATGTAAATGTGGCAATATGCTCCAGGATGCTGATCACATCCTTTCGGAATGTCCAGACATGGACAACGAACGGGAAAAATTGCTCAAGACGATACGACTATCAGTCGGATCTGTCGGCCCCGTCGGTCATGCCGACTTGGTTGCATTTTCGAAAAATTACATGGCATTTAAAGAGTTTACGGCGTCCTATGGAAAGCGATTGGAACGCAATTCTTTAACACATTACACCCCTTGTTTTTCCTTTTTTTTAACACTTATTTTAAACATAACCTCCTGCACACTAGAGTGCATGCAACCAAGTCTTGAGGAATTTCTCCTCGGACATTCCTGGCAAGCATTTGAAACATGCATAACGTTGTTACGCTGCGGAATACGCTCTGTAAGAGTGTGAAGCCGTAGTGGGTGGTGGTGGGTACAACGTTGAGTACTCTAGGGTATTTAAAAAAAAAATTATTTCACTGGCGTTGTATGGTGATATAATTATTTGGTATATTTTTTTAAATTTTTAGATCCCTAAATACAATAATGGAATTGAGAGATAAAATATCAATTTCGTAATTTTTTTATTTGTGGGCGACAAATGATGTTTTTTCGACAGTTGAAGGAACTGGATATGCATACACCATTTTCAAAAGTAAAGTTTCAAAATAACTTACGAAAAATTTTAGATGACATTTAAAATAAACATCGTCGAATTAAATTTGTTTAAAAGGCTTAGTGTGATCGACTAATGATTGAGAATAATGTCAATAGCAAATATTTTGTCTATTCGAGTGTAAAGAAAGTTATTAGTGGTCATGTAAACAAAAACATTTTTTTTAGACGGAGTTATACTTGGTAGGCGAAATGCCCAGTTGACGGTAAATACTTTTTCGATATTCATAACAATTTATTAAATTGTAACACTATAACTGGAAGACAGTGTCCCACATGTTTACGTATTCCATATAACAGTAAAAACAGTTTTATTCATAGACGGCGTAAATAATAAGAAGGATGATCAATATTTATGAGTTTAGCTTATAAAACGTTTTTCAAGCATTTAAAACGCTGGAAAAGACTTCACATAGGCTTAAATACGGTATAACAATATTTTGTAGACATTAGTATTTGTCAATGGCAACTAAAAGGTCGAGGTCGTTACACGGCAATCCAACATCACCGGTCACGTGACGTGACGTTGGGGACGTGTCATTTGAAAGAGCCGAATGCTGCAGCTACGCACGCTCACTTCGTGCTAGATTGGTTTTCGGGTCTGGCTGCCGTCGTTTCTGTCAGTGGTATTTGAAGGAGTAATACGTGTTTATAGTTCAATTAAGAGGAAATTATTAATTAAATCAAGATGGGGAGTAAGTAGACTATTATGTATTTTCTAATTTTAGAATTTCACCTGCCATTTAATTCGGAAATTGCTTTTAAATAAGAATGTCCAAATTGAATCATTTGCCTCATCGTTTTTGCCCACGTATACAAAAGCCTTACATTTTCCAAATTTGTATATGAAACAAATGCTATCATTTTACTTAATATGATTTACTTTTCTTGCAGTTAAATTCCTCGAAGTTATCAAACCGTTTTGCAGTATTTTACCAGAAATAGCGAAACCCGAAAGGAAGGTATGTATCGTTCAATTTGGCAAGCCTGCTCGATTCTCCTCATATTTTGAAAAATAACTTTTGTCCTATCTAGAAAACTTTATTTGCTCTACTTATTATTGTCTTTCTCCGATTGATTCCAATACTGAGCAAAATATGACACCAAGTATTTATTTTGCTGTCAATGAAATTTGCAATATGGAAATAATCTCGGTTTTCAATTATCTAACCATTTCACTGCATCAGTGACTGTTCAGTAACCTATTTTAATTTCCCGGATATAAATGTTGTTTTTTAATCATTTAGCAATTTATGATGAATACATGCATGTTACTTTCACTTCTGTCTAACTGTATATTTTAATGTCTACCCTTAACAAACCAATAATTTCAATTCCTTGCAAATCTTAAATTTCTATTTCGACACCATTTAATTATTGAAATTTGAATTATTACTATGAAAGTTTTATATAATATATTATAATAAATGGCTTTCTTTCAGATCCAATTTAGGGAGAAAGTATTATGGACTGCAATTACTCTATTTATCTTCTTAGTATGTTGTCAGGTACGTCTTTTTAATTTGTTAATTGTTTCTTTTTATTGTTATTATTCATGAATAATTGGGTTTTCTACAGTATATTATATAAATTCTTTGTTAAAGCTGTGTTTATTCTAAGTTTACCCTATTGATCATTCAATATGACAACAATTCTATTTATTAATAATTTTCCATCAGGATGATAGCATTTAGAAAATCTTCACTTATTCTTTTTTTTCTCTAATCTAGTACATCTACTTAGCACTGTATGGAAACATAAACCTCATTTTGTTATGAATATAATTGAGCGATATCTGAAAATTTCAACCACTTCATTTTAATATTGAATTTAAAAAACGTTGTAAAGACAACATAAAACTTTCACTGCAAGTGAAAGGGCATGTCTTTTACAATGTAACCAATTTATAATAAAATGTAGTCACCGAACCATTAAAGTTTTTCATTTCAATCAAATAAGAATATCTCAACTGAATTGAAAACCGAAAACTAAAAATAGCCTGTCAACTCTTTCTGTTGACTTATTCCTTGTCCGTTTCTGTATCTAGCAGTAAGAGCTTTACCCTAACCATCAGATAACCAATAGTTCTAGTCCGACAAGGTCATTATCAAATTTTGAGTTTATCAATTTAGATCTTGGACATGGGTGCGTGATGTCTTTTATACTCGAGTTGATCTTGAGACACTTATATCACTTATTTTTGGAGTTTGATCTGCAACGAGTCATTTACATATATATATATTATCTGTAATAATATATTTTATGGTTCTCTACACACTGGCTTTGCATAGTCACCTGACTATTTATTTGCCGGATAATTTAAAAAACATTCTTTATAAAAAAAAAAGACGCCAATTGGCTTGATACATATTTTGGGGTTATATTTATATCATTCTATCAATTGATTTGAAGGTTTCATTTTGTAAGTCATCAATGCTACTAAAATAACCCTTAATTTTAACTTTTGAATATTTCATAAATATGTTAAAATGATAAATGATAAATGATAAATGAAAATGTAAAAGTGGGTATTAAATGTATTTAAATGAAACAAGATTGCAGAAGTTATAATTTATCACTAGAAAAACGTGAATTCCGAGTATATGAAACCAGAGTTTCACTGTGTTTAGATACTAATTGAACGATTTGAAAGATGTTAAGTCTTGATCTTAATTACTCGCAAGTGAAATTATAACACATTAAATAATTTGCTTTTTTGCAGATACCGCTCTTTGGTATAATGTCATCAGACAGTGCCGACCCTTTCTACTGGATTCGTGTGATCCTGGCTTCGAACAGGGGAACACTTATGGAACTGGGTATTTCACCTATCGTCACGTCAGGTTTAATTATGCAACTTCTGGCCGGTGCTAAAATTATTGAAGTTGGAGATACACCAAAAGACAGAGCACTTTTCAACGGTGCTCAAAAATGTAAGTCCTCAAAACTGCCGACTATTTCATTTGGGCTATGCAATTTTTTTTTGCTATCTATCTTATATATTATACATTTATCGCGCAGCGCGTTGTAATCTTTATACAGTATTTCTTTAGGATAGTAATCTTAATTTAAAAAAAATCTACTTATCACATATTGAGAAGACTATTCTTACTCTTTTTTAAGCATTATAAAATCACTCTCAATTCTGGTAATTCATTTTAAGATTGTACTTTTAGCTGAAGTATTTGAATGTCAACTGAAAGAAAATGATGAAAGTAGAATATGGTGGTTTATAGGCCGAAAATGTCATAATGCATAATATTTTTTTTGTTTCAGTGTTCGGAATGGTGATAACTGTAGGCCAAGCGATAGTTTATGTAATGACTGGAATGTACGGAGAACCGAGTGAAATCGGAGCTGGAGTTTGCTTACTTATCATTATCCAACTCTTTGTTGCCGGTCTCATCGTGTTACTACTCGACGAATTGCTTCAAAAAGGTATTTTATTATTTTAACACACTATCTACAATTAAAGATTAATGATCACCCATATAATGTGTGTAATTCTAACCTTAATTTTCATTTTTTTTGTGCTAAACAGTAACTTCCGCTAGATTCGAAAAATATATTTCGGAGGAATTAGTACTCAGATCTTTACGATTTCAAATTAAATGAAATGTTATGCAGAAAATTTTATCTATCATAAGTAACATTTAAAAAAATTGTAATGATTATCACTCGAGTACGACTGATGAAAATTAATTTTATTTCAGGTTATGGACTTGGATCCGGTATTTCCCTCTTCATTGCTACAAACATCTGTGAAACAATTGTTTGGAAAGCGTTCTCTCCAGCCACTGTTAACACTGGTAAACTTTCAATCTAATCAATCGAAGAGTAGTTAATGAATGTCTTCAAAAACACTCATTTACTTGTTTATCAAATGAAACAATCAATTTCAGCACAATGCGTTTTGACTTACTATAAAATCACGATATCTGAAATATAAAATTTCTATTTTTTTTACTAGGTCGTGGCACAGAATTCGAAGGTGCTGTCATTGCTCTTTTCCATCTTTTGGCTACCAGACAAGACAAAGTCCGCGCTCTCCGTGAAGCTTTCTACCGACAAAATCTTCCTAACCTGATGAATCTTTTGGCTACCGTTCTTGTCTTTGCTATAGTAATATACTTCCAAGTAAGTTTTTGTTTTCATACATTTGATCAATTGTCACTTTAAATATTTCAAAAGAATATTATTATTCACTCAGTTGTTGATGTACCTATTATTTTATTCGCTGTGTTGACTGAAAACTGACAGGCTGCAGATCATTCATATTGACTTCCAAATCAATTTATCACTTATCTCTGTTTTTATTCTTTTCCAGGGATTCAGGGTGGACCTACCCATCAAATCAGCCCGTTACAGAGGACAATACTCATCATATCCCATCAAACTTTTCTACACATCAAATATCCCTATCATCTTGCAGAGCGCTTTGGTTTCTAATCTTTATGTTATATCTCAGGTATGCAATTTTTTTTGCTTTATTCCACAACTGCAATGTCAGCTTATTAATTTTTTTTCAACATTTTACCAATCCATAAATTTTGCAACTGCATATGGACTGCTAGTGGGGCATTTTAAGAGATTTTAGAGACAGGAGACAGCAAAGAACAAGTACTCAACCTTATTATATCGTAACACTTCCAAGATGTTAATTGTCAATTCTTGGTGGAAAGGCATTTTATTTATAACCCTGTTCGAATATATTTTTCATCGGTTGAAAATGCTCGCGTTGAGTGGATTGTTCAGATTATTTAAAAAAAATTGTGCCCTAAATCAGTGTTATTCAACCTGTGGTTCGCGGACAAACTTTCACCTGACTACACCGCTACATGATTCAGGGAATTCCTACTGTTGCGACTAACTCCATATAAAAAAAACACTGGGCGGTCTCTGACAGCACTTCTTTGTAGACATGTGCAGGGCCACCGATTGCTAGTATTGTGTCAGTTCGCCTATCGGCGACACTTATTTTATCGCGCTCGTGCTTATTGTGTTGTAAAAATGAAGATACGCATAGAAGTAGCCCTCTGGAGTAATAATCCCTTTTTGGAAGATATAAAATTATGTGCACTTGATCCTCGTAAAAAAGAAAAGCTGATTGAATTGTCTTCGGATGTCACTCTAGTGTCCAGATAAAGAATATCCAACTCTCCTATTTGTGTTAAGACTTTTTCAAATATGTCAGCAATAAAAACCAAACAGAGAAATCGATCGGATGTTTATTCAGCTCTTTGTCTCTCAGAAACAACCACGTATATCAAGTTTGTTTACAAAAAAGCTTCCACAGATGTCTTATTAACAAAAAATTTAATTTTATAACATTAGATTTAATAAATAAAATTCTATGTAACATTGACATTATTCTATAAAATGTTTGACAGAAACTGAAGAAAAAAATATTTTTTACAAATTTACACTTCTTCGTAAGTAGAAAACTGATCGCATGTGTATCTGGTTGACGCCGGTCAGCTAAATATTTTTCCCATATTCACCGGGCTGGGATGTTAAAATGTTGAATAAGACTGCTCTTAACAACCGTGCTTTTGGAAACAAATCCATTAATTGACATATGAAAGGGATTCAAATCTTGACCATGTGATCATATACTACAAAAACCCTAGAACTGTACCATTGAACTATGCCAACTAAAATGCCGAAAAATTCTTTTTCACCATATAGGGAATCAATATTTTATACCTACACATAACTCATTATTCAAAAGTGTGTCAGTATATCATTCAATGATCAATTGATATTTATGGAAGTTGGCCAGTCTAAAGTGATGAGTAGTAGTGAAGACTCACCACTGAGACCTCTAGTATCCTCATTCAGGTTCCATTACTGAAGGTTTTGTTTCAGACACGAATTAGAAACATTCTATTTGCTTTGTTGCCATTCTCTTGTTAATTGAAATATTATTCGTCACAATTTAACCATTCATAATCTAATAATTTGCAGATGTTGGCTGTGAAGTTCAGCGGTAACTTTTTGGTGAACTTACTGGGAGTGTGGGCAGATGTGGGAGGCGGTGGTCCCGCTCGAGCTTATCCTGTCGGCGGATTATGTTACTACTTTAGTCCTCCCGAATCACTGGGACACATCGCACAAGATCCCGTCCACGCCGTTCTATACGTCATCTTTATGCTCGGATCTTGCGCCTTCTTCTCCAAGACGTGGATCGATGTGTCAGGATCCTCCGCCAAAGATGTAAGAATCTCTTTACATTGCATATTTGTTATTTACTGGATTTAGTAATTATGTTTAAAAAAATGTTTTGTTTTTAACACATCTCTGAATCACAGTCCTCAGTCCGCCAATCGCCGTTTGCGGGAGACTGTAATTACAATTACCAAAAAAATTACCGCTGTAGCGGGAGACTGGGATCACAGTCCTGCTAATTATATTGCGATATTTATGGTTTACACTAACATATGTTGAATTTTTGTTGAAAATTTATCATACGAGTATAAATCGGGACTGTTCCCACTCATACATGTTCAGGTCAAGATCGAAACCACATTTCAAAACATGTGATCCCGATTGATTCCATTTTTTTTATGTACCTATAAGTTCTTCAAACGCTTTTAGTTTACCTACGTGACCACCCTCTTTGACTTTTGAAAGATTTTTGGCTACATAAATTAGAAAAAATCGTCACAAGCCAAGCAGTAAAATATCCAACCCGAAAATGTCGTGTTTATAGAGCACATAAAATACGCGGGGAAATAAGATACATTTGTGACTTTTGTAAAGTTCCGCTTAATAAAGGGGTGTGTTTTTCACGATACCACTCTGAAGTAAAAAATAGTGATTTTTACAACGTATTATTAGTGTATATACTTTTAGTTTATATTTTAAAACTATTAAGTGCGCGTGAGAAACTAATTCATTAAAACATCATAATATTGTAAGTGAGTGTTTACATTTCTTATTTTTTTATCGGAAAGATTCAACATATGTTTTAATGGTTCGCGACAGCATATATCGCGAATAATTATGCAAGCAGATACGCCCGTGTCGCTCATTAACTTACGCTCAATTCGCGCCGCCAGAGATGTGCTAACTTTAATGTTTTACTTTATACATGATAAATATTTTAACTTTAGTTTCAATCCCTGATGATACTCGCAGCTCTCACCTTTGTTATACGATATCAAAATTGAATATGAGTAATTTTTTCATCAATATCTCAAAATATAATAATCGTGCGAGCTAGTACATTAGTTATTTGTAAATATTAAATGTAGAAAATAATTTTAATTTGTAAGCAGACGGGTTTGCTTAATTTGCCTATGTTAAATATTCACAGGTGGCGAAACAACTCAAAGAGCAGCAGATGGTGATGAGAGGTCACAGAGACAATTCTATGATCCACGAACTGAACCGTTACATCCCGACAGCTGCAGCTTTCGGAGGCTTGTGCATAGGTGCCCTTTCAGTCTTGGCCGATTTCCTCGGAGCCATCGGCTCTGGTACCGGAATTCTTCTGGCCGTCACTATCATCTATCAGTACTTTGAGATATTCGTCAAAGAACAGTCAGAAATGGGAGGAATGGGTACTATCCTCTTCTAAATGACAGATTCTCTCTTATAATGATTCACTACCTGAAGAGAATCCTGAAAGTTTGTGAGTGTGAACTGTTTATTTATGAATTATCGAATTTAATCGAACGGAGGACAGTGTTCGTTTCATGACGGTGATAGAGGAGTCGGATTGGAGTTTCGGCGACGTCTTTGATCTTATATGTGGAAACTGTTTATTATAAGTTTTCTTTGAAAGGGATTTACAAATTTTCATCATAATAAAAATACAGGTACTTTTATTAAATTTGTGTCCATATTCGTGTAATCCTCGTGTTTACTCTGCATTTACACTGATTTTTTTCAATTGAATTTTTCCACACGGTGATGAGAAGCAGCGGATGCCGTCGACATTGTAAGAAAATATAGATTATATTTTCAACCTGTCATAATTTTAAAATATATTTATAAGATTTTTGTAATTAAGTGCTGATCACTACTGTAGACAAGTAACTTAAAACTTTTGTTAAGAGAAAATTAAATAAAATCCTAAAAAAGAGCTATTTATTATTAGATGTTTTCATTTTCCCACCGTACTAAGAATATGAACAACTGAAATAATACGACACTCCTGACACTACGAAAATTAACGACTCCTTCTATTGGTACTTAAAATAAGCTAAGATTAGGTGGTATCACTGTGCATTTATGGTATGCCACCAATGTGCTCTGAAGACAAAACTGCAGTCTCATAACCACTTTTTTTATTGCATTTTATTTATTTCGTATTCTAGTTCTACAGATGTGCAATTTCATTTTAAAAACTTATAATATCTTTTAAGGTGTTAACTGTCAATTCTTGGTGGAAAGACATTATATTTTAAAAAATAAAACACAATTCATTTGTACTAGTTCCACAGGTTTATAATGATCAGGACCGGTTTCGCTCATCACGAGCATTATAAACTGATAAAAATACAAACATAACAGGCCTATTTATTTAGATACTTGGTGGATGCTCCTAGCTGCTCTTAAGATGGATGTTTATTGTTAATATTAATTAAATATTTAATATTTCATTGTTTTTAAATGGTTCACTAATTTCTTATAATTTTCCAAATCAGCTATTTGCTTAATGCATCATGATGTCATTAAAAAATTTTGCTCAGTTAATGGACTTTTAATGTACTTTATATTTGTGATTTCAGATTAGTATTTATTGATTTGTAAGAGGTTCTTAACATTTTATTTGGTTTATGTATAATTTGTTTGATAATCAGTAATTTCTTGTCTTAGTACATGAACCAATTGTTTTATATATCTTAATTTTTAACACTCAATTTCATATAAATAGGTCTGTTATGTTTGTATTTTTATCAGTTGATAATGCTCGTGATGAGTGAAACCGGTCCTGATCATTATAAACATGTGGAACAAGTACAAACGAATTGTGTTTTATTTTTTAAATCTTATAATATATGTAGCCGTGTGTCCATCTATATTCTGTTTTATATAGGTACATGGCGCATTTATTTAAGACCTTTTCAATATATATTTTTTGGAAAATGTTCTACCTGTAAGAATATATTTTTATAATTTTGGATTTAATATTTGAGATTAACTTCATTGCTATCGGTATCATGTATATATTTTAAAAAATAGCTGATTTGACTCGAGAAGAAAATAAATCAAGATCTCGAATGATAGATATAAAAAATTTACTTATTATATTTTAATGAAACTCGCTGATTGCTGAGCTGGCTAGCCTTCTGTGACTAAAATTAATGTATGCAAGTGCTGACTTGGCCACTTTTGAAACTGAAATGAGTTAGGATGATTATTTTAAAATATAATTTACATATGAAATAGTTAGGCAGTTATCAATCATGGTATGTTGAATTTATTGAAAAAAATGATCAAATAATAGATTATTGACTTGTTATCTACAGTGTTATTGCTTTCCATTAAGTTATCCTAAGAATAAAATATTAGATAACACTGAGAAACTATTTACAGTACAAATTCCACAATTTTTATTTTGTTTCATATTAATAATAATTCCATACAAAATATCAAACGTTCTTCAGCAAGCTGATTCAAATGCTGCACTCTGAATTGGCTCCTCAGTGACTGGCCACGTTTGATACAAAAACTATAATTCAAAGTTGTTAAGCCAGAGTTTGATTTGAATTGTAGACAAATATTTTGAAAAATGGGTTAATTCAGAAGAGTGGCTGGTTTGTAGTGTTTTTTAGGTATATTTTTGTCTTTACACAGATGTTATACCTTACTATACTCTACGACGGGAGTAACTCAGCGGTATATGGTAGGTCACTAAATGATGAAAATGGAATGCGATTGTGATCGGAGAAGTAAAAGACATACAAGCTTACGGAGGGGTGTGAGCTTACTCATTTGGCTGCGACGAAACGGGTACTCAATAGAGGTTCGGGCACAGATAGAAACTGGGCTTCGACAATATGAATAAAAGAGGGGGTAAGGAAAGGACTAGCTAATCACGCTTGCTGAGCATTTTCTGTTATAATAGTTCCTTCACTCAGAAGATAGAGCCGAAAAATTGTCATTTAAAAATAAAAACAGTCATAACCTTAGAGAAAATTACAAAAAACCTGTGTGAAGTTACATATACCACGAAATACCCCTTACGATTGTAATATATATTATGATAATCCTATTTAAAAAAAACTATTATTTTAACATTCAACAGTTTTTTGGTTTAAAAAAAACATGATAAAACTCAAGTTATTTGAATGAAATCGGTTAACTTTTGTTATTATAAATAGACGATAAAAACAGAGCATTGTTTTCGCATGGCTACGTCTCGAGGAGTGGTTTATAATCTGCACGCTGTACACGTCATCCGGGGTTGAAGGGTTCATCATTCTGTTGGAAAACACTCTGGGACTCTAGGTTAAGCAAAGGAAAATAAAAGATTTTTTACATTTTTAATGAATTTATTTCCTAAATACTCGTACATCTCGAGAACAATATAGTCTTAGGTCAGATTACTATTTATCTAAATATATTTTGTTTGATTTCTTAACTAAACTCGTAATCTGTACACCAAGCGAATGCATTGTTTTTTTTACCTAAGAGCACAAATGTGTTTCTTGAAATTACTCCCAATTGTTTTTCAGTCGATCAACCGTTATTTTTGTTTTGTTTAATGACTTAATATAGTTTTAGAACATATTATTCAGTTTAGAATTTCCCACAGTAAATCCGCTATGTAGATATTTCAAAAGCCAGTGACAATAATTATTATGATGACCATAATTGCATAAGATCCACACTGAAAATTTCTTTGATTAATTTATTAGACAGAGTGTACATTCACAGAAATATTTTGAACTGGGTTAAGAATAAACTCAATTTTATAAATGCGAAATTTAAGATTTAACATGATTACCATCATTTTAACAAAATATTTGGTTATTTTGAGAAAAAGTATAATCATAATTTAATAAGAGACAGAGAAGAAAAGGTGGTTCATTCAGGTTAAAGGTTAAATCTTCATTCGTATTCACGACGGTTGTGTTGTTACCGTCATCGATGTGCATATAAGATAATAATTAACAAGTTCAGGATACAGCAATCGTGTTTAACCCCTATTAGAAGGTTAATTTTCATAATTGGCTCAAATAATAATTATTTGCCAGTTAGCACTTACACTTATAATTGAGAATCAGCCACGAAGCTTACTCGGATTTAGGTATACTGTATTACAATACCACAAATCAAAGCCGATAGCCGATAAAGAAATTAATAAAAACTTTTTTTATATTGCTTATTTTAAAATAAATTTTCAGTGATTTTTGTCGGACCAATAACAAATAGGAGACAACAAACAAACATCAATTTGGTCCCATTATTACACTAGTGATAGTTTGTGCGCTCAAAAAAGTGATTGATAACTTTTTTTATCTATTTGCAAACTGCAAACCAATAGGGAAACGTTATTCACAAGCTAGAGAAGTATGCATCCTCGTCTTATCGTTTATTATTATTTATGTGGTGTTTTCTACTTGGAGAAATGTTGAAACGTTAATAAATAGTACTTATGACGAAACATTGCTTTATAATTCCTTTACATTAACTTTACAATCGTTACAATACCTTTATAAATAATAATTCATGCATTGTATCAAGTATATGTTGTTATGTACAAATCAGAAGAAACGAAACCGTTTAATTGCAATCGCTCGCAGTTCTTTGTTTATCCTTCTTTAAACAATTAATAACAAGTGCCGATGGCAAAATATTCATGACTTCTTAGTTTTACAAAAGCTTACTCGATTACAAAATCACGATTCACATATTTTCAACCGACGCTTCTACATAAATTTAAACTAACCTAAATGCGTTAACTTTTTATAAGATAGGATAGTACATCTATCAGTTACTTACTTTTTAGAATGTGATGCATAAGAAGTTTGCCTGTATTTTTTTCAATATCAATAAAAAATCTAATAACACAAAGTACAATACTAATAATTAAAAAAAAAAAAAAAACCTCGGACAATCGAATTACAATAACTGAACATTTTACATAAATTCTCCCAACATTCGAAACAAACAAAAAGTAAAACATTATTAACATCCATAGGATTCATTCAAATTATAATCTAGAAACAATTTTCATTAGTAAACATGTGGGGAACTACTAATAATATATTTTTTTCATAACAAAGCATACATTGAAATTTGTTATTCTGAAAATTGCATTGCAACGCTTAAAAATATTTCTTCAAAACCGCCTCTGGCATCTGACTAGACGTTCTTAACATGGGAAGTGAGATTTCATTTTCTTATAAAACTCTGGAAAATGGGAAAATCAATACTTTTGCACGAAATAATATCTTCCGTAATGAATATAAATAAAATTATTCTAATATATATTTGGAATAATGAGATTAAAAAAAAACACATTTCATATTTTTTCTCATCTACTGATTCGTAACGATCTATAAATTTAAAAATACCACAGATGACACGCGCACGATTCACATGTGAACGATTAAAAACTACGCTACAGTGTCGATTTCTTCCGCGATGACGCTGGGAGCTTCGCTTTGGCTAATAGACGAGACTACGTTAGCGCTGGTGACGTACGGAGCGGACTTCATTTTTCTAGCCTCACGTCTCTGCTTCTTCTGCTGCATCACAAGACGGAGCTGGTCGAGCTTGCACTTAGTCTTTGAGTTTTCCAAAGCCAGGGCCGTAGCCGTGTGGCATTTTCTGCAGTTTTTACTCTTTTTCAGTTTTTCATCTTTATCAGAACACATGTGACACTTTTTCATTTGAGATACGGCGGGGCTGCGAGGGACGAGTCTATCAGAACTACAGGAGCACATGTCCACCGATGACGATTCAGGGTGGTAGTCGGGTGGCGATTTACAGGAACAAGAAGCGGCATCCGATGCAGGGTTCGGCGATGGATAGTGACCGTTACACTCTCCGTACGGGCACTTGCCAGAACTATTACATTTGCTGCAGCTGCACTCTGCCAACCCGCGTTGCTCTGATGAACAATTTGCCGAATGCTGTCTGGACTCGCGCTGTAATAAAACAATATGAATTGTTGAACCAATCTATTTTTTTCTGGAAGAAAACACTAACACGAAAGAATGATTTATTAAATTAGTTACATTAAAATGTTCCATATTTCGAGCTCCACCGTGTGGAAGAATACACTTATTTTTATAAATCATACTTATACTTAAAAACAGTTTTGTATGAACAAACAGAATGAAAAAGGCATTTCAAACATTTGACAAACTTTAAAGTCTAATTACTCAAAACTAATATTTTTCAGTTAGTGAATTCTTCCAGAACGACAATATATTTTTTTTAAATTATTTTCTAAATTTGTCAGTCTGTGATGCATTTATATTTTTAGTATAAAACATGTGTGAATATCTTTTTTACGTAATTGCAATATTTTTTAGTTTAGTTATGCTGCTCTATATTTGTAACAGTAACATTTTAAGCCAATAGAAGCGCATATTATATAAGACCGCAGTACCGGAGATTTTCAAATATACAATACAATATGTTGTTAAAACAAATTTAAATATTGATTAATAGTCTAAATGTGATTAACCGAAATAATTTCTGCAGCAGTGTTAACTAAGCCACATCCAAGAATGTTTTGTATTAAAACTGCAATTTTTTTAATAACAGTGAGACCATTTTAGTAATAGTATTACATAAAGAGAGGTTGAGCAACCGATTATCAAACCGTTTTCATAGAAAAATTCTGTTGAGATACCTCCATTAGGAGACCATATGCTCCACGTTGGGAGCGGATATGGAAAAAAAATTACATATTTCTTTTAAAAACTGAAATAAGTATTTACATATTTATTTATCAATGATCTCTGGTCGTGGCAAATGTGCGCGAATATGTTAAAGATAGATAAAGATATTCTATTAAGATTTTAAAGGAAATATGATTTTTGACTTACTTGTCTGGATCGGGTTGAAGAACTAGAATTGTGAGTAGGCTCAAAAGTGATACGAGCTCCCCGTCGATATTGTGGAGGCGTAGCGCACAGTAAGTCGTTTAAAATATGAATTATTGTAGAGATATCTCGTTTTGGACGCCCAAATCTGAAATTTAAAATACAAATGTTTGATCAAAACAGGTAGTTTGTTTTACTATAGTACTGCGTACAGTACAAACTATAGAAATAAAGATCCAAAAGACAGTAATTTGATTTTGAATTTTTTAATGACTAGATACTACTATATTGCTTAGCAGCATAGGGTAACATAAAGATAACACTGATAATTTAATGGTAATTGGGATATTTGAAAGCCACTTTTGTATGGAATGACCAAATTCCAATGAATTTCAAAATTGAAGCTCAGACTGACCAAAAATTTGAAGCTCAGTAAAGCCATGTATGTTGGGAGACAAGTTATAAAAATATCTTTGGCAGTAACACAAAACCGGTAGTGGCTATGAATATATGTTTGAAAGTACACAAATACCTAAGAGAAGTAAGTCATCACGGCTTTGTCATTTTCACACGTTAATCATTTATTTTTACTAGTCCCATGAAAACAACATCAAACAATAAATACTCAAATACATAGATGAATTCAGCAAGTTCACCTGTCTTGTAGAGCCGGATTAAGAGTCCCGGAAAATGTTCCAGAGTAGATGCCCTTGCCGTGGTGCTTCATGGACTCGATGACAGCACCTTGACCGATTTTGGACCGTGCGCTTTCCTCATCAGCAGGATCCACTTTGCTGGTGAGGACCTCTTTGGATAGTTTTTTCAAAGTCTGCGTCAGGTTCTTTGAGGCTTCGATGAGAGCTTTGGCATCAGAGACGGAAGCGGACGGCGGAGGCGGAGCAGTCGGGGCAGCACTGGAATCGGTCGCAGTATTTCGGTCAAACGAAGGAGCACATGAAGAAGTTTCCGGTTTCGACGGCATTGGCTCATCCATATTTTCAAAGTTACAGCTTGCAGAAGGCGAATTATGTGAGGTGTCTTGTTTCGGATCCGATGAACGCAAGGCGACTTCTTCAGCTCGTGCATTTCGCTGCATCTTTTTTTTGAGGTGCTTGTTGACAACAGACTGCATGAAGGCCCTCTGTTTACTTTGCCCTACAGGATTGCCACGCTTTGATGTCCGGTGCAACAGATAGTGCAGTCTTTTGTTCTTAGAAGACTCGGAAGAGTCCCGAGAGGCAGGGATAGAATCGGCTTCAGAGTGGTACTTGTCTTTTTCAACCGAACTGCCATCTTTGGAACTTTTAGAAACATTCGTAGAGGAATTTGATGATCCCGAAATATTAAAAGAGTTCACGGCGGGACCCTCACTCGATTGGCCCGTATGGCCATCCTCAACGAGTGGCCTCTTGGCAGGAGAGGGAGTCGGATGGCAGTCGCGAGTGCCAGCACAATCGGGGTCGAGCGTAGAACACAAACAAGATGTGAGGTTGGCAGCGATGGGATCTCCAGGACCGGATTCCTCAACGTTTCCAGCGTCCTCTGCCATACTTTCAATTAAATTATTTTTAAGCGAGCTCGGCAGAGGAACGTATTTGGGAACCGGGGCAGAATCTGGAAGATGGGATTCACTCTTTTCACACGTCCTAGTTTCCGGAGGAGGGAAAGTAGGTCTCATTGAAGATTTCAGTGGACTGGAAACAAGATTAGATAAAGATTCGATGGGAGATCGTCCCTCAAATGCACTGGCAGCAGCAGTGGGGCAGTCGGGTGTGGGGCGAGTGTGTCTCCCGGCATCTTCAGGGGGTGTTCCATCAGATTCTTTGTCCATGTTTCCAATCTCTGCAAGAGATTTGAATATTTCAAAGGCATTTTGTAGAGTTTCAATGTCTTGCTTACGAAGAAATGAAATATCTTCAGGCGTGGCACGACTGGCACGGGAATCAGATGCGGCAGATTGTGTTTTGTCATCGGCGATGAGCGATGGCCCGGCCACATCGGACGATTCTGTTTCTGCAGATATTTCAGGTTCGCGTTCGGTGGATGTTTTATGTAAAAATTTTATGGGTCCCTCGGAAGACTTTGAAGCAGGAGGGGAGCGTTTTGCTGGAGGGCGGTGAATGTCAGGGCGAGATTTCGAAGCAGCTGCAGTGCCCGTGTGTGTTGCGACAGGGTTCAAAGTGGACAGTTGTAATTGTATGAGCATCATGTGGTCGCCGAGACGCATTGTCAGATTAAGCGGAGATTTGCCACTCAAAAAATCATTAACTTGTGAATCGTTGAGAGACTCTAAAGCCTGCATGACAGAATTTTCCGGTCGTTGCGTCTGAAAATCAATTTAAAATGTTGATGATTGAAAACGCAGCATGACAAATATTAGGATAGGCTACTTTACGAAAACCTATAAATTTGCTTGTTAGGAACACATTACCAGTAAATTAAAAACACGACAGACCGATTTTTGACTATTTCCAGAATTCGACTATGACTAATATATTGATAACAATAAAAAATGGTCGCCGTAAACTATAAAAAAGAATCACGATATCAAACAAAACCATGTGAATCATTGGATATGAATTGATCTACATATATTAAATGTCATAAAACACGCGAGTTAAAAGCTTGTCAAAGTAAAACATATCTTATAAAGAAAAAAGATTCGAGTTCAACGAAATGGTAAAAACTTACGAGTAAACCAGTCTCGACGCTAGGCAACAGGATAACCCTTGATCCGTCCATGAGTCCGTTATCCTCGAGGGTGCCATCCCTTAATTGCCTGAAATGAAATGTTTCTTAGAGTAATGCGACATAGATCGGCAAACGACAGTGAGTGCGTACGATTCACATGGAAACCTATTAACCGTTCGGATAGAACGAAACGTATACGAACGTAGCGTATTTTGATAAGACGAAAGTAATTTTAGCCACATTTACCTTTCTCGATGCAAGAGGCAGATTCGATCTTTGGAAACTTTGAGTTTCTTGGAGACAATTTTCTTCAGCTGATCCACAGAGTTGTTATTTTCACAGGTGATTGAGAAATTTCCTCCCGTAGTTGTTTGTATGTTCAGCGTTATTTCTGAAGAATGGCTTGAGCCACACCCAAGCGTTTCACTGGACGTGCGCCGTTCCATTTTTAATATAACGTTTCTAAACCATTCAAAACACTTTTCACGGCCTTATTACGTAGCGAAATTCCTTATAGGGACGATATTATTAATTAGTAACAGGAAAACAGGGTCACTTTACAGCAGGGCCCAGATTTGATGTGGCTGCAAGTGTGACCAGTTGACAAATTAAAATAGATAAAGTGTACGATCGTTTCTAGAAAATATAATATATTTTTGCGTTTCATAAACATTATATTTGAAAAAATATTTTTTATTAAAGAAATGAGCACTACATTGCGGTCACAGAATTCCACTCTAAATTAATTTAAATAAAAAGAACATAGGTAAACTACTTTTTCTGTGGTTAACCCTGTCAAAAAGAAAATAATAATTAGCGCGCTTTTTAAATAAAATATATTGGTCGGCTTTATGTATAGACTAACACAGGGGTAGCTAAGCCGTGGCGTTTAGCATGATTGCAAGTGGCGTATTGCATCCTTGTACCCACTTATTCTTTTGAATTAGGCGCCATAACTAAATTCATCTTCATATTTTCAGCACCTGAGTGCTCTCAGCTCAATTCATACAGCCTTCTTACTCTTACTTACCTTAGTTTCGTCCCATTTTTTGACAGTTTACAATTGTAGGATTTGAACAATGTGCGTACGATTGAGACGTTCCAATAACCGTGTCTTTTGAACTGGCGTAAATTAAATAATTTAATTACGTGATTGAGTTATGAATTCCTTCTCCTACCCTAAGCAAAACATATCTGACCCCTATCCCTATTTTCCAATCTCAACCGTGAACGTAAGAAGGTAGAAAAAGTGTTTGAGTTGTATGGCGTATTGGAACTCGTATGTGAAAAAAATTGGCGCATGATATGCAAAAGGTTGGCGACCCCTGGAATAATAGTTTCCCCATTTCACTCACCAGCCCATCTGCCTGGTTGACGGTGGCTGGACAATGGTAGCTTGACCTCTCACGATTAAATTAAAAAATTAAAAAAAAAAATAGAGGTGTAATATATATTATAACCATATCCGTTCCCTACTCGGAGCATATGGTTACCACACGGTTCATCCAAGATACCTCTGTCCCCTGCCAGTCTTCTTGCTACCTCCCAGGTCAGCCCAGCATCCCATAGCTCTGCTGAGTACATCCTATGGAAAGTCATCTGCGGCCTTCCAGGGCGACGGAACCCATCCAGTTGGTAGAAGAGACAGGCAGGGTTCAGGCTCCCCTGGGGCATCCACAGCACATGACCAAGCCAGGTGTGTTGTCACTTTTTTATTATGGGTTGGTGTGTCCGCTCTTACTTCCAAGTTCCCGACAAAGTCAAATCACCGTACACCTAGTATTCACCACAAGAATCTGTTTACGGTTACCCTATACTTTAATTAAGCGCCATGACTCGCAACCGTAAAGCAGCACTGTCAGAATGCATGCGTTGAATAGGTGGCATTTGGTTCTGACTAAGTACAACCGTAGGTCTCAGACTTTTCGCTTTCATTTCATAATAAATTTCCACTTTTGACTGAAGAATTCAACACGAAATAGAATCGATTGCTCCTGTGTTTGAAAAAATCTGTATCGTTTTCACCCTTCAAGTCCGGACGATTTGAGCAGCAAGCAGATCAATCTTTGGGTTTAAAGGTCTGTCAGTGCTACGCTTTGTCTCATAGTGAACATTTTATTCTCAACCATTTCGAGTGGTCTTTTTTATAATATAAAATATTATTCCTGTTTGTCAGCGTTAAATTGAATTTGGATTAATTTGTTTTTGTTTCCATGTTTAAATATTTTTTAACTGAACTCTTATCAATCACTGGTTAAATAAGTTGAATCCAGTGGTGAATTTCAGCATATCATGCTTATTTTTGTTTCTGGCTAGTATTAACAATCAAACATCTCTCAAAATTTTGCTATGTATATAATTACATATCTAACTCTTGACACTCAGAGCCATATGAGCAACAGTCAATAAAAAGCCCTATTATAACAATGACACTTCAATAATGCCTGACGAATTAAGAAGTGGCCCCCTCGAATGCAAAGGATTAAAAAACAAAAGCCTGATTAATAAAAAAAAAAAATTGTAAATTAGATTGATTGAATTGGTATTTACTTGGCAGAACTCCATTATAAGGTAAAAATAACAGTGTTTATCATTTTATAATAAGTTCTGACGATGGCGTGAAGCTGAAATAGCTGTCAAAAAATTCATAAAATTCTCGTGGAACTAAATACTATTGTTTTTACTTTATTGTAAATTAGATTTTATCGACTTGCCACCATAGAGGTGACATTCAAGTTATCCTACCTAGAGAAAAATCAATCCTACTCTATGGCAGGCAGCATAGAGTGCGAAAGATAAATATTATTTGGTCATCATTCCCATGAATTTATACAAAAGTATCATTAATAACTAAGAGTAATTGTATCCACCAATGAGGAGTGTTTCAGGAGTATTCTTTACTTATGCATCACCAGCTGAATTCATCCACCTGTTTTCCATTATAAATGCTTTGATGATGGAGCATGAAACTGTAATACTTCATTATACTCAAGGAGGTTTAAAAAACGGGGCTAGCTTTTTAAAATAACGTTTATTTAAAATTTGAGCAATAAAAATTGTCTGATGTTCAATAGTAATATTTTAGTGCAAATTTAAGTAAAACAAATAAAGTATTAGATGATTTATATAAAAATACAATTTCCTTTACACAAATTTATAAAACTTTTTAATATAATTTGACTGTTGATTTCTAGAAACCTAGCACCAAATGAAAGTTGTGTTTAAAAATACATGCTATTAATCAAAGAATGGGGTAGTAACATTTTGTTTAAAAACCTAAAAGAAATTATTAAGTATGGAACATAATATATGATATAATTATTTTATTAGATTATCTGATACATACAATTATTTTCAGGAAAAATCCATTACCTTTCATAAAAAAAAAATGATTTTTGGCATAATATAATATCAGTTGAAGACTTCTGTTCATGTCTTGCTATCAAATGTCAAGATAAAAGTCTATAAGAGCATGAAAGAGCCAATCTAGTGGTGCAAAATTCCATGTGTCATATAGTCAATTATAAGGTAAACATTACAAATATATGTTCAATAAATTGACCTTTTCACGCAATCTCAACGCTAAAGATTGATTTCTAAACAATTTCTTGAAAAGTATTTTCGATAATAAAATAAAATAGGAATTAAGAATAAGCTGATATACCTGTTTATTTAAATAGAATATGGGTATGAAACAATCATATTTCCCCTAATTATCACATGAAAATGGCAAGACTACATTCAGTTTATAAACATTGGTTGATTAGAAAATAATTCAGTTTTGGTATAAAATAAAGGGTATTCGGTAACGTGATTAATAAAAAATAGTTTGCTGGTTTTGAAGCCACAAAACATACAATTTACTTTTTCAGAACTACTATTTCATGATGGATTTTTTTTTATCGTAACTGATATACGTTTTCATAAGATTGTCACTAAGCTGCCATGAAAACAAATATTTCTTTGCGGCGTTATGTATACTCAAAAATGATAACAAATGTTTTATGTAAATGATCTGTAACGGGCTTGTTCAATAAAAGAATGTCGAATGGTTCTAAATTTACATCCAAATACATGACTTAATTCGTAACAACAGATTATATTAACCCATTTAGTAGTTTCCTTGAATAATTCATTTATATTCTGTTACACCATAGATTCCCAAAGTGGTCCATGTATACTTGCAGAGGAGCCACGTCAGGGAGAAAAATAACGGCAAGGGGTCCACGGGGAAAATAAGTTTGGAAACGTATGCGCTACACGATTGGAACAATATAATAAATCGTCACATACAGCAACTCAATTTTTCATGAGAAAAAAAAATATAACAACTAAATATTTAGGTACCTACCCACAGTAATTTTTCTGCATCTAATTTAGAATAATAAGCAGTACAAATTAACATCAACATCAATTTTAATATAGAGCTCTTGTTGGAGATGTCATTTTGGATAAAAGCATGCATGAAGCATATTATATAACATTTCTATTTTATCATCAAACTACTCATATTTGAATTTTTTTTCATATTTGAAATAGGTATATTGGTTAATTGAAAGTTTTGATGCTTTGGAGGGAAATAGTGAGTATGCTAAATAAACAACAGTATATTATATCATATGAACACATCTTATCCGGGGTGAAATGAGATAATGATTACTCATTTTTAACAAAAATAAGTATGAAAGTATATACAAAAGCAAGGAAAAAAAACTTGACATAAATTGGTCCTGCCGTTGGTTCCTGCCGTTGACGCTTAGCCTTTGTTACACTCAGATTTCCGTCATCCGCTGTCTGCGAGTGGTCAATAAGATTTTCCACATAAAATGTGTTAATTAAAGGACTTTTAATAAAATGAAGGAATTGATATGTTTTAACGATTTTAGAACTTTGATTGATTAGAATAATTCTCATTGCAATTCCTTCGGATTTAAATTTTATTGATTCTCTGCATCCATGAATTGATGAAATATAAATCCGATGGTTGAATGTTGCTACAGATTTTCCATATAGACATTGAAAATAGATTAAAAACGTTTCGTTTTGTGCTGGATTTAGATGTATACATTTTGATTGATTGAACTAATTTACCGATACCATATTAAAATAGTATAATTAATAACGAATACAATATTAGATGTAGTCCAACACCTTTATATTTTAACATATTAAATTATTACATAAACTTAAACAATAATATTAGAATATTATCTGCATGATAACATAATATATAACAATCACCGATTTGTAGTTTATTTAATATTACAATACTAGGTATTGTTTCCATTAATTTGTTCAAGCTTGGATAAATACTACATTTATCATAAATAATAAAACAAAAAATACAAGTCAACATAATTTAATTATATTAAGGAACAAATAAAAATTTCATAACGAATGTTTGTATGAATTATCAAATTATATGTCAACAAAAATTTCAATTAATAAACCTATAACCTGTAAAAATATTTTCTTTTAAACTTTTAGTATTTCAGTGCCTAATCTTTTTATCATTGACATTATCATCTTCTAGTTTGTACAATGATGTTGAACATTGCTGTATCCTCGCAAACCGTTATTTCTTTAAATAGCTTTAGGACTGTTGTGATAATTTTGTATTTATTGTCTTTTTGGCAGTTAAAAAGGCTTGCTTGAGGAATTTGTTCATTGTTTTTATTACATATCATACAATGTCATTCCACTGGAGATAAAACTAATCTTGCAAAATAATTATTTGTGTATTCAAAATCAGTTCACAAAAGGGAATGATAAAAAAAAGGCTCAATATGAACACAACGTAGCAAAGACACTATATAGTTAAATTCAACAAAATTTCTTTAGGAATGTATAAAAGTAAAAAAAAAACATTAAAAATGTATACTTTTTAGACTCGATGACAATCACAATATTTAATATTCATTATCTTGCATGTGATAAACATTTGAAGAAAATAACTTCAACATTCCACTAATAATTTCACCATATTACTGAAATCATTAAAATTTTACCCATATTACACCTGGAACAATTTATTTCTAGCAATTAAGATTGAGGACTACCATGTAATATTAATTTTAATAAAAAAGAATTTTTTCTAAATAAATATTCAGTATTTCATTGTTTCATGGTCAAATAAGGTTATAAATCTCGTGTCAATTAATTGTGGGTCTGATAGGTTTTTGTCAAATATCTCTTTAATTAAACGTCGATTGGTGTAAAGAATTTATGCTATCAATTGGTAAAACAAGAAATATCTATACAGCCTCTTTGAATTATTTATAGCAAATTGTTTTATTAGATTTGCTGCTAAAATTTAAGGGAATATCATTTATTTTAAATCTGCAGAGATCACGAACCAAATTCTTCAGTGTCGCCAGAAATAGGCTCGAATTTAAAAGACCCTCTTCCGTCCATCTTCAAAAAGAAATCGTGATGTGTCCATAGCGACTTTCTGTGTGATACCGTGAAGAGTGAAATTCCAACCTGAAAGAAAGATGTTTTTGAAGCTTAAAGTAAAATGAAAGCATGAGAAACTCAAATACACTGAAAACATCTATAATACTGATTGAATTGGCATTTACTTGGTAGAACTCCATTATAATAGGATAAAATAATAAAGTATTTAGTTCTACAAAATTTTTATCAGGTATTTGATAGCTGTTTCGGCTTTACGCCATCGTCAGAACTATCTAGTTCTATTACATCTATAATACGTGCAGCATTTTTCCTAAACAAGTTTTTAGCAGGGAATGACTCGAAAAAAAAATAAGCAGCTAAAAAAATATACGTAAGGATATTTATAGATAATTTGATCTGCCTTCAAATCAAATTAGGATTTTTTAATGCCAAATATTGTCCTATTCCAAGTTATATCCAACAGGACAGCTAGTATACTAATTACAAAAGTAGAAATATATATGTTGAGACATGCAAGCACCGATGTTACATAACCTTTGTATTATATGACTTCATGTTGTCAATTGAATGCTTCTTGACGAACTCGGTTGAATTAAAATTCACTTTACCTGCTTGCAATACTGATACATGGAGCCTTCGACATCGACTGAAACAGCGCTAGTGCATTCATCCAAAATGGCGAACTGCGGTGCATGGTAGAATAGTCGACTCATCTAAAGACGGATGACAAAATTAGGTAACAGACAAATAGAGACATGTAAAATAATTGGAATATTCAAGGATCCACATACCGCTATTCTCTGTTTCTCCCCGCCTGATAATACGTCTAACCAGTCTGCGATTGCATCCCATCCGCCTTCTCTCGTCAGAAGGTAAGAGAGTTGCACTAATTCTAAGAATTTAACTAATTCTTTATCACTTCTGCCACGACGTTTCATTTCGTCATGCGTATGCGGGTATATAACCTAAAATAATATTATAATTTTATAAGTAACTTTTGTAGTATTTTTTATGAGAAAAGTCATAAGTCAACCGCTGAATATCTCTGGTGGGGAGGAATGAAAACATCACAGATGCAGATAGTGGACGAGAGGCCGACAGCGTCGAACACTCACCTACAGGCCCGGCATGTGAACGTACAATTTAAAAATTACTCTAGACAGGCTGTATTAAAATAAAGGCCGACAATGGGAGAGCCGTTCTGTATTAAACTGTAATACCATCCTTAAGGGGAAAACGGTGTTAATTTAAAAAAAATACAATAAAATTGTTATATTTGAATTCCAATTAGTCGATATAGTCCAATAAAGTGTCAACAGAAATCAGTACTGTGTTCGGACTAATATGATGGATAATTTGCTTTTCTTTTGCACCCTTAGCCTCTTCTGAGTGATTTGCAGATGAAAAAATATCTGCATCACTTGAAACATGTTCTAATCGAAGCTATGCCGCTAAATCAGATATTAAAATAATGTCACATTACCTATTTTGAAATTTAGATGAATTTTCCATGGATGCTTCATTTGTATTGAATTCATTAATTGATAATCTACGTTTGGGTAGCAAACAGTTTACTGTGCACGGTTTTATTCAATTCTGTTTTATATAAAAGGGACGAAATCTACCTGATCCCTTAATGTACCGAGAGTCATATAAGGCCGTTGAGGAATGTAGAATAGTTTTCCGCGTGGCGGTTTTGTTAACGTTCCACCAAACATTGGCCAGAGTTCACCAAGGATTCTGAAGAGACTTGATTTACCGCAGCCGTTCGGTCCGCAGACCAAGACATTCATTCCGGATCTGAAATTTGATAGCATTGTAAAAAACCCATCATAATTACAGTCATACACAGATTGAATAATAAAACATCTTGGTGACCATGCAACTGGCAACACCATATGTATTTTGTTTTTCATCCGAGACACGAAATCTTTATGCGTGATATGATTCTTGTTTCGCGTTAAAAGAAAATGAATGTATGAAATCACATAGTATTTTGTTAGGATCAGAATATTATTTTGCGTTAACCGATTTTTCAGGATAAACGTTTTCGTGTCAAACGATTTCCACTGTACTAAGTATTATTCCCGGATTGAAAAATAATGATCCTGTATATCTTATGTAGCGTAACATTAAAAATATTTAATATAATTATTAAAACAAATTTCACTGAAAACAACTCATTACCAAAGGGTTAAAATTGAACAATTTTATGAAAATATGTTACAATATTCAATTGATAAAAATGTTGAATATGTATACCTGACTTCAAATGTCAAATCATTGACTAATATATCACCATTAGGAGTGACTAATGGTACTCTTTCAAATTTTATTATATGATCCTGGAAAATTATTTTACCCGAATTGGGCTTCAACGGAACAACTTCACCTAAAACATAAAGCGTAATATTTATTAAAACAGATCATCGGCATAGTGACAAACGACGATACGTCGAAAATTGGCTGTTTTAAGTTATGAATGCAATGCGATAGATTTAAGGATGGTCTATCACCTGAAAAAACAAGCTCAGCCATATTCCATGTATTTTTTACGTAATTTAAAGAAATCAATATGAAGTAAATCAATTTCGTTCACAGTATAAAAAAAATTACTAATACTTAAACAAATTTGTAAATCTTTGACGAATCTCATAAAGTGGTTAGTTTAATTGATAATGGTTAAGGTATGTAAATAGAAAGGTTTAAATTTCATGATATTCTCAAGTCTCAAAACAAGGTTTTTTCAGTTAATGCCTACTACAACGACGAGATATTCATGCCAATATTATATTTGCTTAAACGATTTAAAATACGGACATAAATACTCATTTAAAATTTTAAACTTATTGAGGAAAGACTCAAAAAGCAACCGAGGGCTAGATTTCAAAGTAAAATATGAATGGGCATACACCAGAAATCTTCGATAGCCAGGAGAGTCCGCAATGTTACTTTATCTTAGACTTAAATATTTGATACTGCACAATATTGACAGTATTGGAAAAGTTATAATGGTTTTACTAACCGTTCATTTGACCTCCTCCATTAGTAAGAGAATTCGTTCCATTGACCATTGTCCTTTCATAATTTCCATTATTTAAATCCTTCAGTACATTCATCAATTCGGTAACTCGTGACGTGAATCCGGCTAACTTTGTCAACTCCCTTCCTGACAGCACGAGCCGCCCTATAGCCTCTGCTAATTTTACTAGCATTCTGCCATATGTATAGTAATGCTGATGGAGAATAATAATAAAAAAACATTAATTTACTGTTGAATCCATAATGTAGTCAATCAATACTTACGGATCTAAGAACTATTTTTGAAAAAGAGCTTGTAATAATATTTTGTCTTTATAAAAACTCTATTAATGATTTTTTAACAAATTTATAACTATGTGTATTAGTATTACGAGGATTCATAATATATGCTGGGAGGCGACAAATGTATCTTGGGTGATTTTTAAAATAAAAGAGCGAACTCAATGTTTAGTGACACTGCTAGGGCTCAATGGCTCAACCCATCATGGAAGGGTTAATTTTTTTTTTTTACTATAAACAAAAATTGTGTAAATTTATGCTAATCTTTTAATTTATTGAATGGTTTGTTAGAAATCACATAGGAATAATAATGACATAGGAATAATAATAGCAGGCAACTAGATTGATTGATACTTACACCAAATCGATTTCCGTTATCACCTGTTAAGAGTTTGTGGTCTTTTACAAAGAACGGTATCGACACAGCATAGAAACCAACAACTGTAGCAATATCTGAAAATATTGTGACTTGTTTTAAAAACTATTATTTAAAAAACAGGAGCAATACTAATAAAATGAGATGAAGCAAAATTAACACTATCGAAGTGACAATACATATTGAAAGCGTACAAAATTTTAGTGAAAAAATGATATACGTATTAGGTCAAGGATGCCCAACCGGTCAATCGCGATCGACCGGTCGATCCCAAAGCAAAATTTGGTCGATCCTAAAAACCTCCGTGAATTTATTTATATTTACAGCTGATGATAAAAATTAAATCCCAGCGATATGACTATTCGACTCGACTTGATTCGTGCTTATCTACTAATTTAGGGGATTAACGAATGGTCAAAGTAAGACCGTGGTCAAGGCATTCTTTGACAACGGTTTTCAGGATTTGTTTGTAAACATCCCGATAATACATTTTCTTAGAGTATTTAACGTCAGCTTTATTATAGCAAAGGACTCTTCTTCAAAATTTCCTATAAACATCATATTAGAAGTCGATCCCGAAAAATTTTAAATTGAAAAGTAGCTCTCAAGGCAAAAAAGGTTGGGCACCCTTGTATTAGGTGTTCCCTAAATGAACGTCGTTTTTTTATTTCAGTTTTAACAGTCAGTCGTGCTTAGACCGTTGCTACCTGAGTACATCTTTATTATATCTGTGGACTTCACATTAGCATATTAAAAAAAAAATTGGGCCCCAAAATTTACGATGGGTGAATTTTTATCGAGTTCATTATTAAATTCTGATTTCGGCTGGAAGGTTTTACTTCATCCACCTTATTTTCCAGACCTTGCTCCTTTCAACATTTCATTTTTTTTAAATGCAGACAATGCGAAAAGAGGGTTATTGAAATATTTTCAATCAAAGCCTACATTCTATGCTAATGGAATTAAAAAATTGACCGAAAGGTGGAAGAAGGTTATATCTTTAGAAAGAAAATAAATTTTGAATCATTAAAATAAAAGTAAACATTTAAAAGTGATTTTTTGTTTTATTAAAAAAACGACGTTCATTTAGGAACAGCTATTACAACGATTACCTATTATAAGGAATCGCTAACAAGAATGTAGTAAAATGTTCCCGTGGTCAATAGGAAAAGAGGTATATGTCACAAATATGTTATTTTACAGGAGATATTTTAATCTTCATACTTTTAACATGTTCAGTGCTAATTGAACTTAGAGTATATTAATGCACTAAGACACCGATCAAGGTGAAGAATAGTTTTGCGCTGAGGGCTTAAAGGACACACTGCTCAGCTGTTTCATTTATCGATATTGAAGACACATCCGTGCTTAATTCATTTTGGAGATTTTGGTGATGCATACCACTACTTCTTATTTGTCTTCTTCAATTTTCTGATGTAGGAAATTTGGTGAAGTAGCCTTTATTTAGAGACAATATGTAATTATCACAGTCCATACACTTTTGTCTATAAGTTGAAGGTAATTTCCCAGGTCAATATAGAATCGAATCCTTAAATTGCTACCTACTATTCAGGAGCTCGAGCAAAAGAAAGATATAATAAGTCTTAGTTAAGCTTAGAGTTATCTGTGAGGATTTAATTATTTATGAATATTACTTACACTTTGCAACAATATTATCAATAACGCCCATTAACACTCTAAATTCCAAAAATTTCCTCAGATGGTTAGTCAATTTGTTGAAGCTGGCCAGTAGTGTGAGCTTTTCTCTATTATTACCCTGAATAAATAATATTTACATTGAAACAAATAAAAATAAATCATAAATGGTAAAAAAATCATTCACATTCACAAAAAAACTGTCAAAATAATTTAATATAGTTTTAGATATCATATCACCTGATAAAAAGCTATTTCTTCAGAGTTTGTTATAAGCCTCGAATTGATGTATCTAAATTCTCCCTCTAGTTTTTGTTCTGTTACTGTCATTCTCGCTGCAATGGTACAATTTGAAACAAGGTTATATATAGAGTTATAGGCATTTAAAACCATCAACAGTGCAAATGATTTGCAACCAGGGATGATTGAAAATGATTTCAACGGCAATGATTGGTATCTAAGATTAATTCAACCTCGAAAAAGCGTGTAGGGCTCTCACTCTAAGATGAAATTGGAGCAAAAAACGATTGCCTAACAGGTCTCCCAACCTTATTTTCGATCATAAACTCTTTGAGCAATTGACCAATAATAAATTAGGCACAGGTGAGAAAAAGTGAAAATCTATCAACTTACCGGTGGGTTTACGAAGATTAGTTAAGAAGATGCCCGAGAATAGAAGGTAACCTAACATGTATCCTGGAGTCTGGAAATGTCAAAGTTCGATTTAATATAATAGAATTATGGTTAAAAACAATAAAGGACGCAGCTAGTATAAAGATAATAAAAGCATGTAAGAATATGCAGTTTCTAAGCCCATTTGCATTTAATTGCAAGATTCAAATTTTGCCAATATCACATAAAATTTTCCCTCTTTTTTAACATAATGGTTTTTAACATAATAAGTGATGAGAGTGCAAGGCTGTAGCCCCTTTTGTGATAGAGAGTACACATTTCACAATGATAAAGGTGTTAATTATGCTTATGGTGTTAAAGTTATGGACAGTCCCCCATGGGAACAATTTCTTAATGGTCGTGAGATTTTAAGGCGGGCAGCGAAAAATGTAGATTTTTTACCGTTATTTATATATATATCCAATATATCTAGATACAAATTTATTACAACTATAATGAAATAAGTCTACAAAAATTACATGTACAATATGAGAGTAAACATGCCCAAAATCTTCTTTCCTTATTATCTCAGAATTATGCTTATTAAGTTGTAATAACTATACTTTGGAGATATCAATGTTTACATACATTTTTACTGATATACTTTGTATTATAATAAAATAAATGTATGGTTTTTAACATTGTTTATTGATGGAATCACTGTTTTCTATAGAAATAAAAATAATATTTTAAAGATTTACGAAAAGAATTTTGAAAAGAATTTTAATAAATACACACGGATGACATTTAAAGTCTCTCAAATAAACGAAAAAACGTGGTTACTACGGCGTAAGTTATTCAAGAGGTATTTTTTTGGTGATATTGGAAAGTTTCAAATGAAATGTCAATAGTAATTGGTTAAGTAATGTAACATCATCGGGGTTTTGAATGGTCATAACATTTTGCCGACACTGAAACTGAGGATAAAAATACAGACATATAAAAGAAATAATACATGTACATTGGTGCATCATGACAGGTTTCTTTTACCTTGGACAATAGAACTGTTAATTTATTCCTATGGCAAAGTGCGGTGCAATATAACAAAATGAATAATCAATACATAAGGTCGAAGGCTAAGAACAGTAGGGTACAACTTATTCCGAATGCACAGTACAACAATTGGAATTCAACTCTATTCTGTATTACAGTTGAAACTTGGATTGCGAGCAACTTGTTCCAGAAACTTTAATCTAAGTTATTCGTATATCAAAACAAATTTTCCCAGAAGAGGTAATGAAAACTCAGATGATTTGTTCATAAAAAAATGATTAATACAAAATACGTTTTTATATTTTTACTAGAGTAATCAAATATGCTAATTAAATTTCATCGTGGTCCATTTAAGGTAAACGAGAGGAATCACTGCTATCTGTCGGCTAACTGCAATTATTTTTTTTTTCGGGACCACTTAAACGAGGAACTGATTGGATCCAATAATTTTGCCTTTTTCTGAGGATTAACACACTGTGTACTTATTCGGTAAGACCTCGCTCGTTTATCAAGTTAAAATTTATTAGAAATTTTTGTTCATCTTGCCAAGAAAGAAAGTAGAAATCCAAGATTCGATTGTAATTATATTATTCGATTTGGGCAACGGGAACACTAATCAAAAAAATAGAAGATGAAATGTGATTAAGTTTTTAAAATCACAGAAGAAATTATCCAAGTTATCAATATAATATTATTCCCAAAACAAAAAAATGAAATCCTGCTCGAAGACAATACAGAACATCAACATTCCTGTTTGAAAATATTAATTTATGCGAAAACATGCCTGAAGTTGTCCAGTTTTAAACATTTGAATAAAATTCAAGGTAAAGAAGTTGAATAATTAGATACATTATGTATACAGTGGAACCCCGAAATATCGTTCTCGCATTCACTGTTTTCCCGCATTTATTGTTCATTTTTAATAGTTCCGGCCAAACATGTGTAAGAACAATGTTAAATAATTCCGCATTCATCGTTCCCCGATCTATCGTTCTTCTCGAATTATTGGTTAAATAGTATGGTTCCTTCACAAATATTACCCCGATTGATCGTTTTTGTCATCAGAAGAATTCTTGACTTAATTAATTTTATCCTGATATACACTCAATCCTTTTTTTATGCAGTAAATTGGTTTCAGAAATTGAGTATATGAGTCGTATAGTATCAAAAGTAGAATTATCCACTATGTGAAATTTCGAAATAAACACGAAAAACGTTTTAAATTTGTATGTGCGGCTATATTGTGACATCACTTAAGGTAACTCTGTGATTGGTCGAAAGTATGATTTACCAAACCGTTCACTTCTGATTTTGGTAGCAAGCATCATTTTCTTTTACGTTTTTATACCACATGTACATGATTTTGATACCAAAATTTTGTTTCTAGCCATACACTATGACCGGTAGGATAGTGTGGTATAGCATTAGTTCAATTTCGACAAATATGGGATAGTTATACTTTTGATCCTATATGACTCATATTGTGT
Organism: Himalopsyche phryganea; assembly: GCA_022494535.1. Lineage (NCBI taxonomy): Eukaryota > Metazoa > Arthropoda > Insecta > Trichoptera > Rhyacophilidae > Himalopsyche > Himalopsyche phryganea. The sequence goes on along the minus strand of JAGVSL010000008.1, from coordinate 5,634,241 downwards.
CTAAAAATAAATCGCTTAAAACAGTATCAAAAATGTATGGAAAACTAAAATTGGTTCGTTACATTTTGTAAAAAAGCCTTTAATTTCCTTAAGATTAAACGAAAAAAGGTAGATTTTTTGTCCAGAATATATGCAGACGTCTGCAAAATAAGAGTGTGGTTTGAACGCGCCTCGAATTTTAAAGAATCAATTACGTAGAAAAAGGAATGGTGCCATCTAAAAAAATCGCATAAAAATGAAATCGAGCAAATAAAAATTGCATAAAAAGAGACTGGGTGTATATTATTTTTGTTGACAATTTGTCATCCAGCTTGCATTGGCAATCCCATTCAACTATTGTCTTAAAATAGACCGAGACTGCGAATCTGCAAGCGTCGTCTCGCTATGATGCCAGCTCATAATGCTTCCGCTGATGACTCACCTGCCGAGTACCTATGTATAGACTGTTCAGCTCACAAAGTCGATCAGTGTAAGATTTTTGTCTAGTATTTAGCGTCGTGATTTATTTTGCAATTGAAATGTCCCGTATGAAGAATGTTAGGACCTAAGCTGAGACTGAAAATAATTATTCAAATCTTTCCGGCATCCATCGATTTTTCAGGGTAACTTAATAAAAACGATGAATTGGAGTTCCACTGTAGTATATATACATTTCAAACATTATTAAAATAAAAATTGCGGTTTACCTCTCCTCCGAGATTGACTGTCAGTCTGTAAACATATATTCCTATATCGAGAATCGGTTTCGAAACATTACTGTAGAGGTCGGTAACTGTTTCGCAAAACTTGTCGATATCTGTAGTGAGCAACTGGTCAGCATTTGAAATCCTATTGTCTAAATTTGACATTTGATAGTAGGTAAACCCTCTGAAAAAATAATACTCAGTCAATATAAACATGTATGATTTTCAGTGCAAGCGGTATAAATTCTTCAAGAAAACAAATAATCAGTTTATAAACTGTCAATCTAAAAATAAATATTGAAAATGTATTCAAACTATTAAAAACCGATTTGTGTTTCAAAAATTATGAGTCATTGATACTCATTATCATTTAGAGTTTATAGTGTTAACGCATCTGACATTGGGTCACATTTGCTGACATGAGATATTTTTAAATCAGGTTTTCTACAGAGATATGAATAACATTAATATACGCATATTTTAGATGCTAAAGCACTCCATTGACGTATTACACATATTATATTTATAGTGCCTTTGAGAAAAATTGCTAGTGCCAAGGTAACTGATATTTTTTAGATCGTTTTTCAAATTCAAAATCACCGGAAAATGAAATGCTAATTTATGTTAACAGATTGACAAGTCATATTTAATTAGAGTATCTTCTTCCTTATCTTAGGGGTAGTCAGCGGCGTGAAAAAATTAATATTTTAAAAATTTGTTTTTTGACAGTAGTGAAATTTATTTTATAAATCAAATAATATAATACTCTGATAATTTAGTCGCGGCTTTTCAAGGAAAAAGCACTAGTTTATTGTTTATAAAAAACTACAAGTTTTAATAAAAAAAACCATCAATCAGGAACTAGTTTTTTATGCTTTCAATAAGCTTATCGATGGCCTAATGTTATAAACCAGTATCTGATATTTTGACGAAAATGACTTTATAAACCGTATCGTGTTTATTTAAAATAATACATTATTTAAAATAAAAGTATTTAAAATTTTTACTGATTTACAAGTACCCTAACATACTATCCATTTAATACTTAGAAGAAGAAAAAGTCTAATATACATATTAATGTAAATATTCAGTTTCTTTTAGCCTACTGTAAAATTTGTAAAAAGTCACTAACAGGATTATAACACTAGGTCATCGTTATGCTTTTTCATTCAAATCCGTTGAGTGGTTTTTAAATAACAGTGGTCACCGACTTTGAAAACACAGTTTCGAGAAAAACTCATTTAAAGTTTTACAGCCCTTCAGTAACTGTAGGATATCTTTAAAACTATTCTTGGATTTACTTGAAATTTTCAGATATTTTCGAGACCGCATACTCTAAGAAAATGTAAGAAAAAACGATTTTTTGAAAATCCTGACTACCCCTTAAGAATCAGCAAATTAAGTAATTATTAAATAAATACCAGTTTTTAAAGTATTGAGTCCTATTACGTAAAAATTATTTTTACTAATTACCAATATTACTTACTTGAGGTATTGATTGTACAAGTTATGAGTCATATTTGATCGGAGCCTAAGTTTTAATTCACCTATACTCCATTTCATTACATTATTTACGAAGGAAACCTGTAAAAAAATATGATTTGCAGATATTTAAATTAACAGCCATCAAACAATAAAACGGTGCGAAACATTAAACTAATAGTTAATAGGGGACATGAGTCAAAGTTCGTTGTTTGTAATATTTGTAAAAATATAACTTCATATAATGTCAAGGTTGAAAATTGTCTATTAAAGCGAGATCGAGATTCATGAAACATGTTTGGCACGTTTAAGAGTTTAGTATCTATTGGAAAAATAAAAATCAAAACTGGAAATATGTAAGTAATAATCTAAACTAAACAAAAAAAGTTATAAGATTCTGAAAATGAAGTAAAGCAGCATGACGATTTCACACATTCAGGAATAACAGAGATAACCCATGGCACCACCTTACGATATTGGTTGAGATATGAAATCCGGAATATTTAAAAAAAATTGCTGCAAGCCGCCACTGCAACCTAATAACTGACAGTCATAAATTCAGTGGATGACCGAAACCGTAGATTATTATCAAATTTGGATTATTGAGATTTTGTACACTTCCATGTATTTTGTCACTAACGACCCGGGTTTCGCCTTTCGGCATCTTCAGGCATTCGCCTCAGTCGATGTCTTAAATTATGTAGATTATTATGTTTGGGTTCAACATTAAATATTTTTTTTCACCATCAAATATCAAAAGACAGTCGAGTTTTAGTGTTGAAACTTCTTGTTTTTTTCTATTTGAACCTACTGCACATTTCTGAAAATATTTTCTTATCAAGTCTACCATAATAATTCTTATAGTATATAATAAAATCCTTACAAAAATTTGATAGATTCATTCAATGTAATATATTATTATGACACTTATAATAAAGTCTATGGCATGTAGAGCATGTGTCTAATAATAAAATTGGTTAGAATTCCTTAAAACAGTGTATGTACTACTAATGACTATTAATTTACATTGGAATAACTAGGAATCAAAATGAGAGCTAACATTGAAATGACATTTATTTATCACATAAGTGTTAGCAGAAATAATCCTAAATAAAAAGGAAATGTAAAGGTATATTCAGGTTTATGGCTAATTATTTGCATATTTTTTTTACTTACAACAGGCATAGCATAGAAGAATCCCATCAGCCTCTGCTTAAATAGACCTTTGTCCATAGTGATGATCGCACTGCAAAGTCATTTTCGAAAAATAAGTAATAAAAAAAAAAGCCTGCTTTAGGTTTTGCGAGGATTTTTCCTGTTATCATTGAAATATTCATACAATAGTAAATACAATTAAATTTATGTATTTTACCTCGTAGATTAAAAAGATGTTGCTATTAATATTTAATAAAGTAAGACAAAACTTATTAACCCCAAGAATGTATTTTTGGATAATTTAAAATTGATTATAACATTAATTACTTTTAAGGTGTCAACTGTCAATTTTTGGTAGAAAGGCATTACATTTTAAAAATAAAACATAATCTGTTTGTACTAATTTCACATGTTTATAATGATTAGGACCGGTTTCGCTCACTGCGAGCATTGTCAACTGATGATGCTCATGATCAGTTGATAATGCTCACGATGATCGAAACCGGTCCTGATCATTATAAACATGTGGAAGTAGTACAAACGGATTGTGTTTCATTAAAAAAAAATGCTTAAGGTGTAACCATTCAATAAGATGACCTTAAATGGACTACGCTGTCAAGTTCAATGATACAGCATTGTGATATTGGAAAAAACAGGCATCAGTAGGGCTTTTTTTGTTAGAAAAAAATGGTGCCGGAAATCACTTTTTGTCAAGCTTTTTGCTAAAGAAAATTATATACAGATATCATTTAAATAAAACTTAAAGCAGCTTCTCCTATGCCACGAAGCATGTGAAAACAATTTTTTTTGTTTTAGACATGTAAAGTTCGTGGTGCAGTGACTAACGTCGTTGGCTACGGTTACGTATTTCTCGGGTTCAAGTCCTGATGCAGACAGTTCCATAAATTGATTTTTCAATCGAGTAATGGATTTCTGTTCGTAGTCATGAATGTTTGTGATGTCTAAAAAGTTCCCTCCCACCCATCCGATTCTAAAAACGGAGCATTGCGAGAGCGATTAGCTAAACACTAGTCCTGTCCTAGCTCTATCCTTCTATCCCTGTTCTCTCCGAAAAAGAGAGGTTGAGCAACTAAGTAATGATCAGTTTTCATAGAAAAAACTTCTTTTGAAATACATCCATTAGGGGGCCATATGCTCGACACTGGAGACGGATATGGAAAAGAAAGTTAATTTTGACGACGAATCATATGTGAGCTTGGAAATTGTTTCATCTAATTTCTTACGTTAAAAATACCATGAAAAAAGGTGTCGGAACGCCATTCCACTGTGTTACTTGGCAAAAAAAAGCCCTGGGCATTAGGAAAGAGAAAATATTGTACTGCAATAAATGATTAGTTGAAACAATGAATAAATTAGTAATTATTATGTTTTAACACCAAGTGAGTAAGATAGGAAAATTACCTTTCTACTAATGTTCCATTTTTGATCAACCATAAGTCGCATAGTGTCCTGGCGACTAAAGATGCCGCCACAAGCAAAAGAAATCCAGTTTCTTTTGACCATAAGCCGGGTATCATAATTTTAAGCAGAATTTTCAATTGAGCAAAGAACTTGGCATCCACCTGAGGCTTCGGGGTCTTTGATGACTTTTGTACAATCATATATTGAATTTGGTCTTCTGGCTTTCGCTGAACAGGTTTACGTCGTCTCGTGCCTCCACTAGCGTTTTCAAAAAAATAAAAGATGGAAATATAAACAACGGTATTATGGGTATCTTATTGGATTTCAATTGGTGATATACCTTCAAAAGAATATTTTAAAAATTTATATTGAATTAGTAACATTGGAATGATTATAATAGGTTCTGATTTATTACATTCATGTTATTTAATTTTCACTTTTTTCAGATTTTACATTTTGGCATTATGACGCATAAGACGAATAAATAAATGATCAAAGGTAATGGATATTTAGAATCATTTATTGACAGATTACTTGAATATACATGAATAGTAAACATTGTAGAATTATAAATATTTTAAAGAGATGTTTAGCTGAATTAATGAACTCTTGAACTATCAGTGTTGGTCAGAAATTACATGATAAGTTAATACTACACTATTATTATAATACATTACAATTTTATCAACTAATACAGGGTCTCTCAGATGCACCATAAAAAATCTTAAAATAAAACAATTGGGCACTTAGTATTAATTAAATGCATGTTTAAAAAAATACTGTACAGTTAAAGCAATTGTATTAGACAGTAAGTTTAGCCATACACGTTTCCTTAATCATTTTTAATATGTTAACTGTCAATTCTTGGATGAAAGGCATTATATTTTAGAAATAAAACATACTTTGTTTGTAAGGCTTAACCTAAATTTTCATAAAATAATAGCAGGTAAAAATGTGTTGTTGGCGGCTGTATACAATGAAGATGGTAAATAATATATACAGCTCAATAAAATTAATCGATCCTCAGATATGTATTTTAAGCACAGACAATGATGTTTCAAAAAAGTCAAGGCTTTAGCTCAATGATTAGGTTCAAAGTTTATATGCAAGTTACCTATGAGTTTGTTACGGTTTCAATTTATTTACAATACTAATTACAGGTATTACACAACGTTGATTATAATATCGGTAAAGAGATAATAAAAAAGTTTTTATGTGTGATTATTATGAAATTTACTCGCCTTTTGTCAAAAATTCCTTTTTTTAAGCACCATGCTCCAACTATGGCAGAAATAGCTCCGATGATTTGCACATTTTTATTTGTCACTAGTTTGCTAAATTGTGGTGCCATTTTTGAACCAATTTTATTTCTATTGATATATAAGAAAATAATAAATTAACGACACGACAAATTTACTCGCTTCAAGACGATACACTACCACATGACTACCACATCAACACTGGCGAACGCTACGCTCATATACTACTACACCGATACATCTCCGACACAACACGAGTCGCAATTCGTGTCTGTGTATTATAATGACATTTATAGTCTGTTCCGTTTATACGCGCTCTTGCACTTTTTTTCACTTGATATTTTTCAAACAGATTTACAATAGAAAGATAAACATCAACTTATTTAGAATTATGCACTATTAAACATACGTGTGAAATACATCTTAATCATTGCTATATTTTTTTAATAAGAAATATGTAGGTAACATAAATTTACATTATTTCTGTACACATAAATACATAGGTAGTTTTCTTGACTAAAATTAATTTATTATTCTACTCAAGGCTGGTTTCGGAAATATTTAATAATTGTTTTATTATATGTAATGACACTTATATAATTTATAATTCACTTATATAATTTAAAGTTCATTTATAATATTAATACACTTGTAGCAATACTGAAGTGTTTCTCTATTTTTCTTTAATATTCCATTTGCATTAATTTTCCGAACTGAGGTTGCTTAGCTTTGAAACACGTTTATGTATAGTTACTAACCTAGAAGCCGAAAATATTTTACGTCTGGGCGGAAACCGGTTAAAAAACCAGTAAAAAATATTTTGCTTCGAATCTAACTGAAGCAGATTTTAATGAAGATGGAATACTGGTTCACATGCATACCTGCTTATTTGTCATGTACTCCGTATTTTATAGGTCACTATTTATTCTTCTCACATCGTCAAAAATTAGTTTATTATTATTATACTATATTATAATATAACATGATAACACCTTGTTATAAATGGTCTTCATTTAAAATATCCTGAAGTTGAAATTTGTGTACAAAATATAACCGATAAACATAGTTCTTCCCAAGATCAACTATGTCTATTGTAGTAAGTTAATAAATCGTTACCTTACATTGAAAACGTTCTAATTTCACTTGACCATGTTTTGAGATACGAGCGTTTGAAGTTTTGGCTTATCATATTTTGTAGTTTGAAGGAAAAGATGTATTTTTTGTTAGTGAGTTAGCAAATATTTATATATCACTTGTTTTTATATAATTTATTTTGACTAAAGCCTTTATATTAGGAAATAGTGAGTATCTAAAGCTTTAATTAGAACTGACAACAATAGTTTGTTTGAAAAGGTTTATCTGATATTTCAATTTTATCAAACAAAATGTTCTGATTTTTGAAGTATTTACTTTAAGGTCAATTCTTGGTGGAAAGACATTATATTTTAAAAAATAAAACACAATTCATTTGTACTACTTCCACATATTCATAATGATCAGGACCGGTTTCGATCATCACGAGCATTATCAACTGATTTTAATTTTTTTAAATTTGAAGTATTTATTAATATTATATATTATCATGACTTGCTGAACCATATCAGCTAACAATAATATTTTAATCCAACAGAATAATAACACATATATACTTTGCATGTTTGAACGAACTCAGCTAACTTTCGTCAATGACCAGATCGATATAACAGTAGAAGTAAAGGGTAAAACACATACAAACCACCGAGCGAAGAATGTTCGACAAGACGTAAAAATCTTTTCAAAAAAACTGTGATGTATATGTTTTTTCTGTGAGATGATAATAATTAGTCATATTGATTCATAGAACCGTATAAGACAAATTTATGAAAAAAAATGTGTGGATAGAACTCCGGAATACTGCTAACTCCCACATTGCACAATACATAACTCTGAAATCAACGTATATGATAGAATGTGGCTAAAACAACATTTTCCAATCAAAAGGTCATTTTAGGCCAAAATATCAGTTAGAACCTTTTCAAAGTAAGGAAACAAAATACTAAATTGTGATATCACAGATTTATGATTGCATAAGTATTGATAAATTATGAGGGGTTGGAAGTTGGAACTGCCAGATTTATTGATATCCAAGCCGGTACATTTGTTTGCGGACTATTTTTAAATTTTTCAATTTTCCACAAATTAATTAAATTTTACAAATGATTTATTTAATCGCAGATTTTGTGATCAAATACATAATAACAATTAAGAAATATAAAGAAAACATGAATTTAGAAAGATACATAGCTACCAGTAGCGTGCCGTCCATACATGCGGTAGATGCGACGCATGCCTTTAAATTCTCTTAACTCTGTGTTTCTTTGTTAAGTTATTAAATATTTACTACGGTAATGAAACAAAAATATTTCAAAGTTTCGCATTTATGCACTGAATTCTAACAGTTATTGCAACCCGAGTGAAGTGTTCTTCGTTATAATCGACCATGCACCGGCTACCGTGCGAAATGTTCGTTACGGCGTCTGGCGAAATTCGTTTGCAGGGTGCATTTTTGGCGCATGTGCAAATGATGGAAGTCCAATCTGCACTATGGATTAGGCATATTATCTTGTTTTTGACAGTTTTGCAATTTTCAATTTCGCGTTTATATCGATATTTTTTCGATCGCACTCTGATTCGAATTGTCAGATAAATCGTGTTTGATTTGTCGCTAACCTTTAATACGAATAAACAAGAGAACAATGTAAGGGAATTCAATAATCTCGAAAATATTCTTAATTGCTTAATTGAATAATCGCTGAAAAGAATATTTTGTTCTATTCCATTTATTGAGAATGTAAGCATTATTAAAATCCCGAAACCTACTTTTCCGATTGAATATTCAGACTAAAACAAGAAAATTTAATAGATACTTTAATAATTATTAAGTGTATGCAAACATTACGAAGATTTGTGGATGTGTTCAGTTATCGAAGTTATTTTGCTGGCCATCTTTATTATTTTGACAAGAACACACTTTCGGTACCTATTTTGACATCATGGGACTTAAGAGTGATGTGTATTTATATTTATCCATCACCAGAATTTTGACCATCAATTTAATTAAAGACTTGTTTATTAAAATGAATTAAAAGATATTTTATTGGAATCATTTAATTAAATTCATTTTTACAATACCTTTCATCAGCGCTTCTGCAGAGAGATCATTTTATTCCATGAAGCGGATTAAAAATTGACTATAAATAGTAAAATTTAAGAAATAGTAAAACTGATCATTTGTCGGCGTCCGTGGCGCATTAAGTTTCGTCGCTGGCTACGGTTACGGATGTCTCGGGTTCAATTCCCGGTGCGGACGATTTTCATAGATTGATCTTTCAATCGATTTATGGATTTCTGTTCGTAGTCTGAGTCCTCCCTCCCACCAACCCCATCCTCACGGGGCGTAACGAGAGCGATTAGCTAACCACTAGTCCTTTCATAGCCCTATCCTTCTATCCCTACTCTCTTCTAAAAAAAAGAAAAGAGAGGTTGAGCAACTGAGTGACAAGCAGTTCTCGTAGAAAAAATTCTGTCAAGATACCTCCATTAGAAGACCATATGCTCCACATTGGGAGCGGACATGGAAAAAAATAAATAAATAAATAAATAGTAAAATTTAAGAAATAGTAAAACTGATCAATTGAAGAAAACTTTTGGAAAATTTAAAACAGGAAAATAAGTTGCGGTTATTAATGAATTTTGTAAGAAGGAGCAGCGAATAAAATTGGATTTCAAAAGCTATATAAATTTTGCTTATTTACCACCCTCACAGCATGCCTTTGCATCAAAAGTCACCGCACGCCACTGATAGCTACAAGTATTATGAGAATGATAAAGAGTACACTTATACGACTTAAATTCAAAGTGTTCCTGTCGTTTATTTCGTATTATTATATTCGTTTGTAGGAAGTAGGAGAAAAATTTTCACACGTTATTAGGTGTTTGTGGATGCTACGCTATTACACAAGTTTTGTTTTGTTTTATTTTTGCATTTTTTGCAACTTCGTAACTGCGGGGACTCGGTGTTTCTGACCAATGCGAGTATATCTAAAACCGGGATTTTTGGCTGTCTCGAAAGATGACTTCGGGACGCCGGGACAAGAGGCTAGAGACCGGGACAAAGCCGGAATACCGTGAAACCTGGCAGTCCTATCTCAACTGCATATACTAATATTTTAAAAATAAAACACAATTTGTTTTGTACTGCTTCTACATTTTTATAATTATCAGGGCTGGTTTCACTCACACCGAGCGTTAACAACTGATTGTTAAGTTTATTATTTTTATTTTATTGATTAGATTTAAAGAAAAAAGTAATCAGTACATAAAAGGCTGCTATTAGACACAAAATTCATTGGTCCAGTGTGCACGTGCATGCATTTTGGGCATCCCTTATATTCTAAACAAGCACATGCTCCGCGAAAAGTACATTTCGTCAGAAGGTAAAACTATTTTAGATTCATAGAATAAAATTACGTCGTAGTTTCTCCACTTCACATAATATTTTCAAGTAATACGAATAAACTCAGTTTCTCACAAAATATATTTTTGTGATTATTATGTACTAAATAATATTATATATCGACGGTGTTTTGGCCAATTTATGTAACCCTCAAAAAATACGAAAATGAGTTAATGAATGAGTCCCATTTTAAAGACGACAGAGCAGGTCTCGGCCAGATGATGTCAACTAGAAAAATAAATTGAACACTTTTTGGAAGGGAACCATCATTTTACATTGGTTTTAGGTTTAAAAGTTCTGCGACGGTCACTTGATGTAAGCCACTATTATATCGACACAATCCCGTATCCCAAAACTTGAGAATTTACAGGAGTGCATTTCAAAGATTCATAACTCAACTCACCATATTAGGTTTTCGTTAAAAACAGTTTTACCGTCTCATGAGCAATTTCAATTTTGAGGGATTGGCCAAAACATTATTTGTTGGAAGTTTGTAGTTCCTGAAGTAGGACGCGACTAGTTTTTTTTTATTAAATTTTACAATTTAATATCCTATCAAAGTTGAGTGACGACAGAAGATTGATTTCAATTGAAAAACTTTTCTTATTTTCAATTTCACCCAGTTCACTGCACTTCACGTAAAGAAAATAAATTTCCTCTATCGAAAACACTTAACTGTATGATTACGTCCATTATATATGTTTCAATACTAGTAACTTACACTGTCAAACCAGGTTCAGTATACTTACTCTTACTAGACGATAGACGAAGCATTTGTGAACAGTTATAATATTATTGTGTGGTAATGAAAACCGGTATTTGTAGATGTTTAGTTGCGTGTGATAGGTAGTAGAAAAATTCCCAATTTTCTTATACACTGTTTACTTTTGATTTAGAATAGAATACATAATTATGAACTTATAATGTGAAAGAGTAATTTGATAATTATGAGCTTGAGATAAAATACAGTATAATGAATCATTGTGTCGATGTTATAATATTGCACTTTTGGATTGATTGCCATGCGATTATTTTAATAAATTAGTGCAGTGACCGTCAACCAGTCGCTCGCCAGTTACTCGGAAAGATCAAATTCGACGCATAAGAGTATAATTATTATGAATATATAGTATCGAGTAATATTCAGCTTCTGAATGATCTGATGGTAATCATGAAGCCTCAATATCGAGTGAAAAGCTAAAGAAAATGTTATTTGGTAAACAATCACAAGATGCTGAATTGGGGAGAGAAATGTTTTAAAGAGAAAGAGTAGAAAAGACCACAGTGATCGGGACAGGGACACACAGATCGGGAAGAATTCAAAAGTATGCTGCTGTGGGTATTAAGCACAATGAAACAGATGAAACGGAGAAGGCCTCATTTAACTTTTGCAACTTATTCAAATATAAATTTTGGAGACTCCTGGAGACAATTGTGTTGCTAGTTGTGTAACACGTACTGGCAGATAAAATAGGTTTTGATAATTTTACTGACGATTCTTCTAATAGTAAATCAAGGAAAATATATTTTTTATATTTTTTTTTGTTGCGAATTGTTGTTTAAATGTTACGTTCCTAAAATCTGCTGAATATCTTTCACTATATTGGTTCTAGGATAAAACCGGACAGGAAAAAAACGGATAGGAAAAAACCATACATAAAAAAACCGTAGATGACTTCTGGCTGCTGCTTCCTGCTACGCCCGGCTTTCGTTTGTGTTTATTATTGAAACACGTTTTCCTATCAAAATAAACGTGGTCTTGGCCCCTGGAATTCATCTTTGGATTGACCATGGCTTTAACTACTTGGCTGGTAGGTATACTTTCATTGTACACACTTGCTTATTAAAGTCTAGTTATCTTCTTGAGGGTTTCGAGGGTCAAGTTTTGAATTTAATATTATTACCTTCTTTTGGTCTTACCCTTATATAATATAAGTTTATACAGTTTCCAGTAAAGTGGTTGACGCACTGGCGTAGTAAGGGAGGGGGGCATTTTTGAAAATACCATAGGTAACGAACAAATAAAAATTGTTATGTCTACAGAATCACTATAAGCTATATTCCATTCACCATGTTGTCTTTCGTCTAATTCGTGCTGTGACTCGCTGACAGAACATATTTTTTTAGGAGCGGCATTTTTGAAATCGAACAGTAAATTTCGTAGGTAATAAATAAATAAAAATTGTTATGTAAACAGAATCAATGCAAGCTACATTCAATTCACCATATTTTCTTGCCCCTAATTTGTGCTTTGTGATTCGCTGACAAAATATACTATTTTGCTTCTGAAAGATGTATGGATAATGATGAAGCCTCAAAGTTGAGGGAGAAAGAAGAAATTTTAATCTGGTGAAAAATCACAAGATGCTGATTTCCCCCCAGTTCATTCGAAAATGAATTGGGGAGAGAAATATTTTTTTCACTGGACATTGATGAAATAACTATGACATTTTAACAACTTCGTAATCTTGCTAATGTGGTTTTTTATTCCACCGAATCTTTTCGGGGAAAATTATGAGTGTCAGTTAAATAAATACCATGACAATATTGATCTAAATTAATTCAAAAATATGGTGCCGTTACTGTTAGGCATAATGGAGCAGAGGAAGGATGACGAAGACCCTATTTAACATTTGCATTTTATTCAAAAATATAATTTTTGAGTATTTTTTTTTTTGGGAATTGTTATGTTAGTAAAATCTGCTGAAAATCTTATCCTAATTTAATTCATAATTTTAATTCGTTTTTAATAAATATAGAATTTATTTTAGACTAGTAGATTTTTTGAAATATTTTGAAACAACTCAACAATATATATGTCTTTCAAGAAATTATATTAATACATACAAATTTTCCGTAGTGTATTGATTGAATTTAAGTTTACTTGGTAAAATTCCACTATACCATAATAAGGTAAAAACAGGAAAAAATATCTGTCTACAAGAATTATAAAATATAGTTTAAACTGTGTCTGCTTCACACCATTTGTAGTTCTGACGATGTAATACAATTTGTAGCGGTAAATATTTTTTTAAAGATTGATTTCTGAATCCGGGAACCAATCAATAATTAGAAATATTCACAACTCAATACAATACGACGCATCCAATAGCTAAGAAACGTAACGAACTAAAATAATAGTATAGAGAATTGGGTAATTAATAATCGATTTCTGTAAATCACGTGAGAGAATTTGGCTATTTCCGGTGAATGCTTACTAAACAAATTTTTTAACTTCTCCCAGCATATATGTCAAGGTTTCAATTTTTTTTGAATATGGATTACAAATTAACACCTCGTTATCCATTGATAGAAATTCAGTATCTATATTATGTATATGACATGCTGGTCGAAGTTGGGAAAAACAAATTGTTTTTAGTTTCAGTATCAGTGTCTGAAAATAAAATAGTTACCTACATACCCGCCTCAAAAAATTCAATCTAGACATGTTGTTTTGTATATGCTTGGTATGTTTTTAATCATTATTTCTATAAACGCCAATAGGCGGCACGCGAGAAAATTTTGGTGGTCCACGGAGTTGTTACAGTAGCATCAATGGAGCCAAGAATACATAAACTTATTTGAAACATGCAGCAACAAATATCGCATTAACTAATTTGTTGTAATATAAATAAGCGTTATTAATATTTCAAAATAAAATTTGTTTATGTTTTTGCACAGTTAAAAAAATTTTAGTTGTCTGTGGGATTAAAGATTGTGAGTTTGGTGTTCCGTGAGGTCCGAAAGGTTAGCGACCTGCTTGAATTCAAATTTTATTCTTGTGGAACACGCACATCGATTGCTACAATTAAACTTTGACATTTTTGGTAATAGTGGTCCATAAGATTTTTCCTTCTCGAGTCGTTTTCTAATTTTCCTATTGAGTTTATCTCAAGTAAGCCGTGGCTGAGTTGCCCACGGATTTTTATATTCGGATGCATGAATTTCTGTGATGCCTAAAATTCCCTCCTGAAGATCCGATCTTTAAACGGGATGTAGCGAGAGCGATTATCTAACTACCGATCCTGACATTATCCTAAATTAAATTAGATGGAAATATACGTGGATCTAAAATAAAAATACATTTTTTTAATTGTTGTCAAGTAAATCAAGTCTTAAATCATTTTATTTCTTACATTTAATAGAAAATACGAGTGTTTTGATTAGCTCAAGCATATTATGTAGGTATACAGGCAAATAAAATTAGTAATATTTTTAGCCCAATAATAATGTAATAAAAAAAAATATAATATATGGTTTATTGAAGACAGTTTTGTCTGTCTATATATTTTTTCAATATAATGTTCTTTCTTTCATAGCATCAAATTAATCTGAGTGACTGCAACTGATGAAATGAAGACATAAATATCGGAAAACTATAAATCGACGGTAGCGTATATTTATAAATATTAAATCTTACTGTTTCAATTATTTTTCTTTTTACAATAACAATGAGACTTTCAGTTTTTCAATACACTCAGGTATATTTTTAAAAATTTTCAAATTAACTTATAATACTGGCAAAATCAGTTGGATTTATCAAAAATTTGTCAATATAAAAAGCGTTATCATTGATTTATTGTTTGAAATGAATTAAGTACACAAATCATCGAAATATTAATTGTTAGTTGTGTGCCACGATTATTTATTGCAATAATTGACATTGTTTTCTTAATCCATGGAACTCCAATAGCGTTAAAATGACGAAATGGCAAATTTTTTTAGGATACATGGATCATTTAATTTTGTATCGTAATAAACATTTATATAAACTCAATAGGTTATCTAAAATACGTATACTTTAAAATATTTATAATACTTAGCTGCTTGTAGAGCTCAGTAGATTAATTAATATGGAATATTAAAAGAAAACTTTTATTAACATAATATAACTAATTTTCTCATTGTGCATACCGTCGTATGTTTACTTTAACAAAACACTCTTTATTTAAGTTCAATTAAGCTGATGATCTGTGTACTTTATTGACAGCTATTTTAATAATATAATAATTAAGTATTTCTGACACCTTATTAAATCAAGCTAGTTTCGCTTTGACTAAATATATAAAAATCACATTCAATAAAGATTTCATTTCAGTACAATATAAAACCAACACTAATAAATTACGCTGGTCTTTAATTAATGTATTTTAGTACAACACAATAAACAAATTATAATGGACGGCATAAGCTCATTCTTTAAATCTAACATAATACATTTCCTATTTTCTCATATATTACAATATTCATTGCATAAATATAAACATATCTCGCTAACATTGCTCGCTTTAGTTACATAAAAGTAAAATAGTTGTATCATTATCACAAAAGACATGCATAGTGACCGCGGATTCTCTTGCTGGTTTCACTGGCAATTTATTCTTATTATTAGGAAAATATTTGGCGATTGATAAAACAATACAAAAAAAAACTTGCAAAATAAACAGTTTCCGGTGAACATTTTTTTTTTATCGGGAAAACTGTTTATTTATGTTTGGTTTCATCTTTTGTTTTTTGTCTTCATTGTAAACCTTCGCCAAAAGCTTGTTTTTTCCCCAGCCGACTGACCGCCGCCATCTTCGGCTTCTTCTTCATTTTTCCCTATATTACAATATTCATTTTCTTGAGTAGAGGTATCTTTCTTGGCAGACTTTGAATCTCCTCTGAGCATATCCAAAAAGTTCGAATCTCCTCCTGTTTTTTTATTGTGTTTTTCTCCAAACTTCATTGCTTCAGCGCTCAGTTCGGCTTTTAGCTTTTCCGGTGTTGAGTCTTCGACTTTAAATTCGTTAGGATCTTCGACGAACGCTTGCTGCAAGTCTCGCATGATTTTTTTTCGAATAGTCTTCTTCATGCTCAAATGTCTTTCGAGTGTTTTGACATCGCCGTTCGTGAGCGTTTTGTAGTTATCTTTATTTTTAGTCTTCTTGCTACTAGTCTTTTTTGGCACCTTCTTGTTCTCAACGGAGTTATCTAGATTTTCGACATTTTTTTGAATCGGAAAGTTCCCTATTTCGCTGTAACCCTGGTGAAACGCTTGGCCCCCCAATCCGAAGATGTCTCGAAGGTGAGGTATGCTCCGTTCCGACGTCATTTTCCGCTCTGCTAATGTGTGACTGCGGCCAACTTGTGTTTTCTGCTCCTGCGATTTCTTCCGTGTTATCTCAATTAAACATTTTTCTAAGTCGTGTTTCAAGTGCCTCCAACAGCTGAAAAAAAGAACAATCATGTTAAAACGTGATACTAATGTCGCTCATTGTCATTCAACTCTATTTAAATGAGTAAATAAGCAGAAAAAAATAGAAACTGTTAAAAAGTCAGTTCAGGAGACTTCTGAGCCTCACACTTGATAACCAATTTATTTACACTAAAATTTATTCTTTCATCAATAATCACTATCGGAATTTTTTCTCGAGAGTAAAATGAATTTAGATTCTCGGTAAATTCTAAAAATGGAATAGAGAACAATGCTCAAAACCAATTCATTTTGTTCAAAATAAAGCGTATTATTTGTTTTTAACTATATAAATATACCTTCTTAGAAAAACGTGGTTATATATTAAGGTAACGAAGATTCACGCATTAACCGTGTCTTTATTTTGTTACCTACTTGCGAATTTAGTACAAATAACACAATAAAAAAAAATGTAATTTAGTTACATCCGTCGCTTATATTGCGAAACAGTCCCATTAAATAATCCTAATGAAAATTTCAAGAAAAACCTCAACGAAAATGAGCGATTTTTATAATGATAATTAAAATAATTTTCAGCTAAAAAGACTTTCAATTATGCTGGTTTCCGGCCGTAAACCATTTATGTACGATCTTACGTAAAGTGTGTTCTATAATGCAACCGACAAAGCGTAACTCCTTTTCTTTTTCTGAACGTATTCATTCATTGTATTACCATATTTATCGTACCGGCAAACATCACTTTTACAGGAAGTGCGATGAAGGTTATTTGTGAAGTTAATGCAAATTAAGTGATGACCCGCCGAAATATCTGAAACAATTTTACGAACTGTATGATAACAATCCTTCATAACGGCAATTTTTTTATCACAAGAGACGTCACTATTACTTAGCGTTCAAGGGCTATTCCAGTATTAAAACGGATTTCTAGGATAAATATTCAATTGGTTGAATTATGTCACAACGCAACAATACTGATTTCAATATTTTCAATGGATTCGGCGGTAACTTGGTGGTAGTTATAAAATTAAAATTGATTTCAGACTGAAGATACTTCTTAAGGAAGCGAAACGCGTTGCATTAGTAATAAAGCTAGCGGAATAACTAAGTTATAAATTTTCATTTTATTTTAAATAGTGATTTCGTTTTTATCCGTGAATAAGTTTCGAATACAAAGATGATTTCTTTCGAACAAGTGAATTTGAATTTAAATCCCATGGCAGATGAACCGAGAAATCCTGTGTTTTTTTCGACTAATATTACTCAACATTTTTGGTATTTGCTTTTAAATACATATTCAAAAAATAAATGGTTGATTAATCAAAAATGTAACATGTCATAAAGTTTTGTAATTTCTCCTTAGCAATAGCAATCGAGTCAAAACATATCTAGTTAAACTTATTCAATTAAAAATACCATATTAGTTACTTCGATAGCATCAGAGGACACAGAAAATGGTGTAGGCTGTAGGCGGTGATCATTTAGTACCAATGCCACACTATAGAGCAGGGAGTTCCAACGCATCCGATCACCTCAGAAGCGATGACAACAACATTAAATATATTGTCTTTTACGTTGGTAAAACATATTTTGAAATTAAAAGTAAATAGTGAAATGGTTTTAATAATGGAAAAACATTTGGCAATCGGTGTATTAAGAAACAATTGGATTATTATTCTCCATTATAATAGAAATTAATTATTTTCTTTTTTTGGAATACATGTTGTAATAAAAATTGTATACCTATTAGATTTGAACTAGTAGGTTATATACCTACCTATTAGATTTAAAAAAAAATGCATTTTTATCTCAAATTATTTGTGTCAGGGGATAAACTAAGCTAAGCGGGGTGTGACGTAGCCGAGACATTTCAAAAAAAATCAATGTCTGACACATTTTTTATTCAATCGAGAAATTGTTGTAATCTTCTAATAAATGATTAAGAGAAATATTTGCTGCGAAATTTGTCAAAAAACGAAATATTAACAGAAAAACATTAGCTTTGGTTTGATTTAATTAGTTCGAGTCTCAATTTTTTAAAATGTTTTTGTTAAAAGTATTAATATCCGTTAAAGAGGAGTCTGCATTATAAATACAACAACTATATAAAAAACGGCCTTTAGTTTAATGTAATAAATAATTATGTATTTAAAATAAATCATTTTTAAAATACTGTGAATACACAAATACACCAGTGATTTTCAAAATTATTATGACAATCGTCGCTCTGGCGGACAAAAGCTTGCATAACCAAAACACAAATTATCGTGTTACAACAGCAATTTTTGGATTAAAATCATTTCCGGTAAAAGTGCGCGTAAAAGTATGAACGTCGAATATCATATTTGACGATACACAATAACAAGATGTTCCCACGTTTAATTTATTGTATCGTCGCGAGTCGCGACTTATCACACACATAATGGATGCGCACTCGTAATATTTTGTGATTATTTGTACGTATAGCTGTGAACTTACACGTCAGAGGTACGGGTCGTACAATAATTACGAACTTCTTCTCATTTATGAAGACTACAGTGAAAAATAAAACCAGCGTTATGTTACGATCAGAACCGGTTCTCTTTGTCAACTATGCATTCTTGAGTTATGAGTTGTGAATTGAAACCGATCTTGGTCTTCAATACTACCAATCCACGTTAGGTACATGGAATTATTTATTTCCCATTTAAGTCCATACATATGATATTTTTCATCCCCCTAGTGTAATGATAAACAACTTTTGGTTCAAGATCAAAAAGCATTTTTTTTTCAGAAAATCGACAAAATAAAAGTAATTTAAGACATCGACTGAGAGTGCTTTAGGGAATTTCAATATCAAATTTAAGTTATTGAGATTTAAAATAAAATAATTAGTATTTAACGACGAAAGTCTTCAATTTAGCACAATTTAGTTACCATACAGTCTTAAGGTACATATTTGGTTGAACTATAATATAGAGGTGTCGATATATTTTTAGTATCGTTAGGTATTCTGTCAAATTCGAAATATTTTTCGTGTGTTTTCATAACATTTTATGTCTTTCCATGAATTCACTTAACAGTATTTTTATTATTATTAAAAAAAAAACCATCGACGATAGACACACATAACATAAGTAGCTGGTGTGAACATAAGTTATATATTATCGCTTATCAATCTAATATTTGTTGACGTCAAATAGAGTTGCTACTTTGTACTCCGTGTTGCACTCCGGCTCTAGGATCGAAGATCACGGAATTCATACACGGCTCTAGGATCCATACGGATCTATACATGGCTCTGCGTATTCTACGCAAACCGTATCAGTGTAATAAAAATTGCACAGAGTTATAAAGCGTATACTCTACTTTAGTTGATATGAATAAGTTTAAACATAAATTTTTCGATGAAACCCTTCTCTTTGGTATAGAAAGTATTTTTCTTTGTTCAATATCTGTTCTAATATTGATTTCATGGATACAACATGCAACAAGTTAAAATGCATGTTCAAATGCAAATTAAATTGCGTGCTGAAGGTGATAAATTGAAATCGTTTCTAATCAATATGTCGTATTCGGTAATATGTCACTGAAGAATCATTTTTAGATAATTAAGCATATATTGTTAATTTAATAAATCAAGCAATAATATTGCAACATGAGAAAACAGTTCATGATATAACAATAATTATTATATACCGTGAAGTACTTGAGTTGAAATCATTCTTCGCCAAAATATAAAATCGAGTACTATGATGAAAAACATTTTTTTTAATTGTTTTATTTTACTCAATGGCGCATTTATCTATCGGCTCAAACTTTAATGTATCTAATAAAAGTCGATGACTTAGTGAAGATCACAAATCTATGTTATATTTTTCATAAGATAAGCGATCTACGATTTTTAAACACATACATAACATTTTAAATTACATACCTTTATTTTTATTGCTATATTTTCATTTTTTATAGAGCTTTTGGGTTTCTTTTGTTACCGCGCGGTGAAATATTCTCACATATGTGTACCTACAACGTCATCATGCATCGTAATAAATAAAACGAATCCACGGGAGTGGTTATGTAGAATCTCGATATTATTTTTAAATTTCCTCTCAATGTTTGAAAGATTCATCTATTCTTATTTTTAATATCGGTAATTTTCTTATTCCAGAATAATTGATATCTATAAGAAAAAATAGAGCCCGTTAATTATGATGTAACAAACGTGCAGGTACTGTTTTATATTTCGTTTGTATAACGTATGTATTATAATTTTCAAATTTCTGTCATCTCAATTCAAAAAAAAAAAAAATATTATTTCTTGAATTGGATTTCAATGACATGATTTTAAAATGCATGTAAATGTTTCTTGTAGGTAGAATTCTTCCCGAGTCATCAGACTAGTAGACAGCACGGCTTCCATTTTGCTTTTGCTATCATACCGTTATTATTTAGCTGCGCTGTATCAAAACTTCACTCCTCACTGCGCCGTGCCGCTGTTGTTTTAGCCCGGTTGCACAATCGCTCACAATAATGAAAGTTCCCTCGGTTTTAGACGCTTTTTTGTTTCACATCAACTCACCTCGAGTTGCGGCAGCCGATTTGAATTCAGTTTAGTTTGGCAACGTACCTCGTACTTGTTTTGCTCAGGCGATACACCTAGCGTCTCGCACTGATTATCAACCGAACAAATATACATCAGAAAATAACGCGATATTTCCAATTAATTAACTGGCCGCTGTCATAATGAAGGAATGGACGGTATAACGCTTACAACTGTAATGTTTTTTTACTTCTGTCATCATCATCACTTTTTATCTACATATACGATATCCCAATCCATTTCTTTAGTCCCTTCACTTGATTTTTAACAAAATACTCTTGCTACTGAAATTTTAGGTTACCCGTACCGACACAGCTAATCATGTCTAGTATATGTTCAGGATAGTACCGATTACTTTAATCAACTTTATAATAAGTTTAATAAGATCGGTCATTACTGATTTTTACCACGTGATATTATATTGTCTTCTTAGTTGTGCATCCTTTTTTCTTGCATGTATTTAATTTTTTTATATAAATATGTACTTTTTACAATAATACAGGTCATGCAACTGTCAATAATATCTTGAGATTTAAGACCTGTATATAGCCCAAGAGTCAAATATTATTGGATTGAAACATTTCAATAGAATCTAACTCTGTAAATTAGACGCGATTTCAATTTTACCACATGCTAAAAACCTAGACACTTAAAAATAAAATTTGTTTTAAAAAAAGCTTTTGATCAATTGGAAGTGTATCATTCTGGATATAAGAATATGCAAGAAATTGATTATTTACTGACTACCTTTAACAATTTTCAATCATGATCTAATAAGTATAGTAATACTAAATATTTATACATTGATATTTTTCGTATTTATCTTACATATTATATGGATTCAGTGATTGATCGTCTTTAAACATAGTTATTCTCATTTCAGTTTTTTTTAACCACATCCGCTCCCTATTCGGAGCATATGGCCATCACGTGGTTCCTCCAAGCTTCTTTGACCCTCGCTGGTCTCCTTGCTTCCTCCCAGGTCATCCCAGCGTCCCGTAGCTCCGCCTGATACATCCTATGGATGGTCATCAGCGGACTTCCAGGGCGACGGAGTCCATCTGGTTGGTAGAAGAGACAGGCAGGATTCAGGCTCTGCTGGGGCATCCGCACCACGTGTCCAAGCCAGGTCCATCGTCGATTTTTTATTTTGGACGTAATAAGAGGCTAGATCGTCCGTTCTCTGACCTCCGGTACCATGACTCGCAACCGTAAAGCAGCACCGTCAGAATGCATGCGTTGAATAAGTGGCACTTGGTTCTAACCGAACACAATCGTGAGTCTCAGACTATCCGCATTGAGTTAAAGGTTTCTCCAGCTATCCCTAATCGGATTGTTATCTCCACCTTATTGTTTTCCTTAAACAAGAAGCACCATTTTGTAATAGCGATGATTTACATCATTTAAAAGGAATACAAGGAACATAAAATCAAAACAAAAATATGGTTAAGTTTTACCAAAATCTCTGTCAAGAGATTATTGGTGGGTTGTTGACTCTTTGATTGAATATAGGTATTATTATCGAGTGATCGCTGTAATGTTTATGGAGTAAGGCTTTGCTCTAAATTAATATTTTTACATATCACTTCTGTGTTACATTATTACTTTATCAAAACACTATATATACAACATGATTATTAAGAGAATTATTTTACTTTGCAACTTATTTAACATTAGTTATATGAAAAAATCTATTATATTACACTAAGCTTTTTAAGTAAATAAGAAGTTATATTGAAAATACTGTATACCGAAAATACTGCAAAGTAAAATCTGAACCACTGTCCTGATTTTGATTTATTATTGTACATAAATAGTATATATCAATGTACGTTGAATGAAAATAGTTCATACAAGCTGTATTTTTGTCGATTCTTCTGTTTTAATATGGAATAAAAAATGTTTTTATTCATTGTTTATAGCAGTGATCGGCAACCACTGCAGTGATGCCTACCTCAAACATTAGTTTTTAAATATTTTGGAGCCACTTGAAACACACTAAAATTATACAAATACTATTGCACGGTAACAAATACAAATTATCCATTGAACAGCTACATATAGACCGAAGCGGACGGGTGATCTTGCAATTTTTTTTCTCGTCAGTCAAGCTGTATTGCTATCCTGCTCGAGAAAAGGATGTTTCGATTAATTCGTTATGTTTTGAACTAATCCATAACTCCCAAACTGCATTCATCAAAATTTAAATATAGTCTTCTTTCTCATTATTAAGGCATTTGGCGTGCCCATCTTAGTTAAAAGTTCGTTAAACACTGGTCTATAGAATCGGCTGCTGCTATTTAGATTTAATGTTTATTTATCTAAAATAGTTATACTTTTTTGTTGTTATCATGCGGGAAACCAAATGGTGTTCTTAGAAGATGAAAAACTTCCTCGTTTAATATTTGACCTTCAACGTAAACTTATACAAAGATATTTCAAAGCAATGCTAATATTTTTGATTCAACTAAATACGAGGTAAAGTCGCAGTAGATAAATCTCACTATTTTAATACTTACTCATGTCACAGAGTAGACTAATTATTAAAAATAACGTTTATTTCTAAAGATTATTTTAATTAAAAAACAATATAAAAATAAATAAATATATCACATTTACCGAGTTACTATATCTTAAAAGTGCTGCAATTATAATATTAATAAAAATATAAACGAATTAACATAGCGAAGGACTTAAATATTCACTTAATTTTAAAATTGGCGTAGATAGGTAAGGAATAAACTTTCATTTTTTTTTTATCATCGTATCGTCTGAAAATTGATATTTTCGAAGAGACAGGTAACTTTTACATTAAGCAATTGATTAGATAATCATTAATTAGACACTTCCATGAAGATGTATGCTGATATTTGCAAATATAACGATTAGTCGATATAAAATATAGGCATTATTATATTGTCACGGAAAATATAACATTGAAATAATTGTTACATTATGTAAAGCTTCAACAATAAATTCTGTTAAATTTGCATGTCATCCATAAAATGATATCATTAATTTTCCACTTCATTCATTGTGTTAAGGTCACATTTCATGGCAAGAATAACAATTCTGCTGCTTCGAAATAAAAACTTGAATTTATAATATTAATAATAAGCAGTTATACTATGTAATGCTCATTAATAATTACTTAAAAGTTGAATTACTGAACAACTTACTAAATTACTTAAATTAAACGAACATGCGTAATTATTGTTTGTTATTTTCAAGGAAATTATTTTTAACCATTTCCGATTCAGCCTTTTCGAATTGTCTTATTATAGAATAATATATTAAAACAACATACATGTGATATAAAGAATAGTAAATTACGAATTTTCTTTATTTTTTGAAACTAAGAAAAATTATGAGACTACCATTTTATTTACATAATATTGATATTTTCGTTAATTTTAACAAATGATCCCTGTTATTTTTTTGGTAATCAAGTTCATTCTCAATGTGGAGCATATGGACTGGGGCTGCAGCTTATATCAACAGAAGTTTTCCTACGAGAAATGCTTGTAAATCAGTCATTTAACCTATCGTTTTCAGAGAATAGTTAGAATTTGAGAATACAGTTAGGGAAGGACTAGTGGTTAGCTAATCGCTCTCGCTACATATTACATACGTTTTTTAGGATTGGATGAATGGGAGGTGAATTTGACTTTACAAACATCCATTCCTTGAAACGCAAATCGATTGAAATATCAATTTGTAGAATATGCTCACTGGGATTCGAATCCGTGAAAATCACAATCAAAGCCAACGATGTTGATCCGAAATCTCTCTAATTAGTAAGTTAGAATATGCCACAGGAAAATGTACAGTAACATTTATTATCTTGGGCAACCGAGAAAATCCTTATAACTGTTTTGTTGATTTTTGTAACGATGTAGATATCATTGATTGAAAATGAGGCACCCTCTCTACTTTCCGGTAATGGAAATTAATAACGAAGGTGACACACCTGCACTTTAATAATCCGACCGACATCTCTATTGAAGAAAGTGCAATTTCACATAAATATTAATTCTCATAATTTGTAATATAACCGAGAAGAGAAAATATCGTCTCATTTTAAGACACAATTAACGAAATGAATATAAACCCAAGCTTGTACACTGTTGTCGCCAATAAAATAACCGATATTATCAAAATTATAACAGTGTATTATTTTACAAACTTTTTCGCCTCTTTATAGTAGACTGGTGAGTACCCGGCATGCGTTGCAATGCCAGGCAGGGTTTGTGTTTTAATTCTGTTTATTGAAGTTCTATTGGATACACAATATTTTCTTCCGTCTGGTGCCTGCACGAATAAATCAGATGGTTTTTCCGAGATGTCGCTGTCTGTACGTATTTGATTCTTTTTTTTTAGATTATATTTTTAAGAAATCTTCACGGGTGTGCGCACAAAAACTCACCAAAGTTTTATCGAAATCGGAAAAATGGTAAAAGAACGCATAGGAAACAAATAAACAAACAAACAAACATATATGTATATAGATTATTCAATTTAATGATATGTTATCAAATTCGCCCTACGCTCAATTTTAAAACGGGTTTGGTATCAAAGATATGAGAAATACAAACATAGATGTACCATATTATACCATTTGAAATCCAAACACTTTTTGATAAAAAAATAATAACCCAAACGAAAAATAACTAAGCAAGGATTTGAATCCAGTGTCGTTATGTACCGATAACTAATAAATTAATAAATAATAATAGCATGCAACAATAAGCTGTGAATAAATTTTCTAATCTTATATATATAATATCTGTAGACGTTTCATACACAGTACATAGTTTCATAGACAGTAGACCGCTCTGTAGACGTTTTATTACTATCACATGTAGGTATAAAATTTTCTCATCACCTAAGCGTTCGCGGTATATATATAATGAATTGTTATGCAATGTACACACAGTTCCGACGTACTAGTTACTTTAGACATTCAGTATTTCAATTTTAATACCGTCATATATGGACGGGTACGGTTATACTAGTTTCATAATGATATTTGTAACCCTAAAATTTGTTCTAGATAGGAACTATTTATATTCGATCTCCCGTCTGTCCTATTAGGGTCAATGTGAGGTCAGTTATTGCGTTCTCGAAGATGCTTGAAAACCGCAAAATACAAACATTTTTTAAAATGGGTCGAAGGCGTGAAGACCTCGTAAAACATTCTTAAAATGTACAATGCGTTTTTTGTCGGCGTCAAAGTATTGCAACTCGCCGTTTTATGTTAGAATTGAAAATGTTAAAAGATAATCGAAACAGTGTATCCGACAGAACTATCAAATTTCTAATAAAAAATAATAATTTTATGATACGACATGTTGGAGACGTTGGTTTACGATACGAAATCTTCAAATAACTTCGGATTAACGTTTGAAACACTCATAACCCTGAATTTTAAAATTAGTGTGATATTGAAAAATATAATCTTTGAAAATTGGATTCAGTCGGGCATTGAACCTGATACTTCCGAATGACTCCTATGCTATTGAGGTGAAAACATATACAAATAGAATGATTGATTATTTTGTATGCCATTGTGTTTTTATACAATTTAAACCATAAATGGGTAACCCCCAGCCCGCGGGCCGTATACAGCCCTCTACTTATTTTAGTCCAGCCCTGAACCATCACAGTAAAGTTAGCGGACAAGGATAAAAGTCGAAAATTCTATGTCATTATCCTTAAGCAATGCCAACGCCAATATTGATAGTTTCATATATCAAGTACTTCACACAAACTTTTGAAATCACCAATCGCTATATAATAATTATTAATGTCACTTAAATCATTCTATATAGATAGATAAAATTAAGGGAAGCTAGTTATTTTAATTCATTTTATTAAATAATTTGGTCCAGCTCTTTACTCGCAAACAAAGTGATAATTTGGCCCCAGAACTAGGTTGCCCATGCCTGATTTAATCTGTATTTCTTTGCGACGATTACTTCGAAATCTTATTATCCACCCACATACGTATTAGATTGTTTTGTTTCTGTTATTAAATGTTATCTAAGTAGACGTTCCCAATTGTTTATAAATTTAAAAAATATTTTGCGTAACTTAAAACGTTGCTTGAATATTATTTGAATTAAATTCGCGATCGAAAATGACAACTATATGCCAGCCTTTGAACTTTTAGCACCGTGGGCTCACCGTCAAGGATATCCACTCCTTTGGCACAGAAATCGTTATATATTTCCACTGTGTAAAACGTTCGCCTCGTAAAAATAGTCATCGTAATAAAAAAAGAAATATATTAAGTGTATATTTTCTGCTATGTGCATATTCTCAACGAGTACACTTTGCAAATGGCTTCAATAGAAACATATACAGCGCATTAGCCAAGTTATTCTTCTTCAAAAAGTGTAGCCGATTATTAAGAAATAAATTTGCAAAAAAAATTTTTTACATTTTGAACAAAATCTGATAATATTTTTACTTTCACACTAAAAACGAAAGAATGCTTTCATTGTAATGAAACCATTTATTTACCACCTTATGGGGTAAGTGAATTTTTATTAAATTTAAGATTAGTAGTTGGATCCAGTCCACTCTCAATGTAAAACGTATAGACTTCTAATGGACCGTCTTAATAGAAATTGTTTAATGAACGCTTGTTTTAAGCCAGACACTCAACGTATTTATATATCCAGTTAGGATAGAAGAATTTCTTAAAAATTTGTTTACGACATAAGTTTATGGTCTAAGAAAATAATGACATGAAATGGCGATTTTACGTTCGGAATCTACATGTGTTTTAGTATGTCTTATTATAGAATATTTAATGAACTTAGTGCTTTTGTAAAAATAATGAAGAAGATAAGAATTACCGTTAAAATTTCTCGTACAAAATTGATAACAGTGAGGGTTAATGGATAAATTCAATGAGTTGCAATAGTTTCGTAATTAAAATTAAATTTAACGCATCCCCACGGATATTATACGTTGCCTAATTGCCTGATAATTTTCAACCGAGTCGGTTCATGATTTAGGTTTTCATACGTGTTTTAATTATTTTAATACCTTGCCTAATCTCACACAATGATTAGGAAAGTTAGTTCACCTTGCTTTGTATTTTTACTGTCCCTGAAAAATTGTATACAACTAACATACCTACATAACTTACGCATTGTTATGATTTAATCAATTATTTATTTGACACAAAGCAGCGCAGCGTATGTATTTCTTTATGTTGGGTATATTTTTAATAACATATTGATACTTGCTGATCATTTATTTATTTGTTCTACCCACACAGGTGAGGTAATAATATAAAGCTATCTGTTTTTCTTTAGAAGCATATATTTCGATCTAGAGAAATGATCTCATCTAACGACGTAAATATACAAACTTTGCTGAGTTTGGTGACGCTATGTTTACTGTTCAGGAACAAATTAATGTTATATTTTAACAGTATTCACACACATCTCTACTGAGAGATTTACCTGGTTAAAAAAAATATTGTTGCTTACACGGGGCCAAAACGAGAAATCTGTCAATCTTGAGAATATCTCTGATTATAAAATCAGTCATCCTAAGCTCAACGGCACATCTTCGGATATCACAATTTTCCGAATGGACATGATTGAATTTTGGATTATTGAGATTTTGTACACTTCCATGTATTTTGTCACTAACGACCCGGGTTTCGCCTTTCGGCATCTTCAGGCATTCGTGAGCTCGAATGCCTGAAGATGCCGAAAGGCGAAACCCGGGTCGTTAGTGACAAAATACATGGAAGTGTACAAAATATCAATAATCCAAATTTGAAATTGAAATTCCATCAAGCACCCTCAGTCGATGTCTTAAATGGACATGATTGAGTTCAGAAAAATACTGTTTTGCGAACTATTTTCTAAAATTGATCTAAATAATTTTTTAATCGATTTGTATTTAATGATGCATGTCTGTGATTTTTAAATTTCCCTTCCACTTATTCAATCGTAAAAATGGGACACATGGAGAGCGACTAATTACTAGTCCTTTCCTAATATACCTGTTTCCTATCCCTCTCCGAAAAATAGAGGAGAGGT
Organism: Himalopsyche phryganea; assembly: GCA_022494535.1. Classification (NCBI taxonomy): domain Eukaryota; kingdom Metazoa; phylum Arthropoda; class Insecta; order Trichoptera; family Rhyacophilidae; genus Himalopsyche; species Himalopsyche phryganea. The sequence continues at coordinate 5,604,904 of JAGVSL010000008.1, read as the reverse complement.
TGAATGACAACATAACAATAAGTTATCGTAAAACAACTTCTGTTAAGATGTTTCTTTGTAAGTCCACAAACTCCTCATTGAGAGCATGTATGGTTAAAAAATGTAATTCTACATAAATAATATAATATGAGAGCGAGAATTTGCGGTTTCTTATAACAATATACAAACATGATATTGGTCAATTAAATCGTACATTTTTTAGCCCACTTCATGGCATCAAAATGTAGCAATATGTCGATGCTGTATATTAAATTAATGTGCAATCTTTACTCAATGCCCTCTGATTAAGTATTTTTTTAATTCTATTGTTTTCATCAATTCATTTAATCCGCAATAGTCAATTGCATGCATTTGACTAAAAATATCTACAGGCGTAGTTATAAAATACCGAATGAGATTTTAATTTGAGATTGATGTTTGTATGTATGTAGAAAATATACAAAGTCCTATAGATAATATTTTCTATGGATTCGGTGGTAACTTTGTGAAAATTCATTTTTAATATAAAATTAAAATTGATAACTTTGTTATTCCACTTGTTTTCACCTCCAAATACCAGTAATTGATTCGTAATTAGAAATGTTATGGTAATTAGTCTATGAGTGTTTATGTCTTACCCCCTCCTCACGTCCAGTATAATGGAATAAAACCCACTCTACCCTTTATTTTTAATGTAAGGATTAGAATCATTGTTTACATTTGAAATAAATAACCTTGCGATACGATTAGTCTGAAGATGCTTCTTAAAGAGGCGAAACGCGTCACATTCACTAATGTGACGCGTTTCGCCAAGTGTAATAACAAAATAATCAATTTTAATTTTATATTCCTACAGATATTTAATTTTATGGCGAATCATAAATTAGTGGCAGCTATGCAAACTTATAACTCCACTAAATATATCTTTACGGGAGATCGTAAATTATTTCTCTTGATTTTTTATAATAGCTATGTACTAACTCCCTTTTGTATTTGTGGGTAGTATTTAATTGAGTTATAGCTATAATACTACCAGTTAATTATTAAAAAATACATTTTTACTTCATTAAAATGAGTGTCATCTGGATGTTGAATTTTTGTTTTAACGTGCTTTAGGATTAAAATACATTTTTGATATAAGTTTGATAGATTTCTTAAGTCATATTTCAATTAAAATATGACTTAAGTGGTGATCAAATAGCATTTTCTCTATTTGTAGCTACGCGCTTTGCGATGATGTACACATATAAATATTTTCAATATAGAAAAATGTGAAGCATGAATAAATATTATTAACTGAAATGCTATTTAGAGTTTTTTGTTTAATTACAATTGTGAAATATATTTATTTCAATTCATATCAATTGTTTTATACATATTACTGCATAGTTTTAATATTTTGAACATCGCAAAATGATTTTTCACAAAACAAATTTAATCGTGGTTTGTCAACAACATTTCAGTATATATAAATGAAGTTTTTTGAATGAAACCTTATTAGACTACAAATAAATAAGTACGGTCTTGCGGCATGAAAAGGTTCCCCCTTGCTTTAGACTAATCTAACATAAATATCATGATGGTTTGATTATTAAATTTTGCAATGCACTTTTGCGCCTAGGTAACTAGGCAATAAAATTTGCAGGTTATTATTTATATTTCAATCAATGATTAGTAATGGAGAAATGTAATGTAAAATTTTCAAACGGGTTGATCTAATTTGAGTTGGCTCTTTCAACGGAAACATCGGCAGGCAGTCGTGATACATTCATGGCCGACCGAAACCAACAAATAAATTCACTAGAATGAAAAAAACTTTCATTTTCTTGAAAATTCATACAGCTCACTTGGATTGGAGTCGAAATAGTCTACTGTTGAAAACACATTCAGTGAATTTATTACCTAACTGTTGTAATTTAATAAAATACGTCAACGTACCGAAAACGACTAATGACATTCTCTTTAAATTCGTTTTTATGACTATTTGTATTAATTTGTATTCGTATCAATTTTATGGTGATATTAGTCCAACAATGATTTCGAAGAATCAAATTTGGTTACATAACCAGTTTTCAGAATGACTTTAATATTATTTCAATACGTATTTATTATTCCGGTATAATAGATATGCATCTCTTTTCGTGACTTTCGTAAATGTAACGTTCAAATCTTTTTTTTGGGTTTAAAGATTTGGGCAAATTTTTTGGCTGAAGGGCTACATTAGGAATTCAAAATGAACAACGAGGCGCAAGTAAAACATTATCTTTTATCATGAAAAACGGTTTTCAGCATAATAACAAAGAGCGATTCGCTTAAATACAACAATTTAATAAGACGAATGGGTCGCAAAAAATACGCATCGGACGATAGTCTTCTATATATTTACATAGGAACGGCGCGCTACTCTCCGCGAATTTCACGAACCATTCAATTCGATCCCAATATAAACATCTAGCCTTCGTGAGTATTGTTTCATTGTTATTTGATAAATAGTAGTGTAAAGTGAAAATAAATGGTGATGAATGACGACAGAAAAAAGTTGCGCAAAAAATGGCAATGGATTGATTTGTATTGTAAACTAATTTAGAATAAAATACGTTTATCGGCTATTCACACTGATTAATAGTATCTCGTACGGAAGTATTTCTACGTCCTCAGCAACACGATATCGTGGTAATGCCAAATAAACAGCCACAGTTTTAATCGAAATCCGAAATCGAAAAATAAACTTTGTTGTATTACATTAATAGAGCCTGAACGTTTTACTGCAGAACAAAAAAACTAGGACCGCCGCAGCGATAGCAAACTTAATTCGGTTCTTTCACATTTATATCGTCAGATTTTGAGAGCATTTTATTATGAATTAAAGAATTTACAATTTGAAAATAAGAAAATTGTCCTGCTATTATGATTTGTGATGAAACTAAACTATGTTAATTTCTAGTAAATAAAACGGATGAATTAAACATTACAGGAAGAATACCATCGAAGGTTTTGTGAAAGTGTCATCTATTGATGAGAAAAATCAATAGTTGAAATGTGTAAGTATAGTTTGTAAAATGCTGCTCGTCATAACGTTGAAAACGTTTCAGTTTATATTGGTATCACAAGCCGGACCAGCCCTATTGGGACGTTATAATAGGCCTATACAGCAAACGATTAGAGAAATAGTACTATATTTAATATCAAATCAATCGACATGTTGCCAACATTGTTGTTTTTTTTTAAATTTCAAAACTATATATTTATGTTTTAATCTTGTCCCCCACCCAATGTGGCGCACGTGGCCTCTTAGCGGAGCACCTACACGTAATTTGTTTAAGGAAAACTGGTTTTAAGTCAGTTGTTCAAATTCTCTCTTTGGAGATGGTAAGAATAGAAAAATGTGATTAGGGAAACAATAGTAGTTAGCTAATCTCTCTCTTTGTTGGCTATGAAAACGAATAGGATGGGTTGTGTGAGAGAAGGAATGAAAACATCAATGGTATCCATTCCTTTGGATACTAAATTATAAAAAGATTAAAAAGTCAATGTATGAATAAAAAAAGGTGCCCTTCTGTTACGAGAGCGACAATATCAATAGATATCACTATCGTTCAGAATTTCATTTGAAATATCATTCTTTTTAAATCGACAAATCACTAATCTAAGCAATCTTATGATTCATTTCTGGTTTCAGGAAACGTATAATGATTCAGTTATAAATGTGAAGTAAAAATAACTGCTAAATATGAAACGATGGCGTTTAATTATGACTCATACGTTTACGTGCATAGGCTATAAACAATTTACCTTGTAGAGAAGTTGATAAACAGATTATTTATAAGATGCAGCGCCAGGGTCGCAGGCAGCCCCTATCATCATTTTATATAACTAATAAATATCAAGATTATTTTCGTTATTCATATTATGTGCACGAATTACTCCAAGGTATAAAAAGCTTAAAATTTGAATGCACTCAAAATTTACCGTTCGGCGTCTTAAGAGGTAAAAATAATCCAATTTAGGTATGTCTAGCTTGTTCGAGTACAAACCAGAATAATCACGTGGGCAATATGGTCGAGAAATTACGTAGTATATTACAATAATAGAATGTGCGAATGGTGCAAGCTTTAACGATAAGCCTTATATTATTTTATACTGGCTTCTTAGTAGATACTCATATATACACTCACGATATCTGGTGGATGAAAGTGCCTAAAAGGAATTAAAAGTTAATACATTTTAATTTGGCTTAACCTTGCGTTTCCCAATTAAATTTAATGGTGGAGCCCTTCTGTATTTTGTAAAGTGACTTTAATCAGTCATGGAAAAACTGTTGAAATTTTTGTATCATAAAAAATTTGTACAAATCCTGCATGAAATACGCGAACACTAACAAAAATTAGCGGAATATGAGGGTGGGGAAAAGTAGGCTTGAAAACGGATGACCCTGTACTCAATATTGGTACTTGTATACTTCTAGCACCATGTGTACTGGTTAATATACAGTGAAAAATAAATATCTATCGAGTGTCGTATCGGTAACTGGTACTGGACAATTAGTACAGCAGCATCTTCACTATGCTGCGCCACTGTATTGAACTAATATTTAATATTATTATTATCGGTACGTATTATTGTGGTGTGATTTTTAACATCCGTATCTTCGCGGTCACAAAAACCACCAATAGAGTAAGACGAGTTCTCGGGCAGCCATCACTGCGATGAAAATAAATGCGTACTTCCACTACTTACAAACCACACAATGGTCTCAAGGAAGACGTAAATAAGTATCGGGTATGTTATAACTCTGTATATTATTTGAAAATAAGTGCACAGTTGTTTTTGATGCGAATCTCAAGACCAAAAAGGAGGAGAGTAATGCTTAAACTTCTGTGCTAGTGACATAAATGATCTCAATAGAATTGAAAACAATCTTTTTCTTTTTAGGTTCCACGGCTTGAATATATCGAGTTGTTTACAGTCGTTTTCAAATAAAACACCCTAATGAAAACAAAACAGAAAGTAGGTTTTTATAACTTTCGAATTCAATTATCTATGATATTACTACAGTCTGGTTCTAGGGCGGCCACATGTATGTATTTATATCAACAATCATTTTGCATAAATCACATAAAACATAGAGAATATACCTACCAATTGAGAAAAAAATAACAAAACTACCCGTCATTTTTAAGGCGTAAACTGTCAATTCTCGATGGAAAAGGATTATATTTTAAAAATAAAACATTATTTAATTTAAGACATCGACTGAGGGTGCTTGATGGAATTTCAATATCAAATTTGGATTATTGAGATTTTGTACACTTCCATGTATTTTGTCACTAACGACCCGGGTTTCGCCTTTCGGCATCTTTAGGCATTCGAGCACACGAATGCCTAAAGATGCCGAAAGGCGAAACCCGGGTCGTAAGTGAGAAAATACATGGAAGTTTACAAAATCTCATTAACCCAAAAAAACAATATTTGTTTGTACTTCTTTCACATGTTTATAATGATCAGCGGTTTCGCTCATCACGAGCATTATCAATTGATTAAAAAAATATTAGAATTATTAAAAAATTAAAGATTACAACAAAAAACTACTCCGATTCAGGGTTATTTCACACTAATTAAAGCTATATTTAAAAAAATAAAACAATTCATTTGTACTACGTCCACATATTTATAATGATCAGGACCGGTTGCGCTCATCACGAACATTATCAACTGCTCAGTTCATGCACGAGCATTATCAGTTGATAATACTCGTGATGGGCGAAACCAGTCCTGATCATTATAAATATGTGGACGTAGTAGAAATGGATTGTGTTTAATTTTTTAAAATATAATGTCTTTTCACCAAGAATTGACAGTTAACACCTTAAAAGTAATTAATATTATGTTAAATTTAACGAGTAAATTGAATTGATTAGTAAAAATACAAAGCTTTCTTTTATTTGACGTAATCAAACATGCTATCACGAATGTACGTATTTCAAATATGGCTGAGTTTTCATATCAAACCTCTCCCTAAATTGTTCATTTCAAAGTGAAACATAAAAGGTGTTGTATTTTTAATTTTAAGAAAAAAACAATCAAAATAATTAAATAATACTGTTTTCTTGTTGCCAAATTATTTGTAAAACAAAAAACAATTATAAATAATAAGCTCCCCTCAATTATGCAATACCCATCCTCACACTTGACAAAGTAACTATTAAGTATATCATACATTTGGCCAAATTTTCCCGTGATATTATCGGACTTACAAATTTATTTAAAAAAAAATTTTGCGACCTTCAGACTGCCGAGTCTCCCGCTTACCAGCATACAACTACTGTTATTCTATTAAATATTACTAATTAAATATTGTAAAATGGATTGAGAAGTGTTTTTCAAACGATACTAAATGTTGACGTAAACCTTTATTAGTTTAGTATCTTTTCCATTAATGTATTGCTTTATATTAATGGATTAAATAGATAAGCGAATTCATAAATTCACTTTTTCGGCTCGGGAAAACGGTGTACTAATATATAGGCGAATACATAGGCGTAGTGAAGTGTTGACAATTAATGACATCAAAACATTTCGTTTTCACGACTCAAACGGTGGGCTCACTAAAGTATTAATGACAAACAAAATTCGTGAAATAATAAATGATAAAATGAAGAGAAATTGCACGACGCAGTTTAGGTAAACCATATTAGAAATAATTGTGATAGCAACATATTATATTATTCGAAACTCCCGCTAAATATCGCATTTCGAAAACATGACATACCTGTTTTTTATGGTCCACTTTTCGAATAATCAATGATGATAATCAATATAATACATCTGTTTCAAATAATTGATGTTCTTCTAAACAAAATACATTGGAAAAATCAGCATTGGAAAAATCTATAAAAGTTTTTTGGACTCCACCGAATCGTGTTTATTTCTTAAGAGTAAAAAAAAGACTATCAGTATTAGGGGAGCTTGGGGGGAATTTATACAGCTGATTGTGTGATAGGAAATTAATTAAGCATATGCCCAGGGCCGGCTGGAGGATCTGCGGGGCTTCGGGTAATAGTTAAAAAGAAAGCAAAGTGCAACTGTATACACAATTGCACATATATTAATTAAAATTAAGTATTTTGAAATTGTGACAGGAATATGTCACTCAAAAACAGCAACGGTTTTCGTCTACAGTTTAAAAGTTTTGAAAAGGTAAAATATTATTTTTATATAAAAAAACAAGTGGCGGGGGGGCCTGTCTGATTCCCGTGGAACGGACATCTGAGCTGGTCCTATATTTAGGCTATTATTATAATATTCATTGTTAAATAGCTTTGAAATGCATTCGATAGTATCTAAAAACATGGTTTTTGTGACGTAACTAGAATTTTGGCCTCTCATAAGCCTAATATTTAAAATGTTCTTTTAGTAAGTAGAGTATGAAGGTAATTTCAAGACAGTTGAGAGCTTAGATTAAATACATTCAAATATATAAAACAGGTGTCAACGATTTTTCGAAAGGAATGGGCCCATTGCAGATTGTACATGATGCTATCAAACGTTCATTGTCATAATAATATATAAACATCATGAAGATGTGAAGATGTATAGTCTATAGTATGTCCAAGATGCAGTGAAACCCCGATTTAACGTGGACAAAATAAATGTTTTCTCGCTATTTGAGTGCAATTTCTGCAGTCCCGTTTCATTTAATACCCATTTAACGTTTTAGTTTCTCGCTTTGATGACGTATGAATCAAAAATTTGAATAAAAAGAGTTTTAAATATAACAAAACAAAATTGAAGCCATTTTACTAGCTTTGATGAAAAATATCAACCCAAATCTACGTTCTCTCTCTAATTACATTTTGTTCAATCGTAAAGAGTTTTAAGTATTATATAATTTAAAACATCGACTGAGGGTGTATGCCAAACCAATTTGTATGAGTTTTTAAAGAAAAAATATCAACCCAAATCTACGTTCTCTCTCTAATTACATTTTGTTCGTTGTTCCCTTCAAAAACGTAAGTTAAGTTTCATTGTGTTATATAATTTAAAACATCGACTGAGGGTGCTTGATGAAATTTCAATATCAATATTGAAGTATACCATTCCAACTGCTGGACTCTCCGAAGGTTCGTCAGGGATATTATGATGCTTTCTATTTGGGTTCCAGTATATGAGAATTTTTGATATAATTACCCTAGTTAAAGTCTAACTGATTCGTGATTTAATTAACACTATACAATATTTGTCGTAACATTGATCATTCTGTGACAATATGTACTTACTATATATTTTCAATCACTTTTAACGTGTTAATTGTCAACTCTTGGTGGTTAAGACATTATGTTTTGAAAATAAAACGCAATTTGTTTTATACTACTACTGCTACATGTTTATAATGATCAGGACCGGTTTCGCTTTAAAAGTTGATAATTATTGCGATGAACGAAACAGGTCTTGATCATTACGAACATGTGCAAGTATTACAAAACAAATTATGTTTTATTTTTAAAAACATTTTCAATTCACAGGAAATAACAAATATGTTTATATACGCGAGAAGACATATCCGAATATTTCTGTAATATATTATATATATATAGGAACCTATACCTAATACACACAACGTGCCCGTGCTCTAATAACTATTTATTTTTATCATTATTCTAAGATTGGACCACGATGGCATTGAAAAACAAAAATATAGCAAAAGTACAGTCTAATTAGAATCGAATTGGTTCATTCGATTCAAACTAACCATTTCCTTGTATTTCGTATAAAATCAAATACAAAAACTTTAAAAGAAAATCAAAAAATCGAACTAGTAAGCTGTTTCACGGCTTTAATTTGCATTTGATTCAGGTTTGCTAAATTGTGAAATGTATGGAAATGTAAAAATACCGCATTGTTACAAAATTTATTGCATTATAGCTTTTATATCCAGGTACATAATACATTTTATGGCAATTTCTATCGATCATCTAAGGTTCTAAATTTTAAATATTAAGGTTTACAAGGCACAAAGAATACAGAAAAATTCTATTCGTTGAATATTTCAAAGGTTGTTGTGTTTTTTATTATCTTTGGAGGGTTCACGATTCAATCGAAGGCCAAAACTAAAAACATTCACGCTGCGTTCTATTAAGACTTTTCATGCACGCTTGGCCTTTTACACGAAACGTATATACGCTTAAATAATAATAATCAAAACGAAGACCTTACCTCTTCCTTTTTCCGTTTGAAAATTATGTTAATTTAATCACAAAACTGTAAGTCAACAACACCAGATCCAATTTAGTATTTCGGCAACGAAAGATTATTTTCAGAAAATATTACTATTGAAAATAACCATATCCCCAATGCACTTTTCTTGTGTAGAAATACTTTCAAATACACTATAGTTTTCTTTGTCTATTGTATAGTTTAGTTTGTTGAACACAACACTGCATCGTCGCGGAGAATGGACGACTGTCATTGAAAAGAATCGTACACACCGCAGCAGCGACAGATCCGCAAGTCGAATGTGACTCAGTGTTGGTGTTCGTTGGTAGTTGAACACAAAAGCAGTTCTCCCACCAGCCAGTTTATTCATTTTTTGTTATTTCTCTCGTCTCGGCGGCTGCCATTCTGCCAATACGTCTCTCGAATCGTAATACAGAGCTAGTTGGAGTTGGTAAACTGCCTCGCCGACGTCCGACACTATTCCGGTTAATGCACGGCAGTGGCGCAACATTTCCAAAGATGCATTTATCTCTTGAATCGAATAATTTTAACTGGCGACTCAAAATCATGTAAACTCTACCAGTTGTCCTACTAAAAAGATAACGAATATTCTTATAGAAATAAAACGAAAGTGTTAATTCATTTTACACGTAAAGTAAAAATTGGTACTTCGTCTTTTGTGCCAGGCAGTAAACCGAGAAACAGTCATCGCTGGACCTCGTCGTCCATATAGAAAGTTACTTGACCGATTTAAAAAATATGAAAAGAATCATATCTAACCATATTCATACGTACTCGAACATCCAGTTCAAGTCGTCAGTTAAGCAATATTTATAGTCTTAAGCATGTGTGAGATATTAGAAAAAGTATTCGGAGAGATGCGCGATGAAGAAACTACAGTAAGATTTTACAATCGCACAATACAATTCCGCGATAGGTACTTATAATAATGAAATAATGACACCTTATTGTTATTAAAATTACATCAATTTTGACTCGCACGTGCCCATAGGTAGAAGAGACAGGCAGGATTCAGGCTGGCCTGGGGCATCTGTAGCAGGTGCCCAAGCCAGGTCCATCGTCACTTTTTTATTTTGGACGTTATTAGAGGCAGGTTTATTAAGTATAATTATACTTTAAATATCTATCAGAAAAAGTCAGAGAAAACGAACTTTTTGGTACATTTCAGAAATCTTTAAATTGAAAATTTCTCATCGATCAATAAATAAAGCCAATCTTTTCCTACGATTTTTCTTAGACATCAAATCTTATGTCGCAAAGCAGTTATAAACATATCTGAAAAATAGGTGTCAACTCTTTGATAGACAGGTTTGAAAATGCAATAGTGTAAACAAATACTCTTGCAATGAAAAAAAATCGACAGTTAATAAGATTTAGGTGACGGTAAATGATTTCGCTAAGCTGAAAAAAAAGCGACTACCAACCTGTATCCTCTTAACTGGATATTAAGGTTTTACACAAATAAGAAAAAACATGTTTTCTTCTGCACCCCGTTTATTTTTAGTGGCAAGTACGACGCTGCTGGCAAACAAAAGAAATGGCATTCGCGACTGAAGATTCTGAATGCATGCAGACAGGGCGTTTGGAAACAAAACATCCTCCTCTTATTTAATTAGTTCAATAAAAAAAACTAACAAGTTATAAATAATGTAAACGTAATCATAGAAAGGACTTAAATAGATCAACGAAAAGAAGAAATTCTCCCGGAGTGCTTAGTTATGAGTTCAAAAGACATGGTAAGAACTCGAAGACAAACCAAGTAAAAACAAAATGTCTCATAGGTATTGCCAATAAACAATATTGATAATGCTCATTGTTTTGACTCGATCTCTTATCATTTTAGAAAACGTTTTTACAGCAGCCACAAACAACTGTTTACACATTAAATACACAATGAATTATTCCCAAATATTACTGAGAATAATCATTATGGAAAGATATTTCAAAAGATTGATTTGTTAAATTATGACGGCTTAATAAAATTCTTCGGTGTAAAAAAGATACTGTTTTGTAATGAAACATATTTTGTTGTGATGTATGAAAACTGACCAGTTGATAATGTTTCCGATCAGTGAAACCGGCCCTGATCATAAACCTGTGGAAGTAGTACAAAACAAACTATGTTTTATTTTAAAAATATAATGCCTTTCCACCAAGAATTGACAGTTAACACATTAAAAGTGATTAAAAAAGATACGTTGTACGATGTACGTCTTCAGTGACGATATGCAATTACCATGATCTATTGACGATTTTTATGGACACGGCTATTGTAACCCCCATGAGGCAAAATGTTGTTACGCGTTATATTGAGTTGATCCAGTAGGTCCTGATTTCCCCTAGGATTTGAAAATATTTTTCTCCATCACTTCTTCTCGCCAAACGTAATACAAGAGGGCTTCGTATATTATTTACTTGTTTTATGACTTGGAATGAAATGATCACCGTTCTATTACTTAAGTTATCTCAAATACGGTCAAAATATTCTGGTTTTGATTTGAAGTTTTCATTGATTTTTGGTGCTGAAATCACAGGTGACTCGTTTCCGTGTATTTGATAATGTTACAAAGAGTCGTTTGCCTCAAGAGTTTTGTAGGCTCCCAAACCCCAAACATTTCTGTGCACAACGCAGGGTTTTTGTGTACAGTAAACTTGATTTTATTTTTACTGTAATCTAATATTTACTTTTAATCAATATATTAATCAGGGGTTGAACTTATGATAGGAAATATAAAAGATATAATTTAAGACATCGACTGAGGGTGCTTGATGGAGTTTCAATATCAAATTTGAATTATTGAGATATTGTACACTTCTATGTATTTTGTCACTAACGACCCGGGTTTCGCCTTTCGGCTTCTTCAGGCACTCGAGCGCACGAATGGGCTCGAATTGACAAACAGTAAACAGTGTCTAACGTTTATATAGAAGATACAAATACGACAAATATTATTTACGAGATAAAATATTATAAGTCTAGGATCCACTCTGATACCTGAGTTAAAATTTCGAGAATCGCCTTAATCCTTGTTGTGTAAACAAATGCATTAACAGAGTGGCGAACTGCCGCTTTCCAACTAATATCAGAATTACCAGTGATTTTACAATTATAATAGTATTGTGGGTTTCGACGGGATGCAATTCGACGAAAGGATAAATATATAGAATCATTTCACATTTAGTGGGTTATGTTAGGTGACCATGAAATGAATTTATTAATATGGGAATATTATATCTATAATTTTTTTTTACGAAATCATTCACGTATAGAATACAGCAACGGGGAGCTTGGAAGGTTCAGCTGTTCGTTCAGAATTGGTAAGGGATTTAACTGGGCTCTATTAGATTTCCAAAATTTCTTGATAAAATTATTTTATGATTCCCCATGTTTCGATGCAACATTTTACTCCATCATCCGCATTGAACGTATGGTTCTCCAATAACAAGTGATTTGCGAATGTCGAAGTAACTTTTTTTAATCTAAAAGCAGCTAAATGTTCTGATACTCTTATATCTAATGTAAGTGTGGTTTTACCCACATATAAATGTTGGCAATCATTGCATTGTAATTTATAAATGCCAGATTTGTTCTCAAAATGGATTCTATCTTTATTGTTAATAAGTAATTTGCCTAACGAATTTTTGCAATAGAAAGCCGGTTTAACACTATCAGCGAGTTGTTTTGTAAATTTAAAGCTTGTACAATCTAAATAACTAATTCTGCGCCAGTTCCTAGGTTGGTCTAAAGACAAGTTGCCGAAATATAGCATCTTTTCTGCTACTTTAATTTGTTTTTTTGATACAAGACTATCTCTATAAGAGACGCCTCATAGCCATTATTAATGGCAATTTGTTTAATAATGCTTAGTTCGGTTTCAAAATTAGATTTACTTAGAGAATCTGTGAACCTGAGAATGGAAAGCAGCCAATTTATATGAGAGGATGCATTAAATTATTGTGTATGACGGCATCCAATATGTCGGTTTGCGGAATATTTTAAATTCATGAATAGAGTTTTTAATATCAATATTAAGGTCAAGGACATTTATATTCTTGCTCCCTACTTCTAAAGTGAATTGAATTTTATCATCTAACGAGTTAAGAAAATTAAGAAGGTTAGAGATTTGTCGCAACGCAAACGTCTTATATATTAAGTAATTCTGTAGTAATGACGGGATTAACTCTACGCATATTAAGGGTATAAATATAAAAGAAGCTTTAATGTAGATAGATGTGAGATTATGTGGTAGACGTCGCGATTTGTTCAATTCCCTAAAAACACTGAAAAATTTATAATACAAGGAAACAATCCTTATATTATATCCCCTCAGAATGTGGTGCAAATGGATTTCAATCCCAGTAGGAACACTTTCGTAAACTGATTTAAACTCTCTCCAAAATACAGAGATTGACATGTATTATATATTGATCCACAATTGGGAGCAGATATGGCTTAAATAATACCTTAATCAACCGAGACGTTTTCAAAATTCTAGATCTCGATTTTATCTATTACATAAGACTTCATCACTTTTAAGGTGTTAACTGTCAATTCTTGGTGGAAAGACATTATATTTTAAAAAATAAAACACAATTCATTTGTACTACTTCCACATATTTATAATGATGTACATATGAATTCTGTTTTATTTTTTAAAACATAAGATTTACATGTCATTTTAATTAATTATGATTCTTGTTATTAGATGTAACAGTCAATGAAGATTCAACAGTTTACAACTAAATGTAAAAAGGTGGAAGAAAATTTCTGTTATGAAGACGTTTTATAATTATTGTAACTCCATGTCGAAACAGTTTGTTAAATTCTTAACACTTACCCTTTAAATTTGGCACGGTTTCATTATGTTTTTAAATTATAAGATACATGTGCAAGTGACTCACAATAGCACACGTCATATCAGATAGCCTGAACTTCTGAAGGACTAGTTACAGGCATAAACTTGTTCAGCTAAAACAGGTATGGAATCAATTTTATCACTTCTCATTTAGGTATTTTTTAAATTAAAAATTCATGATAAATACTAATCTGTATTATTATTTAAAATTTGGGCCACGCCTGATAATCTTCAAATGAAATTATTCTCACAGTTACGAGTTAAGGACATTATGATTAGTTTTAATGAAAACAAATTCCAATAAAATTACACAATTCCTAAATAATGGACTTTTCAGACATCCATACCATCAAACACTAATCCATAAATCGATTCAAAAATCAATCGATAAATGTGTCCATCCTGGGATTCGAACCTGTTAACACCACAACATGAACAACCCGGTTAAAAGCTCAGCAAAGTTCTCTCCTACCCATCCGATGCTAACAGGGTGTTAGCGGGAGACTATTTAAGTCCTGTCTATGTCTCATCATTATATCCTTACTCTATCCAAAAAAGAGAGATTTTAGTGACTGAACAACCGGATCTCTTAAAAAAATTAAAAAGATGCCTTCGTTGGGAATCTATATGCTCCACATAATAAGCAGAAAGACCAAGAAAAATATAAACCAGCTCATATATTCCACCTACACATTTCATCTCAGCCTCTCTGTGGTCTGGTGGTGATTTTTTTTCTACGAGTGTCATGTGATTTAAAAGTATACAACACCTTAGCATACTTTTTTTGTTCAATTTATATCTTTAATCAGGCAAAGAAGTAGGTATATAAATGTGTCATCAGAGCTCTTGAAAGTACTATTATTCAATAACAATGTAAGTAGAGTGTAAATATGACCAAATTATTGAGTTTCACTATTTTATTAGGATAATAATTAAATGCTACTCTTTTCTTGCTTGTCAATCAATTCCGTTTCTCCTTTTTCAGGATATCTTAAAATGATATGAAGAATGAATGAAATTAAGAAGACGTTTACAATAACTTTTTCAATATTTTATTTTTCACTTCAACAATACAAACATGGTACAGGAAATCAGTCAAAAGAAATGTGAACATTCTCATCAACCAAAGAAAACATTATTGTAAAATGCTACAATAGTACGCGTGATGTGTTCAAGGCAACAAAAAAAAAAATGCCCAAACGTACACAATATGACCATAAATAGGTAGTACTGTTCTTATATTACAATCAAAATAGACTATTTTCTTTACAATCAAAATTCTATAATGCTTCCACTTGAAATTGCACCATAAAAATTATAGCTATGGATAGCTATTCCCCCCATTTGCGAAAATGAAACGGAGGGGTTTCCGACAATCTCAGCATGATAGAACATTCAAATATTAAATATATAATAGTACTGTACCGACGCTAGTATAAAAGTGAGAAATCGAACGTGTGTAAATTTGTTTTGTAATAAAAAAGATGGTTGACACGGCACAAACACACAGTGGATAAACATAAAAGTTGGAATATGTAAATGTCCCGACACATTATAGACTGCACACTCCTACCGACAGCACTCCACATGCACACAATTCATAACTTAAGTCTTTTGAGATCTCAACGATACTCGACACTCGCTTATAGCTCATCATGCTCATCGGTGTCCTGAAAAAATACAAAGAAAACATGTACAAGAATTGCAATAACAAACAATACATCTCATCATCAGGATAAAAGGGGATAATATATGTGATGACTGAGCTTTGCATGTATTTAAGCCAAATCTTTGTATCGCAATGTTGTCAACACACTGAAGGTATTTTATTAAATTTGCTAGCTAAGAAAAAAATATTTATATACATATTTGGTACTTGTTGTGGTACTCTGGTAATCATTATATTTTATATTATGGAGACAGCAGAATCCATTTGCATCAATGGAGTTAAAAATAAAATTTTATTACAACGGAAGCAAGCAATAACGATTTCCTCAATTTAGGCAATAATTTGATCTATATAGTACCCATCACATGCAAATAATTTCACAATAAATTGAAAGTTAGTTTTAGTCAATGAAGAAACACATAATAGAAAAAAATATATATATTTACATCTGATGTGGGCAGGCTATTGAAGTCTTCGCTTTCTTCATCGTCGAGATCTTCATCATCGTCGGCGGGTTGTGATTCACCATTATCTTTTTCTGACTCCGCATCTGCGGCACGTTCCGCTGCGTCTTGTTCTTCTTTCATTTTTTTCTCTCCTTCCTGAAAGTCATGAGTTGAGTTACATAATTTATTAATCGTAGCTTTGAATGAAAACAAACTGATTTCCAAAGCAATTTAATCAATGCGAAAAACTTGATATTGCGTAATAATGTTAAGCAATCATAAAATTTTGTCAGTATATTTGATATGCCAAGTCAATATTAAAAAGTTTCCACACTGATATTATTGAATCAATTGTTTTAATGCAGTGAAGCAGAAGATGTACTACATACCTGAGTGATTTTAACCTGTTCTCCGACAGCTTTAGCTGCCTCCAAATCGTCGGTGATGAGGAAGTTGTCGAAAATGGTACCAGCTTTCACTTGCCACAGATCTAAGCCTACAGCGCAGATCTCTTTGCGTTTGTACAGCTTATCGTCTGGCACGTATTCAGGATTGTCAACTTCCGGGTGCACCCATGATCCTTTGTAGGCAGGGTTATCAATCTAAAAGACAAACAAGAAAACTAATCACGAATTGTCCATTCAAATTTGTTGGAGGAATACACCGATTTTGAATATTTTGCAGATCAACTGCAGTAATTATATAGTGGATTCAAATAAAATAAATGCAAATGTAAATTATTTGATCACCTGCTTGGGACTCCATTCTCCTTTGTATTCTGGGTTATCGATCATTGGCGGTTCCCATTCTCCGTCCATCTCATCGTCCCAATCTTCAGGTTTGACTGCATCGGGGTCTGGAATGTGTTCTGGTTTGTCCCAATTTTCAGGCTTTGTGTCATCAGGGTCGGGGATGGTAGGCTTATCATCCCAGTCTTCAGGTTTCTTCGCTTCGGGATCCTAATAATAAAAATTATGATTACATCACAATTAGTGAAAATATATTAAACATATTAATAAATTACCAAATTTGAAGTAAAATGAACCCTTCAGAATTCAACGACACCACACTGGTGATATCAAATTTTTCCTTGAAGTTTTGCCGCCACGGGGGTAAGTCAAAATTGTGTGTAGGTTAGTTTTCTCAATTTTTACACCTTTACAAAGTGTATCAACCCTTACTTAATAATTCTACGAGTGGCGAGTGATTCCACATAGTCAAGAATATGAAATCTTTCATTTAAATTTTTACTGTTAATATTAATCCCAGGAGAAATGACTGTTAAATGATTGTATTTAAAGAGTATTTCAAATACAGGTATATCAAAAATGATTATATAAAAATAAAAACCTGTTGCATTGTCACAACAGCTTCTGTCGAGTTTTTAAGAATCCTCAAATAAGATTATCAAAAACAATTATGACTAATTTAATTATAGAAAAAAAAACAAAAATAAATTTCACAAGTCACAAACAGTAAACACCCAAATAACAATAAAACAATGTGCCCTAAAAATAGCGCCTAGGTGATATTTGATGTGCAAAAAATTCTTCCTAAACTATAACAACTTCATCAGTGGTTTTGATAAATAAATGTGTATGAATATTTCATAGAATAAGTCTTTCAAAATCTATTGACATTAAAACATTTGAAAGTGACACTGGTGTGTCTTCAGCAGAAGATTTTTAAATAATTATTATTTGTTAAATGTTGAAGCTTTAGAATAATACCTATTGCTTATTTTATTTTGAAATAGGTACTTGAATTGAAGATCTTTAGACATAATATTGCTATTATCATTTAAACATTAAAATTTGCTAATGGGTTTAGCAATATTTGCAGAGTATAAATTTAGCAAGTTGTTTGGTAGCATACCTATTATAATTAGAACTGCAACAATAACCAAATAACTAATTATTTCACTGCAAAACACGATTCCAAAAGAAATTATTCAGTAATGATACTAACTTGGTATTAAACTACCTAAGGGTAATACATTATATTGAATGAAAGACCATGAAACAATAATACTGATCGTAGATTTGTTGGTGGTTACGAAGGTAGAAATTTATATTGGATTTTAAACGAGTATTTAAGGCATTTGATAATATGGTGGATCAATTAGTTTTATAAAAAAGATTTAGTACATTTACGACAAAAGAATGGATAGTTACGAGTGAAAGCAAGTGGTGGCAATGAATATAAACGAACAAACCTTGATTTTCTTTGGCTGTAAGAAGTCCCAGTCAGCTTCCAAAGTGCCGGATTCGACCTTCTCATTATCGATGAGAACTTCATAAGTGTTATCAGATTTGACAACCAAAGTGTAGAGATGGGTGAATACATCATCTTTACATCTGATGTCCTTGTTGATCAGTAAGTTCTTTCCTTTGTAGCTGAAGATGACATGGACCTTCTTGGTTCCGGGTCCGCATATGTCAGGGCCGAACATGATTTCATAAGGAGACTCTCCGTGCATGTCCTTCTGGTCGAGTTTGCAGTCGAACACCTTCAAGTAACCGCCGCCGCAATCGATGTCTTGCTCGTGCTTCACGGAGAACTGGATGACCATGTCCTTTCCGCTGTTTGAGAAAGGTTTGAACTTCCTCGAAAGGGCGTAGAATCTGGCATCTTGGGAGGTCTTCAAACCTGTCAAAATTCATAGTAAACATTGAGTGACAGTTATATTAAAGGTTTCTGACTAATAGCATTACTATGGCAAGACAGACGATTGAGCTGAATAAGTTGATTCCTTACCTTTGTCGGCTTCCTCGTCATTGTAGAACTTGCCTGGAGTGAGAACTAACTTTCCGAATTCTTTTCCGGGATGTTCACTGTATACCCAGTTCTTTTCCCACGAATCTGCAACAAACACACGTATGATAAACTGAGTTTAAATATACTTTCGATGTGTTGCTAATATTCAATATCGATCATCGAAGACGAGGCGGTTGCCGGTCGAAAGTATTCGGCACAGGAAAAGAAAAGTAATACACTATTGAAAGCTATGAGTGAAACCTTACCGTCTACGAAGTTTTCTTCGAAATATTTTTCAGAATTTACACTACAAATTGTCACTAAAGTGACAAACGCAAAGAATAACCCCTTCATCTTGAGTCGCACCGTCTAGGCAGTTAGACAGACAAGCCACGAATGGTTTTATACGTATACGGTGTGACAAACGATATCACATTAAAATACTACGACACTCTTGCTCTTTCAAAACGTCCAGCTTATGAAGGAAAGTGCTAGACAGAGTCAAAAACGTACGCTGGTTTTCGAATGTCGAAATTTTGTTCTATTCTTTTCACAGACCTACGTAACCCGTAATTTGTACGACATAGTACTTGTGAGAAAGAGACAAACTAGTAAACAGCAAGTGTGGGCAGAATTACGAAACCTCGAGACAGATGGAGTGCTTCTATTGGTTAGCGTTGTACCAATCACCGATCTACACCACACTAGGCCCATTCAATACGTCACCTCTACGAAAGCCGCGTATGTAAAAATATTTCCCTCGTTTGATTAGTTTCCTGCGTGGACATTTTTTATTTGTGCAATAAATTAATGGATATATATGAATTAAATTTTCTCTATTATCAGAATATGAACTTCAAACAGATAACGGAAGACAATCGCCATTTCAAAAACCATGTCATAAGCATTATTGTTTGGGTTCTTTCTTCGTATTATAATGAAATCAATATTAAATAAATAATTTCACGCCTTCACTATTTATTTAAAATTACAGGATACAACTTCATTAGTTGTTTTTAGAAAGAGAAATTGAGCCCGGGCGTGATTATGTTATTGCTAATGACATCAACAACTAATATTGTTGCCTGAGGGTAATTATTATAAAACTTTCATTTTCACAAAATCATCTAGATAGTAAGAAGTATAGCTGTACTCGCAAGTTTAAAAAAAGGGATAAGAGCTTCTATTTGTAAAATTAGAAATCGATTACATTATGTACCAGTGGTCGGCAACCAGGCGCTCCCAGGCACTTGGGTATATAGGTATTTTAGGTGCTTCTAGCAGATGGTATTTTTTTTCACTAGTCAAGCTATATGGCTATTCTGCTCGAGTACGAAGAAGAGCGTACACATAGTCTTAGTAGTGTAGGGATACACTCCTCATGGAAGTCCTCTATCATCTAATTATTTCAAATCAGCTTATGATCTGCGACGCCAAGTGTATTTTTTAAGTATGTACTCAAAGTTGAATAAAATACGTAAATTCAATTGAATATGTTTTGATTAAATTAGTGTAATTTGATATTAATACTTTAGTTTTTAAGAAAATGTTCCAATAACATTTACGTACATTTTTAATATTTATTAGAATAAAAGTATGCCTTTAACATTTTTTGGCGTCTGGTCTACTTGTATCCTGTTTATAATATTATATGGCCAAGTACTGAAAAATTTTTCTTTTTTAAATTTCATAAATGAATTGAATTATTGGGCCTTTATTGGACTTTGTTTTTAGATTCATAAGAATATTTTAACACATTATTTGGGTCGTAATGATAAAACTGATGCAATTATATTTTTTGTATTAAGATTAAACAAATAATGTCTTCTAATTAATTAGTCTTCATTTTTCGGTGTTATTTTTATTATTGCATAGTCTTTAGATAGAGGGAGTGGCAATACAACCTTGGCAAGAAAGACAATACGTATGCAGTTAGCACTGAGCGCTAAATTTCATACTCCTTTCTTTTTCTCTGTTGGCGCTACACTTCAGGATGAACCTGGGCCGCTTCAATTATTTTCCTCCACTCTGTCCTCTGTCAATCCTTAGCAACCGTAGGTCTTGCGAAACCCTGTCTATCTAGCAGTTAAGGTCTACCAACCTTCCCTTAGGAATAGAAGATGTGAGGCGTTTCAACTCATCCATACGCGATATAATTATGTCCTGCCCGGCGTAGGTTTTTTGTTTTAACAAATTTGACAATGTTTGGCTCACAGTAGAAGTTATTAAGTTTATGGTTGTGCCAACGCCACCAAATACCATCTTCGCTGACAGGGCCAAAAATCTTTAGCTCAAATAGTAGCTTCTGAGAGTCCTCCAGAACTGGTTTTACTTTACGAAATTTACTTTTCGTGAGATTCGGTACCAAAATATAATTAAAATATTGTCTACATCTATTGCTTGATAAAAGTCTAAAACATATTTTTAAGGAACCTGACTTTACCACTAAGGCTAGATCTCTCCACCTTCCAGCTTACAATGCCGTTTCACATGGATTAGTCAGTTACCCATGAATAAAATCATTACATTAACAAACTTGAGACTTTTAAACATATAGCTCTCAATAAGTTTCAATAGATCGGTGATACAATTACTTTTTAAAGTACAATTAAAGCTCTAGGCAGCTTATTTACCTTAATGTACGCCAAGAAAACTGCTTCTATGAAACAATTAACTGAGGATCAAACTTTATCACAGTAAAAATGAATAATATAAAACAACAAAATATATCAATAAAAACACATAATCGGGTAAAATAATTTATTGATTCTTTAGTTTTCTTCAGTAAAATGTTCATTGAAATCATAATTATCTCCGTCTTCATTATTTTCCATCAGATTTACGCTTTCTAAAACACCGACCAAGGAGTTGGCCTTCTTTTCAAATCGAGCTTTGTCTTTCCTGATTTTTTTCAAATCCTGCTTCTTGCGTTTGTTGATTTGGGTGTTGCCCTCCAATTCCATTTCTTGGTCAGGTTTTCGCTTTCGATTTCCATCCAGACCCTTCCTGAGTCTACCTTTCGCTGAAGCGATGTTAACTGACGATGAAATAAGACCATTCGAATCAGCACCGTCTACAGCCATATCGTCATCACCGACAGCATTCACAGGGCCTGTGCTCGTCATCTGAATAAAACAATATTGATTATAATCTTTAATGAAAAAAAATAAACAGTGGTATTCCACAATATATAAAAGCAAGTAAAAAAAAACTATCAAGCAGGTTTGGAGATAAATAATTAAACTACTCATTATTCACCACAACAAATAGCAGTTGCAGCATGCATTTTAGATTATTTAATTTTTTTCATAAGATTTTTGAAAAAACAGTATATTACAGTAATAGAAGATGAATGGATTTGTCAAATCGAAAAAGAGGATCATAAGAAAGAAAGACGTGAAAACGATGGCGCTCCTTATATGATTATCATTATTTTCAATAAGACAATATACTATAGCAAATAATACTTATGTACCTGAGCTGCAGACTCAGTAAAATCATTTTTATTGAGAGAGCTCAAAGTGGTAGTTTCCATTGCTTCAAAACTGTCAATATCAAATTCCTTTGCAATTTCTGATACAATTTTTGCATCCAAATGAATGCTCTGCGCATTCAAATCTTCGGGCGGTAAAGTGTAATATTTAACTTTTCCAATGTTCCAATCCTGAAGGAGCTGCCTCGCAGAAGCTATTTGATCTGGTACTCCTCCCTTTTTGAAGCGACCCATCCTTGATGCCAATTGCGCGAAAAAGTCCTGTAAACATATTTTATTCAGTTTCAATATTTTACAAATTTCAAAACAAAATCAAACGATAGCCTTGTGAAATAGTGAATAAGATTAAAAATACCTGATAAGGAAATGTCATTAAATAACTATAGATTTGAAAGTTACCTGTGGAGAGTCGAAATCATGCAGATTGTATATTTCCATGAGCGTAGTCTTATTGGCTCTTTGCAAAATGGCTGACGCTGGAGTGACAGGGTCCTTCAGGCTTCCGACCTTCAGTGCATTTTTCAAGACAACGGAGTTGTCACTTTCATTAGAATTACCAGCGAAAACAATTCCAGGACTATCTAATAATTTGATTTTCGAATCCAGCTGAATAACTTGCATTTGTCTAGAACACCAAATTTAAACATTGTATTGGTAAAGCATATTTTTTAATCAAAGATTGCATTCCATACAATTTCAACAACAGAATATTTGATGTTTTTCTAAATTTTTTTTTGAATTTATTTCACACATTCGAATTACAGACTGTCCTTGACTTGCAAGCAAGATACATTACGTTCCTGAACTTTGGTTGAAAGTTAAATTTCATACAAAGCAGTATTCCGATTACAAAACATTATGGGCAAATTATTCATTTCAGAAATTAAATGTACCTATGTGTCTTTTTATACAAATAAATATTCAAATTCGAAAATGTTGAATTTCTTCATTTTTGGCTCTTATTTATGAGAGCCAAAAATCAATTAGAAATAATGATGATAATTAAGAGAATGATAAAAGATGACAAAACAATCTACCATAACCGTGCGGCGACACTCCTCAAAGGGTTGAAAGTAAGCTGAATAATATTTTACTGCAATGGCACATTATTATTTCAGTACAGTGTCTTATTTCAAGTGAAATATTTAACAGACTTTATTCATTTGTGTGTGACTTATTGCATTATATTTATCATTATTGCCGGTAACAAAAACCATTGGATGAGTTTCAAGTAAGTGTTATTATATAAACATTGAATAAATGCTATGTAAAAACCAGGACTACGGAGTTATAAAAGAACGTGACTCCAACTCCAGCACTGGATCCACAATCTGACCGTGACTTTGAGTTTTCTTTACGATTTTCTACAATTCCAAGTTTTAACGTTCATGGCCCTTACTAAGAAAAAAATAAATAAGCCAGCATGGTCATTATCCGAATCCGCCACAACACATAATAAATTATGCCAGAGCGTGTTTCTCCAACATGCCATGACAACAAACCTCGAGGGTGGGGTACATGTTTGTGGTATTGGAAAAAAACCCTTCATTGTGCATAACATGTGATGTTTTCTTTTGCCTAATCAGTTAAAAATTAATTAAAATTTTTGGTGCTTAGCTTATAATATATTACTGTATTTTCATTATTAAAAATAATTTGTGGTTAATAATAAGATGGGAGTGAACTGGAATAAAAAATGCGAATTCCGTGTACACAATCACTAAGGGAATGCACTAAAAACTCTGAAATAAAGATCATCATTGCACACTGCACTTTAAGAAGGGATTGCACTTGAAGTGTCACAATATTGAATCTATAGCTGCATCGATATATCTATATTGATGTAATTTGAAACCAATTTGCTATAGACAAAATGGTGGCTGGCTCAAAATGGAACATTTCATGTGCCGGAATGCTTGATATTGCATATAAAAATAATCAATGGCTAAAAACTATATGTAAATTTTGGTTCATTACGAGGCGGAGCACTATTCTCCCCAGATTTAACAAACCAGAGCCACTGGTGAACTGTGGTTAAATTCAAACCCTAGTTGCGACTGCATATATTTTTATGGGTCAGCACAATCTTTATACATTTGTAGTGCCCATACAAACCAGAATGTTATATTTAAAAGATGTATTTATTATATCATTTTTAGGGTCGGTCCGGCAGCAGTGTTTACTCTCGGGCATTCTTCCTATTCTCGCATCATTCTTATCCAAAAAATGTGGCATATAGAATTCAATTAGGACTCTATCAGTCCAACCTTAGTGTCATCCTAATATTATTGTCCTTTTTTAAAAAAAAGGGTTGTGCGACTGAGTTCTCGTAAAGCAATTTGGGTTGAGATGCTCCATTAGGAAGCCATATTCTTGAATATAACAATGAGACTTACTTTGTTATTCCAGGAGTACTGCCCACGTTGCACGCTCTGGACCTTTTCAAGCTGTTGATAATAGAGCTCTTTCCAACGTTAGGAAGGCCTACTACGCCAACTGTTATGGAAGTCTTGATGCCTTTATTGCGACAGTAATTTCCCAATAGTGACATTAACAGTTCAGCACCGACACATGAAGATCCTTTAAGAAAATTTTGCGTTCATATAAAAGTACCACTTAAATGTCAGTCGAAGGTAATAAAGCGATTACATAGTATTGAAACTCAGTAAAATTCTCTATGATCAAAATGCACTTCACGATGTTTTTTCGAAAGCTTTCAATAATATCTTAAGAATAAAATACTGAATCTATTTTCATCGCTTGAATGTTACAGATATTCAGTTTTTTTTGTAAATATATTTACAATATCGTGTCATATTTCATACCTTTCATATTTTTGTCACTTTTCTGGCCTTTGAGCATCTTCTTGCGTCCTAAATTATGTTGCTGGTCTTGGGTAGACGCTTTAAATGCGACTGACGGTACAGATTTACGAAGATATTTCAGCCATTGATCAAGATTCTCTCGGGGAACTAAGTCGGCTTTATTCAGGACCATGACAAGTCTCTTGTTACCGAGTGAGTCTCGAACTGCCTCTTCAACTTGAATACATCTAGTGCCTGTTGAATAGTTATACATTAAAATGTGGTCAATACTAGCATGAGGAGGTTACATCAAAAGACAAATAGACAGCGGTAAAACGTTCACTCGAAGGTAGCAGCGCATACAGATTACAAATGGAATGATGATACAGTAGGTACAGTGAAATACGAAATCGGTCCAAACTTCAACTCATGCTCATCTTTTTGTCTTGTGAGAAAACAAAAATGACGACGTAATGTGAAAATAATGTTATTGCTGTACCAAATCATATATTTTTTTGATCAAATTAAAAAAAAAAAACGACTGCACGTGATGTTCTTGGAAATTTTATCTGCTCATGTGTTGTGAAATAAAAAGTATATTAAAAATAAAACAGTATCACTAATTAGCGGAGGGGTGCAATATGATTATTACCTATCACTCAACTTAACAGGATACAATGATTTATTAGAATTACTTTTTTTGTAAATTTAAAAAATTTTAATCCATGGCATTACAGCTGATGCCAATGCGTCATGCATTTCACAAACATAATGACAGTAACAATAATAACAACAGCAACAATGATAATACTAATAAAAACATTTTTTTAAATTATTAAAAAAAACAAGACATTATTAATTTACAAGGAACAAATATTTAGTGAACAATACCCAGAGCTTAGTGCTGAAAATATCCAGCTCTCTAGGCAGTGCATTAATCATCCGAACGGCTCCTGCAACTGGTGACTCGAATGACTGACGTGAAGAACAAGTTTTAAGAATAAAAATTGTCTGGATATGCTTTCGGCCACGTAGATACCAATTGAGAGCATGTAAATTAATAGTCATGAGAATTTCAGGATTATAAACTCGTCCCCGAAGAAGAAGAGAGAAATTCTTTAGAATCGAAAACGATCTTTGTGCTTCAAGAGAGTGAAAAGATAGCATTCCTAAAAGAATTTGGTAGGGTGGTACTCTTTTAGGGAACTAATGAAGGGAAAATATTTAAATTTTTTGAAATAGAAATATTGTAGAAATTTCAACTGGTAGGAATTTTCATATGGACTCCAGATAATAGATCCATATCCAAGCGTACTGAGAACCAAGAAAATGTATAGAGTGCGAAACACAGTTGGGTTTTCGAATGATTTACTTTGCCTAACTATAAACCCAGGAAGTTTGCTAGCACTACTTACTTACTAGCACAGTATTGTATTTTTTTTCATTAAAACATGGACATCTTCCCTATCCTTTTTTCATAGCACTATGAGAGGAGCCTCTCTTAAAAAGCATCAATCTAAGCAATGTATTATACTAACCCAAGGGATCTCGGGCATCAACAATTTCCAAAACAACATCAGCTTCTTGAACAACTTTTTTGAATTCTTTATAATAGGCTTTCAAACTATTTTCTTGTTTCTTATCACTGCTAAAATGGCCATTTTCATTTGTATCAATCGATGGGGTCAATTTGTCATGAATTCTTCCTCGGACATCAGCATTTTGAATCTATGATGAAAACAGGTAAATTAAAAAATGACATTCCTTATTAAAATTTCTAAATAATTCGGGACTATAGAACAGCCAACCTTTTGGACCTCGTGGATCGCTTAACTCAAAATTGTGAACCCACAGTCCACTCTGAGCACAGTGGCTTAGGGGTAAACATAAGTTGGGTAGGATGATTGGAGGCTTTAACTTTTAGATTGTTTTGAAAAATTTTGAATAGCAACATTCAAATAAAACATTTCAAACATCTCTCCAACTACTATTAAAAATACATAATGCATGAGAAAGGTATTAATACTTGCTTCAGTGACTGATGTTCATATACAGGACAGGTGTTTGTACTGTTTCTGTAGTGTGCTCGCATCGTGGAGTAACATATTAATATTCGTTAGGTTTTTTTTTTAATATTTCACCTTAACTATGTTATGAGGTTCGATTTAAAATATAATTCAAGACTATTTCTATAAATAGTCACTGCTATTTATGAAAATGTTAGGAAAATGTCAGTAAAATGTTAGTAACCCCTTGCCCCCCACCCTCCAAACGACGTTCGTGCCTTGCCCAAATTTTCAACAAATCCATTTTATTTATACAGAATTTTTGGCTCAAGGGACAGTCAACCCAATAGAAGGCAAATACTGAAAAATAATTGCCGTCAGTTGACCATTTAAGTGCCAGGATCGTAAAAATATTTCTGTCACCACAGGCTAAGTGTTTTCAAGTTGCCCAAAATGTCATAAATCTTATCGTAAAGACCTAATTACTATTGCCATTCATCTATGTCTCGCCTTTAGTTGATTTTTAAATTAGGCACGGTCGATAAAGTCGACCTTTTTATTTTACCACAAGGGTTGTCACAACACATGTAAATACAATTATTTTTTTTGTTGATTTTTTAAAATTTAGTTTTAATATTATCATATCTCGCAACAGTTTTTCACGTTATTTTCATTATCATAGTTTTAATAATAGTATTTTTTATAAATTTATTATATGGATTTGTAGAATACATGAATCTTCTTCTTCTCAGTCAAATCTGTTAGAAGTAGCCAAAGTATCTATCATCGTCGTCATCGGACACATCAAAATGAGTGAAATCATCCAGCAATCCAACATCAATCTGATATCACTTCTTTCCGATTCTGGCGTTACAATAAAAATATCGTTCTCAACTTGTGGTGGTAAATATTTCGAGGATGATGGTAAATTGCTTTCTCCCAGGGACTCCATTATTACAAAAGTTTTTCACAAACATATATAGTTTACAAACCCACAAAAATGGAGAATTACACAATATTATAGACTTTCACACAAAAAATTAAGTTTTGCACGAAATGATGTTTTGATACAGTAACGAACGCGAATCCATAAATATTCATATATTTACACAACACTCGTTGTCATGAATGTTTGTGATGTCTACAACACCTTCCCACCCATCAGATCCTCAAAAACGGGGTGTAAACGAGAGCGATTAACTAACCGCTAGTCATGTCCTTCTATCGCTACTCTTCGAAAAAAGAGAAGTTGAGCAACTGAGTAACAAGCAGTTCTAACAGAAAACTTTTGTTGAGATACCTCTATTAGAAGGCCATATGCTCCATGTTGAGAGCGGACATGGTAAAAAATATAACTTTTGCCACTACACATTATTTATTGCGAAAATATTTGACATATTAGAGAGGCGATATATTTATGACTAAAAGAATTTTATGTATCCTAAATACGCTTATAGGTGATATTTGTATTATAAAATACAGGGAGGTTCAAAAAGCATTCCAATAACAGCAAGATTCAAAATAAAACTGAAAGAAATAATAAAATCAGGAGATATTGAAAATGAAATATATGTCCGGCATTAATTATTTTTTTGCGATAGTCCTTAATACTTATACCTATTGATTATCTATGTGCTAAAATTCCAGTAAAAATATTTTTTGTTTGAGAAATAAGAAATGTCGATTGTGATTGATATTGATTGTGGCAGCCCCCGATGCGCTTGTTGGACACCTTTTACAGAAATCTTCTTTACTAGTTTTTATTATGAATAGTATTATTTTTGTTATGAATAGTATTTGTCTAACGAATGACTGACTGACACCTCGAAATATGGTCTGAAATATTTCTCTGAAAATTTAATTCCTTACCGGGGCCCGAATCTCAATTGTCTTTACGTGCTTGTACTAGGCCCACAGACCAGGAATGGATACCTCTAATATAAACACCACTAATGGTGAAAGGTATATTCGGAGAAATGAAACTTTAAACGTTATTTCAACTATATTAATATTTTTTCACAAGATTTTATAGATAGCTTTGTCGCTTCATAATATCATGAACAGGGCAGATAAGAAAACGTAAAGAAAAATATTATAGGGTACAGGTTAATTACGCAGGTACAAGTTAGTTACTCTGCTAGGTATGAGTCCAAAATATATGTGTATATACCTATTCTTTAATTTTTTCACCACTTAGCAGACTGCCGTTTTCCCACAAAAATATAGCAATGTGACACCAACTCGTGCTTACGGGGCGGACAGGGGTCTTCAAACCATCTACAGACTCTTCCTATTCATGCAAATTTAATATGTAATGTCTCTGATAAGGCGTTCAAAAATAATTTGTAATATTTGTTTGTTTACCGTTAGCAGTAAACAAAAAGCGTGCGACGCTTAGGGAAACGGTCACTTTTCACTCGGCCTACCCGAGGGGCTGGCTGTTGGTCGCCGACAAAGCCACAGCTTAGTTCGAAATTACGACCCTGTCGTAAAGCCACTTGCTGCGTTTTTAAATTTAAATTGTGTATTTTAAACTCTGTTTATGTATCTGTTACTGCCTTCGAGGAATTTATTAGTATAATCTAACTGCAATTAAAGAGAAAGTTAGCCGACAGGGGGGGGTTTTAATAGAAGATGAAGGAACCTGTGAATTATCCTTGTCACCACGCCGAACCTGTTGCAGTCAAAGTGTGTTGACGCTCCACCTCCCCGTCAAGTAGACTTTAATTCTCTCGAATGATATTTCGCCCATAGCAAACTCCACCAAAACCCAAGTTGGGGAAATCTACAATGTTTTTATTGTACAACAAACCGCATTTCGCGTTTATGCTTGGTTTACCAATGATACTCTATACATACATACAAACTATTCGAGAAGACTATTGACTTCTCAAAATTATTCTTAAGAATACAGATCGGTAAAGATTCGTATTAGTGGACATTGTCTCAAAATGCATTTTTTTCACCAAACACTGCGCGATATGATAAAATATAGGTTAGAATAGTCTTTTGTCACGCAAAATATGCTGAATAACGACGAAAGGAAGCATTATAAGACTAATTTATCGCGTAATAGTTGCATATGTCAAACTTTATTTTTTCAGCCATGTTGGATAAAAAATCAGAATTGCCAACCTAAAAACCAAACATATTCATGTGTTCTTGAAACCAATAAGATACTAAATTAATATTCCTACATATTCAACTATCTTTATTTTTTTATCTATCTGGTTTTAGTCTGCCGGCGATATTCAACGTAAAATTCGATGCTTACGATTAAATTATGTATTTAAATGTGTTAGAATATATAATTGTTATTAACTTTTATACTCTCAAACATTAATTTGGCAGATTCTCACGGCGCGCGTGCGGCACGACAAAGACGGCCTTTTAATAAACAAGAACCCAATGCTTCCATGTGATTGTTTAAATATTTACCAATAACTCCATGCCTCCATCCTTTTTTTCATTTTCTTTTGCCTCCTTTTCTTGTTTTCGTTCAAGTGATGCTTGTTCTTTTTTCTGCTGCCTTTCTAATATTTTTTGTTTTTTCACCTCTTCAACTTCTTTCAAAACTTCATTCTTAAATGGGCAAATATTAGGAATAATGACAGGCTTTTGTTTACTTCCCTTTTTAGGATTTTTTTTAGTGTCTCTACGAACTTTTTTATTGTGGTCACGAACTTTCTTTTGCACCTTATATCTTAAGGCTGCCTTCACTCGCTTAGATTTCTTGTCTGTAAAATTACAATATTTTGATTAACTGGTATGCAAAACCTGCTAAATTTCCCCAATAGAATATGTTTCTGTAATTTCAGCTAAATCAAAACAAAGTGGAAAAAAACTTACTCAAACAGAATTTGGCCATTGTACTATCGCAATTTAATATATCGATACACTGATATGGTTTCTATTTTAGAAATAAAAATTAACCTCAAATGATTAAGATCACGCACTGCAAACACATGTCAAAATTGACAATTAAATGCTGCCAGATGGCTGCCAGACACTTTCAAATTGTTGCCCATAGTAATATACTATTAGTGCTGCCTACGCAGATTTCAGGTTGTCTATACTTTTAAGAAATAGGGGCATATTACATGATTTAGATATTAGGGCTTCCAATCCCGAGATCCCGGAAATGAATTAATACAAATACCAGGATTTCGGAATTCACTATGAAATATCAAAAACTAAATCATTTTTAAAATGTAAACTTTTACCCGATTAACTATATGAATAAAAAACGTTCATCATTTTTTACTATGACATATACATAATTAATATTTGTATTGTGTTCTCCCATTTATTCATATATTCGTACCTATCAGTTATAAACAGAAACAGGCAAATTTCAATGTCAATTTATTGTTTTTTGTAACATTACCCAAAAAAAAGGTGGAATCATTTTTTATACGTGCCACCTGCACGTGGCTTGTACTTAGGTATTTCCTACGTAAATCAAGAGATGAGTACACATAATTAGAAAATGAAAACCGGGCTTTTTTTCGATCCCGGAATCCTGGGATCAGAAAAAGAGTCCGGGACTGATGCTCTATTAGGTATGTCACAAAAAAATATGAAATTTATTTGATAAAGATTTCAACGCAACATATTACACTAGGTACCATAAAATATTCATCGCATCTGTTGAAAACAATTTCATTAAATGGGTGATAACTTTGCCCAATAACAAAAATTATATTCGATTACCGTCAAATGGAGTTATTTCACCTGCCAAGTATAATTCCGCCTAATAAAAATTATTTTGTTCATATCAACTTAACTTATTTTTACACTGGGATAGCATACTCTTATTTGTTTATGATATTGTTCTCAATAGTCAGTTGATCACATTGAACCAGTTTAACATCTAGAATTTCTCGTAAGTTATTTTTAAGCTTTTCTTTTGTAAATTTTGCAGTAACCTCAACTGTGCAAAAATCATCATTTATGTCCCAGAAATACAAAAGTTGCGATAGAGATATTTTTACTCTTCACTCCATTATATTTTAACAATTAGAGTGCATAAAATATTTAAACAAATCGAGTTTTAGAGACTTTAAATACGCCAGGCGGAGTTGTACGCAGTGTGAAAGAGGTGTTTTGAAGTTATTCCTCGTTGAGTAGGTCATCGAAACACTTTTAAAAAGTTTTATTTTTGTAACATCAAGAAAAAATATAATTTTTCCTATTATTTATTTGAGCTAGAAGCAAAAGATTATAAGTCGCATCAAGGGAATTTGTTTTAAAACTCTGCACAGAGGCAGAAATAGATTCAGCAGCTGTCGATCTGACTGCAACAATCCTAACGGTCTGCCACCGATACGTCCTCAAAGTTAAGCCCTCGAACACGCCTCGAACTCACTGACGATATCCACGATCCCATTCTTTATAAATCAAACTGCATAAAGAGTGGAACAAAACAAGCCGCGAAGATCACTTCGTTGAACGTGAGATTAACTCCCTCACTGCTAAAATCAAAGCCGAAACAAAATGCCACAAATACGGCCTGTGGGAGAGCACTCTCACTAGCTGTAGTTTTTACACCGACGACCCCAGGAACTCACTCTGGGCCTCGCGAGACGCATAAAAACGTCTTCGACTACACTCAAACTGCTTAGGACCGACCGGCTAGCGACAAGGTTGTATACTCCGATCTCGAAAAAGCAACTCGCACATGCATTTGTCTAAAACACTGAAGTTCAGTATGACACGGACCCCGCTACGAAAGCGCTCGTCCAAAAATCAATAGTTTCACTTGCCGCGCAAGACATCATCCCGGATGATGTTAAAATCGTTGAACCGGTCGAGATCGACTAAGTCACTGGTAGTTAAAAAAGCGCTCGGAAGGGATAACATAAACAACGCTATTCTGAAACGACTACCCCAAAAGGGGTAAGCTCTTCATAGCTAAAATATACACCGCATGTCTCCTACTTGGCTACTTTCCAGTAAAATGGAAAACGCGATTCCGAAACCCAAGAAAGGCCACTCGTTAGCTGTCAACTACAGACATATTAGTTTGCTCGATTGCTTGAGCAAACTTCTCGAGAAAGTGATCCTCGAACGCTTTCTCCCAGCTCATAACCGTACCTCCCAGAATCCCAATACGGGTTCATCAAGGATCTCTCCACCACTCTTCAGTTAGCCCGGATCACGGGTCAGATCACCGAAGACTTTTACAGGGGCAGAACCACAGGAACGGTACTGC
Source organism: Himalopsyche phryganea (assembly GCA_022494535.1). Classification (NCBI taxonomy): domain Eukaryota; kingdom Metazoa; phylum Arthropoda; class Insecta; order Trichoptera; family Rhyacophilidae; genus Himalopsyche; species Himalopsyche phryganea. The sequence goes on along the minus strand of JAGVSL010000008.1, from coordinate 5,571,446 downwards.
GAAAGATCGCACTCTCTATGCAGCAGTAAAGTAGGAGACACCCTCTCTCCGCACAGCCTGCGCTTGGGTACTCCAGGGAGACCTCTTGAGACCTAGGCTCTTTAATCATTTTATCTATGATCTCCCTAACTCCATAAACTGCTGTCACTTAATACGCACACGACACAGCAATCACTTCCACCCAGAAGAACCGAGACGTAGCGCTATGTCCCCTTGACGCTGGCACGACCCAGCTGACTGACTTAAAGTCAACGGCGCGAAAATAGATGCGATTCTCTTCACACGCAAGAATGCCAACAAATTTTAAAAATGTACAATCACTGTTTGTGGTATTTCCTGCTGTTTCTGCCTAGAGGTCAAATAACTCGTGGTATACGCTTGGACCGCTCTCTCGCCTGGTCTGCTCACATTGCGGAATTTAGACGTAAAGCCGACGTTGCAATCGGTGCGTTGTACCCAATTTTCAACGCTAGAAGCTACCTCAGGGCAGAAAATAAAAAGGTGCTTTACAACATGCTCATCAATGCTGTAATGCTTCCCCTACATGGTCCGTAAATATCTAAGATAGCAATCTCCTTGTCTGTTTTCCTCTCCCGTTAGTTCTATTATTGATACACTTTTTATTCACTTTTAAGGTGTTAACTGTCAATTCTTGGTGGAAAGACATTATATTTTAAGAAATAAAACACAATTCATTTGTACTACTTCCACATATTTATAATGATCAGAACCGGTTTCGCTCATCACGAGCATTATCAACTGATGTGGAAGTAGTACAAATGAATTGTGTTTTATTTTTTAAAACACTTTTTATTGTCACCCGCAAAAGTGGGTAGTTTGATAAAAAGTATTTTCATTTTGTGTTAGATTTTTTTTCATAAATTGCATATGATTATTGTTACAATTTTTATTGCTACCTGTAAAAGTGGGTAGATTGATTTTGTGTAGGTAGATTTTTTTCGTATATTTCATACGATTATTGTTACATTTTTACTGTCACCCGTTAAAGTGGATGGTTTGTAGGACATCCAATCTCGGACTCAGGGATTAAGGGATTGATTTTTTTGAATTTTATGCACTAATCCCTTGATTTACGTAGTAGATACGCAGTAGATATGTTCCATAATACGCTGTGCAAATGAAGCACGTGAAAAAAGTTATAAATTATTATGCTAGTACAAAATTTAAAAAAAAAACCGTGAAAATAGAGGACGATTTGGAGCTTATATAAAATGTGTGGATATGTTCCAAAAAAAAACGCGTAAAAGATCATTTATGATACTTATTTAATATATCCATAATATATTATAATTATATCCAATTATACCCATAATAATAATTATACACACGTGCAATCACATAAAACAGTGTTATTTTATATTATAAATATTATATGTATCTCTTATTCGATCTTTTAAGATGCTGAGATTTTGTGGGTCTTGTTTGTTGGACTCAAATAAATTTAACACGATGTCAGTAATATTTTATTACATTTACACTTAGAGTTTGTAGTTAGTCAAATACTATATCACGAATATTCTTATTTATATATAAAATTAGTTTATGAAGTGAATACAAATATTTTACATCAATTCAATCTCGGTATTTGTATTAATTAAATCCCTGGATTCTGGGATTGATTAATTGCTCGCGATCTCGGATCCCGGGATTGAAAGCCCTAGCTTTGATGACATCAATCATACTATCTACATTTAATTCAATGTTTTCAAAAATGTCCTCCATTTTTTAAATAAAATACCAAGATACTGTACTCTCTACTTCGTATACTAGTGAATAGCTACATCAGTTCTGAATGTTCTCATCACAAAAATATGATTGTCTGATACGTCTCTGGCTCCACAGCGGGCAGGAACTTGTATTGAACTTTACCGGTCAACGGTCGGTTGAACGCAGAACGCAAACCGCTGTTTGTCTGCGAGGCCCTTAGTAACGTTATACCAGATGAAATAAATATTTTATGTTCAAGGGTATTTATGCATTACAATTTTACTAAATGAAAAGTAATTTGAGCTTTCCACCCATTTTAAAATAAGCTGACATATTATTTTGTCTCTACTCTGAAATTTATATTAAAGATAATAATATTATATAAAACTATCAAATATAATTATATACATACTATTGTGTAATATTGGCACTCAGAGTTTCGAATTTCTTTTCATTCACTAGTCACACAATGGTCACTTGACGTTGCTATGAAGGGACTTCCTTAGAAAATCCTATTTCAAGCTCAGCGATGGCAAACCATATTATGTGACAATATAACTATGTTTTTATTAAAAAAAAGAATTGAGTAATATTCAAATCAGCGTTGTCCAACAGAAATCGTTTGGTGGGCCAAATAAAATATTACTGAGTATATGGTGGGCAGCATAAAAAACAAACAAACGTAATAAAAACACTTTAATAATAAATAATTACCAAGACATTTATTTTTTAATTTAAAAAAAAGACAAACAACTTATCAAAATATTTCATTTATTTAATAGTTTGACACTCATTTTTTTATACTATTTGATATTTTTTTTATATCGACTGGTAATTTATTCGATGCACATCGCAGTTGATTTGTCAAGTTTTCATCAGCCAACCTGTTGCAACACTTCGTTTTCACTATTTTCAATTTTGAAAAGAATGACTCGCAGCGATATGTAGTCCCGAATGCAGCTGTAATGTATATTTCCAGCTTTTTTAATTTCTGAAATTTATCTTCGAGGATATAATTTATATATATAAATATTATTTTTGATAAAATTCACGTTTATTTCCTTCAAACATGCATTTTAACTTGATGCTTGATTGGAGGTCTATTAACTCCATTTGTAAATTTGCAGGTGCGGATTCCACTTCTACGTTGAATGGAGCTAAAAATATTGTAAATATTTCCTCATCCCTTTTCATGTATCTGTCGTTAAATGCTTTAATTAAATTTGAGATTTCATTTGCATATTTTGAAAAATTTTTACTCTCACTATTAAAGTCATTTAATAATTGGAAATGAGTGGCATCATTTGACCGTAGTTGATATTCATAAAGCTTGAGTTTTGATATGAAAGCTTTTATATCTTGATAACATTCTGTAATCAATTTATTTTCACCTTGTAGTTTCTGATTTAATTCATTTAATTTTATTGTTATATCTGTCAAATTCTCAAGAAATTTCAAATTATGAGAAATACAAAAACGGGAAACACCTCAACAGAATTTAACAACACGCACACGTCACAAAATATGATATAAATTTGGCATATTCTGTGGCGTGAATTTCTTTTGTTTTGCGTGAATTATTTTTGCTTGTTTTGTTTGATTTATGAATAACACAATAGAAAATACATTAGTAGAAAGCTGCAAACTCCAATAGAGCCGCAAAAAATCTTAAAATTGGCCGCGTGTTGGACATAGCTGATTTAAATCATACGAAAATTTTAAATCGTTTTAAAGGAGATTTTATATAAAAATATATACCTTTCAAAATATATAGATGTAATCTAATATATCGACTAAGGGTGCTTGATGGAATTTCAATATAAAATTCGAATTGTCGAAAGTTTGTACTTGATGCGATTGTTTCCCCAATTAAGGTTAAAAGTCATTATTATCAAATCAGTATTAAAATTAATTCTAAAATCAATGTAGTTCCCAGACTTAAGTGATAAAAATTTATTTTATATATAAACGATGTAAATTATTTACTAACTCACAGTTCGAGTTCAATCATGTATTCGAATGCTTAAATAAACCGAAAGACAAAACCCAGGTCGTTGTTAGTGACGAAATACATAGAAATGTCCAAAATTTCAAAATTTCTAATATTATATATTGGTAGTGGCAACGCCCGTCATAGATGATGGTATTGAAATTGAAATAATGAATGTCTAAAGTAGCTGTTCTTCAGTTTCCATACTGACGGACTGATTGCTGTTTATTTGACTCGGAATTTGCGTCACGTCGTAACAGTGTGTATTGTTTATATACACGACGGACAGGTTATGAGAAAATTTCATTCCTACATGTGTATTTGATAATGATAAAACGTCTACATCTGCGCCTACATACCGTACTGGGCTATAATATATAACATAGATATAGATTCTTTGATTTTTTGGCGAGAGTTGTTCCAATGAATTTGTCAAGCGTCTATTTTTTACTTCGTGGTCAGCTAGCTTTATTTTCCAACTCAACAACTTGATAGAATTTTACTTTTCACATATTCAATACGATTATGTCTTAAGTATTATTTTATATGAAGCTAACTCCGAGAGCGAATTGTTAGATCCCGTTTCTAATTTTACAAAATGCTGTCTGGAGTCATGAAAATACATTTCCATTCCTTTTCTCCCTTCTGCATATTCTAAAGAGAATGAAGCTCGATAACGTACATTCATAACATTTATTAAAGACACACCCTTGTTTCATCTACTTAATAATTGTATCAATATTTACTTTATTGTATACTATGGATATTTTCAAAAACACATTTGCTTTTGTAAGTGCCATGTGACAACTAAAACACAAGATTTGAATAACGCCAACTCATGGGAAAAATCAAGTCTGTGATGTTTTTGGACACAGCAGCTATAGCTCATAAACGTCACCGCAATACGTTTGACCATTACCGAGGTTTCTGGTATTTTTAATAAATAATTTTTGTACGGGCAATATTCTTTATCCGGCTTAATCAGAAATAAATCATCTTAAAGTATTCATGTTTTTTTAAATGAATATTATATTGAGCAATCAACTATTATTTAACTACTAAATTTTACCCGCGTGCCATTGATTTGATATATATGTAGCAAATGATTCTCAAAAGTATGACATAAATTTTGGGATGGGCTAAAAGAAAACAAATGAATATTGATACTAGGTAAATTTTTAACTTTTACAAGAGAAATGTTTATTTGGTTTGTTTGCATATGTACAGGAAAAATACATTAAACTGTAGATGGAAATTTGTATTTATACGGAGTAGTGCTAAAAACACTGACAGAAACTTGTAGTGGGTACTGTCAAATTAATTTACTTTTAAAACCTCACACACTAAATTAAACTAACAATAACATATATGTTTTGCACTATCCACTCAAATAATATTTTATAAACAACCAAAAAAATAAATAAAACGACCTTACCGACAATTTTGCAACACAATGATAACGAGTACCGATTGGTAGTAAATAATATTTAAATAACGGTACTTATGATGTAATTCAAGTGTTAATAACTAACATTGATAAGTGCCTATTAAGAATATTTTTTCAAAATTTTACACCACCCAAATTTATTGGGCGTACCGTAGACCTTCAAAAAAAAACAAGTCCATAACCGTCGGCAGACGTTTTTTACGAAAGGATAATATCATATGTAAAGTCTTTGACAAGGTACACCTCTAAACAGTCAAATTTTGACAGCCTAGGAGCTTCATAGTCAACGGCTAATCTTCAACCCTTAGTACCTCTGGCAGGTAGTACCCAGCTGAAAAATTACTTGAGTCGTGACTCGATTTCGCGACAGTAGCGATTTAATTTATCAATCAATTTTAGTCAGTTCGTAAAACGCTTAATAACTCGATTCTCACTACCGCAAGAGAGAGAGAGAGTTTGTGTTGTCAAAAGCTGGAAGAAGTCATCTGTAAACTGCATCAATTGTATTGATTAAAATCGTCAGTGAACTAGTATTGTATACCAAGCTACTAAGCTGCAATAAAGAAATATTCGCCACTGAGACGGGGATTTTACTTGTGGCCGATTACTACACATCAGTGTGTTTTTATCCTCTCACCCGTCCCCCGCCTCTTCGGGAGTAGTAATTGTATATATTTGATTTTAATGCGTTACTTAAAATTATAATTTGTGACAAAATACCGAAGGCAAATGTTTTAAAAACGGCTAAGCCGAAAGGGCACAGGTCGCCGACCCGTCTCCACTGAAAACCATTGCACTAGACTAATATTGTCCAGGGGAAACTGTCAAAAGGTTTGTTGAAGGTAACTTCGTTATTATTACTTCAATAATACATAATATATCCAAAACACCTTTTTTTTTTACTTTGGTTTGAAGAACAAGATTTAGGTATCGACAAACTTAATCCGCATATTATGGGTATCGGGAGATACTCGGTTACTATTTGAAGTTTAAGGCCATCTCTATTTGCTTGTTGTGATCGGGTATTTATTAAAGAAGTGCATTCTTATCATATTTTATTTGCAACAGCTTGCGCTCAGAGATCATAACGCTGTGTAGCTGTGAACTGTGAATTGATCTTGACTGTGAGTTGTTAAATTTGATTCGTGATTTGATAAGGTTGGTATAATAATATATCATAGTTCATTGTCTATTTATAAGCCTGGTTAACAATGCACACAATAACTGTGTTTTCTTTCTAATTTCACTTTTCAATGTTGGCTCCACTCAAAACATCGGAGAAAAATAGCTGCATACACATTTATATTTATGTATTTCAAGTACATATGAGCGAGTTTATTATTTTAAAAGGAAATTATTGATCGAGTCGAATTGTATTATTTAGTAGGACTATTAACGATGATTTAGGTTTAGATCCAATATTGAATGTTATTAATGCGCTTAGAGTTCGGTTTTTATCTCAATGATCGATCGCAGATAATACCAATAATTTTATCATTTATATGGACATTCTGATTCTTTACGTCACTGATCGCAGACTTATTTTGATTCAAAATTGTAAAAAACCTCCGAAAACAAGTCACAAACCAATTTAAACGTGCTTGAACTGGCGTAATTTTAGACGTTCAACTATTTGACGTCAAATTAATGAGTCGCTGTTAAAGTGAAAAAAAATAACAGGAGAAATGTCAATATCTTACGGAAAATGTATGTACTTTCGAATGCATTTGATGATTTTACATGCTATTTCAATAGTGGATTGTCTCATCTAGATAAATGTCAGTTGTGCTGTGCATCACGAAAAAACATTGCCAGAAATTGAAAACGTTAAATTCCCTAATATTCCATAAAAAGAGTCGATAAAAAATAACGGTTCTATTCACTGTACACAAACGTGGTACGGACTTACCGTAGACGATTATGAAATTGTTCAATAGACATTATTTTTTGAAATTGTTCAATAGACAATTTCATTATTATTTAAAAATAAAAATACTCATATTATAACACAAGATAACATGTTTTTTTTTAAATTAAGCAAGGAACTGTTTATTCAAAGGTTATGTTTGAAACTTTTGATTTGTTGAGATAGGGTATTGTTTGAATATTACGGTACTTTTAGACTATAAAAGAGAGGGTCTCTACTCTGGATCTTGAAATATAAAGAATCCCAATTTTCAACTATATTTAACTGATGATAGACACAATAATAAATATTATTTATTATATAATATACCAATAATATTATGTTGTTTGTGCTGCATAATATTATTTAAATACTTGTTTTTAAACTTTGTATCATAAATATGTGGAAATAATAAAATACAATATTGGAATATTCAGTTATAGAACATTTTATTAGTTAGTTGATAGCTATTTCGGCTTCACGCTATTGTCAAAACTATTATAGAAATAGTTCTATTATAATGGAGCTCCACCAAGTAAATGCTGATTCAATCAATAATTATATGTTACCAATCAATATCGAAGCAAAGCGCTGAACGATCGTCAGATATTCGTCACTGCACGTTTTTGATAAGTGAGTATTTTTTTTATGAATTTCTATCCACTTGCATTTTAGGAAAAATAGTATTACGACACTTTCAGAACATGTGAACATAGTTTACGAACAAAAATTAATTAATTATATTGCTAGCACAACCCTAAGTCCAATTTTCAAAATGTATGCAATCGTCAGTGAAGCAAGGGTAATACTGCCTAGCAAATTTTGAAGTTGCAAAAACACACAAAAAACATAAATGTAAATGATTTATGGAATTTAATATGTTTGCAGCACATGTTATGAAAATTATTCTACTTCATTGATGTTATAACGTGAAAGTAATAAGGAATTACTCGGATTTTTTAAAAAATAGATGGAATAACCCCAAGCCAGTGTTATTTCGCCTACATGGTTATATGAGTAAAATCACTGAAATCAATATATTCGAATTTAAATCGATAATATTTACTATTTTAATTACTGCAGTTAAGTGTAAATAACCATAAAAACCACATACAAATAAATGCGTTGGACAAAAACAAACAGTAAATACAAATTAACAGTACACCAAAATAACCAGGTGGAATAACCCCGTTTGACGGTACATATTGTAGTTAATCAAGAAGTGTAAATTTGTTTGAAACATGAAATATTTTTAAATATTAACAGTGAATCCCGAAATCCCGGGATTGATATTTATACAATCCTGGGATTTCGAGATCCTGGATCTCGGGATTGGAAGCCCTAATTGATAGTTGAAACGCGTTATGTTGCGTCCAGACCTGAGCACAACACACTGTGCGTCGTATTTGCTCAGGGCAGTAAGAACTGACCTGAGCAATTTTAGACGTAGCGTGTTATGTGCGCAAAAATGCTCAGGTCTGAACGTATCTAGAGGTTTTATAGGATTATTTAAATAAGGCTGCCGTCAAATGGGGTTACTCTACCTATCGATGGGCGTTTTTGCCTAGTCCATTTTATTTTTATAAAACTGCTCACAAAGTACTTATTTGAATGTGTATTTCAATGATTCATGTAAGATATCACAAAGGGATCAACGCTGGAATTAATTAATACCGCAAACTGTGTCTAACCTCATTTCACATCAGTTTTGCGCCATTTTAGGATATATCTTAGGAATAATTTAGTTAAATTTGATTGGTTTTGATAGTACATAAGTCACCAGACAATGTAGTAAACGAAATTGAATTATATTATGGGATTACTTTGCCTACGTAAGGGATGTCAAAAAGATATGCAGTTAGGTATATTACTATTTAATTATGTACGATTTTAAAGTTTTCCTATCTATAAATTAAATAGGTATTTTACTACAATTTGAAATTAACTATTTACAGCTCTTCGTTTTTAATAATTAACGCTTAGAATATTGAATTTTATTTCAGGATAAAATACATATTTTTTGACGAATGCTGTTATTTTATTTTTCATCATTGAAGCCAGATATTTTTGTGTGTGACCTATGTATGTGACGAGTTATCTACCTAATTCTTTGCATGGTGGATACGATCCAGAGACTAGCTAACAAAAAAAAACCGTGTAAAAAAAGATAAGGTGCACACACAAAAACGGGAGATAGATTCCATAAATAATTTTAATTCATTTTTTATTTATACATCAAAGTAGTTTCACAAGATAGATAAGTAATAAATTGACATGATTTGCGATTTAAGTTACTCATTAAATATTAAAAAATGAAAACCAGAAAGAATAAAATCCAAATATAGAAGAGCAACATAAATGTGTTCAAACAATAACAAGTTACGCATGAATCATAAACACCTGCTCCTTTAAATTTGCCAAATGGCAAAAATGATGACTTCAATATTCCCAAAGGTCGAAGTGTTTTTAAATATGTACATATATACTGTATTCAATAACACTTTTCATTTTTTGTTACCGTATAAAAGCAAAATAAAAAACAGACAAAAAATATTCCATCCGTTTTCTTAGACCGTGCAAAAAATACCGTGTAAAAGAAATCGCGCAAATGTATTTCGTTTAGTGGCATCCTGAGAAGAAATATGGTGGGCTTAAAAAATATTTTTAACGATTTTTAAATTTTCATTTCCTTGCTTTATCCAGCAAGATTAAGCATAATTTTTATTGTTTTATTGTTTCATGTTTTACGAGAAGCTATTAGTTCCCATAGCTATATTATTCTTCATTTTGTATCTACTTATTCTTTAATCTTGCTTAAAATTAAATTATATTTTAAATTATTGATTTAACTTTTATTGTAATGTACAACCCTGAAAAATTAAATGTATGATAATGAAAGTGAACCGGGGGGTATATTTGCCCACGAGCCAATACCTATTGACATACAACTCTTAGGTGACCATCAAATATCAACATTTCGCCACATTACGCAGAGTAACCTCATCGGTGGGGTTACTTTGCCTAATTTTTATTTTGAAAAAAAGCAGCTCATCTATCATGATTTTACATTCATAAACCATAAATAATGCTATGCTTAATCCAAACAATTGCATTAAATATAATTCAATATACGTTTTCTTAAAATAGATAAATTTTTAAAATTAACGATAAAAATATTGAAAATTAGGCAAAGTAACCCCACCCCATTTGACAATATTTATATAACATTCAATTTTATATAAATAGCCCTGTCATGGTTGTATTTTTATTAGTTGATAATGCTCGTGATGAGCGAAACCGCTCCTAATCATTATAAACATGTGGAGTAGTACAAACAAATTGTGCTTTATTTTTAAAATATTACATTTTACTTGATTTTATCTTAATTCATTAAAATCTATCTGTCGAATTGTTCTTGTTATGTAGTATTGATTTTAAGATAATACAATAATTATTATTTTCATTTCAGAAGTTTTAAACAGCTGTCATTCAATATGGGAATACCTAAATTTTTTAGGTACATAAGTGAAAGATATCCTTGTTTAAGCGAACCAGTGAAACATCACCAGGTAAATATTGTTTACGGCACATTCCAAATTTGAAAAGTACATCAAACACATCAGATCCCTCTGAAAATAGGAAATACAAATGTTTGTTGTGCTGGATGACAAATTAGTTAACTCTCTGCAGTGTAAAAATGTCATATTCATGTTTTCTTTAAGTACTCACATTTGAAAATAGACGTTATATTGTGTTAGACGTTATATTAGAAGTTCATTTTGGCGAAATAAGTGTGTTTTGATTTCTACATAATCTCCAGCCCAGAAAAATTACCATGTATTGCCTTAGTCATTAGAAAGCCACTCAGTATATATATAAGTATTTTTTTTTTAACCATGACTGCTCTCAATATGCAACACTGTTACAGCTTTAATATAGAAAAAAAACTTACGGATGCATATAATAAATATTGAAAAGTAGTCAAAGATTTTTATTTTAAACCATGTGAATATGGTCTAATGGAGTTTATCACCATAGAAGTTTTTCTACGAGAACTGTCTGTTACTCAGTTGCTCAACCTTTCGTCTCCGAAGATATTAGGGATAGAAAGATAGGGCTAGGACATGATTATTGGTTAGCTAATCGCTCCCTGTGTGTTGAATAATTATTATGATACAAAAATAAATGGGCATCATCATGGGACTGAAAAGAGTCAAAGATAGATCATTATTGAAGTTATTATAGTAAATTATTATTGTTTTGAACTATCGCAGTTAAGTAATATATTTTTTTCTGTTTCAGCTTTCCGAATATGATAACATGTATCTGGATATGAGTGGAATCCCTGTAATTTGCTCAACTTTTAATATTAAACCAACACCACGATTGTATTTCATGCAAATTTTTCACTATTTATCTTATTTGGTTCAATTAATCAAGCCAAAAAAAGTTGTATTCATTTCGCTGGATGGTGCCACTCCACGAACGAAAATTAATCATCAAAGAGCAGCATCGTAAGATTTTCTTTTCAATATTTTAATAAATATTCTCATCTAAATAGACACTTAATATACACCATAAAGAATGTGTCAACACAATAAAAAAAAGAAAGAAATCCCATATCCAGTCACAATCACGTTCATAAATATGTTCCAAACAATTCTTATCAAGCCGCTGCGATTATGATGAAAAAACATAGTGACATAGCTAATATAAAATTTTAAAAAATCGTGTGTATTTTACATAAAAAAAATAATATCCCCAAACGTTTCGCATTGATGGGACAAGGGCTACCACATCAAACACATTATTATCTTGATTTATGACCATAGTCACAAATTCATTGTTTATCCTTGCATGGGTATACAAGATGACCAAAACTCATATTTTTTTACATTCATTCCATGAATTCATCTGGTTTTTTTTTCAATTCTTACTAAATGCATTTGTAAGTTTCGAGACTTACCACAATATAGATCGATTTTATGATAAATTTTCAAGATTTCTTTATATAAAAGACTATTTTATGGCAACCAGTGCTTTATAATTTAATTTTGTGTAAAAAAAACTTGTTTATTTGTGTAAAAATGTAATAATTTTAGAAAATAAAATGTGTTTAATAAATGTGTTGAAGTAACACTAATATTATAATATCATTTTTAGATATAAATAATTTATGTTGAAAATGGAGATAATTACATAAAAAAGAATTTTAACAGTTTTATGAAAAACATATATCATTATATCTTCGTAGTTCTGGAAGAAAACACTAAATCGAAAAATGAGATATTGAGTTAGTTACACCAAAATGTTTCATATTTCAAACATTACTGTATGACAGATCACACATATTTTTATTAATTATACTTTTACTTAAAAACAATTGTATGCAAACGAACAAAATGAAAAACGTATGTCCTTTCAAGCATTTGGGAAACATCAAAGTCCAATTACTCGTAACTAGTATTTTCCAGTTAGTTTCTTCATCCAGAACAACGACAATATGTTGTGTCAACCCTAATTTTTTTTGAAATCTTATAATTTTCAAATGAAAACTAGAAAACACAATAAACCATCCATCAATATGCACAGTAAAATTCTTAAAAAAATATCGTTATATTCCCCAATTTTTTGGAGGCCCTGAAAAATCCTCGATACTTAATCAGTTTAGATTAGATTCAATAAAACAAAAATGCAGTTATAATTAATGAGAGCCGTCAACACACACCATATTTATTATGGTAAGATACAGTTTTCCACAATAATAACAAACTCAATATTGTACTAGAAACTAGTAACATTGTATAAGATGCGACGTATGAAAACTTTAAATAAAGATCACGATAATATTCAATTTTTGTACGGCAAAGATTATAATATGACACCGCACACAGTCTTTCCCGAACGATGCTTAGGTTTAAGCTGCAGTCGGGACTGGCGCGCAATTTCAAACTGATTGGAGACTCGAGCAACGAACACGATAAATCGGAAGCGATCGAAAAATCGATATTTGTAAAATTTAAACTTACCAGTTTTTGAAATCTTAAAGAAATAGCAGTAGCAAGACAAATCAGGCAATATTTTAAAATAACACTCAGTCCTATATACAAAGGATTTCTCGCATTACCGATGGTTGAAAGTTCGCGTCGCATACTTTGCAACGCTCGCGTAGTAGACCTGCACTGTGCCGTCGCAGAGTCTGCGATGGTAGCGTGGATCGGATTAAGTGTATGGATACTGTTATTATTTTATCACAGCATCTATTACTTTTGACAGTTTCCGGTTAGCTCGTGGAACTGAGCTTGGAAGAGAAGAGCGCGCCGCCGAAGATTTACACACGGAAGAAGACTTAGTTTCCTTTAGAATAAATAAGGAAGATATTCATGAACAGCTGCAATACTTTATCAAGCGGAAGATTTCAACAGATAAAACCTGGTCCAAATGCAAAATAATCTTTTCCGGCTATAAGGTTTGCCCTATTGTAATTTGGCTCTTTTGCAATTAAAATATTTTAGTTAAAAATTTGAATTCATTTATGAACATTTCTTTCACTATTATTATAGACGCCCGGAGAAGGTGAACACAAAATAATGGACTATATTAGGTATATAAAATCCCAACCTGACTACGATCCGAACACCCGACATTGTCTCTACGGATTGGATGCTGATCTCGTAGTGCTCGGCTTATGTACACACGAGCCGAACTTTTCATTACTCAGAGAAGAGGTATTGATTTCATTTTAAAATTCTAATTGTCTAGCAAATAAGTCCCAGAGATCTGCTTGCTCCAATGTTTACAAAAAATATAAAAGTGTCCTAAAACATTTATAACAGTTATTTGCAAATTCCATTGGAAATTAAGTGATTACTTCTCTCCTTGTGTAAATATAAGCATGAAAGAATTCATTTCACCCAATATTAAATAAATTGACACCCAAGCACTGTGCGCTTTCGCTTGCATGATTGGATTTACTCGAAGATTTCGAAAAAAATCACATCTATTCATCAAAAGTAATGGGAATGATTCGTGTAGAAGAAAAAGAAGAAGTCTTTGCAACCATGATGAGTTTGTTTGCATTTGGTATAATAATATATTTATCGAATTTTATTATTTATATATTTATAAATTACAGCTAATAGTAGCCAGATATTTTGATATTTTTAAGTCCTTCATGATTAACTCGAGGAGAAAAGACATCACAAACACCCATGACCGTGATCTCAAATATTATATTGAATTTTTAAAAATTTCTTGGGCAGTTGAACACAGACCCGTCTGATTGCTAGGGTGAAGCTCTTACCGCAAACCAGGGTTTCTCAAACTTTCTCTGCGATGAAGCACTTTGCAAATCCTGAAATTTTAACAGAACACCTTGTTTGTTTTGTTAGGTTCGGTTAGGTAATATCAATATGAAGTCAAACATGTTTGAATTTGTTGCAGCCATAGCAGGATATAAAACCATTCCAGGTTTGTGCGAAACATAGTTTGGGAAACCCTGCGATAAGCCATAAAGGCTGACATTATATCGTAACGATTTATGAAACTTACAATGCCACATAGTTGTAGTGCCAAACTTTTTCACCTGCATTTTACAATCGCCTTAAAGAATTGTTTTTTAATAAAGTCACGGATAATTATTGTGATTTTATTAAAAAACACAGTTATTATATAAAGAATATATACATATTTGAAGAAAAATATGCACAATGAAATACTCATAGTTGTACTGGAAAATTTTAGATTATTGAATTATTTTTACTAAATACCACAATTTTACTCTTCTGATTTTTAATTAAATCAGTTTCTATGCGAGTTTGATTCACTAACTAGTAGTATTATATATTCTTTTATGCATACGTGGTATTATGGTTCTGACCAGGAATTCAATAATAGAAATGACACGTATTATGTTTAAATTTAATGTTGAACTTTTTTAAATTGTTCAAATCAGTCTAGATTTTTCAACAAATGCACAGTTCAAGTTTTAAAAATAATGAAATAACTAAACTTATATTGAAATTATTGATCTTTTCTATTTTCAATCACTATCTTTGGATTCTAAAGTGTAAGTATAAAGATTACATTATGATATATTTTTTTATTATTTATACTTCTATATACACAGTACCTATTTATTCTGTAATGCTTTAAATTTATTTTTATGTACAGAAGTCGTTTAATACCTGTAAAAAATATGTGATATATCGTTCAAAAAAAGCAATATGTCGTAATCCACTAAATAAAATTATGGTAATTTGCTGGTTGGTGAACAATCTATACCAGTGGTTTCCAAACTAATTATGCCCTTCTTAAAGAAAATACCTGACCATGAACCCCCTAAGTAAAATAACTCTACGTAACTGCATAATAAAAAAAAATATTAATTTAAATTTGATTTAAAACACAAATAAAACATTTTCATATTTAAAGTATGATGAAATTCATAACTGCACTAAATCCACGTTCTACTAAATAGGAAGACAGGAAAGCAACAACAACCTCTGCACAGTGACCCATAATGCAGGATATAAAATTGGTATTTGTTACCAAACCAAAATTTGTGGTATTTTGTTCAGATATTGGTTTCCGTTCCTCATTTGTGGATTATTCAACAGATTGCTCCAGCATTAGTACGGATACATCTAAGTTTGTGGGTATGCTTGCAAAAGTGTCCAACATCCAACAAATCGCTACCAATTTATTAATTGCTATTTATTTCAACTTCCATAATAATGAAAATGTGTCACAGCTATTTTTTATATTAAACCTCTCACGGATCCCACAACATTGTCCACGCACCCAAACTATTTTTAATTTGCCACAGACCCCCTCAGCGGACCCCTAGGGGTCCGAAGGAACCACTTTGGAAATCACTGATCTATACTATAAAACAGAAAATGCATTTGTCTTTCTGTCTGTCTGTCTGTCTGTCCCAAGAACTCCTCCCAAATGTTGAACAGTAGCAACGTGACATTTGCACATCTCATTCTGGTTGCTATTTCTAGGTCAAATGTGCTATTTTCAACTTTTAACATTATTTATTGTTGAGCTATATTTTGTGGCTGTTACATGAGGACTCCATGGTAATATTTTCAACTTTGAACTTTCAGCAACAGAGATTTAATCTATCCCAGATGAATAAATACTGTATAATTAATATGAACAAAATTTTTTTTTACTAAAAGGGTATTTTTTTTTTGGATTATTGAGATTTTATTGAGATTCAATGTTACGACAAATATTGTATAGTGTTAATTAAATCACGAATCAGTTAGACTTTAACTAGGGTAATTATATCAAAAATTCTCATATACTGGAACCCAAATATTTTATTATATTGAAAGCATCATAATATCCCTGACAGATGATGTTGAACCTTCGGAGAGTTGCTGTGTTTTTTTTTTTTTACCTCTAAACTTCAGCAATGGTATACTTCAATATTGATTTTTCAGTTAATACAATGAATATCAAATTTGAATTATTGACATTTTGTACACTTCCATGTATTTTGTCACTAACGACCCGGGTTTCGCCTTTCAGCATCTTCAGGCATTTGAGCGCACGAATGGACACGAACTGCTTAAACGAACTGCTATAAAAAATAATACAATTTAGATGTAAAAAAAACTCACTCCCCATAGAAAGTCTAAGACTAATTCATTTACTTCACAAAGGTTAATTTTCCTAATAACCTGGAAATATGCGATTTATGGAAAATTTAATACAAAAAATGTAAGAATATATTCCTTGCATTTTACTGATGACGACTGGCGTCTCAAGGACAAATTATTAAGTACACCTATAAAAAAGGTTCAAATTCTAATGCCATACCCTCCAATTCACTACCTGAAAATAGTACGAATAAACTGAATAGCAGGCAAAAAAGAGCAGATAAAAGATTATCCAAAAAAAAATATCTAAACATGCTATCAAACAATATAATGAAATGCTTCTTAATAATCTACTGAGTTATAATAATATTACATATTATTATATAATTTTATTACAAAATCTCAATAACTCAAAATTGATTATCATTATTATGTTGTGGCACTCAATAAACTATCACCTTTTGTTTTTAGTGTTCAACATGAATTAGTTAAAGATGATTCTCGCGGTCCTATAGACGAATGTTTACAATACAAAAGTGTCGGAAGTCTAGGATGTATTTTAGAATTAAAGATTTCAATAAGGGACTGAAACCAGAAAAATGTATGCAAAAAAAATAAAAATAACTGTTTAATAAACTGTTATCTTAACATATATATTTTTTAATAGAATCCAAAAATATTTCAATTTTGAACACTAAACAAATCATGCCTTTCGATAAATTTCAAACTCAAACTACGATTGGCCCGTGGTGACGGTCACATATTTTCCATAGCAACGATGCAGCTCACCTGTAGTTCTCTCCTTCCACCATGGTTTCTGATCGAAATATGTAAATTATCATGTGGATTTGTATATTATATCAATTGTAATTACTTTTCTAGGTAACATTTGGTCAAATCGAACTAATAGAATCTACTCCAGATGACGCAACTTTTTTCCTACTTCATTTATCGATAATGAGATCGTATCTAGAGCAAGAGTTTATTTCATTAAGGAATGTTATATCCTTTGGTTATGACTTAGAGAAAATTATAGATGACTGGGTGCTCATGACCTTTCTTCTTGGAAACGATTTCTTTCCTCCTTTGCCGTATTTGAAAATATATTCTGAAGCGCTGCCACTGTTGTACGAGACATACAAAAAAGTAATAGTCCGGTTAGATGGTAATTATTTGAAGATATGTTATTCTTATTATTCCAAATACAGTGTCGTTCACACAAAATTTATCATTGATATACAACCTGTTGTGAGAAAATTGAGTACCTTGGTATCAAAGTCGGACAAACGCCACTTCCCACGAAAGTCATGATTTTATTGTTTGTGGTAGTGCAAGTGATGATATTTTCAAAAAACTCATTAAAAATACCAGAATCCAACGGTTTCATATAGACTTTTGAGTTTAAAGTTCGTAAATAGTTTCAAAAGCGGACACTAAACAACCATTTTCGCGAAATCAGAGACATATGTCCACTGACTTCGATCCACACATTGACCAATCACAGAGCTAGAATTTACTTTAAAGTGTCATGGCTGCCGGGCTTGATGAAGTGTGGAATATATATAAAATGAAAAATCACCTCTGCTGTACATTTTCATAAATGGCTTATGTCCGTCTTTCATACCAATGTACTCATTAATATTCGCTCTGCATTTATATTTAATTAACATTATATGAGGATGTTGAAAGCAATAGCGCCACTGTCCATCAAGGTCATATCAACGAGAAATCAAATAAAACCGATACTGTGGTAATTTTCTTGCATATATTTTGCCTGTAAACTCATTTATAAATTCATTTTTCACAGTTTCCTAGGGATATTGCAATTGATCTGTTAAATTGCATAACTTTGTGGAATTACATTAGGTTCAATACATAACTCTTTGTTCAGAATGCATAATAAGCAATATAAAATAAATAAAAATAGTCATTATTCGGAACCAATTTTTCATTTTGCTTAAAACTGATATTTTTTGAGAAACCAATCTACTGTGTAAATGAAGGGAAAGTTCTATAATTCTCAAAGAATTTCAATAGAAAAATTGTTTTCTCTTTTACAGGATATATAAATGAAGGTGGTATTTTAAATTTAGAAAGATTTGAAATATTCATGAAGGAACTGTCTATAGTGGATGTCGGTTTTTTTAAAGAAACCCATTCGAGTTTGCGAACACATGGATACTTCTTGGTAAGTTGCTCACAGAATCGATATTTATTTATTGCAGTCGTATCCCTCTTGAAATATGTATATTTTACTTTTACTAAATTCTCGGTGGAAATAATATATTTTTATATTGAAATATATATATATTATATGAAAAAAGAATTATTTCTGTATTACATGAATAAAATGTCACATTGAATTATATTGCAATTCAGTGGTTTTTATGAGATTGTAGACATTTGATTTATTTTTATTTTCGTATTTTATCTTTTTGAACACTTAACCGACTGGTGCACTAACGATACTACTCGACCATCACCATTTGATGAATAATATTTTTTCTCCGTGCTTAAAATTTAAATTCAAAAAATGCTTTATTCAGGAATGAACGATATTTAATACTTTATAAAAAACAATTTAAGTACTGTAGGCAAAGTTTGTAAACCATAAAACATTTCTACCAATCAAGGTAAGTTTTTATGAATCCTCAATTAATAGGGTTGTCACAAATAATTTATAATATATATTTTTTTTCCGTCGGCTCCGTGGTGCAGCAGTCAACGTTGTTGGTTACGGTTACGGATGTCTCGGGTTCAAGTCCCGTTCTGGACAGTTTCACAAATTGATTTTTATCGATTTATGGATTACTATTCGTAAGCATGAATGTTTGTGTCTAAAATTCCCTCCCACCCATCCGATCCTAAAAACGGGGAGTAGCGAGAGCGATTAGTTAACCAATAGTTCTGTCTTGACCCTATCCTTCTATCGCTAATCTTTTCGAAAAAGAGAGGTTGAGCAACTGAGTAACGAGCAGTTCTTGTAGAAATCTTGTTGAGATACCTCCATTAGGAGACCGTGTGCTCCACATTGGGAGTAGACATGGTAAAAAAAAAATTATATTAATATCAAATTAAAGCACTATATCCCGCTAGCCACAAGCAGACTACATTCTATTATAAAATGAAACATTGATATTGTCCAGAGTTGTTAAATTTCCAATTAAGAATTTTCTAGAATTTTCAAAAGGTCTAGATGAGCTTTGACATGCAAAAAAATTAACATCTTATAATAGCATTCTCAATGGTTTTGACAACCCTGATTTCATCTATGATTTTCGTTAAATCTGTCTTACGAAAGCTATCTAAAGAAAATTTTATATTAACATTTCGATTCCTAAATTGATATCGGATTTACATTAAATGACAGAAAGTGAAAGATAATATTTCTTGATGGTGGAAACATTGTCGCCCACCGGTGTGTAAGTAAGGGACACACCAGTATGTCGTCAGCGGTCGAGTGGTCAGTTGAGTTTTCGATTTTATTTCTGATCCATTGTTTCTGTTGTATAACTGATGTATTGAGTAAAATGTTCTTTTAAATTTTAGGTAATCGATCCCCTTGAAAAAATGGCCGAGTGGCAAGATGTGAACAACAGCGATGGTAATATTTTTGTAACCGTCTAATAAAAATTAAATTCTTAAGGTTTAGAGTCGCTTCGCTAGTATTATTGCAAGTGAGTGATTCATATCGGCTCCCATCAAATATTACGATAATATAATTAATAAAACTGGTCCACAAATTAGTGTGGTTTCTGTTATCTACCATTTCAATATTTTTTGGCATGGATTTTCCATTCTTCTCAACTTCTCGGGGATGTTTACGTTTTTAATTTTTACATTACTGCTCTACTTTAAGTGACAGATGATTTTTTCAATATAAATCATGGACAGAATGATAAAATAATAGCTTTTTTAATAGAATGGTTTTTTTAGGTGTATCTAAATTACTAAATGATGAGTTTTTATTACACCGACAAGATTATTATATTAATAAATTGAAATACAAGGAATTTACTCCGTAAGTATTATTTTTTTTTCATTACTTACCTTACACCAGTGATTGGAAACCTTTATACTAAGACAGACACCACAAATGGCTAGTTTATGATAATAGGCACTGTATCTTAAATTTACTGGCATGTTTATCTTCAATAAATGTTAAATAAAAGTCTGTTGGGTGACTCATAAAAATTCTCATCGAGTTTATCTCGTATGATTTTCCAATTATCAAAATATTTGGCGCAATGCCAGATATATTTAATTTTTTTTTCAATAAAATTAAAAATTAAATTACGTTCAGCATGAAGGCGTTGAGTATTACTCACCAGGTTCTTTTAGTGTCCGGACACTAATAAAATTGAGAACAGAACCTATGATATTCGTTTCTAATCTCTACAATTTTTCATAAGTGAAGTATGTGAGATTCAGGAAATCCATAGTACAGTGACAGTTCTGTTTGGCATCGAAAGAAAATATATTTTGGATTCATTTTAATACACCTTCTTATGTGTGTGAACCTTTATTTTTTCATTTTAGAGACGTAGTGGTAGATCAAGCCGAATGCTATGTTAGAGCGATCCAATGGATGCTCCATTACTACTATCAAGGTTGTGTCAGTTGGTCCTGGTTTTACCCTCACCATTATGCACCGTACATCACGGATATTGTCAACTTTAAGGATGTGGATCTCACTTATGATATGGGTTATCCGTTGAAATACTATGAGGAGGTGAAAAACTCTATGTTCACTCTTGGATTTGAATTAATTTATGCAAATGAACACGCGTGAATTTTAAAAGTTTATCATAGAACCGTTAACTAGAGCAGGGTTTACCAAACTATGTTGTAAAAAAGTAAGTTGCAGTGAACGAAGTAAAACAATAATAGTTTATTTTTGCGCATTGGAGTACTCATCTGATAAATTCGACCAGAAATCATTTAATAGCTGATATTTGTATTTTTGTTTCAAATCAGTTAATGGTTTTCAAAGAATATTGCAAAAGAGCTGTTTTTAAGCTACTTAAGCGTTCTAAAAAAACTTTAGAAACTTCTCCATCTACTTTAAAATTGAATTCAGTCGGGCTGGAAAATGATCAAAATTATTCCGTTCAATCGTAGAAATTCAATATTGCAACATTATATAAAAAGATGCAATTTTAAAGATAATTTCATTGCCCTCTGTAAAAATATCTGCCAGATACGCAAGATTTCAACCACGAAGGATTTGTTAAAAGTTCAATAAAATTTTGTCCTGAATTACTTTTTACCTTCAAGACGACCAATAACTCACTCCGTAGGTTTTCGCAGAACTCCTATTCACATAGTTTGGGAAATCCTGAATTAGTAGAGCATTGCAACTCAAAAACAGTGATCAACCACATTCTACAACTTGATTAACAGACAACATAATTAACCAGGTTTGTGGCGACCAAATGAAATTTTGATGTAATGTCTCGGGGTACAATATGTTTTTATGATATATTATGACTTTGTTAATGATCGTGTTTTAAAATAATTTCGATATGGCTTTTTAAAATATAAAAAAACATTCTAAAATAAAACAATATGTAAGTATTCCTTTTGTATGTATTCTTGTATTACACTGCGAGCATAGATATTACGCTTTTAGCTCGTTTAGTGCTTTTGGATATTTTTCCAGCTTATAAAAATATGTTTGATTTTCTAGGTACTTGCAACGATACCGATTGCCATCGAGACTATTCCGGATGGTTTTCGTTTTCTAATGACGTCTGATAAATCGCCTATCAGTCATTTCTATCCGAAAGATTTTGAAACTGATCTTAATGGAAAAAAGAATGACTGGGAAGCGGTTGTTTTAGTTCCATTCATTGTTTTGGTTAGTGCTATGAGTATTTATTGATTCAAAATATTGTCGATGGCTGCAAATTCGTTATAATTACTATTCATATAATGTTTAATTCTGTGTGCGAGAAGGAAGAGGTAGTTTGATCTAAAATTGGTCATTATTGATATAATCATCCTGAGAATGTTTCCCTCGCCAAACTTTAATAACATACATGTCTGCTTCATCGCATTTCATTTTCATATAATACTCATTCCTCGGTGATAACCAATTTGTATCACTAGTTACCTCTAGTGGTTCTTACCGTACTAAATACCCAACCTGTTGGTTCATATCAGTAGGGCGATTGCAGCCATACCCGCATATAACTAATTTAACAGCCAGCCAATTGAACATGCATTCATTTTACCTCTGGCATTATTTATTCATAAAGTTACATATATATTATTTGTAAATTTGTAAATTGATAATGTCTTGTTTTTTTTTTTTGTATTTAATAATTTAAGAAAAATGTTTTTATTTTCATTATTGTTTTTATTAGTAGTACTGTTTTCAATAATAATTATCATTGTTGTTACTGTTATTATGTTTGTGAAATGCATGGCGCATTGGCGTCAACTGTAATGCCATGCATTTCAATTTTAGAAATTTACAATAAATAAATAAATTATTGGATTACAATTGGCTTTGTAATACAGTCCTCAAAATAAGCGAGGCATCACGCACTATATCCGATTCAAGACCTATTCATCACAACTCAATGCGACAGATAGTAATAGATAATTCTATATCAGTTATTAAGCCGTCCGCATCTTTTGGGAAAGCACCAAATATGCCAATATCACCAAAGTTTTTGGTTTATTACCGAGTCATTTATCATGAAACAAATAAAAAAATCAGTTAATTTTAGAAACATATTCACAAGAAAGTGACTGCATTAGTGCACATTTTTTTTTCAATGAAAATGCAATTCACTGGTGTCATCAAATTTTTTTTTTACACAATATTCAATAATATCTCTATGCTCCGTATGCTGTCACTGTATCTAATTTGTCAACATGATACTATACAGTATATGGTGTATGCGTTGAATAATGAATATACGAATTGTAATAAAATGAGATAATTTTATGGATTCAACATTAAATAACGCCTCGGGTAAAATGTGTGAATGGATTATGTTGTTAGATCATTTGAATACCAACAATTTGTAATATATTTGTTTAGCGTGATGTTAAATTTATTATATGAGCTATAGCCGCTCTAGTGATATGGACCAGGTGTTTCCCGCTTCAAACAGCTTCTAGTGATAAAGATCAGTTTAACCAGCCTCAAACATTTAATTGTAAAATACGATTAAATTATTTATCAATGCTTGAAAATTAATATGATTACAAAATTATAGGATGATTTGCTATCAGCAATGGAACCCTATTATGAAAAACTTACCGATGAAGAGAGAAAGATAAATTCACACGGACCCGTGTTAGTCTACGACTACTCGATTGGAAATTTGGGTAATATATTATAATTTAATGATTGGTTGGTAAATTCCACTTTTTCAACATTAATATTGGCAAAGTATTATTATAATGCTTCACAGTCATTTGAATTATTTGAATCAAAGATGTGATTGAATTTTGTAACTGTGCAATGCGGGGAATATTATGGAGCTTACTTTTTTATTATCAAGTTGACAGCAGTCAAAGCTGACTGTGTTTGTTGTCACTTTTCAGGTGAAATAATGGCCACTGCCTACTTTCCAAAGCAGTCTGAAAACCACGCCAGAGAAAAATCACTCTCATGGAAAGATTTCATTATGCCCCCGGACCGAGTTGTGCGAGGAGCTCTACCGAACCCGATGAAAAATGTGTACTTTCCTGGTATACCCACACTAAATCACATACAATTTACAGTGAGCATAAATGTTTTTTAAAAACAATTTATTATTATATTAACCAGTTACCTGAAAAAGAATACCATTTCGGGTAATCTCGCAAATATGAGTGGTGATTTGACGACATAAAATTCTAGGCAATCTTACTCATACGTATGAGTAATAATTAATATATAATCATTTCGATCATTCACACAATGAAATACATGCTTCCAAAGCATACACAGGAATTTCATTTATTACACAATAATGATATTTTCAAGGCCAGACGAAACCCATCAATTAGTAAATGGCGACTCAGGTTGCCCATCGAAGGCCAGCGAAGTCGAAATTAAATTTAAGACAGAAGTGCGTATTTATCCCTTGCATTTATTTATAAAAAAAATTTGTAAGATTCTTTTTCATTATCCATTTCACTAAAATGAGCGGCTTATAATTGACTGTACTTGGAACTGTATTCGATGAATACCCTTTTTGAATTTACTAAGGAGACTATCCTGAAAACAATCAGTCAATAAAAAATAAAAATATCAGGCTTTGAGGCGTCAAAAAGTTTTAACAAGCTTTAAATTACCATAATAAAATTAATTGATATTGTAAAAGAATCGCCAGGAAGCAATTAAAATATTATGTGCGAGAAAGGTATAATTGAATTGGTCACCTGGAAAAGGTTGTAACCAAGAAAATGGTCTAAATTGAGTTCAACGGAAAAATTTTCGCTGGAGCTTACGCACAGTTTGAGCTATAAAAAGTCGCTGAAAGTGTGATGCCTTTCCACCAGGAATTGCCAGCTTACACCTTATAAGTCTATTTGAAAAGCGTCTATCTTATGGTTTTTTTTTTGCAAATTAAAATGTTTTCTTTTTATTTATTTTTCAATGCTATTAATTTTCTTTTTAGACACATTTTTCTAAAAATAAGATAAAGGTATTCAATCAGGAGTCTCGCTACTACAATGCTATTCTGGAAATTTCTCATAACGATAACGGGGACTGCTCCATCGAAAATTTGATTGCACCTCTTCTTGGAAAAGTTATCTGGGTCGGTTGGCCGCATCTCAGTCAGGCTAGGTGAGTTCCCAAATTAATGTCACACCCGTTTCTTCATGGTCATAATATCATTTTAACGTTAGTCATGTGTCATTGGGTATTAAGCACTTTCCTGTCTGTCCATAGAATGCAAATTGCAACGAAAGGTGTAATGTAAGTCTTATCGGACGGACTCTGAAAGAGATAAATTATTTTTACCAAAATTATCAAATATTAATTTTGTGATAATTTTTACATTGCGGAATTAGCAGATTTTTTAAAAATTATCAATTAACCTCTGAACTCTTCCTTCACTTCACATGCACTCGAGTTACAGTAATGGGTTTAACCATTTGAGGAGTATTGCCGTACAGGTACGGCGGGTGTATTATGTCATCTATTATCTAGTGCCATTATCATATTTGTCAGTGAATTATTATTATTTCATCAGATATAGATATAACCAATGTTCCCTATAAGCTGCGCGTGTGGGCTCAGGAGTTTGAAAATCCACACACACTCGTCCGGGGTTTACGCGCACTCCAATACAAATAATCTTAAAATTGAAATAACCCGGAATAATAAATTTAATATTAAATATGACATTTGTAAATGACGATATTGTAAAAATATAATACATATTTTTCAATAAATTATATTTATACATATAAAAATTTTGCCTGTGGCGCAATCTTGTGCGTCGTTATGATTTATGGTTAATAAAATACAAGTAGATTTTTTTAAAAATAAAAAGTGCTGAAGCCGACACTATTGTAAATATGAAATCATCATTTTTGGAGGAAAAATGGAGGGGAGGGGGCGGCAAATTCAAGGACCGCCCCGGGCGGCACAAACCCTCGCTAAACCACTGTTTGTACACATAAATAATTAATGTTTTTGTTGCTATGAAATAATATTCAAATTTATAAAATATCATTTAAACATTGAATTGTTTTTTAACCTTCAGATGTCAAAACGTTCAGCGAGTAAATCAAATACATATATCATCTAGTTTCTCCAAAAGTAAGAAAAGTTGTAAAAAATTCAAACTGGAATGGCTTCACCGATCAGTTGAAACTGAAATGCCATCTAATTAGAAATTTAACATTAAGATAATATAATGAGAATTAAATCTTACCTATTATCAAAGCAAGAAATTGATTTAGATAAGGTATATAGTTAATGTTGATTAGCTCTAAGGAGTTATAAAACTGCAAAGTTATAAAACATTTTAATTAATATTAGCGACTGATTATTTGCTTCATTCTGCTTATTTTTTCTGAATTTGTGATTGATTTTATTTTATGTGAATAAATAAAATGAATTCTGTTATTTTCAACGTTTTATTTTAATACACATTATTTTAATATAAATTATTAAATGATAATAATTTTAAATATAATATACAACGCAAAAAAAAACGTTTATTTTATATATAATATGACATATTGATGTTTGCAAAAAGATTGAAATTATGTCGTGCACTTCTCGGAGTGGCCTGCTCAGTCTTTCAATTTTCTGCGCAGCTAACCTCTCGTCTTAGGATTCGTCTCGTCGTACATTGGATAGAACACGTCATTGATTTTTTTTTATTATTTGTGTCAAATGTATTTTGATGTAAAAGAATTTTGTAAAAAGGTTAAAATTTGGAAAAAAATCTGTAGCTGTACAAATTGAGCGTAAAAATTCATTTCGGTTTGACTCCTTTCTAGGAATCATCGCCAATAGAGAACCGCATGTTCACAGATGCACAGGCAATAAAGATCTAGGGCCGAATTGGAAGTAAATGCTTCTAGATAATTATTATGAATTATTTCATTAATATTTTTAAATATGCGTTAAATTAATAAATACAATCAAAAAAAATATACTTGAAATAATAAGTAATATTCTTCCTAGATTGACCCATAACTAAAAAATATGTTTTTATATTTTTGTGTAATACCATCTTTTTCCGAAAATAAGCCTTAGCGTGATTTTCAGGTTAGTTAAAATATAGTTCCTTAAAAAAATGCTATTGAGTTTAGTACCTCTAAGCTGGCCTAATATTCCAATAATTGCACAGTTTGGAACAAAAAATTCCGAGAAATATCTTTACCTACAGTTCATTGCAAGCAATGCACTCCCAAGTGCCGAAATTAATTCCTGGAATCTAGAGTGTACAATTTACCTACCTAACAATATAAGGCAGCAGTCTACATAGAGTAACGGTGCAGGCACAACGTTTGTGCATTTCAGTCTTCTAAGTCTAAAATAAAATGACTGCAAAAAGAAAGAGCTATTCCGTCGCGTACAAAAAGGGAATCGTGGAGAACTCCTGCGACAATTTAAATACACATAAACATATACCTAAATGTACCTAAAATGTACATATTTTACCTAAATTAAAAGTAATAAATGTAAAATTCCTATATACAAATGAATATTAAACAAAAATGTATAAATCTACTTATTGTACTTGAAAAGTAAGCCCTTCCCTGATAATAAGCCCTAGCACGTATTTTGTAAAAATAATCAAAATATTCAAAATTACCTAATTTCATAAAAAAATGACACATTAATCAGTAAGTGAGGGTTGTAATGTAAAAATATGTTTATTTTATTAGTTTTCACAAAATAAAAACGAGTTTGTATGCACGTCATCGGCGTGCAGTGAATGTATCTCTATCTCACAACCTCACTAGTGTATAAGCAAGAAGGGTAAAAGAACAAACGCCAGCATGCTCTTATATTTCGCGTGCACCTTTCACTTTACATGTGATTGAGCGAGGAAGAGAAAAATTCTCTGCGCGCACCTGATGCACATAAATATTTTTCAAATAAAATTGCATTAATGATATGCAGGTGACTGACATCCGTTCCTCATGGACATAAATCCATAAATTGATTACAAAATCTATGAATAAAAGTGTCACTTAGAGATTTGAGCCTTTGACTGCGCAACCGAGTGCTAAAGAGCGTCGATTACTCAGCTACACAACCGACATAGAAACTATTGAAACTGCATCGAAAACTGTAAAAATTTGGCTATTTGGGACATAATTTGAACTTTATTATATACTGTATTGTTATTTAACCCGGCCTGGCGCCTTCTAACGTAATAACAACTTACTTACTTAGTTGATACTATATATAATATGTTATATGATACTCATGTGTTAACTCTTACATGAGTATATTGCCTGATTTATTTTGCTACTGCCTCTTTAAAGGTTTGTTTAGCATTGGCACGGCTGAATTGGTCTTTTAAATATTGGGTGTGGGAAATTCCATTGTATAGATCAATCAGTATGTAAGGGCTTAAACGAATTCATGAATTCTATTATTATGTTTTATAGAGTTGTAGGTATATCGAACGAGGACTGTCGATATTATTATAAACCAGCCCAGAATAATAAAAATACAGTGGAAGATGAAGAGGTTACAGAATTATTGAAAGAAGATAACATGACTACCAGAATAACGTTTAGATGGAATAAAAGAGCAATACTTGATCAGTGAGTTAAAATACAATTGGTATTCTATTATACAATTCATCTTACATAGATTTCCAGAAATTAAATAAAATGTCATTACTTTGTTTTTGTAGATGCTCGAATCTTCTTAACGTGTCACTTTTCTGCCCGCATCTACCTCTCGCCCTTTCCTGTTCTTTTCTTGCATGAAAATTGTATCCATAAACTTCTCTGGGAATGACCATAAATAAAAAAACCTTAGAAAAGCGATATGTTATAATTCACTCATTGGAATGCCATCACGAAACATGAGTGCACCAGTTCTATGTGAAGAACGAATATAGTATATTGAGGATCTATAGATTAACAAGAGACGCATAGATTAACATGAGAAATAAACAATAATTGTGCGACAATGAAGCATTAGTATTAGTTAAAGTATTTGAATCCTTTATTGCGTATATCTCTTGGGCGAGTTTTCACTTTTCTATTAATATTATAAATTAATCACAAAAATAAAAATATTTTTATTAAGGGCAATAGCAATGCTGTAGCGCAATGTCAAACAGAAATCCATAAATCGATAGAAAAACCAATTTCAAAGAACCTGTCCGTACTTAAATTTGAATGCGTGAGCTCAACATTCAATAATAGTATAATAATAGATAATTTCGTTTATGGTACTGTACAACTCAAATCATGTATGATGTTGAGCTATCAATGAAATAAACAGAATGTAATCATTTCTCTTTCTTTTCAGCCATACGTCCAGATTAGGTATCAAAATGGGAAAAATAACTACTATTGTTGAGGCAGTCTGCTTTAAAGGTAAAATAAATACGATGAGTGAAATCCATCTTGATCATTTGACTTTCTAACAGTTTGTGTTCATTAGTACAAAAAATTGACGTAAAAATTGAATATGTTATGTTTTATGTATGGACAGTGTTAAGCAATGATCAATCAACCACCAAAATAGAGTTTTGCACTATATGCATTTCAAGTTTAAATATATTTTGTTTTATGATAATAGGTACAATTGTAATATCTGTTATCGAATTATTCCTTGTAAATAATATGTTTTATGAAATCAGTATAATTGCTGTATATTGTTTTTTGAGACTAAAATTATAATAAATCTATTATTGCTTTATTGAATATTATTGAAAAAAGTCAGATTGTAATTTTGCATTGACCATTTATGTGACAAATTTGTGACTTAGCTGATTTTACATTATTACTAAGTTCACACTAATTTATCACAATTAGATATATCTAGATACTCAGGGATTACCAACCAGATAGATCAGGGGTTCCCAAACAGTGGGTAATTCCTCCTAGGGGGAGTTTTAGAGTTCCAGGGAGGGAATTGTTACCGTTCAACGTGTTTATTAAAGATTTCCAATACTACGTATATGCATATTTGGAAAGCACGCTGTTGAGTTAGAGCTAGGTTATCTTGGGAAGGGGGGAATTATATTCTGAATATTGGTGAAAGGGGGATTGGAGTAAAAAGGTTGAACCGCAAATTAAATTTATTATATTGATTAAATTGGCATTTACCTGGTAGAACTTCATTATACTGGGATAAAATATCGAAGTGTTAAGTTCTACAAAATGTTATTAGTTTGTTGATTACTATCGTCAGAACATAGTTCTGACGATGACGTGAAACCGAAATAGCTATTTAATATTTATCCTATTAAATTCATTATAAATTGCGGCTTGGGCCGCAAATTAGATAATTATAAAAATATTTTCGTATATGGATTTGCTCACAGTATCCACACATTCTTTTGTGTATGCCGTATACATTTTTCACAAAGTCGAAACTGGGCTTAAAAACTGTGCTTTGGTTTTTCCATGACGATCTACTTGGTAGAACTTTGTAGTGAGATTTGTATTCGGAAAATTTATTAATGTGTTCAATAATTAAATATAATATATTTTGTCATGTTCAGGAATGTTAACTGATTTATTTTTAGCAAACAAAATTAATAAAAATCATCTTAAAAATGTCTATTCATTCAAATCTTTCAAATATATTAAAATTAATTTCATAAACTTTAAAACTTGTCAGCACTAAATTGATAAAAAATATAAATACTATACACCAATATTCTATTGTGTTCCATTGGCAATTATCCATTTAGCACCAAAATTTAATGAAAAATGGCAAATGCATTTTGCAATAATCGATTAAGCAACAGTGTATGCACTGCAGAATTTCAAAAAATTAAAACGCAATAATCAGCTAAGTAACATGAATTTGACAGATTCCAATGTGATCAACAGTTATGAATTATATTCGTTTTAACTTATATTATCCATGAATTCTTCTTGTAACTACTTCAACAATAATATAGGTATATTTTGTGATAAACAGATGAATGCTTTGTAAGAATATATATACGAAAAAGACAAAACAAAAAGTTACACAAGTTCACGTTTGACAACAGCGGCCATAATGTTTGGTGGTTAACTGTTTATTGCAAATCAGAAATCCCTCATTTCATAACATGTTCATTTTTTGAAAGCCTAAAAGGTGGCTTTACTCGACAAATTATATCAAACTGCATATTGCAAATCGAAGATGCCTTGTTCAGCTTGGCGTTTACATAAAAATTGCCAAAATTGAAAAAGGTCGCTTAATTGATTATTGCTTAACAACCTCCATATAATGTGTTAAATATTTCAGATTGGTAAAATGTGGATTGCAATTTACTGAATTAATAACTGGTTTTTATATTTAGTATAGAAATATAGTGAAATTATGGATTTTTATTTTATTTTGAAGGATTAAATATCACTGATGATTCCTTTGAAAATTTCAATCGAGAATAGTGTAGTTGATTTTAAGAAAGTAATATATTTTTGCGTAAATCACTAAAAAATGCCCACTTCTGGGTAGAGTGGCGTCTGATTACAGTGTTAAGATATCGACTTTCATAAACTATGTCACTAACGACCTCGGTATCACCTTTCGGCATCTTCAGGCATTCAGTGTACAGATGAAGAGTCGACAGTTAGTAAATAGTTTATTTATATTATATAAGAAGAATCAAGAAAGTTGTTATCACTAAGTCTAAGAACTATATTGATGGTAATCTGAAAAAATTTGAATACTGATTTGATAATAACAACGTCCAATATTAATTAAGACAGAGTAAACCAAAATGTATGAATTTTCAGGATATAAATATGTTACCAGGAATGAAGGAAATTTAGTTGTAGAAGCAATTTGGTGCACGAAATCAACACCCTATCCTCTGCAGACAATTATACCAAAACTTGAAGTGGCTGCCACCTCGCCCAGTGAGCGGTATCAGTCCATTGAAGATGCTATGACCGATGG
Source organism: Himalopsyche phryganea (assembly GCA_022494535.1). NCBI lineage: Eukaryota > Metazoa > Arthropoda > Insecta > Trichoptera > Rhyacophilidae > Himalopsyche > Himalopsyche phryganea. Next base: position 5,539,199 of record JAGVSL010000008.1, on the reverse strand, counting down.
TGATAAAGTGTTTATTACATATGGACCTTATTACGGATGTATGTCTAAGGTGAGTGTATTTTGTCTTGATACTAAATGTGTCTATCTAGTGTAGAAGGCCTAAATTGTCAAAGTTTACGTTCACAGAATGGTCATCTTTCAATTGAACAATTAATTGTCATTCCACTACTAATATTATTCGTAAGTGTGTATTATATTGTGTAAAATAGTCAAAAACGTTTTAGCGTCCCGATCTGACTGGGATTGTGCCGTTTTGAAGGTATAGTCCCGGGGCCTGCCAGTTTGTCATTTTGTCCCGGTTACTTGGAAAAAAATAAAAAGTGACAAAACATACACGAATTCAAAAAGTGCAGTCTCGGGAAATGGCAATTAGGCAAGCCGAAAACTGACTTTAACACTGGGGAAGCATGCAGTGTTGAAAGTCTGTCGCGCAACCACCGCACAAGCTTTCTTGAATTCTCTGAAATATAACGCTGTAGTAGTGTCCAATACTAAATGAAAAATGTTTATTTATTAGATCATTGACATGTCAACGCTATCAAAGAATGGAAAAATTACTATTTGTATAAAGGTGGAGCCGGAGCCTGTAATAACACATTTAAAAAGAGAATCCAATGCACCGATTTATATGCCGCTCAAAGTTGCATCACGTGCCGCTGGTAAGAAAGCTCATATATTTTGTCGTAAGCTTTCATCAAAGGTATGTATATTTGTATATTTGGATTCGGAAAATTCAATGGATGAATGTTACCCACTCGCGAAAGCCTGGCAGCACTGAGCAAAAGAATACGTTGAAATCATTGCAGAACCAAAATACAGCTGTAAATACTTACGACACTGTTGTAGGACATGAATGATAATAATTTATTATGGTGTGGTATTTCGCTACCAATGTGTCCCTTGGCTGAACGACAGTATAAAAAATGTATTTTTACGTTTAATTATACATTTGTGGACAACGGTGTGAAAAATCGACTTATACTTTACCTTGGGTATCGACATACTTATAATACTTATTCCGATAAATATTCAATGTGCCTTTTCAAAATATCCCCACAATCATTACACATTTTTTCAATTGCCAACAGGTACCTATGTTCAATTTGATAAATGTAATATGGATATCATTACTTTATTATCATAGTGAACGTGGCGAACCAGTATACTCCGTTTTTTCATGGTTTTACATATATTTTTTAAATATTTTGCATTACTTTTAATACTTGACATGAAAAGTAATGTCATCTTAAAAACACTCGGAAATTGGGAGCACATGGATGTGGGATATCTGTAAAAGGACAGTCTGTAAAGGAGAGGACATTTTTATTCCGGACCGCACCTAAATAATATTTAATTTGAATTATTGAGATTTTGTACACTTCCATGTGTTTTGTCACTAATGACCCGGGTTTCGCCTTTCGGCATCTTCAGGCATTCGAGCGCACGAATGGACTCGAACTGACGATGTCTTAAATTATATAAATAATATTTTTATAAAAATAAACTTAGTCATAATACCTTTTGATTTTATTGCAGGAATTCAGAATTCGACGTTTTATCTGATCACAGGATCTGTGGTTGCAGTCCCGGAAGATTCAAACGAAAAGATTAACATAGGGCTCAATTTGAGGAGTTTAAAAAAGGTATTAATATTTATTATTACACTACGAGCGCTTAGTTTATTTACTGGCCATACAAATAATATAACGTTATTTAATGAGGTATATGTTTCTCTTAAATTTTGATATATCAGTTACCCTATGTAAAAAATATAACCGACAGACAGCGTTTAGGGTTTACTGTCACCGTGACTTGGAATAAGAGGGTGGCAGGGTTGAGGCTAGGGATTGCAATACCGATATTATCGAAACTGGATTCCAGTACTTTGGCTGTTTGTTGGCTAAAATACTGGTTTTAAACATTTGTAATACTGCTATACAATATGAAACACTGAAAATACTCGTATTGATATACTGGTATTGCGATCCCTAGTTAAAGCTTTTCCGAAACATCTGCTGCACGAGTCTCGCCTTCAAGGTCACTGTGTCGAACAGGAATCGGCCTGGTCCATTAGTCTTATCTCCGAATTCTTTTACGAAGTCAAACGAAACGGTCATTCCCAATCATCGCTTTTTCCGTTTGCTGATGTAATATAATTGAATGTCCAGAATGAGGAGGTCACGGGCTACACTTGTCGAGTGGATAACCATTGGCTCTATTCACAAAAGACCATTGATCTGATCATCGACTACTCCCGTGCATTTCCTGAAATGTTTCGAATACTTGGTACCTTTGACTTCGATCACTCTGCCTGCTACCAGGAGAATGAGTTATTCCCGGGTAATTTGAGGTATGTTTGCATTGCTTCTTTTTTACCAAATCCATTTTAAACTTCATAAGGTGCTTAATGTTATATCCACCGTCAACCGCTACGGCTTTACACTCTTACAGGGTGCATTCTTTATTATGAGTTTGGATCATCCATAGGACGCCTTGAAATTTTTGGAATGCCTTGTGATATGTCTCAGATACTGTGGGCCTCAGGAATGTGAGTGTCGGTCGAGGAGGAGGCAGTTAAGTAACCTCCCCTACCCGGAACTTGAAACCCTCATGTATTATCACTGTTTCACCTGATACAGTATAGTTGCCAATGTTAGCATCAGACGCCACATTGGCGGTACCGGTCGTTATTGATATGAGTGTATTGAACATTGCTGTGTGCTCAACAATGTTAGTTGTAGAATGGTAAGGACTTTTTATGAGCTTTGATGTTCATATTATATTTTTATTGTATCACATACATATTACTATTATTCAGTCAATTTGACAGTAAAATGTAGACACCCAAACCCCTAACGGTATTAAGAGAAGTGTATTTTTTAAAATTATTTTGCGCCGTGAACCGCAACGATTGTTATCAATAAATTACTTGAACCGAGATCAATAAAGAACATCATTAGAATTAGAAGCACGGTAAGATTATTAACGATCCAAATGTTGAATGTGCTACCAAACCTCAATGATGGCTAAAAAATATTTATGCTCATTATGAAGAAATTTACAAGGAGATCACAAAAATTAAAAAAAACAAACTGGTGCAAAGATTTTTTTACAAAGATTAGCAGCGAGTGTTCCACAAATAAAGAGCCAGAAATTTCAATGTCTATATCCAGCGACAAGAAGAGAGGCATTGTACCCATTAGGACAAAAATACTGGCTTCTTTATTAGAGAGCAGCTAAAATGACTAATAAAGTTTTTTTTTTTTTTTAATTTAACATGTGCAATTACAATAAATATAGGATGTAAAAATTTCCTACAAAATTATTTCATCTTTTCTGAAACACATTTCCTATTTTTCTATGATTTATAAAACGCGAGTAATATAAATATAGACATTCTCCTACCTATCCATCAATTTTGTATGAATCTCATACCCACCCAGCCCTCTTTTTATGTGATTTTTATTCGGGCATTTTCACTTATAATCGCAAACGAATGCATTTCATCACAGACAGTGACTCCAATATGAAAGTTAATTTAATTTTATCTGATTTAATTTGTATGTTTATATTAACATGATTACTGCATATGAAATATCTCATGTAATAATACAGAGCATCTGAAAATTCGCAATATTTTGCGAATTTTTGAATCTCTATAATTTTGTTAAAAATCAATTTAATCACCCTAGACTAGTTTATTTCTTCATTTTCTACGCGAATTTAAAGAGGCAATTTTAGTTTTTAATACATTCTTGATACTTTTTTAAATGATTTTTATTTTGGAACCAACATATCTTGCATAGAAATAAGGTATTTATTTGTGTGATTTTTTTTTTACGTTAATTTCTGGAACCAATGTATCTCATAAAAAATTCCATTTATACAGTTTTATTTGGAACCTATCTACCGCGGAAATCGGGTTTTTGGTGTATTATTACCGCCCGGTAATGTTGGAATATTTTTTCCCCGTGTTACAACCCTCATCTTGAAATTGATTTATTTGCAGTGAGGGTAAAATAAAAACTGTTGTCGCATGGATTAATGCTCATCCCTATAATCAATATTCGAAAAGAAGCTGCGATACAAACGGTCTAGAACCAGACGAAATGGAATGGATTCGTGATTTGGTAGATCAACAGAGAAGTCGGCTATTGAGCGAGACCAGACCGATAAGAGTTGAAGTGAAACCTCACATGTTGTTCAAGGTTAGGATTATTGATGTTTTCAATGTTGAATAATTTTCACTCAAATCATTTTTGATTGTCCTGTAAATATTAAATGCGTAGTGCACAATAAGATTATTCTTTTGCAATGTTAGTTTCAACTGCAATAGAAAAGAGTTTTTGGCGCCCATTCGATCTGCATTGTAATACGGTTCGCGTTTCACATCACCAGGCTGGGAAGTGCTTTCTGAGGGCTTCGCCGATTACTCGACGGTAAATTGACACTCACCGCCCTATGGCGTCAGTTGTCACAGAGAGACATCGGAATTGCTTGGGTCACGTGCTATGAATGCCTCCGGAGGACCTCAACCCTGTTCGCCTCTTTTTCCCACAGGTGGGATTCTGGTGTCCCGGACTTGCTTATTGCTTATGAATATATTTATTTTATTTAAAAGTAGAAAATAACGCATATAAGGTATAAACAGAAACATATTGAACAATGAATTTGACAACACATGCGCTCAAAAGTGGTATTTATGAAGAAGCAGGGTTCTGCAATATGTTAATGGCTGCAAATAGCCAGTTGTTGTCAAATAATAGGGTTCTTTCACCATGTAGTTCATTTTTCAATTCTAAAAAATTAGAAACAGCATTTTTCAATTTCCAAAATATACTCAGAACCTTTCCTCTAGAAAGCCTCACAATGAAGGACAAATTCACCATATTCCAAATCTAACAATTCACAGTATTCTCTGAATTCTCGTCTGTATAATGCTCTTGCTCTAATTTTATTCACACATTTCATAAACATAACATGCTGCAAGTTTTTCCACACAGTGCCTCTTAGTGTGTAATGCAGTAATATACTAGTAAAGGACGATTTAAAAAAATCAAATAAAGTCGTAGTACCATTGACTTTATCTATCATTGACGGTGCTCCGTCAGTAAGCCATGCTATCGATAAATTTACTAAAGTTAATAAGTTGCTTCTATTCCTCGATTAACATTGATTATTATATCTCTGTAACAGTAATATCAATTATTATAAACTGTCACGCTTATGTTAATTGTTTTTGTTTTTAGCCTGAACTTCACTTTGGCCATGTGCCTCCTGATTTGTCAGCCGAATATATGTTATATGATAGAGTTGTAAATGTTAATCCGCATTCTGCTGTAAGTATTATTTTAGAAGCATGAGCTTGGATGTTGTTTTGTCGGTACATCATTCGTCATTTATTCTTTTACATTTTAACATTTGAAATGCAGGTTCCCTTGGGAATGAGAGGAACCGTGACCGAGATAATACACGAAGATGTGACCAATGCAGTCCGTTTATGTGATAAATTTCACAATGAATCCTCGTATACAATATTGTTCGATAAACCATTTTTGGGTGGATATCACGCAGATGGAATTGAAACTCCTTCATTTTTCAGGTATTTATTTGAAATCCTTGTCTACTTTAAAAACATTCATACATTTATTTTTCAATTGATTTATGGAATCGTCTTAAAAGGGTATGGATGTCTTACGTTTTCATACATCCCCATCCGACTATATCCGATCCTGAAGAAAAGGTGCAGAGCGAGCAATCAGATATCTAAAAGTCCTTTCTCAACTCAATCCTTCTTTCGTTATTCTCTAGGAAGAGAAGAGAGAGGTCGAGTGACGATTTACAACAGTTTCTTATTATATGAAGAATAGTTTAATTGGCTATAGGAGATAATTTTGCGATAGATAATAAGCTTAACCCTCCAGAGACAAGCGTGATCGTATGGTCACAGTAAACACCATAGCCCATCTATCCCAATATCCGCCCCATATCTTGCTGAATATCATTGTCTTTACTCAATTTCAGTTAAAATGGATCAGTTTTGCACCACCTGTTTTCGCCCCGTTTCTACTAAAAGTGCGCACGATTTTTTAAAGTTTTCGTTGAAGTTTCAACGAAGAAAGAAGATGGACTGTCAGTAAACTTCAGATGTCTATTGGTGAATGATTGATTCTACTGTTTTCGCAGATTTTAGAGGAAATTTGTATATTTGACAGTGTTAAATGAGTCAGAATTTGTATATATATTATGTCAGTTTACATGGTTTAATCAAGCGACTAGTACTAAAATAGCTCCAGTGAAGACAATTTTTCTCTTATGGTACTACTCCATAGATATATTTGAGCAAATTTTGAATATTATTTTCAGGTCACTCGGCGTCGACTTACTAAACATCTCGTGCGGTCGTGATAACTATCACAAGGCCAACAAGGTATGTAACTAACGCTGTAGCACTTGATCCTTCATCCCTGAACGATGCGCGCAGCACGCGGCAATCGTTAATTTATTTATGCAGGACTTGAAACAAAACTCATTTATTCATGATGTTGCCTATGAGATTCCAGCGTTATATATAATATTTGCATATTTAAATGTGATATATCGACACCGCTAGCGAACGAAACCATTTTTAATAAATATCTATTTATTCTGAGCTATTCATTTTAAATTAATAATTTTTCAAACTTGGATTTCACTACAAATAACCCAAAGTGAGTTACCGATAATACCGATAATATCGATATAACAAAACTGTCCTTCGCAGACCAATGATATAAATATATATATATACATATCAGGCGAATGCTGGGATTTTTTCTCTTTCCTGCTTAATCAGATGTTAAGTGAGGGGCCGTGGGCGAGATATAAAGCCATGCTGGCGTTTGTTATCTTACACTACTTGCTTATACGCAAGTGCGGCTGTGTAATAGCGATAGAAACATCAACCACACGTTGATGATATGTGATGATATATGTGTCATTGTAAGAATGTAATATTTGTCCAGATTTCCAACTCCACAACCTATACCCGGTGATGTGCTGCCATGGGTGTGCACCATCTCTGCTGAGCCGGTTATTAAAATAATTTTGATTCAGAGAGCTGGTTCTTAAAAGACAATATAGATCTGATATGGATAAAGTAAAAACTTGCGGTGATTAATATTAAGATTCTAAGTGAAATTATGAAGTTAGAAATAAATGTAAATGTTTTCAGAGATTATATCGATAATATTTTAAGAGATAGTCGTGATTAACTTCCTGAAACGGTCAGAAAAGTTAAAAATATTATTAATACAATTGCGATAAGTTCTGCAGAGGCGGAATGAGGATTTTCGTTATTGAATATTATTTGTTCAGAAAAAAGGGCAAATTTTAGTATTCGATATATATCACCATTATGTTGATAGGTTTACCCCTGACTTCATGGGATTCCACACCATTAAACCATGACTCAGAAGTCATCACACAGTAGATGATAGACGAATAAGACCCGTCACGGTTAAAGTTTCGAATGAAAACACCATTTGGAATGAATTTATGTAATGTTTAAATTATGTAATGTAAATAAATAATTTTGTAATGTATGATAATTTTTTTTTTAATTTAAAATTTTTCCTTTTTAATTTGAAAAAAAATTGTTGGTTTACCAAGGTGCGAGGCGGTTGATAGAATTTTAGTAGCATATCACTGCCTATACCCACAAAACATGTTAAAGAACTATCTTACTATATAGCAGAAAATACATGTATCTGTTACTGCCTGTCTGCCATTTTTGCCTGTTTTCTGGCTGCCATTTCTAGGTCAACTGTGCTATTATCAACTTTTAACAATTTTATTTATTATTGATGGATTATATTTTGTGGGTACGGCTCACAGTGATATTTTCAACTTTAAACATTATCTTGCACGAAAACAACACGAAAACAACACTATAAAAACGCCAATGTCTAAATGTTATTGTCCTCTAAAGCTGGCTGATAAATAATAGTATTATGATAAATGTGATTGTAATATGAAGGGATTTAAGATTGATTGCGAAAATGCAATCGGTTTTCTCTTGATCATTTTACTATTTCCCACTTGTTCACTTTCTCCTGCAGGACAATGATGCTATTAATATTATTTGATGAATTCTAATGAAAAAATGTCCATAATTGATAAGAGATAAATGAAAATAAAAAGTTTGTCCCAAATAATTTTGAGCCAAATTCATTCAGGTGCAGGTACTCATTCGACGACCGGTGAAAGACAAACAATCGGACAATGTAAACAACCTTCGCGCTAATAATGACCATAATTCCGTATTCCAAAGGTAATGTTTCATATAAAAGTGTTTCAAATTTATGATACAATTTCAGCCTTACTATCATTATTAGATAGTCAATATTATTTGGATAATCAATAGATGATAAATATAGTCGACCCCTGCGGTCAAGTTGTAAGAGCTTTACCCTAGCGATCAGGTGGGTCTGGTTTCAAGACCCAGCAAGGTCAATATGCTGAAATGAAATATTTTCTTTTATTATTAAAATATTAATATTTCTTCAGTTCTTAAGTACAGAAGCATATATTTATCATCATTGTAAATTGTATGCTGCCACATACAACAAAGCATTCTATCTGCTTCTGCTTTATCATCATACACCAATTCAGCATCTAAAATCTTTATTTGTTTCTTAGAGATGTACTGACCTTGAGTCAATATTTTCGAATCTATTTGACACATAGTGCAGTCAATTATTGCTGCTTTTTTTTTAAACCGTATTCCCGTATATTAAATACATTTACAATATATTGTTTATTTTGTCATCAAGAAGTTTGAATTATCTAGTGAGCTACGCCCACTTCATTATTTCACTTATTGACTAGATTACAACATTTCCCTATGCTTGAAATAAATTAAAACATATATAATGTTACTATATAGTAGAACCACAATTCTGTGTTTTTAAAGGAACCCTTAAAAGAAATGTTGAATCCGAAAAACGATGAATTGCGAAAGTCTTGAATTATTTTCAGTCCCTCAGCTAGAGTAAAAATTATCTTCATAGGGGATATTTTAGTGAAAATATTTTATGACGAAATATGAGGCAAAAACATGTGTTCTGCTTGTCTAATTCGTTAAAACTGACATGCGTCGATAACTTGTACAACGCTTTTAGCTGCAAGCTAGGGGTGTGCGTCATTGTTTGAGGGCATGTCGTGTGTAATTATAAATAAATTTTTTAAATTTTCCATTTGGGTATATTCCAAATTACCGTATATCCGATCTGCAAAATTACTATATCAGTATTACTTAGATCAGAACTAAAATACCATATAAAATATAGAATACAAAACACACCAAAGGGTTTTCCCAATGGATTCCTAACGAGGCTTTCCAAACATCACAGATCATTGAAATTTTACTAACATAATAAATCACTACTCCGCAATGTAAATCAGTATAACTGCAAAACTTTATCATACAACAGAGTAATTTTAAGTAAAATGTGTCTTACTTGACACAAATGCTTCCACATTCTCCTTATATTTTTAATGACTAACAGACTTTCAATATTAAAGAAAAGGCTTTAAAACTTCAACGGATCGATTGCTTTATCTTACTGATATGTAGGGTTGCCAGAATTTTCGCAAGTCAAAACGGGACACTCCCCCTGAGAAAAATAAAAAAATTCAAAAACACTTCATTTTTCCTTCCTCCGAGATATTGGATCGCTTGGGCTGCCATGTAGCCTCCGTTTAATTTTCAATTTGTATTAAATTAGAAAACGAAACCAAGAAATTTAAACATGTATTTAATTACTTTTAAGGTGTTAACTGTCAATTCTTGGTGGAAAGACATTATCAGTTGATAATGCTCGTGATGAGCGAAACCGGTCCTGATCATTATAAATATGTGGAAGTAGTACAAACGAATTGTGTTTTATTTTTTAAAAAATGTATTTAATAATACACATTACTTAGAATAACAACAATATTATTAATAAAAAGAACAATAAAAATAACTTCATCGAATATTTACAACTAATTTTACAAATTATCATTTGATTAGACGTTTTGCAAAACTGCTTTATTTTTTAGGAGATAATCATATATTTCGACACAATTAAAATCATAATTTTCAATGCACTGTAAGATACTACTAACTGTTTCTACTGAAAGTCTATTTCTTTCATCCGTCCATTGAATTTCCATTATCGAAAATATTCTCTCCGTGCTATCATTATGAGCACATCCAATATAAAATCCTTATATTGCTCTGGAAATTCTTTTTCTATTTGAGAAAAAACAACAACCCATTTTTCTGATATTAATTTTTTGTTCCAATTGGGAGATTGCATTTCTTTTTTTAATATGCATGAAAACGGGACATTTGGGTGCCCGGAAAAGCTCATTCGGGACACTGGGACACAAGGCTTAGAAACGGTGACAGTCCCGTTTAATGGGGACGCCTTTTAACCCTACTGATATGTAAATGTAATGACATTTAGTAATCATCGATTTAAACAAATTGTATGATTGATGATTTTTGCTGATGCGATTTTTACATTCAATATCACAATTCTATTCTCTTAAATATATTTTTTAGTTTTAATTCCACTTTCTAATATTCTTGTTATGAAAATTACAGTTCAACTAAACATCAGACAGAATTTGAAACGAGCAATCCGCATGTCAAACCCCCTGTTCAAATAACTATCAAAAATGTCGACAAAAGTCCACAGGTGAGCTGGTTGCAATATAAAGTATGTCTATTTTTATAAACACAATGAAATCGAGTAACATACAGCAGAGCAAGTCATATGATGACAATATAAAGCATTTAATGTAAGGTATATAACAGTGGAACTCCAATTCTTCGTTTTTCAGGGGTTCCTGAAAAAAACGATAGTTGCAGGAAAACAATGAATGTTAGAGACCTAACTTTCTTCGTAGAGAGCATTTTAGTTGAAAATCAGTATAATTCAGTATGCAAAATATGAGGCAAAAATGAAATGAATGATGAATGAAAAAACCCTGACCGACCTGGCAAGGCGACTGAACAGTCTGCACATAGGTGCTCAGTTGGTGAGTCATTAGCGAAAACGTGAGCTGGCATCACGACTACAAGACGATGCTTGCTGATTTACAGTTGGTAGAGGTTGGTTACGAGAGTAGTTGAATGGGGTCACACGTGCTTAATGTTCGATAACAACAATACTTTGGGATACAATTTATGACGAGACAGCAATAGCGGGGGAATCTGCTTGTGTACTTTTGAGCAGGATGGCGAATGTTCGACATAATAAATCAGTTGGGGTAATATTTGTGATGGGACCATAATGTTTAACTAATAAATTGAGGAAAACGATAGATCGGAGTTCCACTGTACATCATTTCATATTGAAGAAAATGAAGAAAAACCTGTGGTTTTTATGCTCAATATTTATAACTGGTTAATTTCAAATTCATAAATTGGACAGGTCAATCAACTGATACGCCAAAAGATTTAAAAAACCTCATGTTGTTTATTTCATATTTTCAGCACCGGAAGCAAGGGAGTGTTTCTTTCATGCCTAACTTTTCACAGCCTGTGTCACCATTGTTTGAAGTTAGCCACCAGCCACTGGATTCTAATAATCTTCAAATGGCCTCTGCAAATAATGAAATGAATACAAAATCAGAAGTAAGCGAGATAATATTCATTTTATGGTCACTTAAGCCAGTGGTCCAAAGTTTTCCCCAGATTCCTGCAACACACCATCAGTAAAAATGGATATACACTCAAATTAAATTAAATTGTATATTCATTTCATAACTATAGACTATAAAAGGATTATATGCGTAGGCCGAGTATTGGATATTATAGACAGATTATGTGATTTTTTCTTTCCTTGGAAGCAATGCGCTGCAGTACACTTAGCATCGCCAATGTGGTGTATCATAGCGGTTTCGAAACACTGCTTTAAGATTACCAATCTATCATAATATTCAACAAAGGTCGACATATTATGAGAACTTGTTAAACATTGTTTTGTATTTGTATAATTGGGTTATTTTAAAATAAATGTCAAAATCAGATTTTTGGGGAAAATTAGAGAATCGATTTTTCACATAAATCAATGTCTACCGAACTTCTTTTAATACAGGTAAGGCATGTTTTACCAAATAATATTCGCTCAACATTTTTATTTTCTTACTAATTTGAAAAGAAAAAATTAAATGGAACTATAAAATAAATAGCAATATATGCAGGTACATAGTTAATAATTTTATCAGTAAAGAGAATGCGATTGATTTTGAGAAGGAATTGTGGCATAACGTGTCTCTAGATAAACAAAAACATATAGATTAAGCACAACGCATATAATTTTATGATCTACATACCTTCTTTCAGTTAGACCTTTTTATTAATTTCACGTGATTCCGTGTTCAGATTCCTTTTTTTATGTAAGCGAATTAATCTTATTTAAATATTTTTAAGAACACATCATGCACCCAGGAATTGTCCATATTGAAGGATCAAAATCATACTCCTGGTGCTTTATGCTCTTCGGAAGAACGAGACTCTTTGACGCTACCGCCAAATGAAGAGGTCAGCCAAATTTGCCATCGTCTCAGCATCCTCCCAGAATCCCCATCGCCATCATAGTAAGGCTGCCGCCCTGTATAATGGATGTGAGTGTCTCGCCGCCATTTTGCTGACACGGAGCTTTCAGCTGGACGGCTCACCCATGAATGATGCCTTAGGATAAGATAGCGTTAAGAACTTCTCGTCCATTTTCAACTTGCTTTACACAACATTGTATATTTTTTTATGTTAATAAAACCATTGTCCCATAATCGAATTTTGATGATTTATTTACTTGGTGTCATTAGCACTGTTGCTAGTACACATATGTTAAGTATCGACAATGAGAATGTTGGACCGAAAAATGTTCTACTCATTAATCCTTCCATAATTGGGGCGCTTTCATCGTAAAGTAGATACAACCATTGTTGTGGGTGTGTGCTGTGTGTGTGACAATAGTGTCTTAAATCAATAATTCATTTAAAAAATACATTTTTTTTTCATAACTTTTAGTTTAATAAAATATAAAAGAAATGCTTGTCATTACAGCTAAAATGACCAGTGCTCCAAATATTTACAAATTTGAATCGCGGGTATAAACCTGTTTTTAGAAGTTTTTTTGAGACTTGAGAAATCACATCACAAACACCCATATCCAAGATCTCAAATTTGAATGGTAAAAATCTATATTTGATATTATCTTCAATGGAACTTGACCCCAGAACCATCTGATCGCTAGGGTAAAAATCTGACCACTAGACCAGTGCTCCGAAACCTTTTCTCACTCAATGCACACCTAAGCACTGCCAAGAGTTTCACGGCACATTGCAAAACCAAATATATAATTTTCATTAACAGAATATTTTTATTTCGTGTTTAAATGCTGTAATTTTTTGTAAAGTATAACCATTTAATCACTTTTAAGGTGCTAACTTTCAATTCTTGGTGGAAAGGCATCATGTTTAAAAAATAAAACACAATTTTTTTGAATTACTTCCACATTTTTATAATTATCAGAATCGGTTTCTCTCATCACGAACATTATCAACTGATAAAAATAAAAATATAACAAAAGCTGTTTATATAAAATTGGATGTCAGCAAATTCAAGGTACATAAAAAAATTCAAGAACCAAGTGTTTTATATACCTTGTATTTGTTAACATCCAATTTTATATAACTTTTTTTCCCATGTCCGCTCCCAACGTGGGGCATAAGGTTTCCTAATGGAGGTATCTCAACAGTCTATGGGAACTGTTTGTTACTCAAGAGAGTAGGGATATAAGGATAGGGCTAGGACAGGACTAGTGGTTAGCTAATCGCTCTCGCTACGCCCCGTGAGGATTGGATGGGTGGGTGAGGAGGGAGTTTTAGACAACAGAAACACTCAGACTACGAACAGGAATCCATAAATCGATTGAAATATCAACTTATGAAAACTGTCTGAACCGGGAATTGAACCCGAGACATCCGTAGCCGTAGCCCACGACGCTATCAACTGCGCTAAGGACGCCGACAATAAATAGCCTTGTTATATTCTCGTGTATATAGTGCTCGTGATGAGCGAAACCAGCCCTGATCATTATATGGAAGTAACACAAACAAATTGTTTTATTTTTAAAATATAACTAATTAAACCATTTACAACCTAGTTGGGTGGTTCTTAACCTTGTCGAGATGATGGAATGCTTTTAATTTGATTGTCGGAAGAAAAAGTACGACTAGACTACATAATTATGAAAAATAATTTATGAGCTTATCGGATTTTGCTGATTTCAGTAATATTATGTGACATTGCTTATTTCTTTGTTCATATTTTGTATGTGAGCTAATGCTGATTTTTTCTCTTTTCGGATGCATTGCACCTCGGCACCTCGGCACACCTGGCATCGTCTCGCGGCACACCAGTACACAACATTTTAGCAGACATCTAGCAATCTGTCATTTTTAATTTAGACTATTTTTGAAAAGACAGATGTTTATAACAGCAGAAGAGCATTTTTGTATTGAATTAAATAAAAATATTTGTCACTTCACAAATTTCACGCGTTATTATTACTTATCAGAGTTGCCTGTATATACTATATTACAGTGATTACTATTTCTCCCGTTTTAAAAGAAAACTTTACGGAATACGTTGCTTACATATTATCACATTTTAAATCCCGTGTAGACAGCTAAACGATTGATTTCTGAGTATAAAATTACCACTGTAATTGCGTTAAATCCGCCAGTCATAAAAAAATCCTGCGGCGCTTTCACTACGCATAGACATCTGCCTGCAGCGGTATATTTAAAAGGGCGCCGTCGCGGGTCTAATGTGAATAAATCGATTTTTTAAATTTATTTAGATTGCTCGAACGGAAAAATAAATCTTCCCTAGGCCGACAAAATTTCTGGCGTCGGCCCTGGGCGAATATATTCCTATCCTAGTGTAACAAATTTGACCCACTTCACAGGTACATATTACTATCTAGTTGTCGTAAGCGTAGTTAGCTGAGTTGACATCTACTGTTTTAAGCCGCATCGTTCATAATAAACGACTATAATTTGACACATCGTGATGGAGAGAAAACTTAGGTACATTCAGCACTCGAATATTATTTTAATACTGCCGTTCTGATTACGCTGCACGAATGATATGTCAGAAAAATGACAAAGCAAATTTTTTCATACAACTTAAGTACATTATTCATAAAATATGATATTCCATCAACATTTTCTTCGATTACACCAGATATTAAAAGCAGGGGTTAAATTAGTTGTATGTGAAATTAAACTACGTACCTTTTGGTGATGTGTATTTCCATAGCAGCCACCTTTGGTATTTTTCATTGAATTAACACTGAGTTATCACGAAAACATAGCGACAGCCTATATTATTATAATCTTTACCCGCCGTGAAAATCTTTATAAGCTCCAGCGTACATTGTCCGGCGAAGTATTCAAATTCCTACAAGAAATAAATGAAATCAGCAATTGAAAAATACCGCCACCTTTTTAACGACTTCTTACAGCATTAAAACAAAAGAAAACAACTACCTACTTGTGTTTGTCTATGTTTTTTATTTAGAATAATTTGATTTCAATTTTAGATTGACAGTTGAATTCTTAATTTGCTAACCTGTAAAATGTCAATTGTATTTTTTTCAACTCAATTTCATCTCAACAACGGAAAATAAAATTAAAGCTTCACTTCGTACAGCTGTCAGGGATTGTAATCCCGATATCCAGCCTATGATAACTGATACGAAATAAAGTTTTTTCACATTATTTTAAAGCTCAACATTTAATAAAACGAAAATGTCTTAAATAATGAGCTTCATACCGTTTCTTGTTACGCCTTGATTGGATTTATTGATGTGTTCTTCTTTTTCTTCATAAGATTTGGAAAGATCGATTAACCAAAATATATGCTGCAATTCTTTCGTGATCTCGTCATCTTATTTTCTTACACCATAATGGTAATGTAACGAATTATCATTCAATCTTCAAAGCAATATATATTATATATACTATATAAAATGTCAGAAATTACAATTTCTTGTTTATAGCATCATTCATTTGAAGATACATTAAAATATACCAAAACTGACATTCAACGAGTTCAAGGTATTTAAAAATAATTTATAAAATATCTCATATTAAGCCCGTGACTTCTTATTGTATATTATATTGTGGCCGTCCACATAACTATTATGAAATCACGCTCTAAGGGAGTAAGCGGAGTAAAACAATGTCTGTCGATTTCGACGAAGAGGGAGGGGGTGGTAGTAAATGTGACATCATAAAATCAGCATAAAACAAATCCATATTTTTTAAGAATAAAATCGATCATTTTCTTAATGTCGGAAAAAATATCACATTACATTAAGGATTAAGGCATATTCTTTAAATTAAAAGTAGGGGGGCGGTTGTTTCAAAAATATTGCGTTTTTTAGATAGGGGGGTTGGTCAAATATTTTTTTGTGACGTAATGTGACGATAGGAAGTAAAAAATGGCTAAAATCGTGTGACGTCATTTACATACGGCCTCTAATAAACTAATATCTCTTATTTTATAATTCCGGGTTAGCTAAAGCGTACCGGGATTGCAATCCCTAATTGCAGTGTTAAGGTATTCCTATTATTGATTTATTGACTTAAAATATAATTATTATTTTCATATAAAATTATGATTGAAATGAGATTTAGTACTTTGGTAATAAAGTTTTCAGCTGCTGCCGTTGCACGGTTGATCGCTCAACCTTCTCCATACTTGTGAGAAACAGCAGTTGTGGAGCACAGCAACCTAATACTTCACAGGTGCGCATTGTTGAACTTGCTGCAGAATTTATGAAAAAATTATGAACAACGTATAAACGTAGAATGAGGCTTAGTTAAACTTGGAATTTTTTTTGTCTAAGAGGCAACATTTATGAAAAACGTAAAAGGAATATAGAATAAGAAAAAAACAATACATGGTATTATCTTACACACAATGACGTAGTTACACTAGCTACCTATTCTTGTCTTGGACCGTATTGTCACTGTTCTGGAAGAAAACACTAAATTGAAAAATGACATATTGAGTTAGTTATACCAAAATATTTCTTATTTCAAATTCTATCGTATAAATTTATACGATATTATTATATATTATTATTATTATATATAAAATTTATACGATAGAATTTATACTATATTTTTTATATTATAAAATAACAAACTTTTTTTTATAAATTATCCTTTTACTTAAAAACAGTTTTGTACAAACAAAATAAAAAAGATATGGCATTTCAAACATTTGACAAACTTCAAATGCCAACTACTCAAAACTAGTATTTTTCAGTTAGTGCCTTCTTCCAGAACAACGATGATATTCACTACCTATTTGGGCATATGGCCACCATACGGCGCTCCCTCGATTCCCTGTCACCCGTCAATTGCTATGCTTTCTCCCATGACCTATGGTGTAGTGGGGGTTTTTTCTGTATTATTTTATTTAAGTTTGATAAATATTTATTTTAACGTAAATATAAAAGATAACTAGATAAACGTAAAAATATAACTAAAATCTTAGAAAAGCTGCTAAAAATAATTCCATAATTTTAATAGAAAAATGATGACAGAAAAATACAGATATATTCTATGACAAAAATGATCTACGGCTACACGAAGTCCAAACTTCAATTTCTGGAAGACGTAAAATATACATGCAAATATTCAGTCCTCAAACTTGGTTATTCAACATTTATTTCGTAATATTATTATTTATAGTGGTAAGAGCTGAGCGGTAACGATCAGATGGGCCTGGGTTCAAGCTCGGAAAGGTTCAAATTCATTTTTAAACTTATATTTAAGACCTTGGTTTGGGCATGGTAACTTATCTTTTAACATGCGATTTAAAATGTTCAAAATATTCAGAGCCTTTGTTATAATGCCAAATATTTTTTAATTTACTATTTTTACAAAAAAAGATTATTTCATGAATTGTCCGAATTCGGCTCTGGTAGATGCATCGTGCTTACCTGACCAGGTAGATAGAGAATCAACAGGTCGTTTCTCCCGCAGCCGCTGGCTCGACACAACTGCCGCGCTCGCTATTCACAACTCGGTTCACATTCATATTCGGTTTTATTTCACTCAGTCTAATCGGATGTGTTGTGAGGTGTGCACGCGTACCTGAGATTCGATGTGAAGTTTTCATTCAAGGATAATATATACATAATAATATTTGCGAAACCTACGTTAGATAATGCAGTTTTTTAAGATGACTCAAGAGTGAATCACGTTTTCGCCCCCATTCGGATTGGACCAATCATTAAAATGGTTTAGTCAGACAGTGACGCGAATTGTTTCTGTATGTTTTTAAAATTAATTCTAATGACTCAAAACTAGTTTTTTTTTGTTCTATAGAACATATTTTTCCTTTAGCCGTGTACGTGTTGGTGCGATTATTATTTTAACATGCTCAATTACGATCAGTATCATAGAGAGCCTCTGCTGTCATCGATCAGATGGCCGCAAGAGTCTACCTTTCAAAAACAAAACAACAATAGCAGGGGCCAGAAGAATGTGAACAACCACCTGGAGGCAGGTCAGGCAGGTGCGAGCGGACGCGCGCCGATACGCCGGCAGGACTCGTCTTCGGAATACGGCTTCTTACCTCCCGTCGACGTTCCCAATAATGAATTCAATAACTATTATAATGAAAGAGCGCACCTGCCGGAAATTGGCACACGCGAAATCTACTCGCCGCAACATCGCCAACCCCCGACGCGCACCTTCGAATATGACGATATAGAGAACTATAGATTCCACCATACGACCAAACCAGCTGCATATAATTTACCTCACTTTAATAACTATTCAACGGCTCCACCGGATCATTGCAGACTAGCCGAAGAGGACAACCGGCAGTTCTCTTGCAAAGTCCACAAAGATGACGGTCCGTTCGTGTTCGGTGTCCACAGTCCGAGTCAGTTCAGACTGGAGGGGTCCGTTCACGATAATACTTACGACTATGCGCATGACGAAGAAAGCGATAAATCTGTGATAGACAATGAAACGAATGTGTTATACTGTGATAAAAAAATTAACATAAAGTCCAATATCAACGTTGATAGCGACCAATCGAAACAGGGTATGTTTAGAATCAAAGACACTAGGAAAGTTAAATTGGACAAAGCAAATGAACCAGAATGTCAAAAGTCTGATGTAAAAGAAAAAAATAAAATAAAGTGCGTTTTCGTAGGAGATGGAGCGGTTGGAAAAACATCTTTGATAACCACTTACGCTCAGGACACATTCACAGACAGCTACAAACCGACCGCCTTTGATAATTACAATGGTATGTAAATTTCTAAAGACATGAAATAGCTAGTTATATGAACTGTGTAAATAATATTACTAACTAAATTTTCTTGGATAAATAGTCACACTACTATCTTTCTATAGATACTGTTTAATTAAAGAATATGTTGGCACTTATATTATCAACTATCGAGATCATCGACAAAAATAGATAAGAAGGTATTCTCCTAAATCAAATTTCGTTACTGTAATTTTCATTGAGGTGAAAATCTCAAATCAATATTAATTATAGATTGGAAATTAGACCGAAAAGATAATGAAACTTTTATTTTACCATAACATTTCCTCCCTCAATCTATTTTGCTTATATATGCTTATTTGCATGGGTTAAATCTGTAAGAAATTGCTTCACTTTAACTTGAAGGTCAACATTTACCAACAGGAGAATAAAATAAATACCTATATGGCTTTAATTACTATATTTCTGAACTAAGAGGAAACTTAACAATTAAATTCATATTTCAAAGGACATTGACAATTAAATATATCACTTTATACAATACAAAATACATTATTATTAGTCACCGTAGGATACATCTTAGCAGATTTAATAATTTTGCTGTCAGGTGTCCAACCTACGACCCAACATACAAAGTAAAGTGGCAAAAAAAAAATCATCAATACTTTGTTATAATTATTTCGATTCCATGTTCAGTCGATATAATTTGTGAATTTGTAGGTAATGTATAGATTTGCAACCAGATATTGAACATGAGGCCTATCTTCTCAGAGAAAGATATCCTGCCAGTTCTGCCACCCAGTTTTTTATTAGAAATTATTTTGTAGAAAGAGTAATCCAAAATTAAAATTATGTAGAAGCAAAATTTCTGACGTGAAGCATAAGAATTATCAAATAATTGAAACCGCTTCTGTCAAAACAGGCATTCAGAGTCAATCGTATTACTTTTTTGGTGTCGTCTTTTAATTTCATAATAAAAAAATGTATAATTTAAGACATCGACTGAGGGTGCTTGATGGAATTTCAATATCAAATTTGGATTATTGAGATTTTGTACACTTTCGAGCGCACGAATGCCTGAAGATGCCGAAAGGCGAAACCCGGATCGTTAGTGACAAAATACATGAAAGTGTACAAAATCTCAATAATCCAAATTTGAAAAAAAAAATGTTTGTTTGCATACACAGCTTTATTATAAATATTCATTATCTGTGTTAGTGTTGTCCAAAAAAATTAGGTATTCTTCAATCAATGCGACCCAAGTGAGTCAAAATGTTGGACACCAATGGTTTAGGGCCTTTAGGCGATGATTACAAATAAATATCCTTCAAAATAGGTACCGCCATAGAAGTACCTGACCGATTCATATAATGATAGTAACTAATTTCTTTAACCTTAGCGTTTATTTGCTATTCGATTTTTATGTCTATAATTCCCACTGCATTATTTGGATTTCGACATGATTCTATGAAATGAATGGACGAACTTTGCCCAAAATAAAATAATAATAATACATTCCAGGTAACCACGGTAAGCGCTTTCTAAAAGCAGATTTCAATTCAATTTGCATTACAAAGTTTGCATTAAAACGACCTTCCTAACTTCCTGATGTGTTGGAGGCATATTATTGCCAACTGCATTTTTTAAGAGGAAGTTGAATTTTCATTTCGATAATTGGATAGGCAATAAGTAATAATTACTAAATAATTAGGTATCTCCAATGATTCATACATATTATTACTGACAACTACGAACGTAAAGCATTCATTGTCTCCCAATCGATTTGGCCATGACAAATTTTAAAACTCTCGAACCTCAATAATCGATAAATATGTTAAGTGACGGAACTGCGATTTAAAGGCCCACATGAAAAGCAATGTTGTTTTTTCGAATCACAAATTTAATAGTATCCTTTTTAGAATGAATAAGTTACGTTTATTGAGACCTTTATTACTGAACTAACCATGATAAAAAATTGACAAAAATATTTTATTTTTGGACGTATGCTTCCCTGGTTGCGGCACTAAATTTATAGTTGATAACCAAGTTAAGTAAAATGAAATAATGGGTAAGCGTTTAAATAATAATTAATATAATATTGTCACGTCATTTTCACCGTAGCGTATTGTAAAATTGTAATAGCTCTATAAAATTTCCCGGTTATTTTATGCGGGTTTTTCTAATTTATTGGAATTAGGTTAGTGTTTTTCTACGGCAAACCTTCAAGTTCAAATTACAACCGTTTGCAACCAATTTGTGGCTTTGAACGTAATGTCCCTTGGAACGCCATAATTCAAATTGACTAGCAAATCATTTGTGAAAAACAGTTTAGTTAATAATTCAAACTTACTAACATAAAAATATGTTATTTATTACCTTCACATGTGTATGGTTTTTGGCACGCTGTTGTTTTATGACAATGTTTTACTGGTACTTATAATTATTTGCACAATAATATTTTTGATTATGAACGATTATACTATACCAAGTTTAGAATTAAATTAAATGCATTCGTAATGTATTCGACTGTTTTATTTACTAAATTATTGAGATTAGTCGTACTGTCAATAGGTTTCACAGCAGTTTTAAAAACTGGGGTCAACCGGTTTGAAATTCAATGCAAGAGTCATTTCAAGCTTGTTGCAGACGGACTCCCTTCTTTTGTGGAAAAACAGCAATCAAACCAAACATTAAAATTCAAGTTACTTGAACATAAAAAATGTACCACACATCGTCCGCAAGTCGTCAGAAATGTGCAGAAGAACATAACTATTTAATCTGGACTCATGAACCCTCACGGGACGAGTGGAAAGATTCGAGGTGGTCCGAAATTTAATGTTTTCATTTCAGATAGACAACAGCAGTGTTCACGTTGATATGCTTTTTAATATTAATAAATAAAGTGTTACTATATCCAGGACCGATGTCAAACGTTTTGTCACCCTAGTTACTTTCAACATAAGCTTGCACCAAAATAACGCCGACATCTAAATGTTTTCACCCTCTACCCCTGGGTAGTATATACTAGTAATAATATACTCCAGTATTTTATTTGTGAGATGAATTTTAATGGTAATCCCTTCGCCGATATAATAACTATTTAATAATTATTATAAACTAAGCTTTGTCAATATTAGCATGTGATATTTTATGATAAAAAAAATCATCGCCTTATAAAATGAATTAAAATAGATCATTGATTCAATGGAAATCAGCCAGGCAAACAATTCATAGTTTCTCTTTATTCAGTAAAATGTAAATGAGTGATGCCTTATAAACGATCGAGTTGTGTTGATCGACTTTGTGCGTCCATACGTGCAACGTACATTTTATAAATTGAATTCATATTGTCTCGTAGGATTTTGGTATGCCGTACCATGCTGGGCAATAAAGATTTCATGTGCATACTCACTATTTTCAATCGTTGTCTATTTTAAATACAATCCAAATTAACCACGTCTCTTTTTCCGAATTCAAATAAAATATTTGAATTCAGCACACGTCTCAAAGAATAAATAGCGAACGTTGTTCCGTGATAGCGAGCGCTATATCCCAGGATAGACATAGGTCGTTTCAAGGTTGCAAGGTTGGGCAGATGTTTTGTTCAGCTAAGACATAAGCTAAAGCTATGACTGATCCCAATGTAGAGCATGAAGACTCTTAATGGAACGTTTCCACATAAGACATCTAGCGGAAACTTTATAATGACGGCCTTCCAAACACTCTGTCAAAGAACGCAATAATAAAAAATTTGGATTATTGAGATTTTGTACACTTCCATGTATTTTGTCACTAACGACCCGGGTTTCGCCTTTCGGCATCTTCAGGCATTCGAGCACACGGATGGACTCGAACTGGACTCAGTTAAAAAAACAACAAACGCGCGCCGCGTGCGCTCATAGGGTAATCCTTCACTAACAACCACGTGTAATTTATTTGAAACAAACGGAAACTAAGTAGGTATAGGATCTCTCTTTTTTAACAATTTTAATTTGACACCGTGTTCACAGGAAAGTATTACCTGTGCAAAAATAAATTCGGGTTAATTTAGTCTATCAAAAAAATTAAGATAAATGGGTTTAGGATTATTTTCTATGGATTCGGCGGTAACTTAGTGGAAGTTCATTTTTAATATAAAATTAAATTAAAAATTGACTTAGTTATTCCACTTGGTTTATCACTAACGTGACGCGTTTCGCCTCTTTAAGAAGCATCTTCAGACTAACCGTATCGTAACCGTATTTTATACAGTTAACAACTTAGGTAAAATCTTATTGAACAATAAAGATAGAATAGAATCATTGTCACAGTGCAGAATATACCGCCTCTCTTGTGAAGATTGTCAAACTTTAATGATGCATGAGCTAATAATGAAATTAAAGTTGCTGTATTAATGTATATTAAATTCAGGGCTCGAATCCGATAGGAGCGCACCGGCGTAACACAACTATCGGCGCTAACGCTCGGTAAATTTTCGTTCTGGTTTGCAAATTATCAAGAAATACCTAAAATTATGATCAATAATCATTGCCGACAAAAATACTAGCAATATCAACAAAGAAAT
Source organism: Himalopsyche phryganea (assembly GCA_022494535.1). Lineage (NCBI taxonomy): Eukaryota > Metazoa > Arthropoda > Insecta > Trichoptera > Rhyacophilidae > Himalopsyche > Himalopsyche phryganea. Next base: position 5,515,269 of record JAGVSL010000008.1, on the reverse strand, counting down.
ATGGCGATATTATTTTAAATCATCGAACGAATCTAAATGTTTCATTTCAAGCCTTGACTATTTTTTATTATTGATGCCACTACTTTTGATTTTGAATTGACCCAGGATATTAATAGGGGGGCTATTAACTTTGTTGGTGTATACTGTATATAGGAATATTTTAAACACGTCTGTTTTTTACTTTTTACGGTGAATACAAAACAGTTTATATCTAATCCCATTAACTCGTAGAATTATAATGACCTGAGATCATGGTGTTGAGAAGTACATGGTGAGCTGGATCGCTCACTTTGACGAACCGAATTTTTATTGTCACCAAAACACCTTTGTAAACACAGTACATTTGTAATTGGATAAGCACGTAGTGACGTCAACAAGTACAAAACTGGCGACTGTCACCTTTTATTCAGCGCACCTTGTACTTCTTACACCATGACCTGAGACCATAATTGATTAATTTCTTCATATATTTTTCAATGAATAATGTAGGAAGTTATTTAACTTTTTGTATTCTTCTTTTAAAAAAATCGAGCGTAATAAGTACTTTTACTATTAGAATGGATGTATAAGCATACATAGAAAACGAAAGGAATATAAATATTCGACATTCTTTTCCAACGTAGCCTTGGATTCGTAGCAAAATTCCGTATTGCTCTGAACACTGAATACATCTTTTTAGTATCTAGATTAATTTCTCAGTGTAAGCTTTTACTAACATTAAAATTATCTACTCATTTTAGTTAAATACAAAATCAAATGAAGCCGTGGTTAATATTCAAATTCATAAAAATGTGTTATTGTGTCGACCTTACCATTTACCAAAAGCGAATGGATATCGTATTGTTTATGGTCATTATGTTTACATACACTCATCCAGGGCTATAGATATCAGTGTCCTGAATTTTTTTTTATTTCACCACATTGAAAAGTATTATGATAAATATTTTTTTGTTTTATACATATTATACTATTGTTGAGAGATCTATCAATTGAGTCGCTGAGTAACTAAACACACTCCTGACGATTTTTCAATAAATTAAGTTTTTAATGTACGTATGTGTGTTCTATCGAGAGATTTATCAATTTTTCCAAACTTAAAAATGACGATTTTTTTTACAAGATCTCGTCCTCATTTTGAACGGTCGACGCGCTCCGAGGAAACTGAAAGAATATTTTACTTTTTCTTATTCACCGGAAGACACAAAATAACTTATAAATTACAAACTCTACAAACCTTCGGCTCCTTCGGGAGCGTGTTTGATGAAACGTAATTTGAGAAACTTATTGCAATATTTTTTGCCAATTTTATGAAAAGTAAAATATTTTCTGCCTTCATTTACCACCTCCTAGAATCCACCGAAAATAAAACGCAATTTTTTGTACTACTTCCACATGTTTATAATGATCAGGACCGGTTTCACTCATTGCGAGCATCATCAAATGATAGAAATAAAAATCGTTTATATATAATTGAATTACAACGTATATCAAACAATTGGCTCAAGAAAGAATTATGACGTTGGTCTCTTTAAATTTGATTTTCCGATATCTTTTGGATGCTCCTGACCGATGTTTAATCTCAACTTACCATGTGATGTTTAGCGTTAATTACAGATTAAATATTTCATTGATTGTTATTCAAATATTTAAGTGGTTCACAAATTTCTTTTCAAATATTCCATTTGGTATTTAGGGTAATGAGTATTTATGAATTATTTAAACTTATTATGTTTTTCTCAGGTAATTGATTTTTTATATGGCTTAATTTTTGATTAGTATTTATTGATTTGTAAGATATCATTAACATTTTTATTGTATACTATTAAATTTCGTTTATATGTAATTTGTTTGATTATCTGTAAATTCTTGTCATAGTTCTTGAACCAATTGTTTGATTTACCTACCATGTAATTTGTAATTATTAACATTCAATTTTATGTAAATAGCCTTGTTATGATTTTTATTTTTACCAGTTGATAATGCTCGTGATGAGCCAAACCGGTCCTGATCATTATAAACACCTGGAAGTAGTATAAACAAATTGTGTTTTATTTTAAAAAGCTTTCGACATAGAATTGACAGTTAACATTTTAAAACTGACAAATCCATTAATCGAGTGAACATCGAACATCGAGTGGGATTCAAACCCACTAGTAAAATACAATGATATAAAAATATCAGCGGTTCGAAAAGAGATAATAATATTTAATGGTAAATTATTCGCAATCAGTGCAATCCTATGCGATATATTTGCTCATGTCAAATTATATTATTATTATTTTACTTTATCGCTTCCATCCAGGTAAATGATATTACTAATCCGAATGCATTAATGTTAAACCATATTATCTAATCGCAAGCCAGTGCACCGCGTCACACGTACATTGATAATATGGATAACCTCTGCCCCAGAGTGATAGTCATAATTTTGGCAGTCGGTATACGAATTTTACGATATCACGTTGTATACCCTACAGATACGGTTTTTCCAAGAATAAACATTAAATACTAATGTAATATTACAGATTTAACTATACCTCATATGCAGTGTAATGCTGTTGTGGACTCGCACCACCTCTATCGAGTCGGTTGCTAAAATAATTTTGATTCGGATTTTTTTTAATTATCGTAATTGCGAGATCGAATTTTACACGATCACAGTACTTGATCCGATATGGATAAAGTAAAAACTTGCGGCCGTTAATATTAGGATTCGTAGTGACATTATTAAGTTCAAAATAAATTTAAATGATTTCAGAGATTATAATGATAATATTTAAAAAAATAATCGCGATGAACTTCTTGAAACGGTCAGAAAAGCTACGTATATTATTAATACATTGCAATAAGCTCTGTAGAGGCGGAACGAGGATTTTCGTTAATGAATACTATTTGATCAGAAAAAAGGGCAAATTTAAGTATTCGACATATTATATCAGATTTCATGAGCATTAATTTGATAGGTTTTCCACTGACTTCATGGGATTCCACACCATTCGTTAAACCTTAGCTTAGAAGTGACCGTCACACAGCAGATGATAGACGAATAAAAGTTGAAGTTTCGAATGAAAATCCGAACACGTTTTGGAATGAATTTATGTAATGTAATTTAAATAAATAATTTTGTAATGTATGATAACTTTTTATTTTAATTTGAAAATTTTCCTTTTCAATTTGAAAAAAATATATGTAAAAATTGGGGGTTGATGTTCACGAAGCTGCGAGCCGGTTGATACAATTTTAGCAGCACATCACTGGTCATATAGCATATAACAGTGCTGGACAAACGGTCGCTCGCGAGCTACTAGAAATTCACGGTGGTATCTTTCGTAGTTCGTATGAAAAAAAATTGAAAAAAATCTGCAGGAAAAATTGTAAGGGACAAATGGATCGACTGCAAATATCAAGATATGGCAGTAGCCAGTATAATAGTCTCCCAAGTGATTGGGTTTAACGGGCTTACTAGAAGTCTGCACGGGCCGGGTTCAGGCTGTTAAAGACAATTCAGATTCGGGCTCGGGCCGGGCCCGGGTAAGGAATTTAAATTCCAGGAAAATATTTCGGACTTCGTTCGGATCATGAGGCAGCCATAAGGCAATGCTATTCATAATTTAAATATGTTTTTTGTTATTATTTTCTATGGATTCGGCGGTAACTTTGTGGAAGTTCATTTTTAATGTAAAATTAAAATTGATAACTTAGATAAACAAGTGGAATAACTAAGTTATCAATTTTAATGTTAGATTAAATATTTTTTTCCATGTGTTGTGAATATCGTTGGAAATGATAGCGTATATTATATTGTTTGAAAAGTATAAATGACTTTCTGTATTTAAAAAAATCGGGCTTTTTGCTGCACGAAGAAAATAAATCTATAATAAGTGTGATATTGAGACTCGGATTCGGACCGGGTAATTTTAAAAAACTTCGGCCCCTGCAGACCTCTAGCGCTTACTAACTGCAGGACCCACAATAAGCTTACTTTGCATAACTGGCTTTAGGCCAGGGTTGCCAGGTGTCCCTATTTGAGTGGAACTGTCCCGAGTTCAACAGGCAAATCTCAAGTCCTGCATTGCCTCTGAAAATCCCGATTAACAAAATTTGTATATGTACAAAAATGTTCTATATAGTTAAAGAGGCTCGTTTAATTTTTATTCAGCAAAGATGGCGAACTTATTTTGAAACGAGATAAAAGCCTATGAAACTGTTATGATTGCATAATTTTTGGCATTCAAATCAAAATGCAATGATTGTAATTGTATCTAATCAATATATTTTAATAACTGCGATTCCTGCGGATTACTATGTGACTGTTTTTACATGTTCTCTTCTGTATATTCACATGTGTACTTATTTACATATATTATATCATAATTTAATTTAAACGATATATTTTTTCTTTGTATAATTCTATAATTTATTTATTTTTTGTCATTCGAAAGAGTGAATGTCACGATCTGTGATTTTGGAAATTTGGCAACCCTGGGTGCAACATACGTATTGTTGTTTGTCGAGCGATATCATTTATATTAAAAAAAAAACGAAAAAGGTTATAACTTATAACCACAGAGAGATACCATTCTCAAATATGTATGACGGCTACAAATGTATAGGCATGTACTACGAAATACCCATTGATTTTTAATATACGTTATATCAATAACATTTATGAATACTTCATTCGAGTCTATAATTGCAAATATTTTATTGTTTTTTGATGACTGCATTTTTTAAATTTCAGTTGTGGTCGAAGTCGACAAGAGGCCGATAAATGTAGACATCTGCGATACTGCCGGAAAAGTAAGCTATACCTATAATATCATATTAACTCCATTGAATAATAATTGGATGTAATACGTTTTTATGGCTAATATATTTTTTAATACAAAGCATACTCAGGGAGCTGCGAATATTTTGAAACGTACCTGCATACCTGCATTACCTGCATTCGTAAATGCATTTTAATCTATAATGACGTAATTGTCATAAACATTATATTCAGTTCGCAGTGACAAGAAACTCAAAAATTTTGCCCAATCGACGACTCAATTAAATGCATCATATATCTTACGTTTATGCCTTGCTTTTTGTAGTGTTAATTAAAAAAAAAATGAACCAAAGTTACATAATTATTTATATTAGCTAATAAGTCGAGAAAGCAATTTTTCGATACATACGTATTTGTTTAACTGCGAAGAAAAGAATTGATTTTTCCATCATAAAAACAGTCAATAAATATTTTGTATAATTACGTATATTTGTATGTAAACTGTTTATAATAATTACATTTAATTTCATGAGACAAATATTGTCGGCGTCCGTGGCGCAGTTGGTAGCGTCGCTGGCTACGGTTACGGATGTCTCGGGTTCAATTCCCGATGCGGACGTTTTCCATAGATTGATCCTTCAATCGATTTATGGATTTCTGTTCGTAGTCTGAGTCCGCCCTCCCACCCATCTGATCCTCGCAGGGCGTAGCGAGAGCGATTAGCTAACCACTAGTCCTGTTATAGCCCTATCCTTCTATCCCTGCTCTCTTCGAAAAAAGAGAGGTTGAGCAACTGACTAGCAAGCAGTTCTCGTAGAAAATATCTGTTAAGATACCTCCATTAGGAGACCATGTGCTCCACATTGGGAGCGGACATGGGAAAAAAATTGCATATGGTTGATAAAGAGGGCATGTAACTATTAGTCATAATAATTGTGCAACTTTAAAAGATAAAAATTAAATAATCTTATCTATTGAGTAGAAAGTCTTTTTTATTATTCATAGCATAATTTCAAGAATAATGTCGGCGTATAGAATAATAACGCTTACAATTTTCCTCTTTAAATTGTGCTTAAAAAATAATAAATAATGACATGACCAACATCTATTTCTTACACTGGATTTAATAGCTCATAACATCACCGTTTCCAACGAATGATCCGCGGGCTTGTACGGGTCGACCGAAATTTTTTGCTAATATACAAAAAAAATTGCAATCCGACTATTATTTTTGGTGGTCCGCAGGTGTTAAATGGTTCGGAAACACAAATTTAGATGATACAAATATTTGTATGCGCAATAGTTTTACAACTAATTTGTAAGCCGTAAAAATATGCTAAATGCATTTCATGCTTCCCACCAAATATTGAATGTATATATTTACTAGCCTGTGTCATAGAGGAGCCTGATCGTATTGACTAATATTTTATTTAACAGGATTCCCTGGAAGGATTGAGGGAGCTGTGCTACCCAGGAACAGACGTGATAATCCTTTGTTTCTCCGTGGTGAAGCCGAGCAGCTTCAACTCCGTGATCAATCGTTGGGCGCCATGTGCAGCAGCAATCAAAGCACCCTTGGTCTTAGTAGGAACACAGAGCGATTTACGCCATCACCCTGATATTCTCCGTGATTTAAAAGTAAGCACACATGGTTGTATTTATTTATATGATATAGCGATCCCATGTCTCGCATTGGTTCTCTATGGGTTGACTATGTTACTGTCGCCCACCCATATGATCATAAAAAACGGGCCGCTCTGACTTCGATAAATAGTTAACGAATCCTGTCCCAGTCGCATGCTACTATCCGAACTTTAGAACAACGTTATGATTTTAGATTTCAAAGTCTATCCGAAAAAAGATAGGTTGAGCGATTTCTTCAAGGAGTATTAGTAGAAAAACTTATGTGGAGATGCCTTCATAAGGACTCCACACTATGTTTCACATTGGGACCAGGAATGGTTTCAAAAACAAAGAATTGAAACATATCAGTTTGTAACGTCATTTTTATTTCGCAATCTCGTTGGCGTTCTTTTTTTATTTGATTGAAAATGTTAATTGAAATGTATGGTCCGAAACGGGATTCATTTAATCGTGTTTACAGCGCTTATTGCACTGGAATGTCTACAACTGTTCTCCAATTTTTATTCACGTGATTGAATAACTCTGTTAAAATATACCTAGTATGCTAGGTATATTTTAACAGACATTGCTATTATACTCAAAGTTAAAAATGAAAAATACTCTCAGGAAGGCGTGCATACTTCCGTTTTTATAACAAATAAGTATCGATACTTTCCACGATGAAGTTTTAGAGTTGGCACGCGAGCGAAAAGTTAATATATCCGCCCGCTTAACCAACCCATCATTATCTATGAAAGGCATTATCAATATCAGATTGTCGATAGCTACATTTAATTTAATATTATACATCTACAGGTATATGCAAGGTATAGCTGCACAGTGCAATATATGTTTAATACCTATCCATCGATAACCTACAAGCCGTAAAACGAATAAATGTGCATAGATATCATAGATGATTGAGATAGCAACATGAGATATGACATATTAGTTGAAGTATCAAAAGCAACGATAAAAGAAAGAAATGTATTCTAGGCATTATATCGAAAAGTTAACTGCCAATATTATTTCCCGCGACATCAACTTGCGGGAAGACGGATTTCATTTTTAAGACCTGCGCTGTTTCCTGGCAGGCAATGATATATATATTTACATTATTAAAAGTTCAATCAAACATCTGAACTGACAATTCAAATTTGAAATTGAACTTCCATCACCCTCAGTCGATATCTTTAATTATATCTTCTATATTATAGGAAAGAGGAGAAGAACCCGTCAGTGAATCAAAAGCAAGATCCTTAGCTTCCTCACTGGATGCACCCTATATTGAGACATCGGCCAAAATGAGAAGTCGACTGAAGGACACATTTGATTCTGCAATCTTAGCTGCGTTACCTGTTGTGATAAAGAAACAATCCATTTGGAAGAAAATGCTTTGCTTTTCTTGACCGACATTTTATATATTTATATCGACCATAGTATTAAGAAAGTGGATATTATTTAAAAAAAAAAACATTATAAATGGTAAACGTTGGTTTTATTTATCTATTTTCTTTTGATCGATTTCACAAAGTGACGTTTATGAAGATAACATTGATTGTGGCATTATATTCAATAAATTACAGCCATGTTATCATTGTTTCTATAAAGCAATCGTCACTGCTGTATACATACTGTCCAATATGTTTTTTGTAAAGGCACCTGTGCCCACATGCTATTATACAAATAAGGTGTCGTCTTTATGCGACCACTTCGTGGAAGAGTCCAGCATAAATATTATGATGATTTTTGATGAAGGGGCTAGAGGGGGAGGGATTTCATAAGAAAATGGTCGTCATAAAATCAAGAACAAATTATTTTTTTTTTAAATAACTTTGAAACTATATTTTTTTATTCATTAAAACACTGTGTGCTAGCTGCAGTCGATCTCACCTCGGTCGAGTCTCGCTGCGGTGCGCTTTTTAAATGAAATGATTTCTGTATTAAAATCGCTCATGACATTAGTATTATTCTTATTATTGTACTTATTTTTGAGGGGCTTGGGAATTTTCTTCTGCAGAGTCGACAAGCCGAATGGATCGCATCGGGAAAGCCGTCGAACGTGGGGAATGTTGGAAAATTGCATGCGTATTTACTCAATCGCGACCATATATCTGACAGTAAATAATTACGATTTCATACATTTACAGCCTGCGTATTTCGGTTTATTAATACGGGGAATGTTTTATTTCTTCATATAATTCAGTATTGAGTATCACCTAAAAGAAGTGTGAGCTCAAAATGTGCGAAAGAGTGTTAAGTCTTCAAAATTGAAATATGAGTCCGTCAAAATAACAGCAATGCGTAAAGTACAAAGGATACCAGTCAAATGAACGCCGCTGAATTAGTAAATTTGACGTTGAAACAACAAATTTTTCATCAAAGTTCTCAAAAACGTAAAACCTGTTTTGACTCTCCTGAAAAGTACCGTTAATAAACTAAACGTCAGTTTTCATTCGCTCACAGATTTTAAAAAAGAACAGGGAGTAAAGAATTTGGTGACGAATTGTAGCGATGAATAAATTAATCTTACAATAAATATTTTCTAACAATTTCAATCATAATTTGTTTCATTTGTGCAAATATACGAAAACAAAATTAACAGTATAACTTGTTTTTTGTCGTGTTTGATATCAATAAAAATATGAAATCTGGGAAACAATGCAACGCGTGATGTTCGCAAAATGAATACAATTGTGATTTGTAATGAAATCGTGAGCAATTTTACAGTAAAGCAATAAATATCATATAATTTCTTTGTACAGACTTTGACACACTCTTAAATACACAGCGTCAATAATTGTATATTTATTTTTTATGATATTGATGTGAGTATGTACTGTGAAAGATACTTTTATTTGCTTATGATAATCACTGCTTGAAATGAAAAATTTCACTTACCGGGGGCGCTGGATAATTTAATAAATATGTGGATATACCGTAAAAAAACTAATAAATAATTAGGTAGATAACTCTTCACAAACATACGTCACACAAAAATATCTGGCTTCAATGAAATGAAGTATGGTGAATTCGAATGAAAAATACAATAACAGCATTTGTCAAAAAAATGTATATTTTACACTGAAACAAATTTCCATATTCTAAAAGTTAATTATTGAAAACGAAAACCTGTAAATAGTTAATTTCAAATTGTAGTAAAATACCTATTTAATTTATGGACAAGAAAACTTTAAATCGTATTTAATTAAATAGAAATAAATGCATCAAACTATTTATCTTTTTGACATCCCTAAAGTAGGCAAAGTAACCTCATAGCATAATTAAATTTCGTTTACTACATTGTCTGTTGACTTATGTAATATCAAAATCAATGAAATTTAACTAAATAAACGCTTAAATTATTTCCAAGATATCAATAAGTCACATGATAGATTATTAGAAGATTATCTCATATATTTTTTTAGATAGACCTAAAGTTTGGAGAAATCACTCACCAATCTGCATTTTCGAAGTTCACTAAAATGGCTTAAAACTGATGTGAAATGAGGTTAGACACAGTTTGCACTATTAATCGTTTATATACACATTGAAATAAGTACTTTGTGAACATTTTTATAAAAATAAAATGGACTAGACAAAAATACCCATCGGCAGGCAGAGTAACCCCATTTGACGGTACCTATGTATACTTTTGGCATAATAAAATGCGCAAAATTTGCTGCAAGATGGCATTCAAATCTTAATTTCACAAAGTTGAGGAAGTTTCCCTTTTTACCCTCGTAGGCTTCATGTTTATTATATTATACTATTTTTCTTTATATGTAATGTAATGTCAATTAACCATTTCATTACTTTGCTTTTAAAAGGTTCTCACTGACATATTGGCATAAAATGACCTGTTGATTGTAAAATGTTGTATTAGCCACATTCTACCATATACGTTGATTTCAGAGTCATGTATTGTTCAATGAGGGAGTTAACAGTATTCCAAAGTTCTATCCACACATTTTTTTTTCATAAATTTGTTTTATACGGTTGAATCAATATTGAATCAATGAATTTTCATTTAATTCTAAGGTCCTTGTAATATGTTGAATACTGGACTGAGGGTCTTGGTTATCTTGAGAAATACATAAGGTATCTTGTTCATGTTGAGTAATAATTCCTGATGTTTCTGAAATAGTAAAATATGTTGTTTCAGATAACACAAAAAAATTTATACTTTCATCAGCAAAAAAAAACGACATGTCATTTATTACTGCAGCATTATTATGAAAGGCCATTCCCACAATTGTTTTTCCTCGTGCCATCTGTGGCAAAATTAAAGACATATGTTAAAGTAAATTTCAAAATGTAATTAATATTTTAATTTACGACTTGGTTAGGCACGAATGAATCAGTTCCAGTGTAACTGTCGCCGCTAACATTATTTTTTTTGCAAAGGTGCCTATTCCTTTCTTTTCAAATAATGTACACATAATGCCATTAAATGACGATATCGTATTTAAATACAGTTTTAAATAAATATAATAACTTACATTTACTGTACAGTTTATAGGACAGCTCCCACAAATCACTTTTTACATTGTCAGATATCAGTACAAAATGACGGAGTTGGCTCTTTTTTGTACCACTTATTTCATACATTTCAATAATATTGTTTTAAATTTCTTTGTAATACGTAGAGTAGTAGTATAGAAAGCTAAAAAAGAAAGAATAAAAAAAGACACTTTTACCCAAAAGTGGAGTTGGCTCTTCTGTGTATTAAGCCGTCGATATGTATTATTATCCTGTTGTATTTTAATATTATTATTAGCTATTATGGTTCAGCAAGTCATGATAATGTATACTAATAATAAATATTTCGAAATCAGAATATTTTGTTTGATAAAATTGAAATATCCGATAAAACCTTTTCAAACAAACTATTGCTGTAGGGAAAATAAATTATATGAAAAACAAATAATGTATTTATATATATAAATATATGCTAACTCACTAATTAAAAGTACATCTTTTCCTTCAAAATACAAAGTATTATCAGTCAAAACTTCAAACGCTCGTATCTCAAAACATGGTCAAGTGCAGTTAGAACCTTTTCAAAATAAAGTAATGAATGGTTAACACTTTTAAATTTATTACATAAAACCATACATTGAAAAAATCACTGCAATTTATAATTCTTATTTTTTAAATATTATAAGCGTATATTTATCGCGAATACTGATTACCTACCCTCCAAATAAATAATGATTTGGGAGCTAGTATCCTTTAGAGTTTATGTGTGAGCCTACGTAAAAAATGTTGATTTTGTCCACACTAAAATTTAGCGCGAAATCTTCTGTCACAATAAATGTCAAATAAGTATATTATAGTTCTGTATTTTTCGAGTCCGTGCACGATTGTTTCAATTGTATATATTTCTCTCTGCCTACTATACACATAACCATCAGCTATACCGGACGCCTTTTAAATACATACTATTTCATCTCAGATTATCTAATAAAGTTTACAATGGAAGATTCACCGCATCCAGAGGTGATGGCAGATAATAGTATAATGGATATTGATAGTGCTTTGCATGACACAGAAGAAATTAATAATCTACCCGATAATAGGGACGACTGTTCGGATAACATTATTAAATCTACTGTCGAAAAATCCGAGATTATTAAATTTACTCGTTTGCCAATGTCAAGAATTAAACATATTATGAAAATGGATCCTGACGTAAACCTAGCTAGCAATGACGCTGTATTTGCAGTCACAAAGGCGACCGTGAGTATTATGAATGTATATTTTTACAAAGTTATATGTCGACTATGCTTTTATCATGTACCTAATATTAAGTTCAAAAATTAGTTAACGAAGTATACTTTTTGAATTAGAACTGGGGAAAGGTTTTGGTAACATATGTTAGTATGCAAGGGATATTTTAATTTTCACAGTTAGCGGTAAATATTCGTTTTATCAGACGTGGCCTAAAGATGCTATATTTACACCGAAAATTACGTGAAATAAAATGTTTCAGGATATAACAAAACAAACGTACGATTATAACAAATATTTACCCTCTTTTCTTGTAAGAAATTTAATTAAGGATAGGAACATGCCAAATTATCATAGGTGGGAATCAGGGAAATAAATAATTTATAAATAATATGATCTGTAAGAAAACATTGCCATATGATGCGGTGAATTAAAAACAACATAGCATGTAATTGAAGTGCTGTTATATATTATGAGATCACATGCTATAGTAGTTTTTGTTTACTTTTTTCACACTTTCACACACATATTAAAATATAACTGCCCACAAGATTTTTTAGTTCCTCTGTACTTCTATTAGTAATTTTTTTTTTTACATTCAATTGCAGGAAATGTTCATTGAATCCATTGTAAAAGAATGTTATTCGTATACAGCTAAAGCAAAGAAGAAAATAGTGACAAAGAAAGACTTTGATGCAGTCGTCGATACAGTTGATTGCCTCAGTTTTCTGGAAGGTGCCATGGACTTTTAAATACCAAAGCTGGGACAAGTGGCACTAAAATTCTGTAGTAATATGTTACACTGATGGAGGGATAACACTTATGTAACATCTTAGCGTACAAGGATACAGGGACATGTTGCATGGACCTCGAAAAATAGCCACACACTAACGTCTGAAAAAGAGAGCTTGAGCAGCTGTTTAACAAGCAATTCTTTTTGAACAACTTCTGTTGAGATACGCTTCAATAGGAGTCATATGCTGATGTAAATTGGGAGCGGACTTGGTTACAAAAAAATATTGCATGTGATAAAATTTGGTTATAATTATCATTTCTAACAAATAGCAACAAAAATAAAAGAAGATGGTTAGGTGTGAAAACTCATGTATTAGTTGTCAATGAGACTATTGTTGAAATTTTCTGTGAGCATATCACAGAACTGAGATACCAGCATTTGTTAAAAGCTTCATTTTAAATATAGGAAGTTACTGTAGTGTAATTTTTCTTTAAATACTATTGATCCATTATTTGTTTGATGTGATAATTTCTATTACCTCTTAATAAATCTTCTATATGTATATAAAAATGAATGTTTGTTTGTTTGTCCTCTATGCGTTTACCATTCACCCGATTTCGATGAAACTTTGGTGAGTTGTTGGCGCACATCCGAGAAGGTTTCTGAAGAATTTTTTTTAAATTTAAAATCTAATAAAAAGAATCAAATACGTACAAACTGCAACATCACGGAAAAAACTTCTGATTTATTTGTGTACACACCAGACGGAAACAGAAAATATTGTTTAACCAAAAGACTACACAGAATAAAAATACAAACCCTTTCTTTCTTTGAGTGGTATTGCAACGCATGCCTGGTACTCACTAGTACTTTATAGAATCTTCAAAAATTATCTTTCAAATAATAAATTCTCTTTTGAATGGAGTTAACTGTCAATTCTCTGAAAAAAGACGTAGTTATAAAACTTATTCCATACTTTTAAACCATGATCAGGACCAGGTTCGCCCAGCAGTTGAAATTTTACATGAATTTTAAAATAGATGTATATAAAGCCGGGTCCGTGGTTGAGTGGTTCACATCATTGGATTCGTTAACAGTGCTCACAGGTTCGAATCCCAACATGGACAAAATTTCATAAATTGATTTTTTAGTCGTAAATTGATTAAAAAATCGAATTTATGTTCGAAGGCATCGATGTTAGTGATGCCTAAAACTTCCTGGGTGATGGGATGTAGTGAGCGCGATTAACTAACCACTAGTCCTGTCTCTTAGCCATATCCTATCCTACCTCTTTTCAAAAAGAATAGTGGAGCAACTCAGTAACAAGCAGTTCTCGTACCTGGACGCAGTAATGGCAGCTGGTAAGAATTTGTAGTTGTGAGGATGCAGTAATCAGCATGTGTTGGAAAATACAACAATCAATATAGCAATGAAATTGTATTTAATATCCACATCTTTAAGACACTTATAGGGAATCTATAAAAATTTGAGAATGTCTAACGTAAAATAAGGGAAAATCATTTTATACAGAAGAGTTGCATCCGTGAGCCCTTGCAGATGAGTCGCCACTGATCCAATCTAGTGATCAATATTTTGAATAGTGAGACAATCCAAAACAAATCTTAGTGGTTTATTGTAAAAACTGATTTGTATATTTATATACTTAATAAGTGAATAGATACATCATATTTTAATTTTTTTCATTAATCCTGCAAAGCTCTGTGATGGGCACAACATTCAGATTTTTTATTTTTCACGATTTTCGTATTTTAAGAATCTATGCTATGAGATCTTTCATGTGTGGTGTCATATTTGAGAAGATGGCATTTTATATGGATATTTTCATTTTTAACCCTTTAACTCCTAGATAACTTTGGCATGCATATTCTAAAGCCTTATCGGCAAAAAAGAAAATAGTTCGTTGTTGATAAGATCTTTACATATATATATTATATAAGTTTTTTTAAATAAGTAATGATTAAAAAAGTTGATTATGCTTGTGTGTATTTTCAATGATGACCTAAGTAATAATAAGATAAAATATTTTGTTTTTTCACCAATTAAGTGTGAAAACACTGGTTGGATAACAAAACTTTAGTCTAGAATTTCATCTCAGCAGTTAGAACTACATTTCAAATCTATTTCCGTGTTTCATCCTGTTTTGTATTAAGTAATTTTAAAGTAGTTTGCTGGCGCCTGCAAAAACAATACAAATGATATACATAGTCCATTTTTGCCTAATTTATTTTATACTTTCTATATATATCCAGTTAACATTGCATTCAGTAACATATATTATCATTGGTATGCCAGTTTGTCCTTTTTAGTTTTCGAATCCTTTACTTTTAATGTGGAGCTATCAATACCACTGCATCGTAAGGAGATAGTATGACTTCTCCTGTCTTCACACGAATTCTGAAAAATGAAAGTGAAATTTGTTAAAGACTGCTGTTCTTGAAATTATTCCTCTAAAAAAAATTTACTATAAAACTAACCCCTTTTGAAGTTTAGCATTGATGCTTGATGTGTATACAATCATTTCTGGTGGTAAAGTTCTGAATGGTCGTAGATCCGCAACTTGGTTATTTGGTGAAAGATTGGCAATACCAACAACAGATGGCTCATCAGGCAAAGATCTGTAATTATACAACAGCAGTAGTAACTGTTATTTCAAAACCATCATAACACTATTGTTTCTTAGCAGCTTAATGATTTCCTTAAATTAAATATGGAATACATGGCACTAATTATATATGATTCATGGACCCACACGGACTATTTTATCATATGATGTGCATAGTGGCGATTGTACTCAAATTCGTGGTTACAGATTATCTGCATTTTGTCACATTAATGAGTCTTCGAGTACTGGCATCTTTTTGTAACCTGTTAATTACATTTTTATTGCTACAATAGGATTCATTCAGTAGTGTAAGTATGCTTGCGTATAAATAGGTAAAAAATTAAATTTATCTTACAAATGAGCCAAAGATTCCATGGAAAACGTATTATTTTCTTTTCTATTATTTGGATTGTACAAAAGTATTGAATATTAATTACCTCATGATCCCTAGAATGTTTTCTGAGAATGCTTTCAATTGTAGGTCCCCTTCTATAAGTACAGTTTCATTTCTTAATTTAACCATATCCTTGTAAAACTGAAATAAAAATAAAAAATAATTAAGAATATAATTTAAAAATAATATATATCATTTCATGTGGACAAGAAAGGCAAGGTCTCTTGGCACAAATCCGATGTATCAAAGAGGCCATTTGGGGATACCGTATAGGACAAAAGCCGTAAAGCAATATCACTCGACTGCGAGACTGACCATGATGTTTTCATCATGATATCTGATTCTGAAAAATAAGTATGGAACAAGAGAGAGAGAGAGATTATGGAGAGAGCAATAAGCTAACTACTTGATTTTTCCTATCTCGGTTCTTTCATCTTTACGACTCTGGAAAGAGAGGTTGAGCTTCTGATTTATAAACATTAAAATCATTTTATAGGAATGCTCCAATATGAATCAAGATAAGCGGACATACAAAATCATTAATTATTTTTTATACCTTGTAATGACTTCTATCAGCAGCCATTTGAGCTTTCAGATTGACTTCTTTATAGTTCTTAGCCACGGGTAACCACGTGGTACTTCCTGTTGTGAAACCGGCTAATTTTGAATCGTCCCAATGAAATGGAGTTCTAGCCGGATCTCTGGATGCTTTGTAGTAGTTAATTGGATCATCCGTATTGCACGCCTGCGGGTCTTTTGTTTCTTCCCATGTGATTTCACCATCCGTCATAGCCAGCTCTTCTCCCTTCGTACGAAAATAATCACAATAGAATCATTTTGGTTACATGAATAATCAATAAATTGAACATAATTTCATCTCTATTTTATCTAACCTGGTACGTTAGAGCAACACCTGGAAGAATTAATGCCAACATGTTCATTATATCAGCCCTGTCAATCCCCTGTCTAGACGCCATTCTATTGTTGTCGTGATTTCCATTCTAAAACAATAATGTATAGATACCATCACTATACCAAATGGTTGATTTAATTCTTTAAATACATATATGTATTTTCCATAGATATAGACACTATCATATGGGTGTGTATTTTGCTGCCGATCACAATTGGATGAGTGGTAACAGGCTAGGTACTCTGTTTTAATCCATGACACGATCACGTGCTCAAATCATGAAGATGCATTTTCGATTAATGAATTCATATTCTAAGGCATTGATGTTTGTGATATTTTCATCTCGAGAAAAAGATGTTTACAGAGCGATCAGCTTGAGATTGGGTCACTAGCTTGCGACCAATTCATATCAAGCAACTTCCATGGAAACAATATTAGTTGAAACGATGTTGGGAGTAGACATGGTCAATAAGAAATATTAATACAGTAAAACATTGGTTTGTTCACAGGCTCGACCTCAGCACAGATATATTCGTAAATTGATATTCTAAGGTAGTGAGCATAAATTCCCTCCTACCCATCCGATACTAAAAATGGGGTACAGAGAGGGATATTAAATAAGCACTAGTCCTGTCCTAGTCCTATTTTTCTATCCTTACTCTCTCCGAAAAGGAGAAAGGATAGGCATTGTTTCAAAAATACTTACCACCCAATTGGCTGTTCTTCCTGCTGGCATATATGTCTCCCATTTGTCAATTATGAATTTTATATCCCTGGCGTCGGAATTTTTGTTGATACCGTTTAAAAATTCAAAGTTGAATGGTAAGTGAGCACCGTCTGTTGTTGAATTCCCATAATATCTCATTGTGAGCTTTATATCTGCATAAGCCTCAGTAAGCATGACTCTTGGAAACCCGTCTTTATTCTCGTAAGCATCCAAAACAGCTCTCCATTGATAGACCATGTCGTATGTAGGTTCTTGACCCACAGTGTACACATGGTCTAGATAGCCATAGTCGTCTTTGTTTGCACTGGCAGAGTTGCTTCTCGGTTCGTCGGGAAGCTTGCCACCGAAGTCTTTAGGGTCCACTTCGAACAGATGTGGGACAGCGTCCACTCTGAATCCGCCGACACCTTTGTCTAGCCAAAACCTTAGTACACTCTGCGAACAGAATATTTGTGGTGTTATAACATTATATAATATAGAATATTGATAGTTTAATGTGCATATGTGATACGTCCAAAAATACCTTCATCTCTTCCACAACGCGAGGGTTACGGTAGTTTAGGTCAGGTTGACCGATGGCGAATTGGTGGAAGAAGTATTGTCCTCTCACTTTATTGTATTCCCATGCACTTTTACGAAATACGCTGATCTTTAAAAATACGAAAAAGGAAAAACAATTCTTTATAAATGTCATATTTCTTAATTTTTCTGCAATTAAAATCCAGAAGAATCTTTGCAAAATATAAAATTAAGACGTTAAAATCACAGCAATAGTGTAATTTTATTGTATTCTCCAATATGCTCTCTAAATCATTTATATTCTATTAATTTTTAAGTTAAAGAACAATCTGTAGTTGAATGTTGTAAGTCACATGCAAAATGCTAAACTATTCATTATAATTCTATGATTTAATATTGATGTTTTCAATTCTGAAGTGATAGCTTTCAAAGTAGATATAATAATACTGATGAGTCTTGCTTAACTAAGTTGGTAAATAAACCTGTAAGATCGATTGTCTTGTTAAACCGCCAGCCAACACGTGGTTATATATAATTTTTATAATATTACAGTGCAAAAGTTTTATCAGAGAGAAATTCAGATATAAAAATTACCCAATTGTTGGGTGGAAGAGTTTTTCCCGGATTATTGGGGTCCGGTTTGCCATCAGCCCAAATGAAGTAGTCTTCATATCCCTTAGTTCTATTGGCGGATAAATTGAACCAGTCACTTTCATTGCTACTGTGGTTAGGTACAAAATCCAGGATAACCTTTATTCCTACCGAGAAACACACAACTCAGTGTTATAGTCGATAAGGGGATGCATTTTTAAGATTACATAATAATGCCAACCACTACTTCGTTAAATACAGTAAATTCCGTTTAAATCTGGATAAACTTCAAACTTCTGGAAATATTCAAATTGAGTGGCTTTGAAAAGGGGTCGTGTATAATATGAATATAAATAGGTGTTAGAACAAATTTGCCTTTCACTGTGTATTCCTTTTAAAACAGGGTATTAACATAACGTTGTTATGATAAGTTTATTGATGTATGAAAAAACAATTATTATTCTCAGTATTCAATTTTTTTTGACTGTTGTTTAAGTGCATTCAGGTACACGAAAAGGTATTTCTTGGATGAGAACATTCAATGGTATTAAATACTTTAATTTACTACCTAACTTTGTTGCAGCGGCCATAAGGTTTTCGAAATCTTTCATCGTTCCATATTCAGGTTGGATTTCTTTAAAATTAGCAATGTCATAGCCAAAATCATACATAGGAGATTTAAATATCGGCGATAGCCAAATAGCTTCTATACCCGCGTCCTTGACATGCTCCAGACCCTCGGTAATACCTGAAATTTGTAATTTTTATTGTAATAAGAAACCTTTAATTAAATTTTTCACTTTGCTATTAAGCATCAATAAAAATGAGACTAAACTTTATGGTACTAACTCCACCTTATAATTACTAACAGTTAGTTTTGTTCTATGAATAATGCTTTTTCTAATCTTTCAATAAAATCTAGAATATGCATTATAGATGTATTTTCATTATATTATCATATTCCAATGGTGCCAACCTATTTTTTTTTCTTTCTTGCAATTTAATTTTGAAATTGCTTTGATCAACATAAGTAAATTTTTCAAATTGTTACAATGTAATGAAAAACAAAAACTTTTTTCAATCAATTTATAAAAAGTAGAATTGGCACTTACATGGCTGCACTGATATGAAAAGGAGAGGCATAATAGCATAGTAATTAACAAAATTTTCAAAAGATGGAGAAATCACTGGTTATTGACTTACAAGTATCTCTTGATCCTACTCTCTTATGTTAAATGTTCTTCCAGAAAGGATTACCAGTTAATATCAATTTTATTAGATCTTCCCACCCCACCAGCTCAATATTTTGTCATATTGCTTAGATTCTTAGAACATATTTTACATACATTCACCAATAATTATTATGCGATTTTTCACCTTGTGAAGACAAATAAACACTTATTTTTGCTACATTAGTAATCACTTTAAATAAACAGCGAATGAAAACATTAAAAGACATGTATGGCACTGTAGGGATAGCATTAAAATGAATGTCAAAGTGACACCAAAGCGGAAAAAGCCTTGCTTAATTTACAAAAAATTAAAATTTGTCATACCATGGGCATAATATGTTTATAAAGAAAATAAATTTTAATATAATAATTTCGCTCAGTGAGTGAACATTTTAACAAATCGACAACACCCTGAGATAAACCAGTACCGATCATAGTATACAAATGTGGAAGTTGAGTAGAACTTTTATTGTTACATTGCCTTTTCATCAATATTTGACAGTCAACACTATTCAAGTGATATAATGTGGCAACAATATGGCACAATATATGAAGATTGAAAAAATGAAATGAGCTAAGGGCCATTAAAAAAAATGAGTTACTTTACCAAAATAATGTATGTACCCGCCCATATTATTTAGGTTTCAGATTATAAAAAAATCCCTAACGTAATGATTAAGCAGGTTTTAGAAAGAGGTAATAAGCATTCAGTTTTTTGTGTCAGCACAAATGTGTCGGAACAAAAAATTCACTTAACATCAGAAATATTTGAATCAAATTACCATTTAAATCTCCAATACCGTCTCCATTCGTATCCTTAAACGACCTTGGGTATATTTGGTAGACCACAGTTTTTTGCCACCATTTTATGTCTGCTGCAGCAAATGTTATGGCTACTGCCGCCAACAGAAATAAACGCAACACTCCCCGCATTGTGGATGATATATTGTTTATCATTCAGGAGCATTTATACCTTTGCCATTTGTATTTTTATAGTTTCATTTGAAGTATGTATCCACTTGATTTTTTCTTTTATTAAATCACATCAGATTTAATAGCAAGTGGTGTATTTCAAGAAATCAATCTTGCATATTGAAATTGAGATTATTGTGAGAAATAACATTACCAGCCGTGTCATTACATATGTTTTAAAAATAAAGCATAATTTGTTTGTACTACTTCCACATGTTTACAATGATCAGGAGTGGTTTCAGTTGGTTCATGAACTATGACAAGAATTTACAGGTAATCAAACAAATCAAATATATACGAAATTAAATAGTTTACAATTGAAGTGTTAAGGACTTTTAATAGATCAATAAATATTAATCTAAATAAAAAATTGGGCCACATTAAAAATAAATTATCTGAGAGAAATATAATGATAACTATTATAAAAATAATTCATAAATATTCATTAGCCAAAATAGCAAATGGGAATCTTTCAATTGAAAGTTAACATTTTATAAGTGACTGTATACATAATGTGTAGATAAACCCGAGATAGGACCCGGTAAAAATTAACAATATGTAACCTGATATTGTTACTTTTTATAACATCAGATGATGCAACCAGGCTGTAAATGAAATCAAAATATTAATATTATCTACATTATTATTGATGTCTTTGGATTTTATGGGAAAATATTTTCCACGTTTGTAAATGGTTTATGACTATGATTCTTCTTTCCATAGTGGAATAGGGTAGGAGAAAAACATGACCAAAGACTCACAAAATCTGGATTGAATTACAGTCAGTATCTTGATAAAAACAATTATTTTTTTATTCTATCAGTGTCCTAACCTGTCAAGGAAAAACTAGTCTCATTGTAATATAGCTAACATAATCAGCTGTGACTATTTCTCTGTAATTTTAAATATTGATGTCTCCAAAAAGACATTATCATTTATCACGTGAGCCTCGGCTGCCTCAAACGATTTTTTAAATATTCTGCTCAGAGGCTCGCCTCTCAATCAATCCTCCTCTGGAGATGTGGTAAACTGAAATATCTTAAAAAAAATTCAGTAACGTCTTTTCAATGTTGGATAAATATAAAGCCTATCCCAAACATTGGATATTATTGAGTCTGGTATTGTTAAACTCTTCCTAGATAGCTAGGATTATGGTTAACTAGCTAATATACCTAAAACACTCCAATGTATGATAACTTATGTACATCGAAATATCATCAGTTGAGTTTTGGTATCATCATTAATATCATATTATCCAAGGAAAATGAACTAATCAAATCTCTTCAGGTTGTTCATCCCAATGTTAACACTGTGCTTTTAATATAAAAATTATCAACTTCAATATGGAAATAAATACCTATATACCTCAATATGGATAGAAATGTATAACAGACTTGTGTCATACAGATAAATATTAATTTTTGTTTGTATTTTTACAAATGAAGATGCACCACTAGAAAATATAATGTAATTTTAAATATGAATTATCTAAGAGATTAGATCAGAACTTGCAATCTGTACGTAAACAATGTGTGTGAAAAAATTATGTGTCATTAAAATTGAAGTATGTAGTTAATTGCATTGCTATTCAATGTTTTATTTTTTCTTTAATAAATATCTTGAGGATATCTCCCAAGCGTCATTTGTTTAATCTACATTCAAAATTGTCTACATAAACTTTTATACTTATTTTATTAAATTAAAAGGTTATCTGTAAATCTTTCCATACAGTCAATATGTAACAATATAAATATGCTGAGCTAAAACTTCCCACTGATTTAATAAATTGTTTCCTGAATGGGGTTCTTCGAGAACCTGGGGCAGTGGTGGTGAACTTTTTTACGCGCACATGCCAAAAATTCCCTATTATTTATCAACTTTACGACATGCCGAGGAAAAAAGTTTACTTTAATTAATAATATATTATATAAATCACAATACGATTTCATAGAAATGAACTCATAACCGATATTAGTTATTTGCCAATAAGATTTTTGCTGTTGTACATTCAATACTAAATGCTTTATATCTGGTTTATATTTCATCACTTTTAGTTATACACACACCAACTGGATTCAGCAGTCGTTCTATTTCTTGAATTACATTTTATAACTTGAAAGCAAGAGAAAATTGATGATATTGCAGTCACCAGTTTCCGAAGTGGTGTTTTATGTTCTCATTATTTTGCTTCCGTAATATAGAACTAATTTTGTAAAAATTAAGTCTATGATGGTTATTAAATTCTGGATGTATGTTATCCGGCAAGAATTTTTGACAATTTTAATGAAATTTGTATGGCTCTTACCCGGATAAAGACATTTCGACTTTACATTATTACATTCTCTTTGTTTACGTAGATAATCTGTTTTAGTTTTATAATCATTATTATGTATATATTTGCTTCGTGTTCAATTCATTTTTTTAACTAATTATTTTTATTGAGAAGTTCTTAAGTGAATATAATATTTTTATCATGAGAGTTAATATGGCGAAAGAAGCTTTTCAATTGTCAATCAGTGCATGTCTATAAGGAAAAGATATCATCTTCATAACACTACCGTTTAAATTGAGTATATTTGACTGCAAAGATTATTTTCAAAAAAATGGAGTAATGTATCTGTAAGTTATGGTGAAATTGACCCCCTTATAGTTTGTAAAGTTTATTTTTGAATTGGAAACGTAAGTAGTCCTCGATTTACGACGATTCACACTTATGACCAAAAATTAAAAAAAAACAAAAATTGAAACCGTTAATGATAAATGTCGAAAACTTTATTATTACATAAACGTCTCAACAAAAAAGATTGGATGACGCAACTTTTGTTCAAAGACTGTTTTTTTGAATTTACTTATTCCTGAAGTAACAATATTGAAAAGAATTTGAACGTAATTCTTGCAGCCAAACCTTATTCCATCCACTTATTTTACAAGGCAATTAATAAAATTGTGTTCACAACGTTTTTTTCTCTGTTTTATTTATTAAAAACAGAGGATCGGCGTGTCAATTTGCGATAATATTATGATTATCATTTGACAGCTACGATAGAAGATTTGAAAAGCACGTTCTGATTTGTTAAAATGTATCCTTTTAAGACATCGACTGAGGGTGCTTCGATGGAATTTCAATATTAAATTTGGATTATTGAGATTTTGTACACTTCCATGTATTTTGTCACTAACGACCCGGGTTTCGCCTTTCGGCATCTTCAGGCATTCGAGCACACGAATGGACTCGAACTGAGAGACAGTAAACAGTGTCTAACGCTTATATAGAAGATATAAATGCGACAAATATCATTTACGAGGCAATACATTATACGTCTGAGAGCCACACCGATACCTGAGTTAAAATTTCGAAAATTACCTGAGTTAAAATTTCGAAAATTTCCGAAATTTTAACTCAGGTATCGGTGTGGCTCTCAGACGTATAATGTATTGCCTCGTAAATGATATTTGTCGCATTTGTATCTTCTATATAAGCGTTAGACACTGTTTACTGTCTCTCAGTTCGAGTCCATTCGTGTGCTCGAATGCCTGAAGATGCCGAAAGGCGAAACCCGGGTCGTTAGTGACAAAATACATGGAAGTGTACAAAATCTCAATAATCCAAATTTAAAATGTATCCGTAACATTTTTGGTTGCAGTTGCTTTATGTCCACAAATGAAATTGACACCGCTAAAGCTGACCTGAACCTAACAATATTTAATTTTAATATTTTGTATTGAATTCGATTTACGACCAAAGTTCAGGAACGTATTTCGGTCGTAAGTCGAGGACAACCTGTAATTCTGATATCATAATGAAATAATTGATAAGTGTAAGCATTTCTTCTAATATATCGCTATTAATATTAGGTAAAAGGTAAAGATGTAAGAAAAATAGTATGATCACAGCATTAACAGGGTGAAATTATTTATTTGTTTAACGATTTCATAAATTTGTAAAAAAATAGCATTATATTTAAAGAGATGCTATCAAAGAGGGGCCGGATAGTGTTCAAACTGGTATGTGGTGTAATAGACATATTAAAAATAGTTTTTTTCTCTTTCTAATTTAATATTTTCACTATTTATCGAATAAAAAATATGAAATATACAAAACATTTTTTTTTACAGATGACTGATTAAATTCATTATAAATGCATATTTTTTGTGCTGTGCGCATATTAATGCTTTTATTTTATAACAATATTGACTACAGACATAAGTATGGCATTTTAGGATTTATTTAGTTTGTTTTTTCAATTAATTTTATGCACAAACAAGATGCCATTATATTAGCAGTGGTAGCATTGGCTCATAAAGATTTATTTATTGCATAAAGTAATGTACTTTTAATTTACTGTCATCATATCTTAATACCATAAGATGGACTCATCTTTCACTTTTTATAGTTAATATAATTTTAATAGTTATTTTACTATAAAATCTTAAACAAAAAAAAAATTTCATTGTGTTTGTTCACTTACAATACTTTGTTCTGATATTTTAAAAATTTATTAAATTTCGTAAAAACTACTAGTGCTGTATTTTATGATGAATTGAAAAAGAAACTCTATGATATCTATAATTAACAAAATCTATATTTCAAATGTGACTTTTGTAGAAGAAATTATTTAGGAAATTAAAAAAAAATCACAGCTATCTCTAGGTTTCAGTATGTATGGGAACCAGATTTAGGGTTGTTGGAAAGAAGGTGGATGATACAGAAATAGAAAAATAAGAATAAATGAAATAAAACATAAACATATGAGTTTGCAATTTTAACTTGTAATCAATACTATGATATACCTTTTCAATGCTTTGAATATCATTGTAGATTTTGATGAGATGTCTCTATTATCAGTCCATATGCTTCACATTGGGATTGGACATAGTTCCTATTATAGGTCACATAATCGGAGTATTTCAAAGAAAATGCAAGAATGGTGGTAATTGATAAGTTTTGAGTCTTTTAACATTCAAAACCAAAGGAAATAATTAGAGTAATAATTTATAGTTTTTATTCATGTTCAGTCTATAAATTTACAACTTAAACATTGAGGCCCCCTCAAATAGCGAGACCCATGGCAGCTGCAGGCACTCAATCAGTTTAGTTTCCGTTTGCTCAATAAACATTACAATATCATTGTGAATGTAGAAAATTTCCTTTCAAAAACCAAACACAGTTTTTTGGAATCATTTATTGCAATAGTAATTCATATGAAAGGTTTACATAGGTTTTATGATAATTCAGTAAAATATAGCATTTCAATGCAGGTGGTGGTCATCAGTGGTCGTCGTCCTTTATCTTACATACCTGGTGTGTTTACTACGAGGACTTCATGGGGAGACAATGTGAGCTTAGCAGTCTTCACTATTTCTCTGTAACAGATATCACTGTTATTAAAAATACTGTTGTTTTTGATGCCACTAAGCCCTGCAAGCTCAGATGATGTAAACAGAATACAAATAAATTGTAAAATTTCAGATCTATAACTTTTTACTGTATGTGAGAAACAATATTGTTTTTCTGTCCTTTCAACTTGTTTTTATTACAATATATTATATTTGTCTTTATATATTTCATTTCTATCTGTAATGCACAGCACAACACTGGACCCACCACTCTCTCCTGCGCATCAAGTGCAACGAGTAAGTTGACAGTTATAAAATAATATCCCTGTTGGTTTTCGACTTCAATTGAACTTTGGGAGAAATGACTTATTCATTTGTGATTTCACTCTTGAGAAGGCTGTATAATAAATGTAAATATTTAATGACTACAACACATTATGCTCGAAGTTAGACAATAAGAAAAACCTCCTTGCCGATTTTTTCTAGCTGGTGCAAACACTCAAGCGTCTCTTGAAATTTAAAGATAACATATAAAAAAATATCATTCATACTTGGTAGTAGAAGAATGTTATCATGAGAATGCATTTGCAATATAATAATTGTTCCGCAATCTATCATTTGAACAACAGGACTAGTTTTACTTTGCGAGTAAGTATTTCCAACAATCAGTTAGTTTCCATCATTTAATGTTGCAATCAAATTTTGTCAATCTTCCATGTCAACAGGAGCTGTATTTAAGTTATAAAAGAGTCGAAATTTCTGAGGCTAGTAATAAAAGTGTCTGTCTTACCCCTTCTTGCGTGTAGAATTTAAGCCAGTAGTGTAAACCATCATTTCAGGAGGCAAATCTCTAAACTCTTTTAGACTAACATCAAAGTTCTTCGGAGACATATTGGCTATGCCGAGAACTGAAGGCTCACCAGGTAATGATCTGAAAGAATGTTAATAATGTTGTGAAGAATGTATGTGGAAAGTGTTGCATACAATAATGACTGCGGTACCATTGTATTTTATGGTTAAAAGCAAGAAATAAAAATACTAGCTTATTTACCTTAAAATACCAATAACATCTGTAGCCAACACTTTTGTTTCAAGATCTCCTTCTATGAGAACGGTTTTGTTTCTCAAGGATACCATATCCCTGTAAAACTGAAATATAAATTTTGCATATGTGTACATCGAAGAAAGTCAAAGCGAATCAGCCAACTAGCCACTAGTGAAAACTAGATTCATTGAAAAAGTGACTTAAATAGAAAATAATACACAATTGAAATTAAAAATATTATGCAAGGCAACAAAATGCTAGATTAAATAGGAATTGCGTATATTACAAACGAGATTCAAAGTTTAAAAAATCTAGCACAAAATAACATCTGTCAGTTTTTACCTTGTAATGACTCTGAGGAGCATCTAATTCTGCCTTCAGATTGACCGTTTGATAATTCTTAGCGACGGGCAACCACGTGGTACTCCCTTTAGTGAATCCGGCAAACTTTGAATCATCCCAGTGGTAGGGGGTTCTGGCGGGATCTCGTGATAGTTTGTAATAATTTATAGGATCGTCCGTGTTACACGCCGCCGGGTCTTTGGTTTCTTCCCACGTTACTTCTCCGTCTGTCATTGCGAGTTCTTCTCCCTTAAATATTTTTTTTATGAAAATCATACAGGCTCATTTTGATTTACAAAAAATTTTGCACTCACTAACCTGATAAGTCAGCGCCACTCCGGGAAGTATTAAGGCTATCATATTCATTGCGTCGGCCCTTTCGATACCTTGTCTAGATGCCATTCTATTATTGTCATGATTTCCATTCTGCAAATAATCAGAAATTGATTTTAAATTAACTAAATTCAGCTTGGCTTTAAGCCGTGATAGATCAAAATCAAATATATTTTTAACCGTGTCCATCGCCAATGTAGAGATTGTGAACTCCTAATAGAGCTCATCTTAATAGAAGTTGATCTAAGATATTAGGAAGGAATTTAGACATCCGTGTAGTCGAAAACAAATCTATAAATCAATGGGAAAATCAATTTATGAAACTGTCCGTCCTGGGATTCGAACTTGTAAGCACTGCAACTGAAGCAAACGACGTTGATCACTCGACTACATTGATAATAGGAAATTATGACGCAATTTTCACATCTCGTATCAATATGACTTACCACCCAGTTGGCAGTCCTTCCTGCTGGCATGTAGGTTTCCCATTTATCAATAACAAACTTAATGTCTCTCGCGTCAGAGTTTTTGTTGATTCCGTTTAAAAACTCAAAGTTGAATGGTAAATGAGCTCCTTCAGAAGTGGCGTTGCCGTAATATCTCATGACCAATTTCACATCTGCATAAGCCTCCACCAGCATGACTCTCGGGAAGCCGTCTTTCTTTTCGTACTCGTCCAGCACAGCTCTCCATTGATAAATCATGTCATAAGTCGGCTCCTGGTTTGTTGTGTAAATATGGTCATGGTAATTATAATCGTCTGGATTTGCACTGGCATCGTTGCTCCGTGGTTCATCAGGATACTTTCCACCGAAATCATCGGTGTCAATTTCAAATAGAAACGGAACTGCGTCCACTCGGAATCCATCGACACCTTTGTCCAACCAAAATCGGAGAACATTCTGAAAGAATAGATTGTGTCAAAGCTTTCTTCTCAAAATATAGCGGAATTATTTATATATGGAACCTTATGGACTTGTAAATGGAGCATCTGAACGGAAGTTTCTATAGAAGAACTGACTGTTATTGGGCACAAATGCATGAATTGAATTGAAAAATCCATTAACAAAAGTGTCAAAAATAGGATTTGAACCTGTGGACAACGCAAGAGGACGACGTTCACCGCTCCGCTGCAGACCGGGCGTTTTTATAAACTCAATGTGATATGAAATAAATCATTAAAATAAATCATTTCTGATGGTCTCAATTTAAATTTCAATTTATCTGTTTCCAAAGTATGAACAATGTAATATTACTGATTGATATTCAAGCATACCTTCATTTCATCTACAACTCGAGGATTACGGTAGTTAAGATCAGGTTGGCCTATCACGAATGCATGCAAGTAGTACTGCCCTCTGATTTTATTGTATTCCCACGCACTTTTACGGAAGACACTGATCTAAAATTTAAAATTCAATTACAAAAGATGGTTTTGGATAGGAAACACGGTTATTCCATTTAATTATATATTTACCCAGTTACTGGGCGGCAAAGTTTTTCCAGGATTATTGGGATCCGGTTTACCGTCAGCCCAAACAAAGTAATCTTCGTATCCTTTAGTTCTATTGGCAGATAAATTGAACCAGTCACTCTCATTGCTGCTGTGGTTAGGGACAAAGTCCAAGATCACTTTGATGCCTATCGATAATAAAACAGATCTCAAATAAATTGGAAGACATTAAATTTGTAAAGGTTTCCCTCCTTATCATAATATTAGGTTATATTGAACATATAGTTTAATTTTATCCATGCTAATTATAACTTTTGTACCAAATATTATTAAGTATTATAAAGGTATTTGAGTTTATACGTAATTTTTATGCCAAAGCATTTTTTTTCAGTTTTTTCAATGATTTGAGTTGAGTTCTATTTCCATTTAAAGAATCCCAAATATAGAAAATAGCCATTCTCATCTTTTGAGCCATGTAACATAGTATTTCGATGAAGTAATGGCAGAGAAGAATGCTAAAAACTTAAAACTGAAAACAAGATGATACAGATGTGTTCTATTGTATCAATCGTCAATTATCAGTTAATTTGAGACTAACAAATGGGTGATGGATTGACGGGTAAGATTTTTTTAAATACAACTCACATCTGCTCCCGGAGGGGCACTGAGTAGCTATTCTTCAAGTTAAGATTATAAAAAATGTATTTGCATAATGATTACGCTTACATTTATAAGATTTCATCATAAACATTTTGATGTACATAATTTACTATCAATTTATAAAAAATCTCACGGTAAGAATAATATGATAAATCATAGTCACTCTTAAATGAGTTTGTAAAGTGACAAAAGAATTTAAATTTTAAGTTCTGCACCATTTTATAAATATGAATATTGTTCCTTACCCAATTTTTTCGATTCGGCCAAAAGCTTCTCAAAATCTTGCATGGTTCCATACTCGGGTTGAATTTGTTTAAAATCAGCAATGTCATAACCAAAATCATACATAGGCGACTTGTAGATCGGAGACAGCCAAATAGCACCTATACCAGCGTCTTTGATGTGCCACAGACTTTCCGTAATACCTATATCAAACAAATAGAGAAAAAAATTATATAAATAAAACATTTGGTTTATATTACATATTATTACAGTAAAATATAAGACTGCATGTATAATTACCGTTTAAGTCACCAATGCCATCAGCGTTACTGTCTTTGAAGGATCTCGGATAAATCTGATACACGACAGTTTTTTGCCACCACTTTTTTTCTGATGAGACGAGCGCGGTGGCAGTAGCCAACGCGAGCAGCACACACAATACTCTCGCCATTGTGAATGGAGTGATAGCCGAAGTGAAGCTTTTTATACCGTGTTGATTTTTTTAAACAAGATCCTAACCACTCCAGCTGTTATAAGGTAGTTGATATAGAATTTTATCACAAGTGGTGGAATAAATTTTTTTACATGAAGGTGGCTTAACATAAATTAAATAATATTTAATGTAAAAAATAAAAGGATAAAACTTTTCAAGAAATTAAAAAATATAATTCATATTTATTCTTGATGCAAGTAGCAGTTGCAATGTTAACTAATTGTTATGATACCTTCATTAAAACAAATCACAAAAACGAGACCGCTCGCAGCAAACATCATCAGACTGCTGTGGCTCAGTGGGAAACGCTGCGGCTTCAGCTTACTTTCGTTGATTCTTTAATTCATGCATTTGATAGCCAGTGATGCATTCATGCGATGCAACTATTCTTCCGGTCTAGCAACAGGCTTTATAATAAATCTACTTTAGAAATAATCCAATGAGTCCATATGCAGGACTTTTATTCGGGGGGCAGTTTTCTATTTTACGTTAACTCGATAAGGTAAAAAATGGAATCGTTAAAATTTCATACTGTAAATTGCAAAATACCAAATATATATTTTATTTTTAAAATAATCAAACACATATTATATTATACTGTCATAGATACACCACTATACTGAAAAAATCTATAGATAAATTATTTTTTACTGAAGAAAATAATAGAATCAAAATGATATCAATTTTACTAGAATCCATTCAAGTGTTTTTATCTGTTACTGTACTTAAACTGTAAATTTAAAAAAATATTTCAATAGCCTTAATCAGACTACACCAATTCAAATACTGATTTGTCTGTTTTATGTAAGAAATGATTAAAAAATTAAATGGAAGAATGATCTTCATATTTACAATTGTTATGAAATAATTATGATTGGATTGACATTTACTTGGTAAAACCCCATTACGATAAGTTCAAAATAGTAAAGAATTTAATTCCCCAAGAATATGCATAGTTTACAACTATTTCGGCATCATGCTATCTCCAGAACTATATACCCAGAAATCCCGACAACAGCATGTTGCAGAAATAGCTATAGACCATATTACATAATTCGATAGATTATTTATATAATTTAAGACATCGACTGAAGGTACTTGATGGAATTTCAATATCAAATTTGAATTATTAAGATTTTGTACATTTCCATGTATTTTGTCACTAACGACCCGGGTTTCGCCTTTCGGCATCTTCAGGTATTCGAGCACACCAGTGGACTCAAACTAACTGAAACAGACAGTTTGTAACGATTATATACAAAATAAAATAGGACAAATCTTATCGCTGTGTCTAAGAAATTAACATCTGAACTAGTGACCACCTTACGACTGAACAGAGGGGTGAGGGGGGGTTTTTTAAATGCAATTCCAAGAAATCCCAATTTAAAGTAAAGGTGACCATGGACCGATGTATTAATATGGGAAATTCATTACTTTGATTGTTAATTTATTATTATATGGCCGCCGCCGACGTGTGGAAATAAAGCTGCTGTAACAAAACAACAATATGCACACAATTCAGCAAATAAGAGCCCACGTTTCGAATCTTGAATTGTAGCCGTCGAGCGTCATGTACAATAATATCGCAAATTCACCAGCCAATCTTCTCTTTTTAATTAAAAAGCCGAAATTCAATATTGTGAAAACATTAAAATTATTTGCCAATGCAAGTATATAAAGTAAAGTTGTACACAAGAATTGCATTGGATGGGTGTATGTATCTCAGATTTGTTCTCTGTATGAACTCTGCTAAGTATGAGTTAAAATAAATCTGTTTCCCTATATTATTTTCACTGTTTGAGTGTTGGAAAGTGTCTAAGAATCCACCGAATTATTGGGATGATTTGATTTGACAGTTTGATGACTAAAACCATTAGCCTCAATGTCTGCTTAATATACAGTCCAAGATTGTCACGGAACCATGTCACACATACACAATGCCATTGGCATTATAATGCTACAGCTGATATATTTGGTACTTTACCAACGTTTAAAATCATCAGTATAGTGACGGGCTCCACTGAAAACTTATTGTGGAGGCAATACCTTCCAAGCATTGTTTGTTCTACAAACAGACTATTGTTTATTTCAACAACCATGCCCTGTTGCCTGTGCAAATTATAATGTTACCTTTCTACACTTCTTTCAAATAGAATTCTCCACATTCATAAACTCTTTTACACCATTTTTTTACAGGCATAATCTCAAACACACACTACCAGACTATACATCTCAAAACTGCATTTTTAAATCAGTCTATATGGATCTCGTGCTTCCTTACAAACCATTAGACTTAGGTATCAATTAACCAATCCAGCCTCTTTTTCATTACCTACCAATTATTGCAGTTATACAAAACTTTTGACACACAGGCCCCGTAGGTTAGGAGCCAGGTATATCACATAAGTCACAATTAAAATAAGAAGTCCTCTCAAGGCTCAAATGAAAATTGTCTTTTAACACATTTTGTAGGTTCGAACAAAGTACGAAAACACAGTAGAACATAAAGTATACAAGAAGAGTGAACACTTTTAAGGTGTTAACTGTCAATTCTTGGTGGAAAGACATTATATTTTAAAAAATAAAACACAATTCATTTGTACTACTTCCACATATTTATAATGATCAGGACCAGCTTCGCTCATCACAAGAATTATCAACTGATAAAAATACAAACATAACAGGCTTATTTATATAAAATTGAGTGTTAAAAATTAAGGTATATTTAAAATTTTTATTTATTTTGGCTGAATTTTATAGAATCAAAAATTAGCAATTTAGACCTTTTTAAGAATGTCGTTTATTGGTTCAGATATGTAGATGATATCTTAGTACTATGGCGAGGTACTAAAAGACAACTTAGTAATTTTTTTAAATAACATTAATAGTGTCCATCAGGCAATTCAATTTACAATGGAGCTAGGTAATAGTAAAATCAACTTTTACAAGACATAACTATAGAAATAATTAATAATCGCCATAGTTTCAGCATATATAATATATATTATGAGACATTATAAATAATTCCTCGAGACACCATATTACATATAAACTCTTAACTTTCCACTCCTTTATTCATCGCCTCTTAACGATTACGATGTCTAAAGAGAGTTTTGATTTAGAATTAAACACAATTAAACAAATTGCATGTAACAACGGATATGATACGAATTTAATTGATCGGATTATTTTTATGAAAACTAAGAAAACTGCATTATTAAATGTAACCTCTGGCTTGATGGTTCGACGAGCCCGTTATCAAAAAACGGTGGGTCAAATTAAGTTTCTTAGGTAGAATCTCAGAGATTATTTCTAGAAAAATAGATTAAAAACTTTATAATGTCACCTTTTATATTACTCAAAACTTAAGTAGGATGTTAGTAAATACTAAAGATAAAGTTAATATTTTGAACGAAAGTGGTATTTATCTATTAAATTGTAATTCCTGCGAAGCTAGATATATCGGACAAACAGGAAGGTCTTTTAATATTAGGATCAAGGAACATCTAGCTTGTGCTAAAAAAGGAGATAATTTGTCTACATTTGGTAACCATTTGTTTCTAATAAATATACGTTTGACATAACAGAAAATTTCAAAATCCTGCACTTAAATAACAAGTCTTTAAAATTAGAAAAACAAGAGATTTTAGAAATAAATAGATATAAATTTTTGCCCAATTCAAATTTATTGAATGAGCAAACTGTCTTTGCATCCTCTCCTTTGTTATTTCCGATTCATTAATTTGTATTATACCTGTAAGGTTATTTCTAACTTGTAAGAATTGATTCTGTCTCTGTAACTTTTGTTTTTCAGATATTATAATAAAAAAAAATTAATGGATTCTCATAGCTGCTCTGCTTTCTCCACTTAAGATGGCTGTTTATTGTTAATGTTAAATTTTGCTCAGTTAAATGGACTTTTAATGTAGCTATATTTGTGATTTCAGATTAGTATTTATGGATTTGTAAGAGGTCTATAACATTTTAATTGTAGACTCTTTTATTTGATTTATGTATAATTTGTTTGCTAATCAGTATTTTCTTGTCTTAGTTCATGAACCATCAGTTTTATATACCTTCATTTTTACACTCAATTTTATATAAATAAGCCTGTTATGTTTGTATTTTTATCAGTTGATAATGCTCGTGATGAGCGAAACCAGTCCTGATCATTATAAATATGTGTAAGTAGTACAAACGAATGGTGTTTTATTTAAAAAAAAAAAAAAAGATGAGTGAAATTGACAAAGGTTTGGTTAACTCGTAGCGATCGAAGATTTAGGTATCTGACAATGATCAGATGTTCGGAAGCCCGAATCCGTAGAGCCGTATCAGGTGAGAACTGGTCTAACAATGAAGGCAAGCTCCGTCAGGAAGATAGTTTCAATTGGCGGGAATCCGTAGAGCCGTATCAATTTAGAACTGATCCAACAGTGAAGGCAGTGCTTCACCAGAAAGATAGTTTCAATAGGCTGGAATCCATAGAACGATAGCAGGTGAGAACTGATCGAACAGTTGAGGCAGTGCTCCATCAGAAGATAGTATCGAATCGTTGGGTAACAAATGAATCTAAGCGGGGGAATTATAAAGCCCTGAGGGGATATACCACAGACGCTTTTATAATATGTAACAAAAAGTCAACTATTATTTATAGCGAAAATGTGATAAATGGTGAATTTTATTATTAAATATTTTTAAATTAACTAGCGACATCTAGCGACGTAATTATCGCACGCTATACAGTTCGAAATTGGCATCTACAATTTTGTGTATTTCCTCGACTGTCTATAATAATTCTGTTACGTTTCTTGTAATAAATAAACGAATATCATGAACATGATAGAAATTTCGATTAAAAGTATAAACTACAGCAAATTTTCAATATTACAAAAAAAAAAATATTTTTCTAAAATGAATTTTCAAAGTTATTTTATTATTATTCCAAATGTCTTTTTTGTTATGAAAGAAAAGCTCTCACAAATAACACTAGACATTAATAATTTAATGCACTACAATTCGACAAACCTCCCCTTCACTAACAATAAGGATTCCTCTTCCTGGATGATGCAATAATGATGGGAAGATAAATATATAACTTGTGAATTATTATGCTAAAAAATCAATTGTTGTAAATTTTATTTATTCAAAAATAGTTTTTACAATTCCATCCATCACTTATACATAATATTGTTACATTTCATTATCAACCATTAAATATTATTCTAGGATCACGTATTTAAAAAAATAAGGGAACAAGATTTGAGAGATTATGGGGTTTGTAAATATGTAAATTTAGATTTTACGACAATTTGAATTACTTAAGACTACTGTACGACAGACAACGGCCGAGACAAAACCAAAATGTCAAATTTGTAATACAAAAGTGTTGAGAAATTTTAACAACGATTTTTTAAAAAAATTTAATTACACTAGCAAAGGAAGACAAAGTTAGAAAATCTGATCAATTTGAACTACCTTACCCCTTCAGAGTACAAGGAATATTTTGTCAAATTTTAAAATTTAAGTGGAACAGACATCTCATTTACTATTCAATGAATTTCGAGTATTAATCAAAAATATTTTCAAACCCTTGCCTGATTTAGTCAATTAGCTCTTGATTCTACATCACGAGTTGATGTTATTTCGTTCAATAAATTTGCTCTTTCACAAGATTTGTCAAGTTTACGTAAATGAAAAAAAATATTTATGTTAGATTCATTCATATATAATCAATTCAAAGATATCATAAATGACACTTAAGGATATCTTACTTGATCTTATTCTACAGGCTAGGCGTAAAATATATTCTATTTGTACACGTGAAATTCAACATATAGTTTTTCAATATCATTCGTGATCATAAAATATTATTTGCATTTTTTAGAAATACGGTGACCATATTAAGTATGCTCATCCAAGATTAGATTGAAAATATTATCTTATTTGACTAGTATAAAATGGAAATATTGCTTATCAAACATTTTAATATAATCAAGATATGAATAATAGAATCGTTTTAATTGAAAAAACATTCATATTAATATATTAAATGAATCTCCTGAACATTTAAATATTAATTTAAAATGGTTTTTTTTGTAAAAAGGATCAGAGACAGAGAACCAGAGAATTACTAGTGTTTTTCATTTAAACAAGTAATTGGTTTCTATAGCTGTACAATGCATACAAGTTATATCTTGTGACAATTATATACAAATAAACACAATTAATTCAATTAATATGATGATGAATTAAAATGATTTTTCATGGGACACTTTAAGACAGTCTATTAAAATTTTCATAATTACATAAATTCATGACAAGCACAATGTATGCATGTGAATGCATATGACAAAATGAATTTATCAAGCGCATTACAGCTGTCCAAAATTGGCTGCAATTCTGGAACGCTTCTTTTTCTTCAGGTTTACTGCAGCAGTTGGCGCCTACAAATTAAGGGATTTTTTTAATGATACCACTTGACAATTTAAAACTGAATTTTAAAAAACTTAATGCACGAAAGTAAGAAAGCCGAAGACTGCTCGTTCTGCACCTTTTCATTTTATTGATTAATTTAAAATATTTACCTGGTTACTTGAAGGAGGAATCACTTCTTTAGTGATAATATTTGGTGTATTCTGGGTTGTAGGGGTGATTACAGGCTTTATTTCATGGAATATTTTTTTTGGTTTGACGTTTCGGCTCCTGCAATGTAAAACAATGTTGAAGGATACGGTGAATTCTCT
This sequence comes from Himalopsyche phryganea, assembly GCA_022494535.1. Taxonomy (NCBI): domain Eukaryota; kingdom Metazoa; phylum Arthropoda; class Insecta; order Trichoptera; family Rhyacophilidae; genus Himalopsyche; species Himalopsyche phryganea. The sequence continues at coordinate 5,477,810 of JAGVSL010000008.1, read as the reverse complement.
GTACAGTAAAACATGAATTATTCGCAAGTTAACTATAGTGTAGGTAGCCAATACCTGGAAAGGTGACACTTAATAAATTATGTATTACAACATAATTTTCCATGAATAATCTACAAACATAAATGGATCATAATAATTTAAGACATCAACTGAGGGTGCTTGATGGAATTTTAATATCAAATTTGAATTGTTAAGACGTTGTACATTTCCATGTATTTCGTCACTAACGACACGGGTTTCGCCTTTTGGCATCTTCAGGCATCTAAGTACACGAATGAACTCAAACTGATCAGCTCACTTTTGGATCATATAAATGGATCACTTTTAAGATGTTAACTGTCAATTCTCGGTGGAAATGCATTATACTTTAAAAATAAAACAAATTTTTTTGTACTACTTCTACACGATTTTAATGATATGGACGAGTTTCGCTCATCACGAGCATTATCAACTGATAAAAATACAAACATAACAGGTCTATTTATATAAAATTGAATATAATAATTACAGAGTATAATGTGTGTTAGTTCAAGACCTATGACAAGACATGACATTACCTGTAAATTCTTGATGGGTTAGTTTCACGCATTATTTGACATCAACTTTACATTGATACATGACATGATTGCAATATTTGCAAAGCAGATAAGAATACTGGTGCTGGAAGGTGCTAATTGAAACATATTAATTACCTCTGTTTTGTGACAGCTTGGAGAGGTACAAACGAAATCGGCAGTGTTGGGTTATTTGTTCCATTTTCCTTAGTTTCCTTATTTCGCTACAATGAAAGTAAAATGGTATTTCAGGGATATACGCACACACAAAATATAGTAACAGAAAACAAAATTCGAGCTAATAATAAATATTTCATGAAGATCACATATTTAGTAAATGCAAAAGCTTTATTATGTTGATCAGTTTTACTTTACAATAAAATATTTTCCGAATTTTGACCAGTTCAATAGAGGATATGCATAAACTTAAGTTGTAATGTGTGAAAACAAATTCTACCAACAGCTTCACTGTGAAAACTGGATACAGAGAGGCTACACACCTTCATCAATTATGTATGTAGACCGGTCAAGCAAGTAAAAAATGCACTCACATCGCAAAATGTGAGCAGGCTCTGTTTGTCTGAAGCTTTTCTCGTGACTGATAGTTTTTGAGTTACACAATGCAATAATTTAATTACAGTAATACCTCTGTTAAGGAAACCTCGAAATAACCGTCGCCAGCAAATGTTCTAAAAATTATTAGAGTGGAGAATCCCTATCAAACGAAGAACTTCAATAGTTCACAGAGCAACAGGTGGTTGCAGAGGATACACGTAAGAAAGACAAGGTCCCTCGGTCAAATATGTTATGCATTAGTTTTTTATGCTTCTTTCATACATACTAAATTGTTAATTTAAGTATTGTTACATATGAGGCGTAACATGGTGTCTGCATTTTTTACTGTCAAAAATGAAAACATGTTTTCGACATTCAATACGTTTTGATTAAATTTCCTGCACAATTGATTTATGGCACACAGCACCTCTCTGCTCAAGGTATTCAATTGTATTTTTTTTAAATAAAAAGGAAACTGTTTTTAACATAGCACATAGCTTTTTTTTGCAATGTAGATCCTTAACTTTTTATTACAGATTTTTTATTAACAAAGCAAAATCTTGGAATACGTGTAACCTATTAACAGAGGTACCGCTGTACTTTAAAACTAAATGTAAAATGGCAGTGGGCTGAATGAAAACTAAACCTGGTTGTCCGTCGGAGGAAATGCGTCAAGGTGTATGAGTTTTGCAGGAAAAGGTAATTGGTTATTGTTCGGTGCGGTCACTCTCAGTGGATTATTTACAACGTGGACGCTGTCAGAGGCGCCTTGTCTCGGATTTGCTCGGTTAGAGCCGTGCGTGCCCTGTTTAATTGATACAGATTATAAATTTTATGCCTCGATTGCAAATTCAACATGGAATACTTTTTATTTTATGGTTAAAATGAAGATCAAAGATTCTTCAGCCACTCGAGTGCTGATAATTTTCATTAAACTTTTAATAGAGCGCCATCATGCTCCCCAATACTCTAATGGTTAAAGCATCGACATAATGAATTACAGAAGATAGCAAGCGGTTTCGCATTAGTTCAAGATGTTCCATGAAACGTTGTTAAAACAGTACAAATTCAAACCTGACTTAATTTTGGAAAGTTAAGTAACGTCATGGGGTATGGGATATTGGACACGACATGCAGTGAGTACAGTTATGTTTAGAAAAAGCTGGGCTGAGCATTTTTTCCGATTTGAAGATAATTTTTAGAGTCTCTTGAAACAGTTACAGAACAAAGTTAAAGCCTGCAATTTAATTAGTTCAAGCAGCGCTGACAACCTGAAAACTTTGAACAGTTTAATCATCAATTTTCAGTATTAACTTTGTAACAATAATTTGAAGTTTAATAATTATAATGATTATAGAAGGCTGTAATGATTGGGCATATAATAAAGATTACCTTATTTAATGTCGATTGTGCGTTAATTAGATTATTTGGAAAAACCATTTGGAGATAATTAGAATTCGGGGGCTGTTGGCCGATGTCGACCAACGGCGGTGGAGGCTGAGAAAAATTAGGGACGAAAGAAACACTCTCTCGGTTCCGGCGCTGAAAACATTCAAAATAGACTGAATCTTGAAGCCTGCGGCTTGTAATTGATGTTGAAATCAATCATTATTTCTTAAACTGAAATTCACTCCGACCACCTTGTTTACATAGAAGGTTATATAATCACTTTTAAGGTATTAACTGTCAATCCTTGGTGGTAAGACATTATATTTTAAAAATAAAACGCAATTCGTTTGTACTACTTCCACATGTTTATAATGATCAGGACCGGTTTCGCTCATCACGAGCATTATCAACTGATAAAAATACAAACATAACAGGCCTATTTATATAAAATAGAGTGTTAAAAATTAAGGTATATTTAAAATTTTTATTTATTTTGGTTGAATTTTATAGAATCAAAAATTAGCAATTTAGACCTTTTTAAGAATGTCGTTTATTGGTTCAGATATGTAGATGATATCTTAGTACTATGGCGAGGTACTAAAAGACAACTTTGTAATTTTTTAAATAACATTAATAGTGTCCATCAGGCAATTCAATTTACAATGGAATAGGTAATAGTAAAATCAACTTTTACAAGACATAACTATAGAAATAATTAATAATCGCCATAGTTTCAGCATATATAATATATATTATTAGACATTATAAATAATTCCTCGAGACACCATATTACATATAAACTTTTAACTTTCCACTCATTTATTCATCGTCTCTTAACGATTACGATGTCTAAAGAGAGTTTTGATTTAGAATTAAACACAATTAAACAAATTGCATGTAACAACGGATATGATACGAATATAATTGATCGGATTATTTTTATGAAAACTAAGAAAACTGCATTATTAAATGTAACCTCTGGCTTGATTGTTGATGAGCCCACTCTTAAAAAACGGTAGGTCAAATTTAGTTTCTTAGGTAGAGTTTCAGAGATAATTTCTAAAAAAGAGACAAAAAACTTTATAATGTCACCTTTTACAATACCCAAAACTCAAGTAGGATCTTAGTCAATACTAAAGATAAAGTCAATATTTTGAACCCAAGTGGTATTTATCTATTAAACTGTAATTCCTGCGAAGCTAAATATGTTGGACAAACAGGAAGATCTTTTAATTTTAGAATCAAAAAACATCTAGCTTGTGCTAAAAGAGGAGATGATTTGTCTACATTTAGAAACTATTTGTTTCTGAATAAACATACGTTTGATACATGAAAAAATTTTAGAATCCTGCATTTAAATAACAAATCTTTAAAGTTAGATAAACAAGAGATATTAGAAATAAATAGATATAAATTTTTGCCCAATTCAAATTTATTGAATGAGCAAACCGTCTTTGCATCTTCTCCTTTGTTATATCCGATTCGTTAATTTGTATTATACCTATAATGTTATTTTTATATTTCAACTTGTAACGATTGATTCTGGTCTCTTTCATTTTTGTTTTGCAGATATAACAATATGGTGGGTGCTCCTAGCTGCTTTGCGTTATCCACTTAAGATGGCTGTTTATTGTTAATATTAATTACATATTTAATATTCATTGTGTTTCACTAATTTCTTCCTAAAATCTTCGCAATCAGCTATTTGCTTAATGCATCAGCAATGTCATTAAAAAATTTTGCTTGGTTAATGGACTTTTAATGTAGCTATATTTATGATTTCAGATTAGTATTGATTGATTTGAAAGAGGTCCTTAACATTTTAATTGTAGACTATTTTATTTGGTTTATGTATAATTTGTTTGATAATCAGTAATTTCTTGTCTTAGTTCATGAACCAATTGTTTTATATACCTTAATTTTTAACACTCAATTTTATATAAATATGCCTGTTATGTTTGTATTTTTATCAGTTGATAATGCTCGTGATGAGCGAAACCGGTCCTGACCATTATGAACATGTGGAAGTAGTAAAAATGAATTGTTTTATTTAAAAAAAAAAAAGGTTATATAAAACAAAATGAAAAAGATATTTGTTAGAACTGGGAGAAATTTTTCAACATTTCATGTATTAAAAAAAAATACCAAAGAAACTGATTTTCTATTTATGATTTACTATTAAAATACCTTTAAATAACTGAGCGATTGAAGTAATTAATATGTTTTCAATACTTCAGTCGCTTGTGTGATCTTTCAAAATATATTTAAAAATAAACTTCGCTAAATGCAATTGAAAGATGTAATCTTTTAGTCTATATTTATAATTTATTATTCCTGTGTGAAGTATATGTTTTGAATAGTGAATAAATTTTTGGCCTAAGAATACTTACTTCAGTTTGTCTGTTATTGGTTTCGTTAATTTTAAGCAGAGATTTGAGCAAGATTGTACCGGAATCATTTCCTATGGCTACCTGTGGCATATTAACCTGAAAATATATATATGAATACATAAATATTCAATAAAAAAATCAATCGTTTACGTCCTGCTGTATTTCGAGAATATTCGATGAATCAAAATGAACAGCTAATAATAATCAGCCTATGATTCTCTATCGATCAACTTTTATTCTCTATCGATATGGCCAAAGAGTACTTATTTCAATCACATTTTGTCAGGAATACAAGTCAACTGAGTCAGTTTTGTTATGTAATTTTGTGCTTTGCTATTTTTCAAATAAAACTGTAATCTGCACAAAGAAAGGTAGCTTCGTACATTTTGTTAGTAAATTGCTAAGAGTCGAGATGGAATAAAAGCTAGATAGCTAAGAACTGCTAGTCTGTGTGAGAAAGCAAAATGGCTTTCAGTCTTCAAATTTGAAAAATAAGTTGAATGTACCAAAATAACTACAATGCACATATGGATATAGGAGAAAAGGGACCAGCTGAATCAATAATGTTGTCATTCAATTTTTCATCAAATATCATAAAAATGCAAATCTTCTTCTGGCTCTCGTGAAAAGTACCAATTTTAGACTTCACACCCTTTTCCTTTCGCACACAGATAATATGATGGAAATTTGCGAGTCTTTTTATTCCAATTTAATTAATCCATGATTCTAATCTATTGTAGAATAAAGTGGGAGGTACTTACTACTATGTTTTAACATTATAAAAAACCATAAACCTTACTTCAATACAACATTTAAATTGATATTGCTATTCTGCCTATTGCATAACTATTGTGAGGCATAAAAAGTGAAATAATAGTTTTAATTCATATTGTAATGAATTTCAACGGTGTGACCGCCAAATCCATCAGAAAAAATATTCTTACCTGTTTTATGATCCATTTCAAGGATAAAAAAGTAAAGCCACCGGTGAGAAATAATGTACACATATAAATTGATTCGTTTACCTGGGGGTCTTTATTTGCATTCTGTTTGATGGATATTTGAGGTGAAGGCTTGACGTACTGATTGCTCATGTGAAATTCTGGCTGATGTTTAGTCGAACTGTAAAATTGTATGAAAAATAGGTAGTGAGTGATATTAAATCTACAGAACCTATCTATAGCAATTAAAATTGTTGTCTATGCTAGTATACAAGAAGTAGAAAATCTTGACACAAGCTGATGATACAAAAGATTTGTGACAGTACCTGGCATAACTGGCGAAAGCGGAATTATGACCGTCGTTAGCTCTGAGGTTATTGAAATTATCTGGATAGTTGTCTTTGGTCGGTTGTCGAATATTAACTTGCACCTTAATTGAATTATAAAATATTATTGATGAAACACATAGTTAAATATCATTGCAAATTCTTTATTGAAAGCATTTTAAACAGTCCCCCAGTGACAGTTACATACCTTGTTGGCTTTGTCATAATTAGCGCGGCCGTGTGAAATGTTCAATAGATTAACACCGAGTAATCTAAAAAATAATATATCATTTAGAATTAATTCAAACAATATCAACATCAATCAGTTCTATAGTAAAGGAGCGTTTGCAGTTATTGCATCATCTGACAATACCAATTTAGAGGATTATTTTATTACAGCTAATCACCGCCACCGATGAAATTGAGTCAATTTATTATGACACTCTTTATCAATTTTAAAATGTTCAATAAATAGATTTGACAATGGTTCAGCATCTACGGTGAAATAAAATGATGTAACTAAATCCACTACCAATATGAAGCATGTGGACCCCTAATGGAGCTTGTTTCGAAATAAGCTGTTCTATAGGTACTGCTTTGTAATCAGTCGCTTGGTTTCTCTTTTTTGGAGAGAGACATTACAGAAGAACAAGGCTAGGACAGAACTAGTGGTCAGATATCGCTCTCGATATGCCCCGTTTTTAAAATCGGATGGGTAGGACTGAATTTAGACATTACTCGGCTACAGACACGGCAATACTCCAACAGGTAGAACTTAACCTTTCTGGGAGTATGACAGTACTTGTATGTCGCTATAGTAATATGTATGTGATTTTTGTAACATATCTATCTTTCCATTACATCGATTTGATAAAAAAAGGTGTATTTAATTTTTATGTAAAAAAAACTCACTCCTCATAGCACAACCATAATTAATTAGTTACTCCTGGAGAGGTTAAATAAAAATATTTTTTATATGCATTATTTTTTTTTCAAGAATGCTCACGCATTACAAACGTAAAGTACTTTTTCAATCCCCTTGAATTTCACAGATGAATGATTCGGTGTCAAGCGACCGGAGTTCAAAAAGTATTTTCAATAAATACCTGAAAAATCTACATTCTTCAATTCCATCGGTGCTAATTCCACCCAAAAAAACTTCATCAAACAGTACTTGATATGAGGGTTCATTGTTTAATTTATCTGATAAATTTACTGTGTTCGTTTTTTCTTGTTCTTGTATTATTGCAGTCACGGTTCCTTTCATTCCTAGGGGAACCTGGAATTCACTCACAGTGTTAATAGATTAACGAAAACAATGTACGTACTGACAAAATAAATAAAAACTACAACTTTAAAACTTACAGTTGAATTCGGATTCACATTTACCACTCGATCATATAGCATATATTTGGCGGCAGACGGATCGGGAGGGATGTTACCCGAGTGAAGGTCAGGCTAAAAGTAAAAAGGCAGAAATAATATTAGCTTTTTCTGACATTTTATTAACATTCATAAACATTTAAATTAGAACAAAAAGAATTAGTAATTGAGCGATAAAAATAAGCATAATTTCCTTCATCATAGGCAGTATCTTTATAGTGACACACAAATTACCTCATTTTTCACTAACCATCTACAGCAAAACTCTGTTTTAGAAACAGTCCATTGTGGATAAAATATTTAAGCATGTTTGCCATTGACAAAAATAATGTCAAAACAAATAACTCTCAATGAATGGTCAGGTCTTAGTAGAAATTGTGATAATATAGCAAATGACGATAAAATATAAACATTAATCGTATTTGTTTTTTGAACAAATGTTTCTTGCGTGATGCACTGCAACCCAGTGAGAAAAACTGCAGGACGGTCAGCTCGCATAGAAGGTGACAAGTGCTGGCGTTGAAGAAAGATTTCATTCCATTGTTGTGATGAGCATCGTAATGTGTTCTAATTTTGTTGGGTTCCAAACGATTTTTGTAGATTAGATTATTCTGCGAAGATTACACACCCAGCAAAATTTGATTTGTGATCAACAAACAGTAAAATCATTCTCAAAATTTAAATTCACAGTACAGTGAAGAATGATTATTTATGAAATTTAACTATCTAAATAAACTAAACGCCTTACTATTAAATCTAAGTGAAAATTTCTAACCTTGAACAGCACAGACGGTTTCACTTGAAGCCTCAGCTGTTTGGCTTTGCTTTGCAGCTGACTTTTCTGTTGATCGACTGAGTTACGAATCCATGCCAATTCGTCCGGCTCTAACCCCCTGGTGTCACAACTCCTTATTGAATATTTATTGAAAGGATGAGCGTTAATCCATGCGACGACAGTTTGTATTTTACCCTCACTGAAAATAAAGTTTCATAAGTCGTAATAGGAAATAACCTTTGTACATTCTCACACAGGGGTAGTTAATTGCCCCAAATGGGCTAAAAATGAACATCTTGGGATGACGAAGACTCAATAAACTCAGTAGTATATGTACGTAATTAACATTGTTAGATATTTATAATAATGAACTTCTCATTATTGATGGTATATTTATAAACTATGAGATTTATTTAAATCATAATTATCTACAAGATGAAAGTAATATTTATCACAAGACACAATAATAAATGTGTAATAGAGATAATATTAGTAAATTTTAAAAATAAAACAGTATTTTTTTTGTACTACTTCCACATTTTTATAATTATCAGGATCGGTTTCGCTCATCGCGAGCATTATCAACTGATTAAGGGCAAATACCAGAGAAAGTTCCCTGCCCCTGTTCTAGCAAGACCATCATACGACTCAATGTCCAAGTGCCATTCAGTGACCTGAACAAAACACCTTTGCACACAATGCCAGCGCTAGGTATGTACAGTTGTATTTTACAAACCACTGCAATTGTTGATTTTTGAATATTCTTATCAATATTCATGTTCACATATATATATATATATATATATAAAAACATATTTTTTTACCATGTCCACTCCCATTGTGAAGCATATGGCTTCCTAATGGAGGTGTCTTAACAGAAGTTTTTTTTTCTACGAGAACTTCTTCTTACTCAGTTGCTCAACCTCTCTTTTTCAAAGAGAGTAGCGATAGGATAGGGCTAGGACAGGACTAGTGGTTATCTAATCGCTCTCGCTACGCCCCGTTGTTAGAATTGGGCGAGAGGGAGGGAATTTTAGACATCCATGCCTACGAACAGAAATTCATAAATCGATTGGAAATTGAATTTATAAAACTGTCCAACCTGAGACTTAAACCCAAGACATCCGTAACCATGGGCAATGATGTTGAGATATATATGTTTCAAATTTGGATTATTGAGATTTTGTACACTTCCATGTATTTTGTCACTAACGACCCGGGTTTCGCCTTTCGGCATCTTCAGGCATTAGAGCACACGAATGGACTCGAACTGACAAGACAAGTAAACAGTGTCTAACGTTTATATAGAAGATACAAATACGACAAATATTATTTACGAGGTAAAATATTATACGTCTGGGAGCCACACTGATACCTGAGTTGACATTTCGAGAATCGCCTTAATCCTTATTTTGTAAACAACACATTAACAGAGTGGCGAATTGTCGCTTTCCAACTACTTTTAGAATTACCAGTGATTTTACAATTATAATAGCATTGTGGGTTTCGACGGGATGCAATTCGACGAATGGGTAAATATATACAATCATTCCACATTTAGTGACATCTGTTAGGTGTTTCAATGTATAGGATACAATAACAGAGAATTAGGAAGGTTCAGCTGCTCATTCAGAATTGGCAAGGAATTTAACTGGGCTCTATTGATTTCCAAAATTTCTTGATAAAATAATTTATGAACCCCCATGTTTTTATGCAACAGTTTAACCCCATCATCCGCATTAAACGTATGGTTTTTCATTAGCAAGTGATTTGCGAATGTCCAAGTTTCTTTTTTTAATCTAAAGGCAGCCTGCAAAGGCGAAACCCGGGTCGTTAGTGACAAAATACATGGAAGTGTACAAAATCTCAATAATCCAAATTTGATATTGAAATTCCATCAAGCACCCTCAGTCGATGTCTTAAATTATATATATGTTTCAGTCGGCCAATTTATGATCTCTCCGAATCCGAAAGTTAGCAGCCCTACAAGTGACAACTGCATGGTCAGCTACTATTAAAATCATACTGTGAAAATGTAAGGCTTGCCTTTCATTTTTAAAGATTGGTGTACAAAGAAGAATAATTTGGTTTTACATAACCAACTTGAAGGGAACGGCAAGCATAGCCGACAGCAGCACGACATATGTGTTACCATGCTAGCGCTTCTTGGTACCAGTGAAATACTAGTTGAAGAAAATACAAATCAAGAACATTGTAATAATGTAAATTATTACAATAATAATGTAAATTATAACGAAAAATATAGCATTTCCCTTACCCTACATTATCCGGGAACAACTGTTTCTCGTTGAAATCGTCAGCAGTATCGATAATCTTGGTGAGTATTTGGAACAATTCAGGGAACGCTGCGGAGTAGTCGACGATCAGATCGATGCACTTTTGTGAATAAAGCCAACGGTTATCCACTCGGTGGGTGTAACCTGTCACCTCCTCATTCTGGACACAAAAATATATTATAAATATATTAGCGACCGGAAAAAACAATGACAGGCTGTGAAAAAATGATCATGCGGTCTAATTTTGTGAGGAATTCTGAGATTTAGGTAATGGACCGTGAAACTTTCAAACAATTGTACGCATACAACAACTGTCCGTCTAGTTTAAGAGATTTAGTACATGCGAATAGAGGGTGATAAATGTTTCGGATGCCTGTCATATATTACACTTTGAGAGCTAACATGGTTTAAGAGAAGGTGACAAGACTTCAGTAACATTTGCGGCATTAAAATCAGATTACAAGACAAAGATAATAAAACTTTGTTGAGACAACAGTGTAACAAAAATTATCAAAACCTTTTTAGAATACTTCAAATTGAGCCCTATGTTGATGCCTCTCATTTTCTTTTCACCCGAACCTTCTGGCGTTACAAAGAGACATCCAGTAATTCGAGACAACATACCATTTGGGATTCCTGAAATTAGGTAAACAAACATTAATCCTGTTTTCCCATGACACTCCATATGTATAAACCTAGCCTTGTGATATTTTTTTTATCTTTCAAAAATTTCCACATATCTTTGATTATTTGTTTGGAGATAAACTGATCACACCAACAAACAATATGTATATATTGTACCATATTGTTAGGTGAATGTCAGCAGGTATTTTATTTCTGATGTGGACAAAAATGATTGATGATTGAAAAGTATATTTAGATATATTAAAAAAGGAGGCAGATCCTATTTCATAATGTTGAGATATTTCTCCTAATATTATTTTATTAGCATTAATTATTAACAGGATCCACGCTGACATCACTGACCCTGCGAAGGCACTATGCGGGCCTACTACGCGAGCGTCGCAAAGTGTGCGATGCGAAGTTTCAACCGTCGGTAATGCAGGAAATCCTTCGCATATAGGACTGATTCTTTTTTAAATATGGCATTTCTTTCTTTTTTCAGCGTGTTGACAAATTCCTTACGCATTGGGCTTCCATGAAATCACAACCAATTATTTTTTAGTGCTGTATTACGGTACAAGGGAAGAAATCATTTCGAAAAATGGCACTGCAGATGCGTTCAATTTGTATGACGAATTGCCGCTTGGAACGGGTCAATACATTTTTCGATGACAGAATAAAAGAGTATTTACATACCACATCTAGTGGCTGCAACATTAGCCGGCATATAGATCCGTGCATTTGATTCCCTTTTCAAAGGTGTAATGACGGGCTCCGGTTCTACGTTTACACAAATCCTGATTCTTTCATTCTTCGACGCTGCCGATGTGTCAACGATCTGATGAAAACGCACGCTAGATTAATTTTAGTTTTGAAAAAGCGGTACAATTGTATTATAATTGGCCAAAGAAAAATAAACATTTTTCATAAATTCTAATGAGGTAAAAATATATATGAAAATCAATAAAATAAGTCCACTACACTCCTTCTTCTCTTCACCGCTGCATGAAACCAGTTTTCAACTGGAAATTATAAGTGGAAACAGGGTGTTCAGGTGCATGCCGGTAAATAAAATCAGGCATATCATGATCCACACTTGATAATCATTATTTAGATAGATATGCACCAGGCGCAGGCCGTGGAATTCTCTCTTTCTCGCTCAATCACATGTAAATTACAGGGTGCGAGTGAGATACAAGGGCATGCGGTTGCATACTCTTGTATCCTACTTGCTTATACATGAATTAGGTTGTGTGATAGAAATACATCCACCGCACGCCGATGATATGCACATATGCTAGTTTTATTCAATTCAGTTGCCGCAGATTGGCAACAATGTATGATATTTAAATAAAACACACCTCAGACATGCATCCATAATAAGGTCCAGTTGTAATGAAGACTTTATCGCCTTGGGGCATAGCATCTTCAAGGGACTGATACCGCTTATTGTGTGAGGCGGGAGCCGCTTCGAGTTTTGGTATGATTGTCTGCAGAGGATAGGGTCCGGAGACCGTGCACCAGATTGCTTCTATGACTAAATTTCCTCCATTCCCGATAACATACTTATAACCTGAAATTTCATTCATTGTTTTTACAAAAATAAATCATACAGCACCGAGAATGACAATAAGTCCCGGTTATTTTATTTATTGGAATATTTTTGTTTTTACATTTCCTATAAACGAGATATTTAGGCCCATCCAAAAATTATGGTATTTTTATCAACCGATGCTTGACAAATGTGTTATATTTCAGTTCTTTATATTTAGTTTTTTGTATGTCTTTTCGTAAAAATCTGTAAAAAAATAATGACCACAATATCAATTATATTATGCTATGTTGACAATTACCGTCATGAATTCTTCGTGAACCGTAAAAGGGTCCCTTTGTATTTATTTTTATTACTAGCCTTCTGAAATATTTTCTAATTACTTTCAGATTTCAATGAACAGGTTACGACTTATTTTAATTCATTACTTAAGTCGTCCGCTCATATTTCAGTTCTAGCCATAATTTATCTGTCGGCTTCGATTGCGACCTTGTTGTTTGTTTTCAGGCGTGTATCAGATTCAAATTTGGTATTAAAAATATAAATAATCAACTCGTGATTATGAAACTTATACATACAAATGAAAATGGCTCTATGCATTTTTCACTTCAATTAAATGGAAGACGGTGCATGGGTCATGAATAATACACTCGTTTTTAACTGCTACCAATGAATCTGTGGTTGAATCGTTTTAGAATTTCCATATAGCGCCAATAGATCGGTGGTCTGGGACTACGAGAGTTAAGCTTCTTTGTACCAAATTCAAAGAATGCAAACAGTTTTATTAGTTACTCTCATTTATTTGGCAAGTGTAAAAATCTAACTGATGTGAAAATATAAGTATCATATGCAATGCATAGTAGTTTATCACATTTTTTCAGTAACCGGAATATTGGCATACTGTATCGTTTATTCATGTAATGATTTGGTGCCTTCACATAGCCACAATCAAAACAAAAATTCTCGTATGTCATCAGATCATATGCAAACGCTGTAATAGTAAGATTATAGCTAAGAGATGTTATTTTACCTTTAAGACAGACTGCATCGACAATAGTTGTAATTTCCCCAACATCTATACCCAATCTGAACATTTGACTAAAAAGGAAAAAGATCAATTACTGTACAAATGATATAATTAAAAATAGTTGAAATAATTTTTTTAATGATGGATAATGTTAACATGTTTTATTGGGCTGATGAAAGTAAATATTCTTCACATACATTCATACCACACATATTCATCATTTGTTTCTAGGAGCTAATGTACTTTTAATATGGATTTGTACTATTTTTTAATAGATTCGGCAATGACTTTACGAACTTTTTTTGAAAAAATTAATAACTTTGTCATTCCATTGGTTGTCACATTTAGTAGCACAACCTGTAGAATAACAAAGTTTAATTTCATATTAATTTGCTCACTACTACGAGTCATTTTTTATATTATAATAGATACAGTAAATATGCAATATCATATTTAATAAACTTAATTTCATGGAAAATATCTCACTTCACAAGCGTTTGAGTACACAGTTCTCACAAACACTTATTCTATATTGATGTATGTATAATATTATTATGATGATTTTAAGAGTTGCATATTGTTGTTGATACTGCAAAAGGTTACATGTCAAGAAACCCCAAATGTTCAGGAAGTGAATAAAATGTAGTCATTTATTTACTATTAAAATAAATTTTTGAAATTGCTAATGCTGTTTTGCTGTGTTTACACAACTTGTTGCCATGTTGTGAAGATGTGTATTTTGATTACTCTTGTACATCATTGATTCAACATTTCTAATGTTTCTTATATCTTATCCCCGCGGATGAGTTATTTGAAAACATAGCTAGAGCTTAAGGAATTGTTATTATTAAAAGATGATAAAGGTGCGACTGACTTTTTGGTTACTTGATAAAATATTTCAATCTCCATATAAAGTAGCAACAAATCCATCCAAAATCCAGCGATTTTCCCTATTATTTTTGAAGTTAAAACGATGGTATGCATTCCCCATACAACTGGGAAATTTTAATCGATAGAATTGTGTAACACATATCTTATCTATCCCGGAAAGGATCTATTATAAATGAATATGTACTTACTGATCGAGTATTGTCCTTTTACTCATTTCAAACATTGCTTTAGCAGTTTTAGAATCATCTTTTAACACTGCTGTAACCACTTCATCTTCTATCGCACTTGTGTCATTCTGACATGGCTTATAATACAATCGACAATTTTCATTCGAAACACCAACAACTCTGTAACAAATAATAATTCAACTCAATGACATTTTTTTTCCAATATTACAGATCAAATATATATACAACTTGTCTTGATTTATGAATTTATCTGTCGGTAACGCATGTATAAAACCATGAATTATGAAAATCTTTTTTATTGAAATAATATAATTTTCCTTAGTTAGTTTAAAGTGAGCGATAAAATTGTGTCCGCACCTAACATATTTTGCAATATGTGTAAATATGTCATTTTAACAGCTTAAAACAATGCAATATTTTTTCTTTTTTTAAGGTGTTAACTGTCAATTCTTGATGGAAAGACATTATATTTTAAAAAATAAAACACAATCCATTTGTACTACTTTCACATGTTTATAATGATTAGGACCGGTTTCGCTCATCACCAGCATTATCAGTTGATGAGCGAATGGGAAGTCGACAGCTTGCCGCAGAACCGGAGTATGTTTTAAAAAATACATTTTTTGTGGGTTACGGTATGACAAACATTCACCCTATGTTATGATGTGGGGTTGCATAACTGCACATGGTGTAGCACCCCTTATAGTTCGTCCAGGGATCTATGAATTCCACTCAGTACCAAGAATTGATAGAAACAACGCACTACCTGCTTTAGAAGGTCGTACGGAACACACAATTGAACCGTTATTGCAAGGCGACTCTGCGCTTTTCCATCGCTCTTCCACTGCAAGTCCAACTGTTGTTTTTTTGTTGTTCTATAAATTACATTTATTTACATGCACTAGTCATTATAGACATAATAATTTAACATTTATTTTATATTTATGTGACGAATTTCAATACATCTTTGGAAATTCAGTCCCTTCGGTGACCTGCGAACAGCCGAGTTCTCAACATCATAAAACATTTATGGGCCATATTAAAATAAGGGAGTCGGGATAAGTATCCTAAAAGTATCCAGGAACTATGAAATATAATTGAGGATACATGGCATAACGATATCTCTTCCAATTATATAAAAAATTTATATCATTCAATACCAAATAGAATTTCGGCAGCTATTAAGGGTAAGAGAAGCACAAAAGTCGTTGTCGAATTACACTATTAAAAATATCCAGATTCGTGGATATAAATCTAAAAAAAATCAGAAAAATATTATTTTATTTTTAAACAGATCATTAGCCCGATTTTTTACAAAAAAGGCGAAGATAGTGATATTCTTACATAGATGTCTCTACACGTTTTCAAAATGACGATTGCAAAATTATACGTCCCATTCTGTGATCGATTTATTTATTCGTTAGAAACACCGTTACTGGTGTGTGTTTGCATGTATGTATATACGCACACCAGTATAGTACTATGTATGCTACACACATGCTTGCTTTTTGACAGTTCACATATTGTATTGCAATCTAGATTGTTTCTGCCGCCTTTTGTGTTAATATATGGGAAGTATTCGGGAATGACGAAAGAAAACGTTGGAATATAATTTTAACAATGATATGTCGGACTGTCATTGGATTTTTTTGGTTAATTATATCAATATACAATGACATTTATGACAGTCGGAACAGCTTCAGAAAGTACGCGAAATGAAATTTAATGTTTTACAGTAGAACAAACCAAATCAGCTTGCTGATTGTCGTATTCAACGAGGTATGAAATTTCGTGAACCCGTGAGATATGAAAAGCCTGTTGTTATCTAAGTCTCTTGGTATAATTCACTATAACCACCATCCTAGTTAACTCGAATCCATTGGTTTCTTTTTGTCTATTCTTGTAAATTATATATTGCCGTATCTGTAGTCTAATGGTTCCGTTGTGGTGCTCACGGGCTCAAATTCCAGTAGATACAGTTTCATAAATTGATTTTTCAATTGAGGTCGACACATTTATATTCATTGATTGAAGTAGCATTTATTTGGTAAAACTACATTGTAATGAAAGAAAAATTTCAACTTGACATTATTTCCTCATTTAAGAAAATTAAATTACTGACGTTTAAGTACATTAAAGAAAATAATAAAATATTTGAAAAAGAAACTACTAAACTATGATTAGGAAAGATCACTCTCTCACAGTGGGTATCTTCAACTCTATTATATCTACTATCTATTAGTATGATATTCTCAAAATGCTTTAGCAAATTTGGTTTTCAAAAGATTTACTTAGCCTTACTATTAACCCAAAAAGTTTGCTAGCACGCATAACAGTAGAATTAATATGTGAATAAAATGTGAAAGAAGAGTTCAACATAATACCGAGATCATAGATGAATGGTTGAAAACTGGCTGACCACTTAACGCTGTCTAAATTGTGCTACCTACCGATTTTTTGTTTCTTACCATATTTCTTTTTGGAACTTATATATACCCTCATTGCATGATTTTCTACTTTTAAATAAAATAAATATAGTCATATGCAATGGATATGTATGATTGACTACATGAAAAATAGTAGAAGGAATTTTGAATCGGTTTTGTGAATCTTTCCGTGCAGATCAATGCCCAGATCAATTATATCTTGTCTTTTACTGGACGTCAAATTGTAATTTCGACGATTGAGACCTTGCATACTTAGTTTTCTAGCCATCTTAAGTTTGCATAAAACAAATGCCGACTCAAACCTCAGCAATGAAAGATTCATAAGCTTTCGTTTGCGATTTTTGACCCTTTCAACTGTCTTATGTAAAACGAATAATTACTAAAACTCCGGCTTGCTTCGTTTGATTGCAAGTTAAAACCAACAATGAAATGTCACCAGACATCCAATGGAATATTGATAGGTAGTGAAATACCTTGGATATAAGTATAACTGGTAAAATCTTTTTCAGTTTTGCAAAGAAAAATAAACAATACACGGGTTACGACTGCATAAATTGATTTTTCATTCTATGGATTTGTGTTTTAAGGCAAATATGTCTATGATTTATTGGAAGCATTTCAATAAAGCCGTTCAACATCGGAAAGCTGCATTTATTTATTCAACTGTCTGGTTAGTGTTACATATTGTGACAGATATATTGTTACATCGGTTTAGTTAGAGTTTTATAGTTTCTTTGGCAATTCTTCTAGATAAACTTGATTGAATTGCCGGATTTTTTTAGATACATCTACTTCACATTATATTATGAATGATCAAAACCGATCACTAGGTTCAACAGAATTCGATAATTTACGACAAAATACGACGCGGTGACTTTTTCATATTTACGTACTTCGCTTAAATTATCGGTTTACTCGATTTCCATCAATAATAATGCAAATGTATATTCTATAATGACGAATAGTGATGATTGCTTGAGTTTGAGGTAATACATATTTGATTCGATTCATTTTCGAGGTTCTATGCGCAATATAATATAAAAACGTAAGATCTGTCAAAGTGACAGATCTGACGTCTACATTTTATGGCCAAAGACAATCTTCAGGGGAAAACTAGAACCTGATACATTTCCCTGCCGACAAATGATGAAAGTTGTTGTATGGATCTTAGAGCCATTTTTCGGTAGATGTCTCAAGTGACCTTCTATGTTGAATTTATTGTGGTAAGACGTCACCGTTAAGGGGGTTATACTTAATATTAAAATTAGTTTTTATATTAGATATTAAGTTTAGATCGTAATTAGTGTGTATAAAAAGATTAGAAATTTTTTATTGCAATGATTTATAGATTAATCAAAATATTAAATGTAAGAAAGTTGGTCTTTTAATTTCACGATTCTTGATTTTCCTTTCTACTTAAAAAAATAATTATTACAAATAAACCTATCTTGTTAAAACTCATGAAAACTTATTCAGGGAGTATATTTCAACATCTTGTATTCAATACATTGTAAATTATGATGACATTTTGTGATTAAACGAGAATTTTTTGTTTTTAGTTGGGTGCGGGCACAATTTTGTCGCTTACTTTACTTACATGGTTTTATATTTCTGAGTGTAAGATTGTGGTCTAATAAAAACACGTAACAACAAGTGGCAGTACTCAAAATGTTATTATTTTTTTTAGTATAGAATTGAGAAATATGAAAAAAATATAAAAAAAATTGTAATAATTTTTAGTTAGTTTATAAAAGTAAAGTGAGTGTAAAATTGTGAGTTACTAAAACACGTATTATAAACAAGATGGAGGTGCCAGAGATTTTGAAATTTAATTGCCTTTTAAAGTATATTATATATTGCCAAATAAAATTTAAGAGCCTAAAAATTCAAAACCGAGTCACATCCAAGAATGTATGCTGGTGGCACTACCACCTGGTTATTTCTAGTCATTATATTGATTTTCACTACATATCGATGGCCTAGTTTCATAGTGATATAACTAGAAATTGATAGTTTATTATTTGTATTACATTTTTATTCAAATAGGTGGTCAATAGTTTATAGTTTTAGGATTAAAGGTTGTTTCTTTATGGAGCGCCACGATTCAGAAAAATATATTTTCACAATATATTTCGATATGTATGTATATGGAACTAAGAAATTATTTAATTTTGCTGATTTCCATATGCAAATATCTGCCTTTTGAGAGAAAACCTGTACATTTTACAAGCTGTACTTTTGTGGAACTGTAGAAGAGCGGTGTTAGAATATTATGGCTAACTTAACTCAAAACATCAAATCCTATCGATATATTTAATGATTTATAACTAAAATTTTGTTGTCAGTTAAACACTCCAAGATGGCATAATCTGCGTGAAAATGATAGTCTCAAAAAATGTTAAAAATAATGTTCGACATTAAGGGTACTCACTTAGCCTGACTTAAATGTGGCCAGCCGACCCAAATAACTTTTCCGAGAAGAGATGAAACTAAATTTTCAATGGAGGGCTCATCATTATTATCATGTGAAATTTCTAGAATAAGATTTTCGCTGCGTGATGGCTGATCGAATACCCTAACTCTCTCTTTAGCAAAACGTGGCTGTAACAGGAAAAAACAATAAATATTTGAATTAATTTTTCAATTGTATATATCAAATTAACATTTTGTGCAGGTAAAGGTATCAATACCTACTTTGGCGACTGGTGGTTATCCATGGTAAGAGTATTTTTTATTGTTTTTGCAGTGTACTCGTTATTGTCAGGTCAAGTGTTAATACCTGCTACTTTGTTTCATTCACTTTAACTATATTATGAGGATCCATTTGAATCATTTTCACAAATAAAGTACTGTACTACTGTAGCTACAAGATGGTTAGAAATAATATTTTTTTTATAATAAGTATTTATAATTGTTACACAGTTTGACAGTTAGTACTTTTTGAAATAGTTTTGGCCCTTTTGTGCCCAACGTCTTATTTATTATCAGTCCATTTCAATTAGTATTTGTTATAAATTTATGCCTGTTTTACATCGCAAATAGTGTACGTAATTAATTACCTGTGCAAAATGTGCGTGAGAAAAAATTTGTACTCACAGTAAATTCTATATTTTTTAGTGTGGGGATACCAGGGAAATACAGATGTTTCTTTGGGTTTAGCAGAGGTCCTCGCACAACTTGGTCCGGGGGCACAACGAGATCTTTCCAGGAGAGTGGTATTTCTCTAGCATGGTTTTCACGCAGTTTTGGAAAGTACGCAGGTGACACTACTTCACCTAAATAAATGTAAACAGCCGACTTTAAATGTAGTCCAGATAAAGTTGACAAGAAATGAATATTTTTTTATAAATAGAATTAGAATATATCTTTGTCTCTATTTATCAATAGTTTTTAGTTAGTTTATTTATAGTTTTATATTTCTGAGTGTAAAATTGTGAACCGATGAACAAAAATATTATAAACAATATGGTAGGGGAGGATCAAGATTTTGAAATTTACTTGCAGTTTATACTGTATTATAGTCAAATTAATTTTAGAATGCGAGTGTTGTGTTGAGGGAATGTTGACAGATGGTACTGCCATTACTGTATTCAATATTCTTTATGCCAAAAATATACCGATGACATTCTAAAATTAATTTGACTATAATACAGTATAATTCTTATTATGGCTATATAATTGATTCAAGTGTTCATTTTTAAAACCATTTTTTAAGATGAATTAACGAAGTATTACATTTATTTTGACTTAATATGTTCATAAAGTTAAATACTACCTAAATTTTCAATTGTGTAGTCATAGATGAACATGGGTCCGTGTGAATTTCTCTTATTCTCTTCCTCTGTAAGTCTCTCGTAGCACGGTTTCATAGCTGATAACAATTCTTCCTAGAATTTTGAAACCACAATGGTAATATTTAAATCAAGTTAACATTATAGTCTCCTGTGATGTATCTTTGATCCTCATGTAAACATGCCAAAAATGAATTCAAATCAAATTTGATCACGTGGAAAGGGTCAAATGAAATCTATCTACTTAGCGCCATACAAAATTGTCTCAGAATACATAGTTGCACCTCAGGTGGGCAATGTGTCTAAAATATTTCTCATTTCCGTGAGGCAGCTAATTTCAGGTCTTTAAAATAAAATGCGTTATCATTCCAATTTATTGAAATCAAATTTGAATATAATCAAAAAAATTGTATTTGATTCAGTAAAAACGAAATTTTTGCCTTGTTGAAATCTAGATGGGTTTCAACAAATAATAAAATTACCATTAATTATATTAAAAAAATGCGTTATGAATGTTGGCATATAAGAAGGAAAGTTGACATATATTACAAGGTTTTAGTGATGTTTGTGGATGTGTTCAATATTGAGATTATAATATATATGTTACTTACCTCGATAATGAATGGGATTAGCACAACCGCTTCCCAGTCATTCCTCTTTCCATTGAGATCGGTTTCAAAATCTTCCGGATAGAAATGATATATGGGCGATTTATCGCATGTCATCAGAAAATGAAAAGCATCAGGAAGAAGCTCCTTGCTGGCGGCCGGAAGAACGGCAAGCAACTATTTAAGCAGGACATACATTTTTATAAGCTGGAAAAAAATCAAAAAGCACTAAACGCTTTTGACTTTGTTGAAAATACTACTTGAATATTTAGAAAATAGGTTTTTCAAGTATTATAATAATATATTGTGCTTTTGTACAATACAGTTATTACTGAAGTATCACAAGATTTAAAAATTAAACTCTAATGAGCACATTACTCTTGTAACACTTTAATGAACACGTAATTATACCAAGTCACTTATATTCATTTCATTCAAAATGGCAGTGAAAGTTACTATTTATATTTATGCGGGGTTTCCCAAACTGCGTTCAGCGGAACGTGAACAGGTGTTCCGCAAATACTTAGAAAGTTGTTCCGTTAAAATTTCAGGATTTGCGAAATGATTCATCGCAGGAGAAGTTTGGGAAACCCTGAATATTTGCTGTATAGTAGAGTAATGATCTAAATCATATTTCGAAGAATCTAGTGTCTTTTGAATTGTCACTTTCACAGAGTTTCAATTTAATACGGCACTTTATTCATATTATAATGCATGTGTATAAATAGTCAAAAAGAAAACATTGTTTGTCACCTGCTCGAATGGTTTAAACGGATAACCCATATCATAAGTTAAGTCCATGCCTTTGAACTTGGTCACATCAGTGATATAGGGAGCATAGTGATGGGGATAAAACCACAACCAACTGACACAGCCTTGGTAGTAGTAATGGAGAATCCACTGGATCGCTCTCACATAGCACTCGGCTTGCTCTACCGCCACAGCTCTAAAATTATAATATAAACAGTTATTCAAGCATTTCATATAAAATAGACTACTGCATCTTCAAGACATTAATTTGACAAAACTACCTAAAATTCAGTATTTCTCGAAGTTGTATAAGATTTTTTTACTATAAATCAGTGCTGTGGAGTAGTAGTAGGGTTTGTGGAAGAGTCGGTCTGTCTTTTTATCATGTTTAGGTGAAATTCCTCACTTTGTTCCTGCATCATTTTTATTTATTTAGATCAATACAAAGTTATCAATCTATGTAGGTATGCCATGGATGTTAAAAACAGGAATTGTAGAAAATTGTGTAAAAAGAAATCTATGCGCCCTTTTTATATCAGAGTAAGAGTCGCGTTTTATTTTAACAACTCCACAGTCCTAATTTAAATACAGCTGTTCAACAATATCATTCAAAATTTAGTCAACAGATGGTTTTTATGCCAGAAATTGAATTTGTTTTTTAAGCATAGCAGTTAATAGAATAAGATACTATTCATAGCAAAACTCTGAAAAAATACATTTTTCATACATAGTTAGTTTTTCATTCCAAAGCTTTAGATGAATATTTTTTGAATACATGTTTATGTCATTTATTTTTTACTTACGGTGTAAACTCAATGTATTTCAATTTATTGATGTAATAATCACGCCTGTGTAATGTAAATTCGTCACTCAACAAGTTGGATTCATCTGAAAAAAAAATATACTTAATTTCGAACACTCTCTGAAGCTCTTAATTTAAGTCAATTCACTATGTCGGTTAAATAATTTACGTCTCCAGATTCGGAATAATCAAATTCTTACTCTGAAGATAAGATTCTATGGAATGGTCATACAGTTAAGATAAAGAGGAGAGAAGTCAGTAAATATTGCTAAATAATATAGTATTAATAGCCAAACATCATTCTCTGATTGATTATACTATTCACCTTTGGAAACAAGAAATGTCCTTATTGTACTGATCGAGTTACAGAATTGCTGAAGAAATTTTCTTTTACTTTATGCATAACTATGATTTTTATATTCACCATTAACAGATATTATAAATATATTACCATCGCTGTCGTCATCCAAATCTTGCCACTCAGCCATATCTTCAGTGGGATCCTGCATAGTCTAAACAAGATATTAACAAGAGTAGCCTATTAATGTATGCATTAATATAGTTGCAATCAAAACAGTGAAAATGAATCAGAATAAGCAATTTTTTAATACATAAAGAATTTCATAAAATTAACAAAATTATTTAATAACTAAGAATTAGAAGAGCCCTATTAAGGGTGAAAAGCTTATTTCTCAATCCTAAATATTTCTGAAATTAGAAATGAGCTCTTGCTATTAATTTTACAATGAATTATTTGCGTCTCACCACGGCGTCAGTGGCTGCAATGAGTGCTTTCAAATCTGATTGATAGATTGATAATGGCTTGACTCCTGCATTTTTTATTTCCTGCGCATCCACTCCGAACGTTTCATTATTATCTCGGGCCTACAGAATAAGAGTTGGAAAATGAAAGGATTATATAATTATTATTCACTCATATTCAAGTCAAAAATAGATCAATATTTATTAGCCAAGGCATAAACGTACTGCAGAACAACGGTATGATTAAAACCATTCTCCATCAAAGAAGTCAATAATCCTTATACTACTAGAGTCTCAGCACTAGTGTTTTCAAATTGAATTCAATGAACAGGTTAATAAAAAAAATATCTGTACACAACAAAAAAATTGTTAACTAAATAAAGATTAGACAAGGTTGCGATTTAAATTTCAAAATAAATACTTGTGTTCGCAAGTTTTTCTTAATGAATAATTATATATAATAATTTTACAACTTTTAGTATATTTTATGTACACTTGTTTTTTGTGGTTTAACAACTAAATATTATCACCCATTATAACGTTCCACATCATTGATAGTAGTCAAAATAAAGATTCATTTTTTTATCAGATTTCTTTCAACATGAGTAATTAATTTTATGGTAGCAAAGATCAGGCATTATTCACATCTGCTCAGTGAAAAATCATCTTCCAGAGTAAAAAGATTAATAAAAGAGTACATCAAGCGGAGAAGAAAATTATATGCTTTCAGAACACAAAGATATTTCTAGATCTCCTGAGAGCACTGCGTTGTCAAATAAGTAACTCACATTGGCGCCTTCATATCCTCGCAAACTCGAGTGGGTATCTTTAAAAAAACCTACGTCCATTTTAGATAATTCTTTCATGAATACTTCAAATCTTGCTAGATTTAAAACGCCTCCTTCATTTATATATCCTGAAACAAGCAAACTCCTTATTTGATCGATGATTATTTTTTTATTGATTTAAATTGACGCAAATTATTAATTTAAATATATATTTAAATTAAAGAGTAACCTAGTCTTTTTTTTCACAACCGCCATAGTACCCTAATATTAATAAATATTGAGTCCCACACGAGCTTTATTTGTCCGTGGTACAGATCTACAGTACACATATGAACAGCAGTAGACAGGCATCTTTGGAATTTAAATATAATCATCTTGTTCCTCATTTATTTTGTCGGATTGGTGTGCAAAACATACTTGTGAATCATATTAACACATTCGCAACAGGGGAAATATGACCAAAATTTGAGCAGCGGCAGGGCTGATTCGCAGGAAATTGACAAAAGATCATGGTATTATTTAAATCAACATAACTTTTACTTTAGCGGGAAATACATGTAGAAAATTGGCTCAAATCGTCATTCTAATTAAACAATCTTGTTATAAATATTGTACAGTGGCAATTTTATATGAATTACGATAACACGGTCAAGGCCAATCAAAAGCCATGCCGTGATATGCGAAACTGAACCATTTATAATGCACGGGATAGGAATGCGAAAGCGAGTCCTGTGAAAGAAGGGAATTAAACACACTTCAGGTCGTTTAACCGTGGAAGTGGTCTTGCAAGGACTACCCAACGGAGCAGCGCATTGTTGGAAGTCACCTGATCCTGATGAAGCAGCAACATCTTTAATCAGTATTGTATTTATATATTTTTAAATTAAGCTATAGTCATCCCATATGTTGTGCGTATTGCAACATTTACATTTGAATTCATTCTTTGGTCAGACGCATGTTTCTTTAACTTTCTACTTGTGGCATTGTATTTGTCTTTAATCATTTTTATATTAAATGTGATTTGTCAACCGCCATTTAGTATTTTTATTTAAAACTATTTTTTGTCTGACACCATGTTTTCAGTCTGGCGCTCATTCTTTTACTCCTATTTTATTAAATGACCATGTTCTTGTTTACCATTATCAACATTTTTATTTAGGGCATTTTAGTCATGTCAACCTAGTAATATCTTTGGTAAGAGCAGAAGGGTATTTACATAACTACGCCGTAAGTTAATTGTCACAATTTCTTGCGTATGTATCGTATCTGAGGAGTTAGCTCCTAATTAATTAATGATCGCTTGTGGTGCGAAGAGATATGAAACCTTTTTTTTTCATCTATTTTAACTTTTAAATTTAACAAAATATCAACTAAATTCTTTATTTATACATAGCAGAATCTTCTTTGATTATAAACTTAACTTTACTTTCTTTAATTATTTATAAATAAGAAGCCACCGAAACAACCGTTTCTAGTCCATCAATTGTTTAAGTTTAATTAACAAGTTTGGATGTTCTCCTAAAGGTGTTTCATAATAAACTGATCAACTTGTTTCAACAATATTATGAATCAAATATGAATGTCAAATAGTTGTCCAATATAAATTTTTAACTTTTGTAGTTATATGTTATTTATTTTAATTAAATTCCAAATGTTGGAGAGTCCTGGTTGATTTAACAGATAAAACTGCTCAACTGCTCGATTACAACACACCATTGTGATATGTTTTGTTATCATTGGTTTTGAGATAAGCCATAAAATATGACATTAGTTAAATAGCTTTATTTCATAATTGCAGACATTGCAACCCATAAAGAAATTAGGATATCCCCGCAGCAATACAAAAAAACTTCAAAACGTGTTACCCGAAGCTAACATGTTAAGCAAACAAATATGTCACCACGCCATAGTCAATTCTGATACGAAATCTAGTGCATGACTTAATTGTTTTTTTTTTCCATGTTCGCTCCCAACGTGGAGTATATGGTCTCCTAATGGAAGTATCTCAACAGACCTTTTCTATGAGAACTGCTTGTTACACAGTTCCTCAACCACTCTTTTTTTCGAAGAGAGTAGAGATAGGATAGGGCTAGGATAAGACTAGTGGTTAGCTAATCGCTCTCGTAACGCCCCGTGAGGATCGGATGGGTGGGAGGGAGTTAAACATCACCAAACACTCAGACTACGAACAGAAATCCATAAATCGATTGAAAGATCAATTTATGAAAACTGTCCGCACCGGGAATTGAACTCGAGATATCCGTAACTGTAGCCAATGACGCTACCAAATGCGCCACGGATACCGACTAATTTATTTGTATCTAAATCTTCACACCCCTATAAACAGTACACGATTGTCGACTTTAGCCAAATACAATGTGAGGAAAATTTTACACATATACGTTGAAGGACTAAAATTAATGGATGTTTATATATATCTTTGAAAAAAGTTACCATCTAGCTGGACGATAACTTTTTTGTATGTTTCATACAATAACGGAAGCGCTTCAGTGTGTATGTGCAAGTAAGGCAAAGGAGGAATAAAGTCATTGCCGACGAGAAAGCTCATGAGTACCCAGTCATCTATAATCCTTTCCAAATCGTAACCGAAGGATATAACATTCTTTAGTGAAATAAACTCTTGCTCTAGATACGATCTCATCATTGACAGATGAAGTAGGAAAAATGTCTTCTCGTCAGGGGTGCTGGCTTTCTGTGCATTACGACCAAACTTCACCTAAAAAGAAATTACATACTGTACATCAAAATTTACAAATCAATATAAAAAATAAATAGCGTTTGTACAGATCTGTTTTGTTTTATATGACTAATATTTACCAATCTGGTTTGATATCAGGGAATAAAAAATTATAGCCATACAAAATAACTGGTACATTGAGTTATGTCCGAGCATAATAAATTTTTGGTCTCAATACGCTTGCAATACTTATTCACAAACATCATGAACTTAAAAAACGAGCTCATTAACATGTTTAGTGCTGAAAACGCACCTTGCGTGTTTTCTACAACATTCACTGAGTGCGCTTATCTCATCCGTTGAAATTGCTCTGTCACAAAATACTTGAGCATTGTTTCCAGTGTCCTTTTAACCGTTGGAACAAAAGCATTTGCTATCTTGATCGATTTCTAAGTGAATTTTAGTGTGCCATCAATTAATTCCTAGATTATTTAGCAGTGAAATGATAGGTATCAATAGTGAGATCGCAATCGGTACCTCTTCTCTCAGCAGTGAAAAGTTCGGCTCATGCGTACAGAGACCGAGCACTATGAGATCAGCATCTAATCCGTAAAGGCAATGTCGGGTGTTAGGATCGTGGTCAGGTTGGGATTTGATGTATCTAATGTAGTCCATTATTTTGTGTTCGCCTTCACCCGGAGTCTACAATAAAGAAAATGAATATTAAAAGGCGAAAATTTTGCATCTAAATATTTTTAGAAAATAAATTGCAATAAGACAAACCTCATGTCCGGACAAAACAATTCTACATTTAGACCAAGCTTTGTCTGTTGAAATTTTGTGTTTGACAAAGTACTTCAATTGCTCGTGTAAATTTACCATAAAAGCGGTTCCAGGAGTAATACAATTAGTGTCAAAACGTTTTTCTGTTGGTAAAATTTCACCTTTAGCGCGGGCGAGCTCTTCTGTTTGCTCAGCTTCACGTGCTGTTCGGAACCTATACAGATAATTAGATACTTACATAAAATACACAATACATTTTGACATCCCCAAAAAACAAAGCAGAAAATTTCAGCTTTTGTTCATTTTGCAGAAGAAAATGGATAACTAATGAAAGCCTTAATAGAAATCAATCTTTAGTAAATAAGTTGTTCTAGCTTTTCCTGTTGATTTGTACTTTGTAACACAAGCTGTTAGAAAATTCACCAAGAGAATTTATTTGAAGAATAGAGCAATTTTTATAAGCCTTCAATTCTTTTTAACATTTGGTAGTTCACTGTTCTGTGGTATTTTCTCAATTGAAAAAGCTTTGAAATTAATTTTTTTGATTACACTATAATTTTATTGTCATTCCTCAATCATGAATAAATTGCCTCTGTAAAGTGTGAAATACAAGGACAGCTTACCGTCTTCCTCTTTGTTGATTCATTTTTGCTCGCGGAGCAACGCCATCAATTGCCATAAAAAAAACTTTATTTGGCCTGATTAATTGAAATAAATACGATAGATAGTGAAAAATTTGGGTGAAAATGGCTTCTTCTGTAATTCTAAAATGAGGATTTGCATCATCAGGATGTGAGCAAGTATGGACAATCCCATTCATATCGAGATACATGTTATCATATTCCGATAGCTGAAAAAAAGAAATGAATAAGAACAATTTAATAACTGACATTTGCACCTACAGGCACAGATAAGTGTATTTCATACTAAATTTCTAGCAGTCCGGGCGCACAAATATGTGCGTTTTGAAGAGTGTAATTTAAGACAAAAAAAAGTATCTTCCATTTAATATTATGTTTTGTCTTTGCACATAAGATGTCACCGGTGATATAATATCAAATAGATATATCAAATATAATAATTGTACACCATGATCTCATTAATTTAGTAAAACTATGAATGAAATATATAATCAAAACAAGACACAGTAAATAACATTAATGTTCGTAACAGTTAAGAAGACTTTGCAGCAATTATGTAGGATGTAAAATAATTATTGCAAAAAACATCACTTTGGACTTATATAACATAATTAGAGCTTGGAGGGTCGCTGAAAAATAGAACCAAAAGAAACCATTTTTATAGTTTTTATCAGTTCATTACAAAAATGTGGCAAACCTACAGAACTTGCTAAGTAATTCCTCACATCCTAATTTATATTTAAAAAGTAAAGTTTATCAATCTATTATTTTTCTATGAACTAGTTAGTGAATGTAAATGATAAATGTAATTGAATGGAATATTTTTTAAGCAATTGCTGATGAAGGTAAAATCTGTCTTACAAAATAGCCGATTCGTGCTTTCAAAACTTAATCTATGACCAAATTAGATGAGATAACGAAGAGTGATAAGGGAGATTGATGGTGTCCAAAGTTTCACATTTTACAACATAGAACTGACTTCTGTTCACACTTTAATGGAATGCATTGAACAATGGAGATGCAAATGGGATGATGTTATGTTTTTAAGAAAATTCGTAGATATTATAAAGTCGTTAGAGATTCGCATAAACATACAGATTTCCTTTATAACATTTTAAATTTGTGAAATAATTTCTTGTATTCATCATATGTTACCGTATTTTAAAACAGAATAAAGATTAACAGTGCAAAGCGCATCTTTTGCTCAGATAATCAGGAGTCTCAAATATATCAAAAACCTCGTTTAGGAGTATATTTAGTATTAGCTAACTATATTAATTCTAAGCCAAATAGTAGTATGCAGCTGTATAATAAATTAACAATAAGATTTGTCAACAATTAATTTTCTTCTTCTTTTACCATTGCCTCGTAAGCTTGTACATTATTATGTACGCGATATTATTTGGTTTTTTTTAGCCATCATGCAATAATATTTTGAGTATTTATAATATAGGAAGATTATAACCTGTTTAAAAAAATCTTTAAATCCACAATAAATTAAGATTTATCTGCAAAGTATTAGTATTAACATTAACTACCTGATGCTCTTTCACCGATTCGCTCAAACATGGATACCTTTCACTAATGTATCTAAAAAATTTAGGAACTCCCATGTTGAATGACAGCTATTTCCAATGAACCCGTAAAATGTTTTTCGTAATTCCTAAAATCAAAATTTTAATATGTTAAAATCAACATCAATTTCAGCGGACAAATTCGAAATAAAATGGAACAAATATTTAAAAACTTACACTTTAAACTCTAAATGATTATCAAGTCAGTCGGTCAACAATTAAGTACGTATTCATAGATAATATATGTACATATTGCACCTTACGAATACTATTTGCGCAACGAATCTACCATAAACTGAAAATAATTCATGAATACAAATCATAGATAACAGAAATATTTGAATAGGGATGTCGATAAGTACTCAAACTTCAGTAACTATCAATACCTACTTAGTAAGTATTGATAATAATATAGATGTCCTAAAAACTGTACATCTCCATACAATCAAATTGAAAAATCAAGTGCCCATCGCACTTTGAAGCGTCTGAATTAAATGGGGTGTTTTATTTCTATCAGATGTGGCACCTCAAGATTATCGTCGTGATGTAATGGCATGATTCTATTAATTAAACAAAACTATTTCGTATGCATCATATTACGGTGCCACACCACACCACTTATCAGCTGAGCATTATAACAAATGTAATAAGAAATATAAATTTACTTGACTATATAATTACCGACAATTTTGTGCAATTCCTGTGAACATAGGTATTAGAGGTGTGCACAGGCCTAGGTTTGGCCTGTGGGCCACTACCCAGATCAGACTGGTAAAGACAAATAAGATTCGGGTCCAGGTCAGGCTCGAGTGAAGAATTTGATTTTTAGAAAAATATTTCGGACTATGTTCGGGTCATGAGCTAGCCATACTGCAATACATAGTAAATAGTTAATAACTATAATTTACTTCATATTATTATTAATAAATAAAATCTTTTCATTAAAAAATGGATATCATTAATACTGTAGATAAAAAAATCAGGCTTTTTTCGAACTGAGAGAAATAAATTTGGTTTTCGGGCTGGGTTCGGGCAACAAGTGAAATATTAAGACTCGGCCAGGGTCGGACCAGGCCAGAAGATTTCGGGCTCGCACTGGGTAATTTTTATCAAATTTCTGAACTTGCAGACCTCTAATAGGTATAACTAACTTGTGCATGATAGGTAAGCTTACTTGTGTCCAATAATAATTGGCATTGCAAGTTTTTCATAATCTGTCTGAACAAATAAAAATACATAATCAATGCAACTACAATTAGGGCATCCAATCCTGGACCATTTTTATGATCCAGCGATTTCGGGATTGACGATTTTTCAATCCCGGGATTGGTCATTAAGCATAATTTCATGTTTTAAGTGTACATATCAAATTAAATTTGTGTCCATTATTGATTCAAATGGAATGAATGGGTATATATTTAATCAAATATTTTTTTTGGTTACGGAAATAGTTTTTTCATTTAAGTATTGAGAATCAGGCTGTATTTTTTATTTATTGAGAAGATTTTATTTTATGACGAAATTGATTTTTTTAGAAAATAATGCAAAAAACCCATTAAACCACTGTTGAAATGCTAAAATAGGAACAAAATCATCCATAAAAGACACAAAGTGTAAAGAATACCTTCAAAATCTTGAAAGATAAGGCAGATAAAAGAAATAAACCACTTTTGAAATGCTGAAATGGCAAGAAAACTCGACATAAAAGACACTAAATAGAAAAGAAAACCTTCAAAATCTAAAACATAAGGATTATAACAATAAATGACCACTGTTGAAATGCTAAATCATCCATAAAAGACACTAATAATAGTGATAAAATATCATCAAAATCTTCAAACATAAGGAGTAAAAAAAAAAAAATAGTCTTATAATGTTCATGTGGGTGTATAGTGGGTATATATAAAATAAGGAGTAAAAAAAAAAAGGTCTTATAATGTTCATGTGGGTGTATAGTTGGTATATATAAAATAAGGAGTAAAAAAAAAAAACAATATCTTATAATGTTCATGTGGGTGTATAGTGGCTATATATAAAATGAGGAGTAAAAAAAAAAAAAAATATCTTATAATGTGTGTAGTGTGTGTATATATGGGTATATAAAAAAACATATTGTCAAAATTATCTGTTCCGTATCCGTAGTATCAATATAGAGAAGGAGGGACACCACAATTCATGTATATAATATATAGTAATTACGCAGGTACTATAAAAAGTATGCAAATAAACAAACTGCAGTAAACGTTGTAGTTAATCAGAAAGTACGTATTTAATTTGAAATAAAAATTATTCATTAATATATACAGTGAATCCTAAAATTTCGGGATTTATTTTTAGACAATCTCGGGATTGACTAATTGGCCAGGATTGGAAGCCCTAACTACAATGTCTGATTACTTTCCAACCACTGGAGTATTCCCCTAGGAAAGAATATTGGGTGAATTTGGAGTCCAGGGAGGGAATTGCTACTACTGATTAAATATTATCAATATAACATATATGCATAGTTATAGGAAGACTATCTTGCGAAGAGGGGAATTATATTCTGAAACGAGGAATGGATAAACAAGAGTGGGATCTTTGACGTGAATGCGAGGAAATACAGCACTGGATTTTCTATGAAGTGGCAGCACATTCAATCTGACTCAAGTGACCATAGTTAGCACTGACCATAGACTACTTTACTTTTAACATTGGCTGTCAAAATCAACAACATTGTTTTATATTTTGGAAGCAGTAATCGCGATTGATAGACAGTACAATAGAAATACAAAGAAAAAAGTTTTTCCAGTCGTGTGCATAATAATATAACATGTAAGTTACCAAACACGGCATTCAACTTACCATGTCTAAATATTATTGTTTATTATCATGCTGCAATATTATTACAGTGTGGTCGAGTAAGAAGTTGATATTTTAGGTATTTGTTTATATAACAAATATAGCACGTATTTGGCACTTTTGGAATGTAAGTAATATACAGAAATTTAACGAGTGCACATATTTGTGATACCAATCATGAACAAATTGTATTGTGAATAACAGCGCTCGACGCTCCTACAGACAGCATTGCTATATTGGTCGATCTTTTACATTTACCTCCATTTATTGACTGCAATGAACGCACATCTACCACAATTGACTGTTATTAATTTTAACCCTTATAATTCTAATAATTCTTATTTTTTTGCAAGATAATGGAAAATAGCGAGAGTGGCGATGAAATACCTCATCGATTATTTAGTGATGATCCTCAATACCTTATGAACCCTGACGATATGATAGGTAACTAATTCCTTTTCATTTTATTAGAAATCACACTTTATATTCCAGTTAATAAATTTTGGAACATGTCATTACTGCATTATTAACAAAGATGTATGTATTTAAAAAAAATAAAACACAATTTGTTTGTACTACTTCCACATGTTTGTAGGTTTGTGTTACTTTGTGTTGGTACAAACAAATTGTGTTTTATTTTTTAAAATATAATGCCTTTCCACCAAGAATTGACAGTTAGCACTTTAAAAATAAAGATTTATATACAAAAACAGAGTATATAATATGCTTAAGACATGCTACTTACTTCTTTTTGTGAGTGAAAAACTATTTAATGCTGCTAAAAACAAGGCCATTCTATAGAGAATTTAACTGCGGATAAGAAATTGGCAAAAAATTAAGCATTGGAATCAACAAACCAATAAACTATGCGAAATATTATTCATCAACAAAATGTGAAATTTACTCTATGCTTTGAATAACGAAGTTCCATTTGAGATCTTGTGATGACTTATTCATACTGGTATGTTTGTATTTCGCATAAATTATTAGTTTCCCTGATTCTCATGTATGATAATTTGATATTTTCCCATTCTTAATTAAATTTCCTACAGAACTGCATTGTTATTAGCCTCATTTAGTAGATTTTCGAACAGAGAGAAAGAGTAGCATGCTGTACACCATATTTACTGAAAAAAGTTTCGAGATAATCAATAAAAAATATATTTTTTAATTATCTTGAAACGTCATTGCGTCTTAAATATCGTCGGCTTAGCTAGCAAATAGATGGAATGTTTTAAAACTCAATAAATTCAGTTTTAACCAATGTTATTCTACAAATTTTTACACTTGCTGATGGAATGGTGCGTTCTGCCTGTATCTATGTTTCTGTTCCGGTATTGCCATTTTGTCTGGGTTGCATCCATTCGCATTCATTCGTCCCGTACAAATGTTATGAATACAAACTGCAACACTTCAAAAAACATATATGCAACATTTTCTGCCCTTTGTGACGTATCTGGTTCTTGATAATTTGCAGGGCAGCAGTGGGCTTATAACAACTCATCACCTGATCCTATCATTCTTTCTGTCTCAAGAATGTCTAAATTAATGAAATATTTTCCTATTTTATAGAACAAGGTGATAATACAGATGATTCAGGTCAAGACCAATATAAAAATCTACCACTTCGGGAACAGGACAGATTTCTACCTATCGCCAATGTAGCTAAAATAATGAAGAGAGCTATTCCTGATAATGGAAAGGTATACTTTTTATTTGACATATTGTATTTTTTGCAATAAAAAATCTATCAAAAATCCATTTTATAATTCTGAGTGCGAAAGGAAAATGGCGTTAAGTCCAAAATCACTCCATTTCAGGAGAGCCAAAACAAGATTTGCGTTTATATGAACTTTGTTGTAAAATATGATGTTTCAACAAGAAATTTATTAATTTAGCAGCATTTATTCGCCTTGTCTCCTTTATGCATCATGCACTGTAGTTATTTTGATATATTCAACTCATTTTTCAATTTTTAAGACTTAACACCCTTTTCCTTTCGCACACAGAAT
Source organism: Himalopsyche phryganea (assembly GCA_022494535.1). Lineage (NCBI taxonomy): Eukaryota > Metazoa > Arthropoda > Insecta > Trichoptera > Rhyacophilidae > Himalopsyche > Himalopsyche phryganea. Next base: position 5,442,421 of record JAGVSL010000008.1, on the reverse strand, counting down.
TCATCTTGCAATCCTTTCCGAGAAATGAATCTAAAAGTGAAAAATCAATACACGAATGAGCATGATACATTGCAAGATCACAGCTATGTAAACAATATGGTTATGTTCTTTTTAAGATCGCAAAAGATGCCAGAGAATGTGTCCAGGAGTGCGTGTCGGAATTCATTTCATTTATAACGAGCGAAGCCAGCGATAGATGTCACATGGAAAAAAGGAAAACTATAAACGGCGAAGACATTCTTTTTGCCATGACTACTCTCGGATTCGATAACTATGTTGAACCTTTGAAACTTTACCTGCAAAAATATAGAGAGGTGGCTATAAGCGTAAGTGATTTCCTTTTATTCCAATTATGCTTTGTTAGATTACAGTAGTGTCTCGCTGCTGCACTGCTCTTCTATGATTTCTGTGTTCTATATCTAGCAATTTTACAATCGAAACTTTGTTTTCAAAAACATGATTTTTAACATATTGTATAACAGATTTTTCCAATTTTTAGTGTAATAATTTTCTATTTTTAGGCTTCAAGAATTGATAAACAGCTCACAAACTCCATTGTGTACGAAGAGATATCTGAAGAAGCATATAAAAGTAAGATCAGTTCATAAATCATAATATATTTTTCTTAGCAAGGCTATGTGTCGTCTTCTTTAGGTGTCGTTTTAAATCGCATGTTGTCTGTGATTTATAGGTGGGACGAATTGTTATATAAGCTACAAATATGTAATATTTTCGATGGATTCGGCGGTAACTGCTGTCCGACCGTTTAAGCAGTGGACTCGGAAATGCGTCGAACGTTAAAACTAAATATGTACACCGTCCCTCCGACAGAGCCTTTCACCTACCGCTTTTTTTGTCCACGCGTTTAGTTTATATCGAAACATCGTACCGATATCGTACTTTTTATCCCTTTAATCATGCCTAAACCTTTGCGCTCTCATCATTGCCAATGTTATCAAGTTTTGTGAAAAAGAAAAAAGAAACGGATCAACCTTAATTCCTCTAGATAAAGCTAATGAACAGATGGCAAAAATGACAACTAAGAATTCACTGTATTACCAACTTCTAAAAAAACTCCCCACTTTTGGGAAAAAATATTAACTGAGATTTTAATATTGGTTAAATTTATATTGCATTACAATATTAAATATCAAATATGTAATATTTTCGATGGATACGGCGGTAACTGCTGTCCGACCGTTTAAGCAGTGGACTCGGAAATGCGTCGAACGTTAAAACTAAATATGTACACCGTCCCTCCGACAGAGCCTTTCACCTACCGCTTTTTTTGTCCACGCGTTTAGTTTATATCGAAACATCGTACCGATATCGTACTTTTTATCCCTTTAATCATGCCTAAACCTTTGCGCTCTCATCATTGCCAATGTTATCAAGTTTTGTGAAAAAGAAAAAAGAAACGGATCAACCTTAATTCCTCTAGATAAAGCTAATGAACAGATGGCAAAAATGACAACTAAGAATTCACTGTATTACCAACTTCTAAAAAAACTCCCCACTTTTGGGAAAAAATATTAACTGAGATTTTAATATTGGTTAAATTTATATTGCATTACAATATTAAATATATAATTAATGTTAAATACATATTTCTTTTATGTACAATTTGTAATTATTAACATTAATTATACATTATTTACATATATTTTTTAGGTTAGGTAATTTTTTCACTTATTTGTATATTTTAGTTAATTGAAGTAAACGAATAAAAAGAATGGTTGTTTTATTTTGAAAAATATCAGAATTGGGAAATTGTTCCCACATAGTGTTTAGGTGTTTTTTTAAAATTTTCTGAATTATGTATAATCCACTTATAAATAAGGGTTATATTTCATTGAAATTATAATTATTGCTCTTGTAAGTTTCTGTGACCTGTTTAAGGGTCAAGAGCTTGACGGTTTTCAGTGAAAACTGAAGTTTGTCTGAAGATACCTCTCAAAGAGGCGAAACGCATGTCACACTTAGTAACGCAATCAATGAAATAACAAAGTTATCAATTTAAATTTTATGTTACAAAACTGTATATTATTTGCAATATATTTTTTTTCTCCGTAGATGCTCAAGTTCAACTGTTGGCAGAGAGCGGGCAACAGAATGATACAGTTATATTCACAGCATATCCAAACAATATAGGAGAATATCAAATATCTTAGTTTGTATGGTGTTCAATTAGAAATAAGTTTTGGGTGACAAATGAGTTTTAAGAATTTGTTACTGGTGGAAACATCAAATGTAAATCAAATAAAAGCACTTTTACATAACTAATTATTTTATTTTGTGGCCTTTTTCATGTTAATATAATTGTTGATTTTGTATTTACTTACTTTTATTTAGGTACTTCCATTTCACAACATGTAAAGATGTTCCCAATTCATTCCAAGCCATAATTATTTCAAATTCATATTTGGAATATCTGCTCTCATAGATAAATTATCTGACAATATAAAAGTAATCTAACGAGGTTACTTCACATTACCACAGCCTCAAAATGAATTATCGTCTTATAAAAGCAATATCTAGATATTTTGTTGACATTTTTAAAATAAGATTTATTCATGTATTGACTAAAACAAAAATTTATAAAAAAACTCGTTTACAAAAGTTTTATGATGGTTAATAAAAATCATTGATTATTAACAGATCCAATGCTAAGAACACCTCATGCACTTTATAAAATATCGCGTATGACACGCATGCTGCACAAGAGGTGTTCTGTCATGTACTCAGATTACTGTATTTTCAGTACATAGTTCATGATATGTATTATTTGCAGTAAATGTGTTGATCTCAAGATTATTAGGCAGTGTTATAGTTTATGGACCTTTTTTCAGTCAGATACAAATAAGTATTATCTATTCTCTGAATTTGGCTTTTACAAATGACGGAAGCGGCATTAGATAAAAGAGTTTATTAATAACGATGCTCCCAACTGCAAAAGCGAACGATAATCCCAAATTAAACTCTAAATTAAACTCGCTCATTAAGAACAAATCGTTTGTTGAATATTGGTGACTGAAACGATCGACCAAGAATGATTTACCATTCTTATATTGGCAGTCGTAGTTTATAGCTTCTTGTAACGATGACGAAGTTTGTATTAAACTGCTAGCATCAGTGCAATTTTTGGATCTACTGAAAGGCAATCCGTCGAAAAGTTCTTGGGTGAATATTTTTCTGTTGAGGAATGACGAAACATATCTCGTTTGCGTTGCGTACGTCAGGTAGTATAACCAGTCTTCCAGTCCCTTGTACGACCTGTCAAAGAATATTCAATTAATATAGTTCTCATATAGGTATAGCTAAAACAAAGCATGGATGATTCCGCAGCCTATTAGCATAAAACGGGTAATAATTTACTATTACTCATAAAAACATGCAGTCACCATAAATTCAAAAATATCCAAGATTCAAACAGCTTGCTCACTGAAGTCCTATTTAAAACAGTACTGGTTGTCAAAATGTGTAGAAATTAAATATTTACGAGACTTGCCCTACAGTAGCATAAGATAGTTGAAGCAAAATATTAAACAAACAGTGCATATTGCAACATCTTTCCCATGCATAATGTGTTAATTATATTTTTTATCGAGTGTTAAAAATGATGTTTACCTTAAAAATCCACTCGCAAGCATTATGTACACACAAGTTATATAAATACTCAGGGTGGCGGCCACCAATGGACACTTTATCACCATCAGTATTGCCATAGTCTGTTGTTCGGCAAATAGATAACATGCCCACAGTGCCAGAGCAATGTAAAGAAAATCGTATGATTGTGTGATATCACCCAGTAATCTGAAAAAGTCGAATGGTGAAAAGAGAATAATTATGATTCAATACTCCAATGATAAAAATAAATATATTTATAGATCGGTAAAATTGTTTGTTTAAAAAAAGAAACAATGATACGTACGGATATACAATTGCTGTTGCTGCGATTATTGAAATCAATGAAAACGGCAATGATACAAGATTATATGAAAAGAGTAATGATGCGCCACTATAGAGTCCTTCCTGCGCTTCCTGATAATATCGTGTACGATATGGAATATCTGTTGAAGAACAAATATGTCATTGATGTCTTAAAATTAATTCACTTCAATTTGAATTTTTTTTATTCCATACAAAAAATAATATGGCTCACATGTGAGGACAGTATTGACAATGCTGATGAAATAGGTGCCGGCCATACAATTAAATATAAGTCCACTTCTTGTTATAAATGTCCGTTGTAAATTCTGAAAAAAAAACACACATAGAAGAAGAATATAATTCAGATACGGGTCAAAGATTTCAACTACCTTGACCTTGCGTTTAATTAGTATTATATAATTAATGATATTGTAAATTTATTCAAGATTAGAATATCAATAGCAAAAGTTTGATTAAATTAAATTTAGTGAAAGTATATCTAGAATGAAGTTGTAAATCATTTAATCGATTACTTTTAATGAGAGAATTTTATTTACTATAATATTAAATTCTATTTTATTAATTTATCTTACTTGATTAACATTTTACATACAAAGTACAGAATACAGACCTTTAAATCATTGTAAAATATCCATAAGATGAAGAAATACATAGGCAATGCAAATAATCTCAATAATATTTGCTTGATCCCAGATCTTTTGAAACTGAATATGGAAGCCAGCATTCGCCTGAAAATTAAAATTTAGAATACATATAAGTAAGTAACAAAATCAAATAGCTTCATATTGATTTTGGGATAGACAGTTACTGAAAAAAACCTTCCTGAAATATCTTTGACTGAATTGACTTCAATTAAATTTATTGGACTGAAAAGTTCAGATAAACTATACTTTAGAAAAACAATGAAATTGTTTGCACTCACACGTATAATAGCCATAAAACTTTCAATTCACCGGGCTTGCCGTACGCCAGTTGCATTTTATTTGGATTGATAATTCTGTGAGGATCGTTGCCACCGCTTTGCATGATTGCGTGTCCTTCCACTTTGAACTTCTCAACGAGTGCCGCTATTTGATGATTCGATTCAATAAATCTCTCCCGTGATCTTCTATCCACCGTTGACAAGCACACTATAATTTCAATGATACAATTTACATAAGCGTATGATTACATTAATCACTTGCACAGTTTATCTGAAAAAAAATGCAGAAATCCTCACAACTGCACTGATAACTATTCATATTAAGATATTTACTTAGAATTTATCATAGGAAAAAATATGAACGAGCAATACGTACAATAATACATTAAAGGATTTTCCAGTTGCGGACAGGGAAAACCGATGCTTCCGAAATAGTCCAATAGAGTCCGCGTCGGCCCAGCGTACACGACATCACCCAAACATAGATAAACAACTCGATCGAGGAAAGGAAACACGTCTGTAAATAAAGCATTGAGATTGTTACAACTGCATTTACTACAGTGACGGTCTTTTACTTCTTTGTATACAAATTTACACAATAAGAAAAGGCAAAATGTAATATATTGATTTATCAGTAAAATCGTTGAGATGGAATTTTTAATGAAAAGTGCAGCTAAAACTCGAATAGCAATAATACTAAATTATGTCACCTGAGCGAGGCTTTTCCATTGTAAGGATGATGGCGGCGCCATATTTTTTTGCAGCGTTTGATAAAATTGATACAACCAGGTATGTATTGAGAGGATCCAAGTCCCACGTTGGCTCATCGAGAAGAAGGATAACTGAATCATATTAACAGTTGATTTTTTAATAATATTTCACGATAACAAAATGCGATAATACTGTAGTAGACTTCTGAAACAATTTAAACAGATTTTAACATCACAAGTTAAATTATAAATACAAATATTACCTGGATCTCTTACGAGTTGTACTCCAATCATAAGTCTTCTGTATTCACTCTTCGTCAAATTTTCTATGCATTTATTAGATACCTACAATGAAACGATCATGAAATATAAAATATTAATTAATTGTGATAATGTAGTAATGGATATAGTGTGAAATGTAGCATATTTTCTATCACATTTCATATCTACCCAGCAAAATGCCAGATTTTATTTGTTATTATTTAAGGTTTGGTAATCAAAAAACTATTTACCTGTGACAAAGCCAAATCAGCCAATACTTGTTTTACCTTTGACGATTTTAAATATCCTGAGAGCTGCAATTAAAATAATAATCACATTTTAATATAAATTTAGTATATGCAATAGTTTATTTTAATTAGATATCATTTATGCACAACACCAAAACGATATGAATCCAAAAATGAGTGATATTAAAATTATCTATATTTTTAAGCTACGTCTGATTCCAATTTTGAGCATTTAGACTCGTAAAAGAGAATTTCATCATTATGTGTTTATTGAGAACAGGTCAGTCAGTCTACTACTCTTTTCACTGACAGTGATGGTAAAAGAACGACAAGCAGTTAAACAACCGTACTTTTTACACTCCGTTTTCAAAATCAAAAATCAGATAAAAATGTAAAATTTAACTAAATAATCTATGTTTGAATAAGTTTATTTACGGATTCAAGCCAACTAATTAGGACAGACAACCAAGAGTGTTAATACACATAAATATTCAAAAATATTTACTTTCCTGATATTTATACTTCAATTGCACATTACGAATGTGCAGTTTAAGCATAAATCGGTCGCTATATAAAGAAAAGCATGATTGAGTTGTATGACAAAAAAGAAAAGTTGTCACAATGAAATCGATTATAAAAAATATGTGAATATTATTGCACTGTTTTTACATTGATTGCCGTATGATTGAGAGTCTGTTGTACAGTTAGGCCAGGAATGAAATCACACGTATGCTGGACGTATCCACAGGAGCTGCGGAACTGTGACAAGCTCAGCGGTGCACCATTCAAAAGGACTTGACCGCGGGCGGAAACTCTCCGAGCTATCACATCCAGTAGAGCTCTTTTTCCACTACCTGGAAAATAAAGTGAAAGATAAATTTTATTTTTCATCGAAACTATCGTTCAAATAATTTTAATCAATGGTAATTAAACATACCAATAATTATATTGTGCGAAGCGTACTGTCAGTAACACTGGCCTAGTATTATCTACTTGTATCTCCGAATGAGTAAACGATTGAAATTGATTAATTAAATCAATGTTCAATATATTACACTAGTGGGTAACCGGAATGTGTTGCAATGCCACTCAAAGGTAGATAGTGTTTGTGTTTTAAATCTGTTTATTGAAGTGCTTTTGAATGCTCAATATTTTTTGTTTTCTATATAGTACGTACACAAACAAATCAAAAGGTTTGGACGCGTTGGCAGGCCACATACAAATGTCCATGCTAGAAGCATGGATTTTCCAAATTTAGTCCACACACTTGTAGCGATTGTCCCTGTGCTTGTTGATACTCATTGCAAGTCCGAGTAGCATGGGAAACAGCAGACGTTTGAATTCGACTGGCATATCTGTCGGGATCATTGGGATGCGTGGCAACAGTACATCTTCTCGTTTCAATTTTCTATTCAAGACTGGCAATTGGAATTTAACAATTAAGACCACTCGTAATGTCACTCACGAACTTAAATGTTGCTGTCTGTACCAATTTGATGCTTTTTTATTTTTTTTAGATTATTTAATTTCTTTATTCAGAAACCATCACGGGTGTGCTCACAACAACTCACCAAAGTTTGATCGCAATCGGATAAATAGTATGGGAACGCATAAGAGACAAACAAACAAACATTCATTTTTATATATATAGATTGTAATAACCAATAGAATTAAATATCGTTTTCATATCATAATACACAGTCGAAATTCATTCAAAGAATTTTTTTACTTAGACCATAAGGTCCGATAACGGAAGAATTCAAGGGCATAGGTGTCTTTGGCGTTGTCAACTATACATCTAACAACTGTTAGTAATTAATTTAATAAATAGTTCATATATTATCTGATCTTTAAATCCTACCCAGTCATAAAAGGGTATGTGAATTAATTCAAAACTGTAAAACTGTATTATCGTAAAAATCCCTTCTGTTAACTCACTATTAGAAGGCCATCAAAATACATTAGTATAAAAAGAAGTGATTTGCAAAGATAGTAGGTGACGTCAATTATTATTTTATTATTCTCCTAACAAAATTGTTTGAAAAATTGCTCTATTGTTGAGTTATTTAACTCTCCCACTTCATATAGTGATATGTGGATTCAATACTGATTTATCTCAATTTATTTTAGCATAAGGAAATAGACATCTATTAATGAGAAAAAAATTAAAAATATTTTTTTGACAACCTCTACCCTTATTGTCATATAATAAATTTGTTGTTATATAGATATACCTTTCGATCCAAGAATTGCAACCACTTCTCCACTGTGAACAGTAAGAGACACATCTTTAAGTATAACACCAGTTTTGATGGTCCCTGTCAGCCTTTGAGTACAGCTTCCTGGCTCAACCTGAAATTACATGAAATTAAGTTTTGATCAGATATAGAGACGCATTGATTGGTATCTTACATTTACGACATTTCCGGAAAGGCTCTGCTTGAAATAAATGAATGTCACTAAAGCAATCTTAAGAAAAAATGAGTACTATTGAGGGTTTTGTTATCACCCATGTAATAAGATAAAATTACACCATTTTATGTATTTTATGTATATTTAGGTAATAAATATGGCGTTACGAGTAGAATTCATGAAATAAATATATACTATTAATATATAAATACCCGGTGGCAATAGACTCTCACTTAACCGAATTTAAATCTTAAATTCTTATTAAAAGTTCAAGAAGATAACAAATATTAGGACAACCTAATATCATCTTTTTTCGTTTTTCTCAAATCCATTAAATATGTTATTCCCTTTTCAATCTGTCTGTCAAGGACTGGGAAATTGTTTCTAAATCCGCTCCTAACCTAGAAAAGTATGCACTAATGGAGTAATTAAACACTAGGCTTTTGATAGGGAATGATGCAATTCAGTAACCTTAGGTTGTCGGGAGAGGATAATTCTCTAATCATTTGCACTCCAAAGCCCCATTTTTAGGTTTGGATAGAGAAGGTTGCAAATATAACATAGATCTCTGTCTTTGGATATGACTTTATTAATCAATTGAAAAAACATTGTACTATGCGGATTCGAACAGCTTGACATGACATACTAAAAATAAACAGGCAAAATTCATTGTTTGATAAAATGTGAATAACAAAACTTGCCATTAATAGTAATAATATTTTTAAAGTCCTTCCACTCAATATTATATATTTATAAATTACCTAATTAAATTCCAAAGGAAATTAATCGAAACTATCAAGGGTTGGGTTTTATTGTTTACCCTATCACACGAGAGACATCAACGCAGGGGTATTACATTAACCCTAAGAAAACTATAGTATATTATGATAACTATTTATGTAATTTAAAGTCTGGATAGAAATACAAAATGATTTTTTTCAAAAATATAAAATAAGTAGCATGCCATACCTGCCCTGAATGAAAAATATTGCATAGCTCGAGAGTATAATCACTGCCGATCATTTCGTCGAAAGTTCGTTCGCAATTGTCTGCTGTCTTATTTCGATGTGTTACTGTCAGTTGGTGTTCTTTGTACGAATTCTGAAATACAAATAAATCGAAATGGTGATTTTACTGGATTAGTTATCTTCACTACACACCGTAATATTATTAAATTGAATCAGTAAAAAAAAATGTATCTAAGTACAATTACTATTGAGCGTCGAGTGAGCACTCCCTTCTACAAACGACAGATCGTAAGCGGCTACACAATTACCGTGCACCGAAGGCAAAATACACTGAATACGAATGAGACTTCGGGCTAGCTACCTTCAACTGTAAATAAATTGCCGTAATGTTGTTTTCGTGTATCTCCGACATACGTTCATTATCATTTGGTTTATTATTAGAAAATATTAAACAGGACGATTATTAGTTTTTACAACTCTTGCATATAAGTACGAGGCCTCAAAATAATTTACCCTGATCAGACAAGATCACGCAGTTTATTTTATGAAATTATCACGATTCGGGTGCCAACCATTCGTTATTTTTTATCATTTAAACATGTACATTTTCTATTATTCAATCTAATTATGTAGTAAATTGCAAAATACGACAAACTTACTATGCAAAATACATATCTACGTGTGAAAACAATGTTGAGAACGGAAATGAAAGTCGATGAAATTGTCTCTAACTTATACATTTCATTAAAGACGGTTAATGTGTCACTACTACATCGATTTTTTATTATATTAAATCCAATCAAATCAATTTAGTTTGGTTTTATTTCCCTCGTAAACTTTTTTATCAAATCTAGATAGGATGTATTTTGCCTTTGCATAATAATCCGTCGATGAACAGAATTTGAAAAATATATATGTACATACATTATTACGAAGTAATCTTATATCGCATAAAATGACACCGGCCTCGTATCGAATGAATCAAGTAAAAAGGTTGTACACGGCATCCCAAAATACATATAAGGACGTTAGCGTGCATAGCCCATGTAAATCTATTAAGAAGTTCTTCATTTTGACGATCGGTCTGCAGATTGTAATCTTTTCCAAACTCACCCTAGAGTTAAAGCAGCCACATTTATAAGAACGAGTTGAGTTATTATGATTATTCAGTTTGTTATAAAATCACTTAAAAAAGCTGCCGAGACTTTCAGCAGTTTATATTTTCACTGATATTAATGACAGCATCTTAATTTTATTTAGATAGGTACTTATTATAAAATATATGTACACAGGAATTGCAGGTAATCTAACCCTGCATATTTTACACCTACGCTGCATTCTTAATCATCCGTCTCTTTTGTTGCACTCATAACATAATATATGAAGGGAGTTGGCAATAGCATGGAAATAAATTTGCAATGGTTGTGTTTTATGGAAAGAGAAAGAAAATGCACAGGTAGTGTATTATTGTTTAAAATGAATTCAGGTATACACCAGTGCCGCACTTTTGTTACTGCCGGAAATGTCCAAGAACAAGAAATTAAGCAACCAAAAAATACCGGTCATTTCATCGATATAATATTATTGTTTTATATTCACTAATAATTATATTCACTAATCAAATATGTGCACATAAATATATTTGTATCACAACATTTTTACGACGATGATATTTTATTTAATTACCAGTATGTTCTGTTTTAAATGTGCATATTTGTGCTTACTTCAATTAAATGCATTAGTTAGCTTTCATTTATTTCTCAAAAATTGTTCTCAAATTTTGAATTACGAGTTACATTGACTATTTATCATATATTTTTGATGATACTTTCGCCTAGATCTTTGATTCTAAGATTTTAATGCCATGTCTAATATTAATGACTGTATTATGTGGACGCCTAGTAGAAACTTTTACAGCGTTCATAAATAACGATGTAGACATATTTTATAGATTTTTAAATGAAAAGAGGATAATACTCGGCAGGTGTCTGTAACCTAGCTTGCTTATTGTTTGATACATACAAAAAAGTTTTACTGTATGAACAAATTATAGAATTGTTGACACACAATTTCCATTGGAGCATTTGAAGACAAGTACAAAAGCACAGAGTTTTACACGCAATGCCCATGGCTGTCATCTTAAATATATGCAATATTAATGCTAATATTTATGTTGTAAAATTATATTATTGGACTATAAGAATGCAGAAATAAAAAAGAATGCCACAAATATTGAACGAATTAAGATCTACCTGCTCTGCAAAAGACATCGTGAATGTTTTGAACGCCTTGTCATTTACTTAACAGGGCTGACAGATCCAACCGATGATTATTATCGTCTTGCGTATTTTCCTCCGTTCTTTATTCAAAATTATTTGAGTGATCCAAATTATCGTTGTTGAGCTGCAGAATACATCGTGTAAGAAGGGTGTGAAGCTGTAGTGAGCTGTGGGGAGTATAACTTTGAGTTTCCTTAAGAATATATTAGTCATATATTAGTAATGAATGTTTCATATTTTTTTAAAGAAATACGTAATTATAACCGGTGATATTTGGAAGCGACAATATTGTTATCATTAGGGCCATTATTCACCTTCTTTTGACTCTGTATAAATTCAACAGGTCGGTTCAACAGACAGTTCTCAGGTCGGTATGCTTTGCTGATTGGTTCGTGCCACAGAGCTCACATTGCGTACATAAGTTTCTGTGTTGAATTCTGCTGGAAATCATTTCGGCGACCAGTAACTTTGATTTTAAATGAAAGAATGAGCACATTATTGTAAACAGCATTAACCTTTTGATACTTAATCCAACAACTACGTAAACAGATACAATTCGCGTAGAGTTACTTGTTTTTACACAAATTCACATCTACGTGTGGTTTAGTATAGGTATTTCAGTGAGTTTGTTCTGTGAATATTGTTTGTGGGTGATTACATGAAAATCATGTTGGACATACTTTCGTAAGTATATTGCTGATTTTTTTTATTTGAATTGTTTATGTATACATTATTTGTGACTCAATATAAATATTTTACAGCGGTGCATAACTTGTTTTTATTCAAATAAGAATGGTGACTATACCGACACAAGAAAAATGGTCATACGTTTGAGTATGAATTCTTGGCTGCATATATTTGGGATGTGTCATCTCTAAACACCATCTAAACATATATTGAACGATTTGAAACAATCACGTTATTTATTATAGCTTAGATAAATATTTATATCCATGCTATCAAAGTGGGTGATAACTCGAGGAGTTATATCAATGCATTTTTAAAATTCTATGCAACCTTACACAGTAAGATAGAAGCCCATTTTTGATGACTACAAACTGATGTTTATAATAAGTTTAATTTTAATAACATTTAATCGACGGACATTTTAAGATGTTCCTAATGAAAATAAAATAAATGCATTGTAGTCATAGTACAAATTTTACATGTTATTCACAGGCAGGATAAAAATCGGTCCTATTTTGTAATTAAATGGTGAATTATTTAATAACACCGTGTTTTCGTTACATTGTTTTAAGAGGTTCAAAGAAGTGTGTTTCATAAGAAAAAAGTGGTGAAAAATGTTTGAAATATAAATGATAATACCTTATTTGGCTGTCAAGTTGTAAGATTGATTTAATATTTGAAAGTTGTGCCCTGAAAAAGATTTTGAAAAAATATATACTAATACTGTCCCGGTATACAGCAAATAACCTTTTAATTTATTCTATTTTTATAATCTGTACAAAAAGATGTCTCACCGTGAGAAAATAAAAATTGTCTCTCACCATTGTATGGAAATGTGTTTGTAATTCCATTATTACGTTTAAAAAACATTCAGCTGTGGATAAAGAAAATTTTATTTACCTACCTCATTTTGCAAACAATTCGGCGGATTTCAAAGAACATTTAGCGAATAACAATAATTATTGCCCCCAAACTTTTTTGATTATGTTCGCTCCCTTAGCGCTGTTTAATGAAGTATTTCAACAATATTTTTTTGAACATGTCAGAAAACAGAGAAAATGATGGGCAAAACAAGCTCTTAGTCACATGTTCAAGATGAATAGACACTAGAAACGAAGTATTTAATAAGAGTTGAATACATATCGCTATTTTACCTATTATTACTTGCGTGCTGATATAAACTAGCAAAGGCAATTTTATTGTATTATAGAACTATAATAAGCCTACATTTTAATTTCAAACATGGTATTAAAAATAAACAGCGTGCACCTCCCCTAGCACTACCTTATCGCCCCCCCCAGTAAAGTACGGTTATAAGTCTGTATTTATCATTTTGCAGGTGAGTGATTTGAAGTTGTGAAAAAATTACTTTTAATACAAAATAAGTCTGGATGCGTAGACGATTGTTTGTTTTTATAAGAAAACATGACTTCATTACTGTTTTTATACTACATATTTCGTTAAAATAAACAACAATAGAGGTATTTTTACGACCGATTTCACCGTTTTTTTAAAATGTTATGTGCATTTTCTCTGACACTATTTGAGTTTAAGATATAATTTTTTTTTAAAGTTACAACCAAAAATCATGAATTCAATATACATAAATAATTCAATACAGACGAAATTATTTTACTGAGGGTGCGTGATTTCACTTTCCCATTGCATAATAATACGATATATAATAACGAAGAGAAATATTCTTTTCGTCATAAGTGAGATCAATAAATTTTCACACTTATGTTTTAAATATTTTTAGTCTGATAGACATGATAATAGTATGCAAAAAAATCGTTTGATAATAGCAATTGTATAGTAATGTTGAATATTTTAACACAAGTAGCTTCAACTGGCAAAGAAAGTTTGTCAGTATGTAGGTACCATTTCAGTTTTATTTCGGCATATAATCGAAAGTAAGAATCGAAAACGATGTGCCAAAATCTATTTTCTCGAAACTCGTTTTTGTGGTGCGGTCTAAATCTTGAACGAAGCATTGCATTCAATATATAAAGTGGTGAGTCTGCTCGTAAATGATATTATAAAACCTCTATTGTTCACTCAAAAAAGTTGTTGTGAACCATTCGCATATTTTATTTATTACTGTATTAAAAAGAATATTACACACAACAATTTGATTTTCGAGAAGTATTTATCCAGTATTGTTAATTTTAATATTTAAATTTCAAGAAAAGCCGATACGAATTTTTTCTTAATGCTTTAAAAATAATGTAATATGTAATAATGACTATGTAATAATTATTGTAGAATGGAGATCATTTTACTTACTTACTATTCTAACTATATTTTCAGTGTGATTATGACTACCGTCCATATATATTTTCCGCATTGTCGTGTGAGTCTGTTCTCCTCAAATTTCTTTGGGAATAATTGTATTTTTACTTTGGCCACACATTTTTGCAAATGAAGAAATTCAAATCGTCAATATATAAGCGTCACATATTTACAGTTGTTGAATTAATAGAAACCAAAATAAATGATAACATTAGTTTACTTAAGAAGTATTAAAATAATTAAAATAGGTTTATTTGAAGGCTACATCGATGCATTATGTTAAATAGATAATTCATATCCTTATCATTACATAATTATAAAATTCTCGTATCTGTCCGTCACAAATTCTCAAACTATGAGCCCTAGCGTCGTGAAGTTTATAAGGTTTTCTGCGTTTGAAAAATCTGGATGAATGTGATTATTTTCAGCTCACTACTCCCTTCCGAATTATGCTTTTAGGAAAAATAATTCAGCAACTAGTCATATTCATGATTTCAATTAAGAAGGAAATTATATTAATTAATAAACAAAATTGTAAATATAAATATAAGGACGTAATATTTTGCGGATTCATTCATTAAAACCTTATTCCGAAGAATCATTAGTAGCAAAAATACTGAAATTGTTTTACCTCATAAATATTTGTATATGAATTCCACTCTGAAGATCAAATATTTATTCAATATAAATGTTTCTGACTCACGATGAATAATCAATCAAAATATTATCAACAAATTTTACTAACACATTCTTTCATACCAAAGACATTATTCACCAGTGAAATACCGGATCCCAATTCGCTTAGGCGTTCAACAAGCCTCATTGTACAATAACTTCTCGTCATTAAATGCATATGTCACAATATCAGAATATAGACACACCTGAATTCACAATGGATGTTTTATTTACTCATTTTATTATGAGTAGGCTAGAAACCCACCTGGATATATTAAAAAATATTTCGTACGTAAAAAATATTATGATGAAATTTAAATGTTGCGGAAGACTTCGGAGGCTATAATGTAATGATTAAAAGAGAACATTTTAGGATGGCGTGATATTATGAATTAAAATCAATTAACTGCAGTTCAATTATCAATTATTTCTTTCACAAAATATGAAACGGTGACGGTAGAAATTAAGAAACTGAAAAACAAAATAATACGTGAGAAATTGAGCATTGAAAAAGAGCTGTTTAGTTTTATGATGATAGAAATGAAAGGAATCAAGACTTTAATTTGCTAACCGTGAACACAAAAAAATGAATAATCTTTGGCTTTTAACTGATCGATTTAATATCAATTCAAATAATTGATTTTGTGTATCTTGCATAATAAAGAGAACCGTTTAAATTGCATCCCTTTACATTTGGTATCCGGGTTGGACCGCATCCTGCACCCATTTTGGCCGTTGGTGTTTAGGACATAACAAGGCATAAAGACAACAATTATAGAAACGAATATATACGAAAATTCCAGTCATAATTATTTCTTTAAATAAAATTTAGGGTATAAGTGTAAGCAAAATGATTTACTGTATAACAAAATCTCAACAATTCAAATTTGAAACTGAAATTAGTTTAAGCATAGTTCTGACGATGTCGTGAAGCTGAAAAAGCTACCAACCAATTCATATAATTCTTGTAGAACTGAATGCTTTGATATCACCTTATTAAAATGGAGTTTTGCCAAGTAAATACCGATTAAAACAATTTTTATTGGTCATTGATTGAACTTTGACAATATAATAATATTTGATTATATTTAAATTTTCAAATTATTTCTAAAACTAGTAACTTTAAAACGAAATTGCTTTCTAAAATATAAAAAGATACTTTTGTCATTCCGATTGGCATGGCTTTATTTAGCGATACAATGAGTAATATTACATAAAAAAAGAAAATGTGCAGAATAGTCACCAGTTCAGTCATTAGATATATTACTAGTGTTGATTGCATCATGAATGCCTGAGGGCAGTATAATATTATTTACATGTTACACTTTTTTATACTCAGTACGGGTCTAATCAGCAATATGCATATTATAACGTAAAGGTCTGCGAGGGACGGGCCGGGACCTAGCCCGTTGCTCCTAATGGGGCTAATTTTTTTGTTTACTATTTTTGGATCATGAACTAAGTACGGATTCACGAAAGGATACTTAATATTTAGCTTCTTCCATTGTTTTCAGAGTCAGCTTTTCAACGATTTATTGAAATTAATTTTCATGTTAGTAAGGTAAAAATATCAAAGTATTCAGTTCTTTTAGCTAAAAACCAATACTTATTATTCTTGTAAAATTAAAAACTTTGATATTTTCAACTTATTATAATAGAATTCTATTCATTAAATGCCAATTCAATCATTATATTTTGATATAATATGTAAAAACACTTTTTATTGTTGAAGAACAAATAATTTTCGGTCTTCGTTCGGGTAACGAGCTTAAAAATGTGTGGTTAGGGTCAGATAACACCTTTGATAGTAATTATTCCAAGTCGTACATGGCCATCTCGGGCCTCTTTAGTACTTTACTTAACACAATTTCGGCCCGTGCAGACCTCAAACATATCGCAATAATGTTACGCGAAAGTAATATTGGAGCTGATTTAACGGTCTGACAATAGGTTTTAATTAATACCTATGGTGTTTTTTTTTAAATAAAGGTATGGGTATAAAATTCAAATTGAAAACTTAGTTATTCCACTTGGTTTATCACTAACGTGATGCGTTTCGCCTCTTTAAGAAGCATCTTCAGATTAACCATATCGCAAGGTTATTTATTTATAAGGTAAACAATGATTTTTTTTTTCCTACCTCTTCTTTCCTACTGAAACTATTATGTGGAGTCTAAGTTTCATTAGTGCTAGGGTGGGTACAGACTAAGTCTTTATATCCCTTTCCCGCATGTAAGCTAGCTACGTACTGATGTCTAAAAGATTCTGTCAGCTGAAGGCTTTGTGTGGGGAAAACATTTAAGAAAAAACCCCATACGAGAATGATTGTCTTTGAATCATTAACAAAAAGGTTCAATTCTTAACCAGAATTGCTCGTAATGTTGGCGTAAGTTTGAAGAATTTACTTAATGATTCTAATTCTTACATTAAATAGAGAGTGGAGGTGGGTTTTATTCCATGCTACTAGACGTGCGGAGGGGGGGTTACCGCGTCACGTTAGTGATAAACTAAATGGAATAACTAAGTTATAAATTTTAATTTTATATTAAAAATGAACTCCCGCAAAGTTACCGCAGAATCCATAGAAAATATTAAGGGTATAGATTATTAAATGTATGTTATTATTTTTGTTCCTACAAATATGCAGACAAGTCTCCATGATACTTCATGGTAACAGTAAATGACACGGTTTTAAGAGCACATACAAGGGTTAATTAATGTGCAAAAGAAATATTAATTAATACGTAGAAGAAAATTAAATTTAAAAAAGGTATTTAGTCTATATCGACAGTGTTCTGGCTAATTGATGTAACCCTCAAAAAATACGAAAGTGAGTTAATGGTTGGATCTCATTTTAAAGACGATAGAGCAGGTCTCGGCCAAATGATGTAAATTAGAAAAATAAACTGACGACTTTTTGGAAGGAAAACATCATTTAACTACATTGGTTTTAGGTTTAAAAATTCCATCCCGGCCACTGTAAGCCACTATTATATCGACACTTCCTACGTATAATCCCGTATCTGCAAACATGAGAATTTACATGAGTGCATTTAAAAGATTCGTAACGCAACTCACCATGTAATATTTTCGATAAAAACAGTTTTAACTCTCTCTTGAACAATTTCAACATTGAGGATTACATCAATTGGCCAAAACACCATCGATGTGTATTATATATTGTATAGTATAGAGTGATAAAACGTTCTACCATATTGTCATTTTTAGATTGGTTTGTCAAAAGCGTCAAATTTCAATTTTAGAAAAAGAATTTAGATTATAAATGACTACATTAAAAACATAGTTTGTTATTGGGAATTTGAAAAAAAATCATTTCTTGTTAAATACATATTATAAACAGTTATTTGTGGATATGTTTAGGAACAAATAATCTGCATAACAATGTAAAAATCAAACCGATGCAAGCAGAAAGTCGTTATGTTTGAATAACAAAACATGGGTGTTACAATTTAAGTAAAACCAAATTTAATCATTGGAGTTTGTAGGGTATGGACACATATTAATGTGAAGCGTGTCGTGATGAAATATATTTTGTGAAGTAGCGCGCCGACATTAAAATTGATAATTATGGTAATATTATAATTATACTGCATCAGTTTCGGTTGACAATAAAACAAATTAGCTATCAAAATTGGTCTGTACCTGTCGTAACATCCGCATTCGTATTTTCCTTTATTCGCCGCTGATTGTTTTAAGATAAAACGAAAATGTCTTATCGCATTTGGGTCATTGCTAATTTCATGCAAGAGTGTGCGGTAACACATTATGCAACATCAAATCGAATTAATTGTCTTAATTAAGCGGTGCTTTGCCATGTCTTCGCAATGCACGCGTACTCGCCATAAACAAATTCACTTTATATTCAAAGACTACGGTCGAAGAGTGCCCATATTGTATATGTAGGCTCGATTACCTAACTGCCCGCATTAGTCCATGAGAGCACGATGCGATTGTTATGCTAAATATAATATTTATTTGTCTTGATTTTTCTGTATATCTGTAACGCAGCACACACACATATACACTCTGTCAGCGCACATGAAGAGAGTGTGTGCGTGTGTGTGTGAGCGGAAGTGTTGAGTGGATTTTTACAGGTGAGTGAATTCTTAACGCAGAATTATCTGTCATGTAGTAATGTCTAATGAAAGAAAAAAACCTGTGTATACAATTAATTATGCTATTTTAGTTTACAAGAAGTAAGTCCGAAGTCGATAACTTCTCGAATCAAACGTTTACTAATTTTTTATCAATTTAACTTGAAAGATTCATTCACGCTTTCATTTAGACTTATAAATCAATCTATATACATTTACGGAAACGGTCTTATTTACAAGATACTGTTGAGTCATTTTTAAGCTGTCCATAATATTTTTGCTCCGTTAAATTTACGAATGTACTTAAATTAATAATTCACAACAAATTATAAAAACTGTACCGTAACAAAATAATAATTACTGTGTTCAAATCTATGAAGCGCTGTGATTATATTATGAAGAATTTTTATTGGATTAGCACAGCAGCTATAAAAGCATAAACTATAATAGAGCATCAGGAAGGAAATGCTAAAGTTTGGTCAATTGTGTACTATCGTACTATTTAGTATTAATTCAGATAACAATTATCTTATTATATAATTATGTTTTATGTCATATCCCTTATTTCAGTAAGTGAATAAATATGTATGATTCTTTTTTCTAACGAAGTATACGCTGCAGGGTTCACCGTGCACAAAAAAAAATGGAAAACAAGATACAGTGAATATATTATAAAAATTACCGATACCATTAATTTTAAGTAAAATTACTTTATTCGTGCTGAATAATATTTTCATATGTTGCATGTAAAATAATTAATTAAATTGATTTGATTTTCAATGACAGTTAAATTCGGTATACAAAATATATTTATTCGTATCAGGTCATAAAACAGATATGATAATTACCAAGCTTATAACCATGTTGAAAAAAAACAATCAATGTTTTTAAGATCGCATTGTTTGAAATCTATGTGATAAAAATCTGTGCAGAAATAAAATCAAGTGAAGTCATAAGTATTTTTGTATTATTCGAAATGAGAATTTAATCAAAATAATATGCGTTTCCACTATTACAACTTACAACGATTATTCACACTGGATAAACCTTAATATCAAATGAAATCAATTTTTTGATTCCACTGAAAATATAAGTTTTTCATGATAGGCGAATACAACTTCATCTCCAATATGAATGATATTATTAGAAAGTGACTTAAAAAAGTGAAATTACGATTATTTACATCATAATATATTTTTACGCAATGATTGTAAGCGTTGTTAATATATGCTTCTTTTTAATAGCATTAAACATATTATAAAATAGTTGGACGGGCGATGAGAAAAATTGGTAAAGTTTGTAGTATGGCTTGTCGAAATGGCTGATACAATGAGATATTGCGAAACATCGAAAAGTGAAGCGACATTCATCGATAAAGATAATTATATCAAAATTATTTACTTTCCTTTGCTATGTTGAAGACTGTTATCACGTTCCTATTCAATATCTTTATAGCGGTATACATTTTAACTAACAATATTTTACTATGATACATGATATACTCAAAATAAATATTAATACTTGATAGAGAGAATATACAGTGCATCGTAATCGAGTGAACAAAGCTTTTGGGAGTTTGTCCTACTCGATTGTGTTTTCAATGGATGGATAACTATTAATTCCTATCCTATAAAAGAGGCGTAGCGAGAGTGATCTACCCTATCCTTATATTCTTACTGTCTCCAAAAGAGAGTTTGGCCGATTGTCGTAGAACAAGGATGCCCAACCGGTCGATCGCAAAGCAAAATTTGTTCGATCCCGAAAACTTTCGTGAACTTTGAAAAATAAATATTTATGCAGCCGTCGATGAAACATAAAATCCCGGCGATCGGACTATTCGGCTCGACTTGATTCGTGCTTATCTGCTAATTTAGTGGATTGACGAATGGTCAAAGTAAAACCGTAGTCACGGCATTCTTTGACAACGGTTTTCAGGCTTTTTTGTAAAGATCTCTATAATGAATTTTCTTAGAATATTTAACATCAGATTTATTTTATAAAAAACCCATCTATAAAAGTTCCTATAAGAATCATATTAGAAGCCGAGAAAATTTTAAATTGAAAAGTAGCTCCCAAGGCAAAAAAGGTTGGGCACAATTGCCGTAGAACAACACCTGAGCTTCATATTCTTCATATTAGGAGCAGACATTGTATTAAAAAAAATACAATTACATTTATTCTTTTATCGATAACTATTATTTTCCATTTTGAACTTTTGATGCATCAATACCATGTATTATACTAAGAAATAACACCTTTTTTGTCGCGTATGGTTAAATAATAGTTTTTCGTCGAATGATACAATTATATTTAAGCAGATATCGCTGTTGCCATTTCACTTTCCACTCGTTGCTCAGTTTCTAAAAAAGCAAAAGCATACTAGGCCGGCCTATAAATGGATTGGATTCTTTTATTTCTGTCCAATGGTGTGTAAACGCCATACCCAAAAATTCCCCCTATTTTTTTAACGGCTAACAATTTTGTTTTAGCATGATGCTTCACCTGCATTATTTGGTTCTGTGCAATAATACAGGTTGTATGGAATATATTGCAACTTTGTACATATAAAAATGTGAGATTTGTCCTTTTATAATCATGAATAAAATAAGCAGGATTGTAATAATCTCCTACAATGCACGATTTTCTATTGAAAGTTAAATCACTTTGAAAAAGAAAAGATATATAATTATAAAATGAATTTAAAATTGTAAAAAATATTCTCAATATTAAAAGTTATTTAAAGCGACAATAATATTTTATAAATGTGTACTTATTATAAATAGCCTTTGAATATTCCGCGATTGCAACTGCAAACTGCAGTCTTGCAAAACTCGACTTGCATATTGATTATAAATCGCCATCTTGGCGGCGACAGTCTAAACTAGTCATTGAAAAACGGTCGCTCGCGAGCTACCGGTTGCTCGTGGCTTCATTTTCGGTTGCTTGCGTAGGAAATTTTATCATATTTATAAATTTGCCTCCCAAATTTTATTACTGGACTCTAAAACGAAATGTATCTCGAACTAAATTTCAATGAGACGCTTAACAAGTTGCCGTTGTAATATGAATTTATTGATGATGAATTATTGATTAATGAAGATTTGAATGATGAAATTGCTTTTTCATCAAAACTGGAATTGATAGAATTTCAATGTGATTTGGAGAGGAGCTTAGCAGAGTTGCCTTAACTGTAGAATCTGCATGATCTTTCGCCCCAACAAAAAAGTATCCAATTTTAGTTCGAATTGTACTCAAAATGAAGGCATTTTTTTGTTCTACCTACTTATGTGAATCAACGTTTTCCACTACGAAGGTGATTTAAAGTAAATATAGAAACAGACTCACAGATGTAAATCTTGATAATTGCATTTGGATGGAAGGACGAAGTACTCACCGATAATTGACAAAATTGTGGAGGAAAGTGAATGCCATTCTATTCACTAATTATTTTTTCTTTTACTCACACTTATTTCAAAGTATTTTTCAATTATTGTTTTATTTATAGATGAAAAATTAAAGTACGCATTTTATGAAAGTACTAGGTACTAATCTATTTTAATTAATATAATAAGATTAATAATAAATAATACAGAGGAATATGTACAAGTAGCACTTGAAAATTTCCCTGTAGGAAAGTAGCTCAATTCCTTATTGAGCTTGGAGACCACTGGTCTAAACCAAGTCTTGGTAATTTTTAAAACGCAATTGAAATTAATTTAATCAATACATTGATTTTATTGACTTGGTTTATACATTATATTTAATCATTGCACATTGTCCATGAATATTAATTCAATAATTAAAGCAATTACAATATTATAAATTGCTTATAATTAATGTACAACTAAACCCTCAATTAAGTCATTATAGTGACTTGTCTTCTCTTTGTAAGCACTATCTTATCGTCTAATCTTAGAAACTACAATCGTAAGCACAATCTTAGAAAAATCCAGATTCTCTTATATAGAAAATTTTAAAACCCTAATCATGCTTAATATTGACAACACTTGACATACATTGTGATTCACTTGCTCTCCTTTACCCTCAACTGATTTTTAAATCATTAATTTTATCCGGTAGTGTACAGCGGTAGTTATTATTCCTCGACCAGTGATGTCGGGAGCAACAGCTGAACTCAATTAAAAAAATTAAGCCATTGGTATGTAATAAATGTTAAATGATAACTTTATTATTTCAATGGTTACGTAACTATGTGTGACACATGTTTCGCCTATTTGTGAAGCATCTTCAAACTAACTTAATCTTATTTTTTGAGCTATAACTTAAATAACGATTCAAATAGTTAACCCGCTGAATGTTAACGTCTCAACTGTTTAGATGGCAGATTTCAGTGTGTTGATAGCTGATACTTAAAAATATAATAGTGTCAACAGTGTTAAAACTTTGATGTCCAAGCTTATTATTGTATTAAGATATAGCCTGATTTGTCCTGATAATTTCCATAAGTTTGGTTAACACCAACACAACTGAATCAATTTTTGAAATATTTGATATTGGAATATCCTTTAAACTGCTCAGCAGAGAACGGTTAAATATATTACCATTAAGTTATTTTAAAAATGTTTCTGAAATAGACGAAACACGAGTCACTATTTGTTAGACGACCAGTATAATTACAAAGTTTTCAAAATTGAATAAACACCATAATTCCACAATTAATCACCAAAACCACCGATAGCATTTTTATTTAAACTACAATTAATAAGCCTTGTGGAACTGTTGTTTTGTCAAATATAAAGGATTCTTAAATGACTTTTATAGATAAATACCATACAAAATTCATATTACAAATGAAAACTATAAAAGTAGAATTAAATTGATTTCAGAATAGTTTATCAAAGAACAATTTTCGTAATATTAAACTATTAATTAACAGAAGCCATCAGGCATTACTATCTTTATTAAAATACATAAAACCCAGTTTAAATGCGCATTATTTAATAAGTGAATATATTTTTATAGCATATTTCTAGAACACTTTAAATGTTATCAGCTATTTCACATTGATAACGTCAATTTATTAAGTTATTAATGTTGCCACAATTTCCTTAAAACGCATAGTTATAAAGATAAGAAAAATTGAAAGTTTAGTTTGCACAAGGTCGGTTAAATTGTTTTGATTGTTAATTCTATTCGCGAACATCGCGGCGGTAATTATTTTACTATAATAAATAGTTAATTAAAAAGTCTAGTATGAACGAAATTCTTTATCGTGGACAATCTTTCTTAGTCTCTTCATATAAGAATTATTCCAGGTTCATTTTCACCTATAATTACGTCCCTTTTAAAAATGTTTCAAGGGAAGCTTTTATTCAATTGAATAAAAACAACCAAAGTGTTTTATTAGTTCTTTCCCCTTCTCATAAATATGACTGGTGAAATGCATAACATTTTTTTGTTTTTTTTAATGCCGGAGTTTTAGCTAAAAATGGCGCAGAAGTATTAATTGAAAATAGTTATAGATAAATGTTCAAATTGAACGGAAAATCGTGTTTTATTAAAATCTTATACTCTTTTATCTCTCACAGTTTTAAGACGCGCTTAAAAAAAATCTAATAGCTGCTTCGAAGTGACATTATGTTACATATTGACTTGTATACATTTACACTTGTACTTAATTGATATTGTCGCAACTCGGTTTTTAAAAACGTGTTATTCTTTACAATCATTTATAACTTACCGTTAATCAATGTCTTTCGGTACATATATGTTTGAAATCCGAAATCTCTTAAAAAATTGATTTAAAATGAAATTAAAATCACATTTACTTTAGTGTTGTTTTCTAATGTACTGATTTTATCATATACGAGTACGGTGACAGACTGTTCCTCAGTGTTTATAAAAAATAAATAGTATTAGGTAATTTATTTGATCATGAAATGTTATGAGCGAGAATCTAACTGCGAACAAGTATTGTTTTCATTGAGCGCGTAAAATATTTGTATCCTTGACTCGCATATTTTTGTTTGTAGAAAATTATAAGTCGGTAATAATTTAAAGATTTTACTCAAGAATGTGAAATACCAAATGAATAAAATGGTTGTAACCTTATAAAGATTTTCATTCTTTGATAAAAACAGAGTTTCTCAAACTGAATACATATTTATAGTTATGATAAAAACACAACATACTATACAAAGGATATTTTTAAAACAATGCATTTTTTAATGTTTAGCATATGGATTCCTGGTGGAGCATCTCAGCAGAAGTCGTTGAACAAAAACTGATTGTGTCAGTGAGGTACTCAAAGGATAGGGAATAAGAGAGGGGACATATTAAAGGCATCCGTGATTATAGTATCCTCTCTTGGTCATAAGACTGATAGCTGATATGGTGCTAAAAATGGCCTGAGAAATGAACAGATTGCTAAGCGAAATGAAAACTTGATAAAGCCACATTTTCTACTTATCGAGTGGGCATGAATGAAGAATAAAATCTTGTTTGATGATTCAATATGATGTAAAAAATTCTTATACAGAAAAAGATAACGGTTACTATTTTTATTAGACGGATAATCGGGTATATTTAATAACATGATCAGAAAAGCTCCAATCATGAAATGTGTACTGTTGAAATTTATTGGCTATTTTACTGGATTTCTTACAATTTGGGAATCATAACGTAGTTTTAGAAAACACCAACTAAGCATTGACCTTATACGGTTCCTATAAAACGCATTTAATTGGTCGACGAAATCAAAGCGGACAACAGAATGGCAGTGAAGGGAATACATAAATAAAACATTGTTTGAAATCAACACCGAAAAACAATTACATATTATTATATTGTGATCTGTCCTTCGATTCCCGCTCAACCGTTCTTAAACACTCAGTCTTTATTAATTACACTAACCTCTTAGAATATCGTCAATTATACGCGATGGATAAATCCGAAAAATATTATTTTAAATTACGCGTAACGTGCCTCCAAACAATGATGAACGCCCACATTAAAGATTTTTTTCAGTACCATGACGTTGCAATGACCGTTGAAGAGGTATTTGAGACGAATGGAGACTTTAAAAAGATGATGAAAAAGAATATCTCTGCATGTGCAAACCCCACAATAACTCATTTTACTGTAAAAAAGGCATGCGGTTCTCGATAATGTCTTAAAATAAGCAAAAAATGTCAGCTAGTTCTACAAAAATATAAAATTTATTTAATTCTAAGTAAAGTATACTTCATCGTGTACCCTACACTCGTATAAAAACTAAATATCAAATTCTTAATATTTTTTACGCGACGATTTTGCGATAGGGAAAAAATTGGAGATAACTGTTCGCAATCAGTCAATGCAGATCAACTGTAGCCAACTTCAATTATTATAGCTCTACATTCCAATATTTATAAAATCGAATTTGGCTGATTTTTTTTACCAAATAACTACTTAATGTAGTTTCTATCGTAGTTTTCAACGATAATTTAAGCCAACGGTCGGTAAACATTTTGTATAAAGTACCAATTTTTTTTTTAAATATCTGCTCTAAAATTTATATTATGTCTCATGAAATACAATGAAAATATTGAGTGTTAAAAAACCAAAAACAATTTATTGATAAGCTCACATAACATTTTTATTTGTTAATCGGCCCTTTGTCAACTTTGCGTAGTTATGTGCACAGCTAAAATTGAGGCATCCTTAACCAACTGAGCCCCAATGTTTTACGTAACTATAACACTAAATTGGGGATAAAAGTTAGTATACCGTATCAAAATTGATGCTTTTCTATAATTGTTCACGCTGAATTGTATTGAGGTTTTCAATTCTTTTTTTTTATATGTAACTGCTGACAAATATCGATATATATATCTCCAGGTTTATAATCTTAATTCGTCATAGTAATCGTTTGGAAGTATTTATGTCCATTCGAATCTTCCGGGGTGTAATTTGCCGACCCCCGACTTAAACATTCATTCGCCACAAAATGGCCGCTAATGCTTTGGTATTGGACATTGCTATTCTAATGCAAGCTGTCATATTATAAAGCCGAATGCACTAATTTTGATATAGACACCTATTGAAAATAAAATGCAAGTGATTTCATTCATGGAATGAATGACTCAGCAGAAACAACCTTGATATTAAAATCAGTCTGATGTCATTAAAACCACAGCGTATTTTTTTTGCTGGAGAATCCTTTTTTGTATACTTTTCTTTTGACTTAATATACATGAAATAATAGCTGACAGACAGACATACAAATATTCACTGGTACTTAAATCAAATATGTCAAATAGTAGCTGAAGAGATAAACATGAAAATATTAACATCTGAATACAAATAAAAAATGATAACTTAATTATTCCATTGCCTGTGTTACTAACTGTGTGCCTTTTTGAGTAGCATTTTTAGTATGCATTGTAAGTATATTTATTTATAAGTTAAAAACAATGATTCTAATTCCTAACTTATAGACTATAACAAATATGAAGGCTGGCACTAGTTCTTTCTATTAATTGAACTGGTATTTACTTGGTAGACCTTCTTTATAATAGGATAAAATATCAAAGTATTTAGTCCTACACAATTTTGTAGAACTAAATACTTTGATATTTTATCGTAGTATTTCTTTCTACTGGACGTGGAGATAGAGCTAGACATAGACAATAATAGTATTAATTACAATAACACTATAAATTCCAAAAATAATAACTAGTGTTTGGAGGTGAAAATCATAATAGAAATAATTGTAAATATCTTTCACGTCTGTTTCTATTTTTGCACTGTTCAAGCATGTAACTTCTTAAATAACACGGTCTATATCGAACAACCAACTGTTTTGCCATAAAACGGTTTTAAAAATGTTAATAAAAATAGTAGTTGTATATATTTACTTCGTAAAAGCGGCGCTTAGTAAAAATGTGTATCTTTGCGTATTTGGTTTATTTTGAAAATAAGATTTTAAAAAATGAGAGCTATTACAGGTAGCAGATGACAAGATACACGTTTGTTTGTCCGATTTATAGCTGCGTTTTGTCATATTATTTTCTAAATTCAATTGAATTCTTCTCACTAATAAAATTACTACGACCAACGTGTATGCCTTTATATAAAATTCATATAAATAAAATATAATTAATTGTTTAAGGCATATTTATTTGGTGTGCAAATGTTTTTGACAAACACTGTTTTAATATATAGTAACAACAATGCTTGACTATTTATCTTCGTCAATGTTAGCTTTTTTTCAATACTAAGTTAATTTATATGATTTTGAAGAAATAAAGGAAACTAAGTAATGCGTATCAATGTTGAATATAACATTTCTCACGATAAAAATTACAATATACCACTTTATTGTTAACTTCCTTGTGATATACCCGTGTCAATTTTCATAGAGAAATTAATTCTTTGTATGAATTATGAGTTCAGGAATATGGCCATGAAATATTAATAGAAAAATAACACAAGGACCTGAGATTTTTTACATGTCAGCGTAAAGACTAGGAACTCTGTTGTATATATACATGATTAGTGTTTCGTCATTATTATGCCGTCTACTCATTACGTGCGGCAGCCTAGGGAGGCTCCTGAAGAGGCACACTGCTAAGCAATTTCGAAATGTATATCCGGAGTTAGGTATATGCAGCCAAAACAAAAATTATGGTGCATTACATTATAGGAACACCAGTGGTGAAGCTAGGGTTTGTGCCGCCGGGGGCGGTCCTTGAATTTGCCGCCCCTCACCTTTTCTTCAAAATTTTTTCTAATCATTCATAAGATACCCCGCAGGCAGAAATTTTTTTCCAAAATAAATATAATTTTTTGAAAAATGTGTACTATATTTTTACAATCCTGACTTAATGTTTAATTTTAATAATTTTTCTCCAAAAATGTTGATTATATATTGATAATAATCTTGGGATAAGGTTATTTTGAAATCAACCACTCTTTTTTTATTTAATCATAAATCAAAACGGCGCAGAAGATTGCGTCGCAGGCAAATTTTTTTTATGTATAAATATAATTTCTTAAAAAAATTGTACTATATTTTTACAAATCTGTCATTTGCAAATGTTATATTTAATATTAAATTTGTCCAGCATGTTTGCTTTTCAAATATGTCGAAAAATCTATAATTCGTTTAAATAAATTTTATATTAATCGTAAATATGGAAATATAAAATTATTTATGCACAAAACATATATTGTATATAAATACGAATAAAAAATGTGAATCGATTAAGAACAAGATGTTCAGTAGATTCTACTAAAATAACATTTAAAAAAACTATAACAAATTTATTTTTCCTCGCTTTGTTCTTTGCAAATTGTCAACAACATTATCAAAATGTATTTTATCTGCCAATTGGTGTGCTATTGAAAGTATTTTTTGAATCACAAATTGCTAACTGTTGATATTAAATTGTTTTTTTATTAATTTAATTTTCGGAGAACTTCTTTCACAGGTAGTAACACGATTGTGCCTACTACATGTGAAAGAAAGAAATAAATTAAACGCATTTCAAGGATTGTGAGTGAGTGTCCAAAATTATATTTTTGAATAAATTGTAGCCACTCTTCCAGACGTCTGTTTCATTATGTTAAACAGCAACATGATTTTGAATTCTTCCCGATCAACATCATTATGATCTGAATATAACTGACATTCAAAACATTCACTCAAAAGATTTGATGGAGTAAGAAAACCATATTTCTCAGCAAGCAATTGCTCTCTCCAATTCAACTTCGAATGATAATTCAGCATCTTGCGATTGTTCACCAGACAAAAATTTCTTCTTTCTTCGTCTACATTCAGAATGAAGCCTCAATGTAGAGGAAGAAAGAAAAAAACTCATAAAATTATTCTTAGATTTTTCAGAAAGAAAATATTATATTTCGTCAGCGAATCACTAAGCGTAACAATTTTTATGTACGTAATTTTCTACTCATTTTCTAAAATGCCGCTCCTAGAAAAGCATATTTTGTCAGCGAGTCACAAATTAGACGGAAAAAAAGATGCTGAATGGAATATAAATTGCACTGATTATGTATATGTATAAAATGTTTATTTTTTACCGTCGAAATTTAATTCATTTTCGAAAATGTCGCCCCCCCTTGCTACGCCGGTGAGTAACACACACCCAGCCCGAAAAATAAATATTAAATTAGATGTTTCTTTAAGAAAATGAAAACTGCATATTTAAATTATAAACTTCTCATTTTATAATGCAATCTTTCTATATATATAACTAATATTTATTACTCGGCTTCGGGTTGACATTGGTTCATATAGAAATTGGCGTTATTTTTGTACTAAATAGCTAATGTTGAATGTTGAAAATATCACCATGGACCGTACGGTACCCACAAATTAGTCAATCAAAGTCCATCAATCATGTAGATTTATAAAAACGAATGTTTTTTTGTCCTCTATGCGTTCCTTTACCATTCATCCGATCTTGATGAAGCTTTGATGAGTTGTTGTGGAGGTTTCTGAAAAAAAATCTGAAAAAAGAATCAAATACGTACAAACAGCTACATCTCGGAAAAACCTTCTGATTTATTTGTGTACGCACCTGACAGAAACAAAAAATATTGTTTATTCAAAAGCGTTTCAATAAACAGAATTAAAATACAAACCCTTTCTTTCTTTCAGTGGCATTGCAACGCATACCGGGTACTCACTAGTTATCAATATTGTTAAATATGTTGAAAATAGTCGTTCTTTGTTTTTTCGTGAAAATTTAGTACAAAGTACTCAAACATTTCTTACAGATATACAGATTGACAAATGTATTTTCTGTTTTATATTACAGATATAAATATAACCTTCAAATATCTTAACGTTGACTGCCCTATATTAAACACCTGGCGCAATGTACAGTTCACATGCAACTTATTATGCCTTTATTGCGTTATAAAAAAATTTCCTATCTGGGATTGGTATAAAATAATATCGCTATTACGTTTTAATTATTGAATAATAACTTCAAGATCGACAAGAGACCTTCGGCAAAGGCAATAAAGATGATCTAATGTGTCAGCAATTTTGTCTTACGACATAACATTACTGAGCACTTAAATACTCGCTATCATCATTATTTTATGAATGACCTTAGTAGAACATTTTTTCAGTAAATTTAAAAAGCATTGAAAATATTTACCATGGCCGAATACCACAATCAGCTAAGTAAATATGTGCTGTGACTTACTAGTAAATTGCAATACGAAACGTGTTCGAGACAAAAATGTCGTGTAATACAAATCCGTGTTATACAAGGTTTGAAATTCATACAAAATTAGGGTATGCGTTCCGAAAAAATATCGAAGTTTGTTAATATCCTTTATTTTTTTTTAAAAAAACAATTGAAAAAATATACATTTACTTATGTGTTGAAAAAACTTTAATTAAATATAATATATATTTCATTCATTCATCAACGTTATCACTTACAAATCTATAATATGTTCGACTCTTTTTTGAGATCGGTTGTGAGTTTTCATTACCGGAGGACTCTGCAGTATTTTTTTGTGTGGCTTTAAATATTCTGTAATAAGCGATTGTTTGCTTTTAGCATATAGATCTTTACATATTTCGTGATAAGGGGCCAGCCAGGATCTGTTGTATTTTTTTCTTGAACTTCAAACTTCTTCCATTATAGGATCATTTTATATGCTGAAACCGTATTTTATTAAGCGTATCGTACAAAAATAAGTCACAATTCTTCAACCATGTTATTTCAAAAACCGTGTTATACGAGGTCCAAGTGTAACGCCTTTTCATCAATGAATTTGCTTAAAAATGTATTTCATTTTTATTTGTCTGAAAATAATAAGCAAACAATACAATGAATGCTTTATTTATTTCCAAATTTAGATTTTTGTATGAAATCTTTATAAGTTTTTTGTATTGTCGGCTCAAAATAAATGTATAAAAAACTTAATTGCCTGAGAAAAAAATTCATACGGAGTTCTACAAGGTCTACTTATAATTTATGTATTATAAATCAACATGATATTACTTTGTCACATGCCTGGTTTATAAAAAAAAGCATATTTTGTACATCCGTTGAGTCACAGATTATTCATTCACTGGTCATTTATATTATGCCATATACATAAATCTTTTTCCCGCAAACACTACTTGGGGAAAACCATAGAAAGATTTTAACATAGGGTGACTGTGACAAGCATGTCGACGCGTAATTTCGGTATTCAAGAAATTGTATGATTTATTTCTGACAGCATTATCTTAGATCGCAGCACATGTAAGTGTTTGTAAAGTTTCATCGGTCCTGTCACCGAGCGGTCAAAGCTCTCAGACGTTCGTCATATTCCTTATATATCTAATACTAAAATCTAATTAAGTTTCATGAATGTGACCCAATTATATTGCAGATTAAAAATTACGGCCTTTTGAAATGGAAAGGTTTCCCATCTTATGTTTGGAATAAATTGACATCTTAAATAATGCGGGAAAGGGATATAAACACTTACATAAGAAAGTATATACACCTCCTATAAATAAAACTAAGGAAACTGAGCGCCCGCTTCGCAAGCACCATACAGTTTCAGTGGATAAATATAGTTAGACAAAAATTAAAGATGTTTCATAGGTTCCATCTTGTGTAACCATAGACGTTTCATCAACAATATGTAATTGAGAATCGCTGATTGACTTTTTTTTAGTTGTATGTGATACTAAGCATTAAATTCGATGGCTGTTATTTTAAATCCTTTGTTATAACTAAGACGCCATTTTCGAAAACAATTAATCTTGAGAAACCTTCACATCGACATTGTACAGGAAGTGCTTGGTGGGTGACGGAAGACACTGAGACCATCACAGGGTTATTGAACTAATAACGACGCGTAATACTAAGATGACAACAATCAGTTTTCTAGAACAAAAATGAGTAAATATTCTTTTCAAATGGCTGACCACTGCCATAGCGACTCTACTAAGAAAGGTCAACGGCTGCCCAAATTAGCCGGAGTCATAATACGGTTCTTCCGCGGTCACAGCTCGAGTCTGAACTGAGATATAACTAAAATCATACAATGCAATTAAAAAACTACTCGCTGCTTCATGTTTTGTAATAATTACAGTGTTGCGTCCAAAAAACGGGCGGCAAAAATTGCGTTACTAAATTTATGAATTTTAAATGAAATGTTTAAATTTCGAGTGAAATACAGTTCCAGGAGAGAAGTTACACAATTTGGTAAAATTTCGGTAATCTCGTGTAATTAACTGAATGTTCCCACGATAAAGTAACGGCTTGAGAGCAGTTTTGCATTTAGATTTCTAAGACTGCATGCTCACAAAAAATGTATTTTTCCTGATCTTTACAATTACTGATTTAAAAAAAATTTCTGATACGCATTTCTTCTTGCATATATAATTATTATATCTATGCAGGCGCGAACTGGGCCTGAAAGCTGTAATTTTAAATATATCTACAACGTTTCACTTTTTTCTGCCATTTTTTATGTTTAAAAACATAAAAAAGACTCAATCAAGTTGTTAATTGTTCTGTCATCTCTGATTTTGTTAAATCAATGCAAAATTTTAACGACCAAGCATAACCGATTAATATTTACAGAGCATTTTTAAGAATTTCAACTACAAAATTGACACAAGATTTTTTTCTTTGAATGACGAAAGATGTGAAACAGTTCCCATTCATTGGTTTTATTGTAATTAAATTACTTTTTCATAATAAAAAATAATATTTACAATGGTAGTTTACTTGTGACCTCATTTCATTTTGAATTTCTAATGTGGTCATTTTTGAACACAACATATCATCAGCTTAGAGTGCACAGATCTTTACTTAAAAAAATGCCAGAAATGAGATTTAAAAACCTCTTACGTATTTTGTAATTATATAAGATTTTAAATCAATCGTTTCACTGTACCATAAATGATTTAGCATTTTTATTTTCATTCTTCATTTAGGTTCGTGTAGTGACCGACCGTTGGTGTCTTTTTCGGGATTGTGAGTCCACATTTGCTATTCAAACAACAAATCGCTTGGCAACGGTTGCTTTTGTAATATTGTAATACATTCCCAAATCAAAGGATGACTTGTAAGATAATGAATTTCTCGGCACGTTTATACAGAATTTTGATTCATAAGAAAATCAAAATAAATTAAGCTTTAGATGCGACAACTGTGTAATGTGTATTTATCGGAAAACGTGTTAATGTTTTATACGACATCGAATCGAAAATTGAGATCTTTTTTTACGCAGTGAATGTGTTAAAGAATACATGCGTGTTCAGGATATTGACATATTTTTTCAAGCGTTTAACGATTACTGCTTAACCGAAAATCCTCACGAGGATTTCTTTCTTATTTTTTTATTAACCGATTTTTCTATAAACGCAACAATAAAACTGACGTCTTAATCGATGGTGTTAAGTTACGTCAAAATTGATAAATCCGCATAAAAAACATAACGGCTTACATTTTCTATAGCACTACATTATACTATGTACAATCTAGTAAAGCGATAAATTGTCATTCAAACCTGAACTTGGCATACTGAATGGCCTTACTTAACGGTATGCGTATTTTATCTTACTAAAAATGTCACAGAACACGAAATAAAATTTTAATTCACATAGCAATAAACTATTTAAAAGAAGCGGATGACCAACTACGAATACCTATTTTATGTATACGATTAATGTACCATTTATTTGAAAAATTGATATTCACGTTCCTAAAACGGATTGTTCCTCAAATAATGTATTTAGGTTGAAATTTTACCAAAAGTATTGACCTTCTCCGATTCCTGTCTTTAATTCCTTACAGAGATTCTTCCAGGGATTTCATTAGAACCAAGAAAAATACTCCATTTTATCATGTTTTGGAAGGAAATATTAATGTAAATCTTCGTCTTCTCATATGAAATTTATTAAATACAAATTAATATCGACTACGTTTGACGGATGATTAAATTGATGACTACTTTTGCTTCGCAACAATTAATAATTATAAGTCTAATTATTTTAACATTGCCAATGCTATAAAATTTTAAATATCTCACTAATTAAATTATACATTATAACTCATAACTAAACATATTATAAATATGTAATGAAAAACAAAATGAGGATTTTATATTCTTCATTCCTTCTTCATTTTTTACAACGGATTACGAAAATAATAAAATGTTTTTGGTGAATCAATGACTCAATGATAATTAAGCTAAAACGTAGATCCAACCTCAAAAAAGTTGGGTACCCTTGATCTTGATACATCAATAATCAAGATATTTTTCAGTTATTCTGTCAAATGAATTCACCCTGAAGATAATGGTATTGAAATCCGTTTCCAAACTAACTTAATATATTGTTATGTTTTCTGCATTAAATTCTATCATCATCAGACTAAAAAAATTTAACATGAGACGAAAAGTGACACCTAAGCGTGGCTACATCAAAAGACGAATAGTTCGGATAAATTCGTATTGGAAAGCAGCTAGTAATATAGGCTACAAATGATAAGACACGTACACGCCAAAGAGATAAAAACTGAGTAATATTAAGCTAACACAATATTTTATTCGCCAGCAGCTGACTAATGCTGAGAGGCTTTTAGCGTATATTTTTGTCCGAATATAATGAGGTCGTATCAGATCATTGTGGTATACGAAGATAAAGTATCACGTATGTCAAAAAGTTTCTTCTTCTCGAAATTGGAAAAAAGTGATTTACCTAGATCTACAGTATTTTTTACACTTTTGTAACGATAAAATGAAGCAAAGACAATGTATTAATTGATCACAAGAAGAACGTAGGGAATTTTTTCATTTGTTATTTTTATAAAACTAACTAAGTAGATGTCAATGTCAAAAAAACTAATAATATATTTCATGCTACAATGGTACGTACTTTAATTAATAGAGACTATACAATTAATTTAAATATATTTTCATTTGATTTATTTACAAAAACTGATCTCTAATTTATTATAGTCATTTCTTAAAATGAAAGAGTCATAATTAGGAACATTCCTTTACGATGATGATTCAAGTCGGATATGATTAAAAAAAAAACTGTTGACCGTCCAAATGTTTCTAATTGATTTCTTTTGTAAACAGGTGTTGATCGAATTTTTTTCTATCTCTAATAAGCGACCGAAAATAAGATGACGTTGCAAATTTTTACTATTTCAGCAGTTAGTCAAAAATATGGAATAGATGCCTTAACGTCGACCATTAGTTCGACATTAAACGTAATCTGAGAAGCCCGCGTAAATACGGTTGTTAGACCGTATGAAATATATTGTACGAGTTTATAGAAAACGAGTAATATAAATTTTACTGTTAGTAAATTTTAGTATTTATAAAAAGTAGATTATGTCAGTGGCCTTATTGAAAACATAACAACCAGTGCAATTAAAATCACACTAAGATTTACAATAATTATTGTATTTTTTTTATATAAATTATAACGCGTTTTAAGCAAACATAAATAGGTACATATTTTAACTGGGTAAGCTCATAGCCCGAACGATTGTTGACATGGATTCTTGGCTCCATGGCGATAACATAATTTTAGCCTTTTAAATAACAATAATTAAAAAACAGCTCGTCAATATTCAAAGCTCGTTTATCATAAGTCACGAGAAATTTTTTAGATTTTAAACATAGTACAGGTATCTTCGATAGATATTTGTTTTGCTCATTATTTTTAAAGTTTTATTTAACCATATTCTTCCCTCGCCATTTTGTCGGCCATTCCCGTAACTTCTCTTATGTAACTAAAATAATTTTGTATGGGAAAAATTTCAGGAAGATTAAATTATAATCTACGAAACATGCATTTTTTAAAAAATTCATTGTTGGAATTTTGCTATTTCCAATGATTAGTTCCTTACATAAACTTCGTCATATTCGTACGGTACAAGATTGTGTTGAGTTTAAAAGTTGAAATTATCTGCTAGAAAAAAATATTTGGAAATTACGTTTTTCCGGAAAAAGCAACATTTTCATTTTCAAATATCTGGAACTCAGGCTTGTGGGTGTGTAGTTTCAATAGTATTGCTCAGAGGTAACTAACATGGACAACATTGGAACACTAGTACTATATATATATATATACACACACAAATATAACACTCTATGGATATTTATAATTGTAAATGTCACATTGAGACTTTTTTATTTGACCCTGACATGAGTAAAGGTCGTATGGACATTGATAGTCCGATACATTCCTGACCTAGATAGAATTTCCTATTATATCATATTATGAAAAATTTGCAAAATTCATTAGTTCAAATGCACCTATTAATAAGTCAAATGACTATGGTGGAAAAGGTCAATGACATCTTTATTGCACCGGTAAAATAATAATAATACGATTTAAGAATGTTTATTATGATTATAAATGTGGTTCATTTAATCAGAGAATGTTAATGACATTTAAATTGGCAATAAATTAGTCGTTATTGGACAACATCATTTGAATATTTACACACAGTCATCAACAATAGCCGTGGCATCAAGAAAATTTTAATTTTACATCAATAAAAGACAATATGAATACTAATATCAAACAAGCAGATTTTTCCGACATAATATAAAAAAAATCAAGTTGAAGTTTTAACAGCTTTATACTTGTGGTTTACCACGCACCAAATGTGGATTCCAGGGCATGAAATTGTCCGGCGTCCTCTCAAGGAAACCTTACTATTGCTGTCACATATACACTGGAAAGGTGACAGATCTAAAAGATGTAAAAAACAGTGAAGATTTTATCATTTTTAGGAAATAAATAAGCTTATGTACACTCGTAAAGTTGATCATTATACGAAAATATATGTGATTAGTGTGAATCAGTTTCCTAATTACCCTTCCAAGAGAGAGGGTGAGATAAAATTATGATTATATAAATCGATTACTGCTATTTCCGTTATTAAGATATTTATGGCATACAAATATACACGTGACCTCCTACCGAAACGTATCGTTTTATTTAATAGATTCAAATATTTAGCTTGGCATCATGGATTAAGAATAAAAACATGCATTATTAATAATAGGTAGTTATCGTATACGCGTAATAAAATAAATATAATTCATTTTAAATTACAATGACACATTATGTTAAAATAACTACATATTTTTGTCGTAAAATATTACGGGAAAATAATTTTAATATGACATTTACAGTACGCAAAAATCATAATTTGTTCGATGAAAACATTAAAATTGCTCATTTTAAAAAAAGCTGCAATTAGTTTGTACGTGAGAATACCTATAAAAAGTTTTATGAATATTTTTGTTTCATGCATTTGAGCAATGGAAGGAAAACAATTTTATTGTTTAATACCGCAAACTACAATCCGGAAAAAATGTTTTACACAAAATTATCGTATTATGTACATTCAATGTTTTTTTTTTTAAATGTTGGCCTAGTGTTCCCAATCACATGGTTGGTGCAGTGATGAAAAACTTTTTTCGGTATTTAAAAATACAATTTTGTCATTAATGAATAAATTATATTGTATATGCAAATGAGCGTACTTTTCAATTATACAGACGCCATCGACTACAAGATAATGTCCCACTAGAATTTGATGTATGTTTTTTTGTTCGTGTTTTACGTTTATTTGTATTAAAAACATTTTTCGTACAAGTCTCGCATTCAATTTAAATGTGCAACAGATAACTTTAACGAGATTTAATAGATACCGTTAAATCTACTTTTATATAGCTGTTTGATATAATGTATAGTTATTATTAGATGTGTAGCGGTTTTTTTTGCAAAAATCTAATTACGTAAATCCGGCCAAATAGACCAGAGACTAAACAATCTTATTGACCTTATTTTTATTATGTTTCGATATTTTTTGATTAAACGATTACACAAATGAAAAATAACATTTAAGGCGCACCTTGCACATAATTCGTCACTATGCATTTAAAGTAGAATCTAACAAATGTAATATTAAACAAACGATAGAGAGCTAAAAACAATTATGTGACATAAATCTTTCATTAAGTCACGCATAATTCTTCATTTACCATGACTGTTAATTTTTCAACGACACAGTGATTAAAAAATAGTGTTTACGTAGTACAAAAATTTTGATTTAAAATTATAATAATATTGATTAGAAATGTGTCTGTTGATGTTGATATCAATAAAATTTGAGCGTTTCGTTTCGTTAGCTTTTACAACAAATTTACTGTCTACATTTGAGTAAAATAATCAGGAAACGAATAATGAAACCGACTATATTATATTCCATGGATAATTTGTGGCAATTAGACTTCAATAAAATGAAAATCGATTTCATTGATATCATATAGGAAAAGCAATGTATTCAGTTCCGCATGGAATGCCAAATATTATTGAGAAAATTTGTTCCCACAACCTTTATATTATATTAATCAATTTATTTTTGTACCGATGGATCCAGCGGTACCTTTGTGGAAATCTATTTTAAATATAAAATTAAAATTGATAACTTTGTTATTCCACTGGTTGTGTTACTAAATGTGACACGTGTTTTGCCTCATTTAGAAGCATCTTCAAACTAACTTAAGGTTATTTATATCTTAGGTAAAAAATGATCCTTAACTTATAAATGAAAAAGTTCGTTTTAATTTTATATCAATCAATTTCAATTATCTTGAATACATACTACGTGTCTTATTTTTGAAATATAGAAGCAGTTTTCATTAATAAATTTATGATAGATCATATTTATTACTCGTTATATACATATAAATGAATGTTTGCTTGTTTGTTTGTCCTCTATACGTTCCTTTACTATTCATCCGATTTTTTAAATCAAGAATCTAAAAAAAATATAAAGAAAGAATCAAATACGTACAAACAACGACATCTCGGAAAAACCTTCTGATTTATTCGTGTACGTACCAGGCAGAAACAAAAAATTGTGTATCCAAAATAGAGGTCTGCACGGGCCCGAGTTTGGGCGGGTAAATACAATTCAGATTCGGGCTCGCACCGGACCCGGTTAAGGAATTCAAATTTAACAAAAATATTTCTTACTATTTTCGGGTCATGAGTCATAAGGCAATAGTATTCATAACTCTAATAATGCATTTCACATGTGCTATGAATATTGTTGGAGATATGGAAACAATAAATATTGTTTGAAAAGTATAAATGAATTCCTATATTTTAAAAAATCGGGCTTTTTTAGGGCTGAGAAAAATAAATCTGGGCTTCGGGTTGGGTTCGGGTAACAAGTGCGATATCGAGACCCAGGTCCAGGCCTGGCCGGGTTTGAAGCGGTCAATTTTATGAAATTTAGGCCAGTGCATGGTGTAAGAAGTACAAGGTGAGCTGGATAAAAGGTGACAGTCGCCATTTTTGTATTTGTTGACGTCACTACGTCCTTATCCAATTACACTGTACTATGTTTACAACGGTGTTTTGGTAATAATAAAAAATTGATTCGTCAAAGTGACGTCACATATAACACAAAAACAACGATCCAGCTCACCTTGTACTTCTTACACTATTAGGCCAGTGCAAACCTCTAATCCAAAAGCACTTCAATAAACGGAAGTAAAACACAAACCCTTTCTTTCTTTGAGTGGCATTGCCACATATGCCGGGTGCTCACTACCTAGTATAGTAAAAAAGTGGTATTGATGAAATGACCAATTTTAATTTAATACTAAAACTTTTACAAATGAAATTGATTCTGAATTCTGACTGACATATAATTGAGCTTTACACGTAAATAGAGAGCAGTAGAGACACATGTAAGAAAGTGGTTACTTTAGTTACACAACCTTCGTAAGTGGCTCAATAGAAAAAAAAAACGTTGGTGATCGAATTCGATTGGTTCAGGATACGGGGACTAGCTGCAATTGGGCTGCCGATAGCAAATATAAGAAGTTGAATCAATTTTTAACTGTTTCATATTTCTCAAATTTACATACGAAGTTTACAAGTCAAAGCAACGACATTTAAATTTTATGCTTGAATAAATTGTAAGTTTACAAGTTTAATAAAATTAAATAACATCATATTATTTAAGATAATTCATCGGAATCAATAAATTATGTAATGTTAGAATGCCAAACATGTGTAAATTAAATCGAATAATATTTAAAATGATTAGGCTATCTTTTCGTTGGCCAACACTTTATACCAGTTAATAAATTCGTGATTCAATTTTAGGGCAGTCGTGCGTTCTTGTTTAGTATTCATATATCTAAACTTCCTCATCGATCAAGATAGTTTTTGCAACACACATCATTAATCATCAAATTTATAGTAGTATTGTAAACAATGCGAACTATGCTAATTAAATACTTATAGTTCTGATAACAACGTAACAGAATGATGTCGATTAGGTGTGCTGTTTGTTTCCAGTATGAGGAAAAAATATCTCTTAGAATTAAAACCGCCGGTCATACTCAATACTTTTCATCTGTCTTGTTAAAAACTTTTGTGATTTTTTCCCTTAATTTTTATTGTTTTAGAGTTTATTTTTATGTAAATCTCTCATTATTCGTAAGTATAATAATATACGATGATGCTATTTAAAATTTTAAACACAATTTATTTTGTACTACTTCCACATTTTTTAATTAAGACCAGGAATGGCATTACAACTGAACATTGAGCTCGCGAGTGTTTTTATTAATAAATTTTTTCCATCAATAATTGACAGTTAATACATTAAAAGTGATATTATGATGGTCACTCGATCGGGTGACGCTATAATATATTTATTATAAAAAAAAAACACAATTTGTTTGTACTGCTTCCAGGTGTTTATAATGATCAGGACCGGTTTCGTTCACCACGAGCATTATCAACTGATTGTGTTTTATTTTTTTTAAATATAATGCCTTTCCATCAAGAATTGATAGTTAACACCTTAAAAGTGATATATTTATGGTATTATAATTTTTGTTTTCATAATATAGAACACAGATCATCGTGACTCTTTTGTATGAACGAGGTATCCTCCTTAAATGTTCCTGTCATGTTGTATACATTTTTGTCTAAGTTTGTATACCGTTTAAAACAATTTCAGTATTTATTACAGAATGCACGTTAAATGTGGTTAAGGCTACTCAATAATAAGGTGAAAAATAGCAAAACGTTTATTTCCACAAGAATTCTTGTGGGACGAAATTCTTTGGTAATTTTTAGCTCACTATAATGAAGTTCTACCAAGTAAATTTCTAGTTAATCAATTAAAACTATGTCATAAAATACGAATTGATAATGAAGAGGCAGAGATGGCAAAGTTTGTAGTTCCACAAAAATTATAAAATTGATTGCAATTTCACCATCACGACATCGCCAGAACGACATGTTAGTTACGCCATTGGCTTTCTTACTTATTTTTAAATTAGATTGCTTAGAAAATATTTCCTGAATTAACTCGGACCAATTTTAAAAATTTATCTCGTGGATAATAACAGTTACAAGTAGTAACTGGTTTTGTTATACCCATTAAACCGTTTAAAGATGTTGTATTTGATGTTAAATTGTCTATATAAAATTACGAATTTATTATTTCTTTATTGTGAATTTAAATTGTGTGAATTTATGTGTATTTAAAAAAAACATATATATATATGGGCTGAGTATCCATAACTAAAATATTGAAACGATATTACTTCACTATCATCCAGTCTAGTTGACCGTTTATCGTCGATTAATTATATATTTCGAAAAAACTGTACCATCGTAGATATTAAATATGTATTTTTGATATTAATTTGAATTTTTATTGTTTGACAAATCAGGGTCGTGGACAAATAGATGTCATCTGGATTTGTGAGTAAACTGTACCTTTCCAATATTTAGCAGAACCCAGTGGCTCTTACAATCGTTGTTGACCCAACAACCTACGGCGAATTTCGACCTCTAAGAACTGCCAATTTACTTACAGCTGTTATTCCCACTATCTGGGCTATCAGCTGTCCTTAAATGAAACGGATTAGCCCTTACTTTTTTTAAGTGATTTGAAAATAACAGTCACACAATTTACATAAATAAATACACATTCTGTCAAAAGGAGTGAAGCCGCAAATATTGAACTATTTCTAAATTCAGCTTTTAATTTTGAAAAAAAGAGAATCTGTTGACAATTTCAGCTAAGGAAAAGAATATTTGCCCTCAACCATAATGACTTCCACACTTAAAAACAATTGGAAAATAAAGCACCAACTCATTGGTAAAGTTTTGTAAAATATTCTTTATTTTGGCATTACCTGTGTCCATTTTCGTGTCTGTTTATGCCACACCGCTCGAAAGCTGTCCATTCTGGCTGTATGTCCTGGCATTGTATAATAATAGCATGAATTTATTTTATTACAGTGCTAGCAGTGATAGATATGATGTTTTATCAAGCATCCCTTTCTTCTTTTGTCGCTCAAACACTGAGGACTAAGCCGAGGTTATAAATCACGCTTCCTGACGCTATATTTTTCATTATACTCTGTTTGAAAACAGAGGTCGCGTAAGTTGTGTGATTTGAGCATAAACAACAATGCCTCAACATTTTCACTGTCTAAATGTTCTATCTAGAACCAACCTTTATCAGTTTGTAAATGAGATTCCTTCTACCCTGATTACATATTAGTCAATAATGTTCGGTTTATTCCAATAATGTTTATCAACAATTCCTATAACTAAAGATACAACTGAAACACGACAATTTTTTTTTTACTAAACGTATCGTAAGATCTTTATCAATGCAGTTCCATGTGAATGGTATAATTGACGGCTTCTTTAGTCTTAGTGGTAAGAGCTACGGTGGGTTATCGGAAGGTTTCACGTCCTGTCACAAGTTCTGACAAAGACAATATAAAATGTTGATTTTTTAGTTAAATATTTGAGATGTTGGGTACGAATTTATGTGCGGTTACACCTCCTCGAGTCGATATAAAGTGTTAAAAGATCTTCTATATCAAAGTGTACCTCTAGAAAATGTATTTACTTAATTGATGAAATTTTAAAAAAACATACGAAGTTCAGTCAACGAATCGTTGTTAAAATAAAGAAACGGTTGAAAGAAATTTTACAAGAAAAAAATTTCTCGTCAACAGAGCTTTACGTGAAAATCTATGTTCAAATAAAAACTGTTGATCGTTAGAGCCTTGTTTATTACTCTTGAACTAATTGAGTGTTGTCATGGTGAAACAATAGCACATTACATTGCCACTTATTGGCTTTGGTTTCGCTTTCTCTTAATGTTAAAAATCGGCCCCTATGATTCATAATGCTTACCTACACTTCTGTGTCAATATTTTCGCCTTCTCATTATAAACCGTAAAAATGGCTTACCACAAAATGTACAATATTTTTTGGCTAGCACTACAAAATGTTTACCTCGGTTGACAGATAAAATTGATTCGTGGATTGTAAACATCGAAAGCATATAAAATGTATTTTTC
The DNA here is from genome assembly GCA_022494535.1 of Himalopsyche phryganea. Classification (NCBI taxonomy): domain Eukaryota; kingdom Metazoa; phylum Arthropoda; class Insecta; order Trichoptera; family Rhyacophilidae; genus Himalopsyche; species Himalopsyche phryganea. Next base: position 5,397,512 of record JAGVSL010000008.1, on the reverse strand, counting down.
CTATTTTACAGGAAAGGCTTTTTAAAGATTACAAATCAGTATTTTTTGAAGGAAAATGAGCAATTTTAAGTTATTTTAATTAAATTAGAAGACTTTAAAATTATCCAATATGAAGGATATTGGTACTCGTTTGTGAGAATGTTTTAAAATTCTCTTCTGTAAATTGCGAACAATGATATAATATATTTAAATACATGCTTTTGGTAATTAAGCAATGAATTGTTTATGCAATGGTTTCTGAACTTTATCCCGCTACTAAATGTGCTCGAATATCTGTCTCAAAGAAATCGGTTGCATTTTTTTACTAAGCAAGCAATTTTCTTCGCTATTAGTTGATAATTTCCATCGCTTCATGTAACATGTATAGCGCGTGTCATTTTCTTCTCACAAATGCCTCGGGTATGTGATCAATAGACTCTGATTCTTGCTATTTGAAAGTTAACATTTACTATGCCTTTTTGTATGGTAATGTAATGATAGAAAATTGTATTGTTTGATTGCATAAACGACTAGATTTCATCGAAACTGATGATTATAACCGAGAAATCTACTTTTCACATTTTTACTTTATTAAAATAATTACTATACTTTCATATTTTGAATAGTCTATGAGGTTTTATTTATATTTATTTATAATATTCCCTAAAAGCATAAACTATTTTAATATTCCGCCATGATTTACAATATTATTTGTAATTTAATACATTCCATATTTTCCATTTTAACTACATGTAATATTTTGACGCGAGAAGGCTTTATCATAATAATATTTTAAAAGAAATCTTTGAAATAAAATCAAATGTAAATGCTGATTCAGCTAGAAAACCAGTTTTATCAAATTTCTTTGTTTGTTCAGAAATAATAGTGTTTTATTTCATATTTTATGAATTAAATAAAAAATAAATGTACCTACAAAAGAATTGTTTTATATCATCACTAAAAAGTCTAGTCAAGCGGATAATACAAGAAGCTTAGTACAAAAAATGATTAATAATAGATACATCATTACAATAAATGACGAATAATAAAATAATATTATGAACATAATAAATATGTAGATACTATTTATTGTTTACAATATGTACTTTCAGTCTTGCATATATGATCATTGTCGATCGATTATATTATTATTTGTTTTTTAAACAATCATGTTTTCAATAGATATAATACGCAATTAATGAATACAGAAGATAAGTGGTCCACAATCTGGGGCCCATGGGCACTAAGTGCCCGAGAAGCATATTTAAGATGCCTTTAAATAACAGCTAGTTTGATCATAATTTCAGGATAACGGCTTACTGATTCACATTTATACACCTGCATGTGGACAGTAAATTCAGGTTTTGTAACAGTTTCTAATAAAAAAGTTAATGATCCGAAACGAAAAATATCACATTAACGTTTTTTTTAAGTACTCAATTTTGAAAATATAAATATAATGTCTTTAATTAATTGATTCGAATGCGTTTTAATTCAACACATGTTTTGATTTACCAAAAACTGTAATTTCCCTTATTCATCAAAATTATGATATAGTGCTCTCTGTCACATAAGCAAGCTATTTGTGGTAGGCGTCTTAAATAGATTGTCTACCACTGCAGTAGATTATAAGATTAAATCAACCAGCTAATATCTATTCCTTATAATTGTGATAAATCATAGTATAATTATTCAGCTGCCTAACCCGTTTTAACTAGAAATGTTGCACTTATATTAAATTTCATAGATAAATTAATATACGATACCACCATGACTTAAGACTGACGCATTTTTGATTTCGTGTTGCCGTAGGAGAAACTCTACTACTGTGGATATCAGTTTTAACCCATCGAAGTATTTCATCTGACCCTTCTAGATATAATAATACACATGAACTTTAGAATGGTTGATTGAAATAGTAGCTGCCTTGATATGAATATAGTCGCTGATATGAATTACTTAGTGTATTTGCTCAATCTTTAAATTCATAATACCATAATGGGTATGCAATTTCACGTTTAGCGAACCGCTAAAGCTGTGAGACCTACTTACACAAAATGTATGAACCGTTGCAATGTCGAAAGATCACTTTAGTAAAAGTTTATTTATCATTATTTATATACCGTAAACATTAAAAGCCTACATAGCATATGGCGCTAGAATATTAATATAGCGCCGTTATATAGTGGTACTGAGATATATATCATTTTTAACTGCTTCAAATTCGGATGGGCCACTTTATTGTATGCATTTATATTTAATAACACATCTAATAAATCAATTCTTGTAGTTTTTTTGTTAAACTATTCATAAATCATTTAAAAAATCCTCAGTGGTAAACTTATGGCATGTAAGAAAATAATATGTTATATCTATAAATATAAATTAATTATAAATAATTGAAATGCAACAAATATGTCTCAACGTATGTGAATCGCAATCAGGTCACTGCATATTTAATAGATTGGCGTGTGACGCCAGTGACCAAATAGATATATTATATTTAACTTTGCCATTGTATACTCTTATGTGTGCATTTATGAAAAAATTATGAAAAGGTATGTGTACATAAAGTTTTCAACCATTTCTACCCACTACTGAAAACTGTGTGATACGAAATGTGATTGACTAACAATCACTCATCTAATCGCTTAACTCCATTATCTATTCGATTTCATATGCAAATATCCCTGCATGTGGTTTCAACTACGGATGATAGCAAATCGTTTTCTACGGAATTGAGTTAATTATCACGACGTTCTAAGAAATCGTATGATAAATTCTGTCAAAATCTATCTGAGTGTCCGATGACAGGATTTTAAGTTCCTTAAAACTTTTTTTTTTTGCGTCAATCATATGATATGCTAGTTTTTTGTAAGATCTATTGGGGGATGCGTTTCCCAGAGACATAATATGTCAGCGATGAGCATCATTCTTTATTTTTCAATTTATTTTTTGTATAATTGTATGTTTCCTTTATTTTATTTCACTTTTTATTATATAATTTAAGACATCGACTGAGGGTGCTTGATAGAATTTCGAAAGGCGAAACCCGGGTCGTTAGTGACAAAATACGTGGAAGTGTACAAAATCTCAATAATTAAAACTTTTTATTATTCTTTTATTGAAGCTTTTGTTACATAAAATAATATATTTTAATTGTATAATGCAATGTTTGCTATGAACCCTTTTGTATTGTCCTGTATTCTTCCAATTGAATCGGCCACAGTGATATAGAAGTTGTAGAACACAAAATTCATACATTTATGGACACTATACACTTTTACACTATGCATTGCAATTAATAAATTAAGTCCAAACCATAAACAGAAGTAATAAGGTATTTCGGTTACACGCCAACTTTGATATACACAGTTCTGACGATGGCGTGAAGATGAAATATCTAGTTCTTGTCGAGGTTAATACTTTGTTATTTTTGTTTTACTATAATGTAGTTCTACCAAGTAAATGCCTATTTAATCAATATATAAACAAAAGCGCAAGTGCGTTACGCTTGTTTTACTGTTTATTGCACGCTGAGCATTTTTTTTTAATCAAATGAAAAACGAACTAACTGGTCAGAATTTGAAATAAAAGTTCTAAAAGTTCGGGAGGAAAAGAAATGTTAGCGAATCGTTTTATAAAATTATCTTCATCTATGTACACAATCGGATTATGTTTTACTAAGCATGTTTATTTTTTTTTATTATCAATATGATTGGTCAATATTTAAATATTGTTTTTTTTACTTTGAATCGCAACTACAAAAAAATTTTTAGTAACGGGACAAAGGTGACACAATTTCCTATGATATTATGCAGAGCTATAAATTTAATTTTCGATGAACTCAGTACTAACATTTTAATAATCAATTTTGTACATACATCTTAAATGGCTTATATTTATTTATAATGAATATTATATTTGAAATGCCAGTTCTTTATGCTTAAAATATCTTCCGATAATTTCTCCTTTCTCTCACGTTTACAATCCCCAATTAGTGTAGTTTTTTGTGGTTAGTACTTTGAAAGTCTACTTCGCTTCTATTTCATAGTGGTAGTACTGTCTTATATTCTGATTGCGAATTCAATAATATAATGACTCAATGACGTAAACCTCTATTGACATTCATTTGTTGCTTAAAACAATTGTGCAGCTCAGGTGCTCTTAACCATATTGGGGTCGTTTGAGATTTAGATCAATACTGGCGGGCGCAGGCCGGATGTCCAAAAAAGCAAGATTTAAGTATTATTTGTAACATGTATTATACGTTAACTAAGTTATAATAAATCGGTCAATTATAAATTTATACACCTGTGACGGCATTTACAAAAGAATAATAAAAAACCGACACAGTGACATAAACTAAATGAAAAGAGATAAAATTCAATTAAGAGTAAAAAAATCAAAGAAACCAACCATAATTAGTGCGATCGTTGACATTGATTTCACTTACTTTTTCTCAAAGTGTAAGATGACAATCTCAATCGTAAAAAATCATCATGGTTGGTATTGATAAGTCGAGATCTGGTTTTTCATTGTATTATATTCATGGCGGAAAATAAAGATTTGCACAAACATGCGAAACCAAAACAGGACTTAAATTTATAAGCTCCTTTTTCCAAAAGAGGGTAATTTTTATAGTCTGCTAAATTCCACCGTTTGCATTCGGGCGGTGAGATACTAATATGGCGTCATTTTTAAAATCCAAAATGTCTTTAATTTTGTATGTTTCTTCTCGAAGAGTTTCCTCTATGGAATTAGCAAGTTAAAAATATATATGTGTGTACTAAAAATATTTAAAAAGATGAAACCACTTCGATCGGTAGTGGTAAATTGCTTCAAAAGCTTTTTAAGATGCGTAATAAATAATTTCAAGTCAAATCTTTTTTTTACCAATCACTCGTGAAAATAGGGCGCATGCAAATAGCTCCGCGGGCGCACAGGCGCTCGCGTTCACCGAGCTAAGAACCCCTGGCGTAGCTAATTGTCCCAGATTGTTAATACGGTTTTCTTATTGGCCGCTACTGATATTCAACTGATTGCTTGATCTCTCTTACAGTTAGTCGAGTATGTACGTTTCTGATTTGTTTCAATATCTAATTTAGGTCTTTACTCTTTCTAGCGCGATGCAGTTGTTCATATTATAATAACGTGATAATTAAAAAGACATAATTTAATGAGATAAGAGAAAGTCTATAAAACAGAAAGAAGAGTTTAGACAACAATATTTTTTGTTGATTCGTAGACTTAGTCGAAATAACAAACAGATTTATAATTTATTTAAACCATAATCGAACAGTGTATCCCGATTCTATTTTTACACGAGGGACTCGCACCCCGTACCCCCGGGCAAAAAAGTTAAAGTGTGCATAGTAAAACGAGAAATACATTTCATTACCAAATTTGAATTATTGAGATTTTGTACACTTCGCGATGCCGAAAGGCGAAACCCGGGTCTTAGTGACAAAATACATGGAAGTGTACAAAATCACAATAATTCAAATTTGATATTGAAATTTCATCAAGCACCCTCAGTCGACGTCGTAAATTACATCTCATTACGTTAAAATACACAATTACGATTTCTAAAGTACTTCGGTTTTTATTTTTGCATATTAATATTTTCAAGAAAAAAATGACATAATAAACTTTCATGATCTGTAAAGACGTATTATGAATAACATGTAATAATTATTTTTTAAGGCGAAACAATCGCTTAAAAACGTTTTATTAGACCGTGTTATTTCAAATCGAATTGAATCGAAGGAGGCCATATGCTTCGCTCCTAAAGCGGAGCATATGGCCTCCTAATGGAGGTTTCTCAAAAGAAGTTTTCTATGAGAACTGCTTGCTACTCAGTTGCCCAACCTTTCTTTTTTTAAAGAGAGTAAGGATAGAAGGATAGGGTAAGGACAGGACTAGTGGTTAGTTAATCACTCTCGCTTCGTTCCGTTTTTGCGGATGGGTGGGAGGGAGTTTTAGACATCACAACCACTCAGACTGTGAACAGAAATCCATAAATCGGTTGAAAGATCAATTTACTTTATTGAAACTGTTCGCACCGGGAGTTGAACCCGAGACATCCGTAATCATAGCCAACGACGTTACCAACTGCGCCACGGAGCTGACATTACTATACCACATAACTAACCGCATAAAAAATATGGATCTCGATGGCGCAATAATGAAAAATTATTTGCTAGTTATAACAGTGGCATTGTAATGAGTAGTAATGTTATATGGCAGTAAAATGTATAAATCATACAATAATATCATCCCCCACTTTCTACAAAATGATTTAAATTCAATAATTCGACAAATTTACGATTCAATATTGTTATTGGAAGATTTGCGGCTTCAAATAGTAAAATATATGCTGAAAATGGTTTGTATATTGTTAAAAATAGATACACTAACTTGAATGCGTCATAAAATTATGAAACAATTTAAAATGTCGAACAGTTGTCATTGATTACTGTCGTGGGCGACCTCCTAATTGCAGAGGAAGTTGAGAAAGAGTTTATTTATTATTGATAAATCGTTTGTACAATAAAAATTGTGGCATTGATTTCAATTGAATCATCTGCATCAATTTGTATTATTTGCACGCTGCTTAGATTTTAAATTGCATAATAATTGGACTTACACTTTTTTAATATTAGCATATTATACCTACGCACACAATATGCAATCAAGCCGAGTGCATTTAGAAATATACGTTTCATTATTTCCTCAATTTTGTAATGTTTGTTTTAAATGTATTTAATTTACTAAACAATTCATTTCAATCAGCGATCTAGCATATTGCTAAACATACATTTAAAATTCGTTTAACTAGCAATACACGTTTCAGATTTGCTTATTTTTTGTTTCAAGAAATTTGAGATAAATGCTTATTAATTTGTTCAGTTTATAGCTGTGATATTTTAAAATGTAATATATACATTGTTTCGTGAGTACAGAACCTTTCAAAAATTAAAGTTAATTGTCTATTAAATGGCTTAAAACACATTTGCTGGTATATATCAATAAGTAATTTTAATGCGTTTCCACCAAGAATTGACAGTTAGCACCATTCAAGTTATTATTATTGTTTTCACACGGTCAAATCATTCTCAGTAAAATGAAATTTAAATAAAAATGCAATAAATGAAGAAGAGTTAGCTAGATTTTCAAAATACGTGCTTTACAGCGATAAATTGAAATACACACATAATAAAAACAATATAACCCTACAATCTTAATGATGTATAAATGAACTGATTTTTAAATCTGTTTCTTAATAAGTGCCTGTTATAACAACAGGAAATTATAATAACTCGGTCATAAAAGTAAGTCATATCGTAAACGAACATCCTTACATACAATAACCACGCAGATCTACTATGATCTTAGTTTCTTAAAAAAATGCGAACCAGTCTTCATTTGTCACACACCGTTAATGTGTTTGAAACGAGAAAATCACTTTTAAGGCCAAGTTCTAAGATGTGTACATATAAAGAGAATGCGACAAAAACTGGTTATATAAATTGTCGCATCTTTTATACGGTTAGTGGAAAAACGCCCTCTATTACAAACATTCACAATATACTTTATAAAAATAGTATAAAAAGGGTCATCTTCAAAATCGTAACTACTTTGTGAATTTCATTGATTTTATTATATTACAATCATCGCTATAATATATAAAAAAAATGTTTACACATGTTATTCGATATTTTTGAACAAGGTAAATTGAATGTATGTTATACTAAATCTCTCCAACGTAAAATAATCTCACTAATTGTACTAAAATCTAGTATACTTACAATTTTAAATATACTAGCTATTACAGAATCGATGACTTTCACTTGAAATTTTAAAATTTATTTATTTTTTATTATTTATTTTAGTAAGAAGACATTGATAAATTTATGACTGCATATCAAAATTGGACGTTTCGGCGGACAGATTTGTATCTAATTTTGCATAAATTTCCTCGAAGCCATACATAGATGTAATTCTTAGTTTAAACATAATCGACCGTCTTTAATCTACCCAGAATTGGTGTCCTACATCAAACACAAGACATTATTGTACAATATACTATTTTACTTATGACAAATAAATTTTAATATTATATATTAAAATTTAAATATGACAATGCATGATACATTATATAATTTTCCTTGCTAACTATAAATCACTATTTTCCTACACTTATTTCCGGTCTAGATTTGTGTTTCAAGACATTCAATTTTAATGTTAGAATCTATTACATGAAAAGGCCGTAATTGTATGGTTGCTGTACATTTTTATTACACTTGCAATATAATACATCTACCCACGCATACAAAAGTGAATATATATTAGCATGGTCATGTTATTTAAACAATTATTTTAAAGAAAGTGTATCTTTTACTAAAAGAGGGTATATATTCTTTAGTCACGTCTGGATAAATGTTTCTTAGTATATCAGTCACCACGCATCTCATTTGCATGAAAAAAGTTGCATCATGTTGTACGTATTATATTTCTTGCAGCTTACATTTCAACGTGAGAAATTGTGATGGGATAGCTGCGAACAATAAAATTCAATTAAATGTTATATTAATAACATCAGTGTAATCACTTTTAAAGTGTTAACTGTGAATTCTTGGTGGAAAGACATTATATTTAAAAAAAATAAAACACAATTCATTTGTACTACTTCCACATATTTATAATGATCAGTTCATTAGTGTAAGCCGCCACTACATAGATTTTAAAACGTATGACTTTTCTTTGAATCAAAAAAATCGTCAACCAAAATTAGGGGTCAAGGCAGACAAATCAAACATTTTTGAAGATTACAATATTTACTTTCACTTTAATAATGTGTAGCAATAAGACACTAAGAAAATGTCCATTTATGGGAATAATAACGAAAATTTATTTCGCTAGATCAAAATGACAACTAAGAAGTCATCGATTTCTATAATGGTTTCTCGTAGAGGTCGTCTAAAATATTTTTTCCGGATGATTTGTTTGTTTCTAACTTAAAATCGATTTTCTCAGAACGCAGATAAAGTTATTTAATCGCTTTAAGACGCTGTACACTATTTTTTAATTTATTTGAGGTATTTAGATGTTAGAGAAATTGTGAGGCTATAAGTTTAATAGAAAAGATGTTTTTAAGAAGCAATTTTAATATGTATCGTACAAAATTAATATTGAAAACATTTTTAAATATTATAATCTAAGCGTCGTCACGTGATTGGTGATGTTTTCCAATGTATCTTATTCCATCGCCTATAATACACAACAAAAAAATTAAATCTTTATTATGAAAATGAAGATGCAACGACACTAGGCAACTACATGAATTCTGTGTCTTTCATCTGTAATTTCACCATCAGACTATGTTATTAGTTCTTGCGTTTTTCTTAGAAAATTGTCTTCTGATCAATCAATGAGCTGAGAATGTATCATTTCTTAAATGAGTACTCCACTATTGATGCTGGGATTTGTTCCAATCAGTTAACACGCATGCTGTAAGTTTTGATGCAGCTTTGTTTATCTTATCGTGTGTCAACGGATGGATGTCTATCCAAAACTAAGAGTCGCATTTTTAATGCGACTCCTGGTTATAATTTGTTTAAATGGTTTAGTGACTGAAACTTATTGCAGTAGCTCATTTACTTCACCGGAAATAAATAACCAATCCACTACATATTTTGACAGCCGAGTGTAAGATGCCATCGATTATAATACGCATCCTGCATAATAATTAATCGATGACACGAAAAAACTGTATAAAAATGGCTTTTATATTTGATGGAATACATCAATACGGTATAAATATATAATTTATACAAAGGGCGGTGTCTTCCTCAATAGAAATATCATTTCCAAGTATACCTAACAATAAGTTTTTGTTTCAACAGTTTAAGCGAAGAGCTAAATTCGGGCAATTGTTCGGGTGATTTATGTGATGCTCAGAAATCTGGCACAGCTGACGTCTTCCGAATCACTAATATCAAAGTCTTACATTGATTTCAAAACTTCTTCTTGCTTCGCCTTTGTTTCGATTGTGTTTACCAAGCGCAAACACAACTAAAGAGTAGGCAGCTCGCTTACAAATTCTACAAGAGATTATTACTCATTTACTAGAACGTTTACCGATTGCAATGCAAATGGGCGGCTAAAGAGGAAACGGCGAAGGCCTCCTGTTAGAAATATTGCGACAACGTTAGAGACATAAGAACAATCAACTCTTTACAATAATTAGGTACATTATGTGACGTGCTATAGTAGAGTGAATAGTAAGCCGACCAACTTGCCGAATTTGTATCGAATTATTGAGGACACTACGTGTTACATGATTTTTTTTTGAATTCAAGGAAGAGGAATATCTTATTCTAAAAGTTTTTCCTCTTCCTTGCCGTCTTCGCTACCATGCGTAAGTCAAATAAAAATTACCACCATTTCCCTTGGTCCTCATTTCATACAGTGCGTAAAATAAAATGCAGATAGTATATAGGTGACGACCAATACATCGTCTCTTGGGGGTTGTCACTAGTGGCTGCTGCTTATGTTTGCATACCATACCAATCTATACCAAAAACTCGTCATATGTATCGATTTTCAAAGTTAAGAAGGCAATACAAATATTGCGTGATTCGATCCTGGATAGGGCATCCTTAGATATAAAAAGTAACCGTAACAACTAAGTTGTTCTGAAGATTATTCCCAAAAGAAATTTATGACATTATTAATAAACAAACAAGCAAAGTCAACAAATTATTCAGTCAATAGAAAAAACTGGCCCTTTTTATAATATATATTTTCTCTTACGTTTAAGATTATTGGTGTACCTAAAATATGCAGTTGATTTACTTGACCAGGCCTTACACGACTTGCCTCACTCAAAAAAAATATTTCGCGCCAGAGGATATAATTTTTAATCCGATGAGATCTGGTTTATTTTCTAGTGGAATTAAAACGCTATCAAATAACATTGAAACAGCTTCCATTTGGTACATTATCTATGTTAAGATAATCAATAACATTGTGTGATAGTATAATCCTCCGAATACATTATATGTACGATATGTTTTATTCAATATTAACATTTAAAATTAAATGCACGTTGCTGTAGAAATAAATATTTGTGTGAAACAACAATCCCGTGAACTCGGACAATACTTTTGAACGATCGTTACGATAAGGCTAGGATGATATTTATTATTACACTATCGGTATTACGTTTAAAATATCATTAGGTGGATAAATTATTTCGTAGGTATTTATTTACGTGGTATATTTTAATTACAGTTCTATTTCTCGGGGCCTATAAATTCGTATAATATTACTTAATAAACTGCAATCATTGCAGTCTAATGACGATTGGGTGAAGGTCTTATGTCAAATTCATTCTTAATTGTATAATATACGTAAGTAATAAGTATCCACTTAATTTTGATCCACTGTAATACCTTTGTCAATTTCCACGTTGCAATGGGTTCACCATAAATTTCGTCACAACTCATAACGCCTACTATGATAATTGATAAAGTGCCGACCTACACCACGAATTATGAATAGTGACTGAGAGTATGTGACATTTAGAACTTTATTTTCTGATGACGGTAGTTACCGATTTATTTACGATTTATTTATACATTCAGGATAATTCAGTTCCTTTATTATTTCAATTTGTAAATACCTAAAAGTCAAATTAAAAAAAACGATACTTTTTGCCGCCAGAAAATTTTTTATCGGTATAAATTCGTGGGAAAATAAAAATGACATAAGTAGGAAGGAACACGAGAAAATGAAAACAAAAATTGCAAGAAAGCTTCATATGTTTGTAATATTTAAAATATATTATATTATATGAACTTCACAAAGCATCGCAAGGACCTGTCAGGTAAATGGTTGAGAACCTGTCACGTCGTCATCATAATATATCGGTTTTCGGCTAGTTATCTGGTTTTATAAAAGAAATTAGTATAAAAAAGTATAATTGTTTTTTTTCATTTTCAGATGTCGCTAATAAAATAGAGGTATGTCGGTGTCGGGGCCTTACGGCGCGGAAAGGCGCTATTCGGTGCCTTCTAACCCTTTCATGCACGACCCCAGAGGGATGCAATCAGAAGACCTACACGCCTGGTCCATATACAGGTTAGGCTACTACTGTTGCATTGGAAGTGACGACTGGCAATATTCAATATGTATTATAAATAATAAGTTTAAGCAACATGCAGCATCAACATTTTGACAACAACGTGCAACCTTAGGGTAGAGTTTTCTTCTCTTTCTTCAACATGTTTTCTCAAACGCAGAGTATACGGCGAGCATAAGGCCGCGCCACTTTCGTGAATCAGCTCCTAATCTGAATAAAGTCTGAATGGTAATTCAAGTAAATGGTTTCACAACTTTCCTCACTAACATTTCAGCACTTGCATGTTTTGATGCTAGAAGATTCCTATGATTGTGGATCAAATGATCACGAGAAAAACATGTTTTATTAATTTGCTGCGTATTTACTAGTATAATCAAATTTTCTGTTACTCGAAATAAAATATAAATAATCAGCACATAAATAGTAGTTTAGAAAAAAAAACTTTTACCGTTTGCTTATTATTGTATTTTGAGATAATAAAGTTATGGGCTATGGGAAAACATCAAACATGTACAAAACGTCTACCAGAAAAACGTCATGACGATAACCAATTATAGCAGACCTATATTCCAGAAAATATTTGTGTTGTGGGTGTAATGACTTACTGTTGCAATCTAATAAATGATTTTTGTTTCAGGCAAAACTTGAATTCTGACTTCACAGACAGCGCTTTGGGTAGTACGGATAAGAGTCCTTTGCCATATGGAAATTTTCAACTCAGAGACACAACTGTCCAGTCGATTTTGTCTCATCCCCGCTATGGCCCAAAGTAAGCAAAATTATTTCTATAGCCGTTTATACATTTTTTATTAGTCAATAATACAATATAAAATAAAACATCGGATTGTTTGTATCGTACAAATGCTGAAAAACAGAATCTTCTTCATCACATCCCGGGCTGGATTTGGTCTTCTTCATGACTGCACTCTATTGATTTCTATGTCTAGCAATTATTATACTGTTCCAATGTCTAGCAACTTATTCTCACTCTTATGCACCAGTTTTAAGGTACTCGTCTTATATATAGTAGCCCAGACCGGTCTGTAGGCGTAGATGTAGACGTTTTATTATTATCACATACACATCTAGGTTTGAAATTTTCTCATGACCTAAGCGTCTGCGGTGTATTTAAACAATACACACAGTTCCGACGTGACGCAAATTCCGAGGCAAACAAACAACAATCAATCTGTCAGTTTGGAAACTAACGAACAGCTACTTTAGACATTCAGTATTTCAATTTCAATACCGTCATCTATGACGGGTGTGCTCACTAGTTATGTAATAATCTTTGATATCTTCTATCATTTGCTCAATTAAATGTAAATTTAGAATTTGATGTTAAGTGGTGTAGTGCTAAATAAAAAAAATCTGAGAGTGCTGATTAATTACAATATTTTTAATACCCCATACCGCAGTGATCCAATTTCCACACCAACAGAACGTTCTTGCAATACATGTGACAAAAATAATTTTAATATATTAACGTTAAAATAAATATTTATAAGATAATATATGCGTGTGCAATAGCGTTTACAAAAAATACCCCTAAAATATTACAATAAAACTCAAAATATTTATAGTACTATTTTTATAATACTTTTTGATTATATTACGCAAAATTTCCAATTCGTCTAGAATAAAGTATGGAAGCGCCGGCCCTAAGCGGCCCTGCCCCACTACACTACTGCTGCTGTTATATTATGTAATGTTCCTGCTGTAGGGATATTTTCAATAGTAGAAGTGTATTATCAGGAAAGGACAATATTGTGTTTAGAAATACAACACATCATCAGATGATGCCTGATGGAATAAATCACTATGCAGTTATGCAATATCAATTTATACAATGATTACACAAAAACATTGGCATTTCAGATCTGCACTTGGGTCGAATATGTACACATATTTAAAATTTGGTCTACCACGTGTGTTTCCACCAAATCATAATGGAAGTCAAAGATCTGGAACGCCGCGGCCCAAAACATCTATTGGCAGTGGAATGAAACCGGTACCTAGGTAATGTTACGTTGTTTTAAAATGTCTTTAATGAAAATATACCTGTCATTGCTGTATTATAAATAGTATTTTGTAATAAAAATAAATTTCCAGAGTTACCGTCGAATCCATTGAAGATATTTGACTAGTTTTGTAAAATAATGAAAACCTCTATAAGTGTGGAAATAATAACAGTTGACAGCCAAACAACTTGTTTAATGTATATATTTATAATAAGCATTCAATTGTGTCTGTTACTAAATCTATGAATAATAGTTTTTCAAAAGAAATTGATTACTAAAGATTTACAGGGAGATATTGTTTTGTACCATTTTTAAAAAAAATGTATATATCATAATGAATTTTTGTTAAATAATCTCTTGAATTGTTTTATAGTTAATAACTTATTGTTATCGACTAATTTTGGGTGATTAAAAGGATTTTCATATTCAAATTTAATGAAAGAAGAGGTTGTCATTCATTAGGCGAAATCTTCATTGCAGAGTATCCAGACCGAGCCGTGGTATAAGAGAAAATTCTTCTGGCTATGATAGTTCAGACAATGAAACATCACAGCAATACAAATACAGCAGAAAATATAGGTCTGATCCTGATTTTAGAATGCAAAATGTACATCCATCTTATCAGGTAATAGAAAATCTATCTATATTAAAATTAGCCAAATTAAATACACATTAGGACCTACTATTTTATTAATTTACTTTAATAAAATACTAGTTACCCAGTACTGCTCCCTACAGGATCACGGAACATCACCATTTATAGTTATTGCTAATCACAGTCAAACTGGGAACTGATGCCTTTGGAACTGGACTCGAAGATTACTCTATAAAACTATAGGGGAAATCATTTGTATCACCTGTAGCCCTATTCCAGTGTGCAAACCATTGAGTTACTTAATTTAAAATCTGTGATGTCATCATAATATCACAAACTATGTTGAAGTGGCATTGTTGTTGGTGATTGGCATAGCATTCCAAAATACAATGTATAACTGACATAAACAATAAAATGCCATACAAATTTTGTAAACACGTCAAATTACTGTTTCACTCAAAAGATAGAAGGGAAAATTATCTATCATTTTAATCATTAAAACTCGAAGAGACATCACCATAAAACACTTGGGTGATGGCTAAAAATATATGCACAACTAAATACACCTTATGATTTGAATATATATGATGTAGTCAAGGATATAAACATTCTTTTTAATTTCAGTCACCTGGGATCCCATTAGTTGCCATGCATCAGGCGGGTATTCGAGCCGGTCCTGATCCACAGTCGCAATGGACCAATTCTCGAAATAAGTCAGTAAGTGAAGCCAATTTACTGGCAATAGAGTCTAGAAACTATGGAATGCGTCAGTCGTATAATAGAAGAAACAGTGTGGCAGAATTTGGAAACGACGGTGACCACAGGTATGATTATGATATTTGCTATGCAATATATGACTATGATAATATTTATTTTGAATACTGAAAAATAAGATTAAAATTAAGTATTATGTCCAAAATTATGGAAATATTTGTTTGAAGATAGTTTCAAAAAGACATGGCATAGTGATGGATGGATTAAAGGGAGAGATCTTTGTCATCTTGATTGAAGATCATCATCAAAAAGATACCCCACTATATCTATCTTTTAATTATCACATGATAGGTTTATTAAGATAACGCCTAATTGATGTAATACCTTATTAAGTTTACCATACGATTGCATTGATAATAAATATTGTAAAACAAATATTTGAATGTTTTTTTTAATTTGCTCTACTTTTGGTCCATTCAACATTCATACCCAATTTCAGGAACCAATGTAGTACGAAAGTCAAGGACCGCCTGTACCTTATTTTTTAGACATAGGAAATTCATTATAATAGTTATTGGAACATCGAGTGAGATGATTTTTATGTAATTCTTAAACCTTTCAGTCAAATTGGCCGACCGATGTCCAAAGCTGAGAGTCATATGTCACTAAATCAAAATAGAAAAGGTCATCCTCTACCTTCAGGGATGCGAGGCGACTATGTTGATGGTCACGCACCTCATACCTCATATATTTATCCAAATCTGCAGGTAATTAATGTTTTAATCATTTCAAAATAATAATTTTAGTTGTTCTATCATAGACCGCAACTTCATGATAGCCAATAATGATGAAGTACATAAATTGAAGGGCTAGAAGGGCTAGAAGGGCTTATATAGACATACAAAGCTTGCATTTTTTTGCTGTTCCTAGTCATGCTTTTATACTTCTAGGTAAAGAATTTAGACATTGCATCAACGGAAAATTCTTCCATGTTACTGGTGTCCGGAATAAATTGTGAAGTCAAAGCCGGTGAAATTCTTGCAATCATGGCAACAGCGGAGGGTGAGGCGACAGGACTTCTTAATGTGCTAGCCGGTATAAAAAAGGTGTGTAATGCAATATACAATTAAAATGATGTCACAAAACTTATATCATTTAACTAATTATTATTTTTATCGCTTTAGAAATTGTCTGGTGACATAATTCTCAATGGCCAACCCGTATCGAAAACAACACTCAGAAATACAACAGCGTATGTTAGAAATAATATTGATATGTGTCCTGATATGACAGTTGTTCAAACGTTGAAGTTTCATGCCCAGCTTAAATGGCCGAACTCAAAAATGTCCCATATAAAGGTTGATGCTAAAGATAGGGTAAGAAAAACACTTTTTAATTTAATTTTGATAAAAATATTTTTACTACTTGATTTTGAGTGTTGGAGTAAAATTAGACAAGAAAAAATACACAAAGAAGGAATTATTTAAGGGAAGAATTACAAATGTTATGAATTTCACACTCTTCAGTAACATGTTTAAATTAGATTTATTGCGTTGCATAATTCATTTGACTTACTGCTTTTTATATTAAAATTTAATTTCTTCTGACATTTTTGAAAATTTCAGATTAATATTCTTATTGAAGAACTTGGATTAGAACAAGTACGCCTGACAAATGTTGGAAGACTGACACGGTCTGAATTAAGAAGATTGAATGTCGCATGTCACATGCTTCTCGATACTGTAGTTTTGATTTTAGATCAGCCTACAAGGGAAATGGATATATTCGATACATTCTTCTTGATTGAATACCTCAGAAACTGGGCGAGCACCGGACGAATTGTAATAATGACACTTCATCCGCCTACATATGAGATATTTGCCATGTTGACTAAAGTGATTTTGATATCGGCCGGTCGCACTATGTATAGTGGATATAGAAGAGATCTAATTCCATATTTTGGATCTATCGATTATCCTTGCCCGGCTTTCAAAAATCCATCGGATTATTACTGTGAGTACACATTAATATGGGCTAATTTATCACACAAAGTATAACTGGCTTTATGTTTATTGCTTTACTTTAAATTTTATTTGTAGTCAATGTAAACTTCATTTAATAGACCCGCAGGGTTCACATCAGAGTTTATAACGAATCGAAGATGCTTTATGATATTTGCAGTGGACCTCGTGACTCTGGATGACTTATCAGCGGCTGCTATGTTAGAATCCTCAGGACGTATCGAACAACTCGCTGAAGTTTTCCGAAGTACACAAGCGAGAGTACACGGCGAAGGAGACAGCAACATTCCATTAGTGCCACCTATTCCCTTACCGAGTTCGACGTGCACGGCGAATCCTGTTAAGCAATCGTGGATGCTATTAAAGTAACTATGCATTTATATCTCTGAAGTAAAACAATATCACAAACCGCACGATCAACTAACCGAATGCGAGTGATCATATTGAAAAAGGTCAAAGAAGAAATCAAGCTTATTATAATATATCGCTTTATAAGTTTAGAAACCTCAGTTGCAATCACGGTGATAAATAAAAAATATCTTATTTTTTGTCATTCAAATGTTTACTTTTTTTGTCTGATAATAAATATTTACTTTTTCAGGAAAACCCTTTTATATACACAACCGAATTCAATTATAAACTGGATTACTCGTCTAATCATAGCTGCAATATTCTCTTTAATAAGCGGTGCAATATATTGGGATTTACCTTCGAGTGACTCTCAGTTCACTCAAAATGATAGACTCGGATATCATTATTCGACAATGTGCATGACAGCATGGCCGCTCTTGCTACTCGTAAGCGTGCTGCCAATTTACACAAAAAGAAAATACATCGAGAGAGATATAGACATCGGTCTATATGGACGGACAGTGTTCATTTTAACTGATGTAAGTAAAATATGTAATTCATAATCTTTCATGCATGTAGTCTGTTCATTGAGTTTTATAATGACTTTACACAAATTAAAATGTTGTAATCGTTATAGTGATCCTATAATTGTATACAATATTAAATATAAGTTTATGAGCGTTGGAGCATACTCATGCATACCAGATTTTTAAAGGCATGGGTTCCCAACCTAGTGGTCTTGAAAGGTTTTCTTTTGGGTTGCTAGCAAAGCAGTAAATAAAAAAATATATTTACTATGATGCATTTTATTTTACATTTTACGTTGCCTGAAAAAAACAGGATTCTTCTGTTTTTTAATGCATTTAATATTTTTATGTTCTTAGCTTTAATTTAAAAAAATAGTAGCACGATTTTATATTATCCTTGAATAAAAAATGCATTCATAACAATATAACATTTTACATTTTTTGCAACATTATCTATTCTAGCAGAAAACTTTATTGATGTACATCTATCATTTCAGTCCTTGGCTGACGTTCCTCCCTCACTGTGTGTTTGGCTAGCTTTCCTCATTCCGAGCTATTCAATGACGGGATTATATATGCAGGGTTTTGACAATTACAATGGCTTTTATTTGTATCTCGGTAAGTAACAACACATTTTAGATCAGGTATAGTCCATTATCGAGTCATAATTAATTCGTTTTAACTTAGTTTTTTTCTGTATTTTGTTTTATTTCCAGGATATATGATATTATATTTGTGCAGCATTAAAATGCTGGTGAAGGCTGTCGCCTTTTTGATACCCCCATATAAATTGTCGACATATATTAGTGCAGTTATATTGACGATATTGTTTATTGGAAGCGGTTACACTATTCAACATCTGGACATGTCGATTTATACAAGATGGATTGAGTACATTTCACCAGCGAGATGGGTATTGTCCGTACTGAGCCAAAGAGAATTTAGCACAGAAGCTATTCAATCTAATCAGATTGCGAGATGTAAAAACAAGCAGGTAAATTACATTTTCGAAAATTTAATATTAACATAACTATTGAAGGTACATTTAATAACATATTGCTATAACATAATGATGTCTTTTGAATATTGTCAATAAACAAACACTAATGATCTGACAATTAACTTTATCAGGTCCAGAGACAGGATATCATTGTACAAGTTCACTGTCCTACGCCGAACGGAACCCAGCTACTCTCGAACATTGGCTTAGAGCGTTCCAACTATTTGTGGGAGTACGCAGACGAAAGTACGCTGATTGCACACATTATATTTTGGATTGTGTGCTTTGTTGTATCTTGTATGGCATTTATCTTTGACTGTTGTAAACACGGTAAAAAATTAACCCAGCGCCCAGGAAGAGGAAACAAATGTACACCAAACACTCCATAACTATATATGTCACAATTGAATGAGTGAAAGTTTCACTTTTTAAATAAAGTTGTATAAAAAAGGTGAAAGACCCCTTTAACAAGAGAAGTTAATATTTAATCTCAGTGAGATGATGCTTATAAATGAAATAATTCATGCTGAAATAGACCGCAAGTATATATTATATGAGCATTGATTGTGACTTTATCATCAACATAACAAACAATATGACATTCATTGATATTTAATTTGTTATTGAGTGAACCGTGATATAAAGTTCGATTTCTGCAAAACTTGCAGATAGTAATTAATAATCTTTAATATTGTCATTTTCTGTGGAAAAGAATTTCCAAAATGATTTTAACATTACGACATGAATGCAATATTAGAATTACTTACAATTAGATTTTATACTCTTCAAATATATAAAAATTATTTAAGTAAACTTTACAACATATGGAATGTGAATGTTTGAATACAGGCGTTTGTAAACGCTTTATTATTTTTTTATAATGTGAAATTACTTGAAAATTTGTGAATGCTAAGAAATTGGAAAAAATATTTTTATTGTAATTAATAAGTAAATTTTGTTAGAAATAATTCTATCAAGAAATCACAAAATGATTGATTTTACATTCCAAAATTAACATAACAATGTTGGTAGGTACCCATCGAATAAAAAATATCGTGCCTGCTCATGAAGTATAGATATTGTACAAAATGGTTAAAAATCGCATGATAATGGCATTTTCAACAAGTTACATAATTTAAGTGTCTAGATAGATTTTTTTATTAAAAATTACTAGTTTTAGAAATATATTTAATAATATTACAGTCGCCATCACAATAATTTTAATATTATAAAAAAATGATTGATTAAAGTTAATATCCAAAAGTAATTGATTTTTTTATTCCCCTCCTACCCTTCAATTTAAATTTATTTTTCTATTTTAATATATTAGTGGAAACATCCATGTGAACTAATAATTGAAAAATATCGTCTTATTTTACAATTTTTTAAAAATAAAACATGCGGAAGTAGTACAAACAAATTGTGTTTTATTTTTAAAATATAATGCCTTTCCACCAAGAATTGATAATACATAATGTTTTAATGCTTGTAACAAAACATATTTCTATAGATGCTTTGTAACTAGATGTTGTGATTCCTCGCTGTTTTGACCCTTGATGTTTGTAAATTCTGCATTTTCCAAATATTTACTTCTCGAGAATAAGCTAGAGAATTATTTTTTTTGATCAATTTTAATCAAGAAAACATATATTTACAAGCAATTTAAGCAATGATTGATATTCGATGATATTTATTAGAAGTTTTATAAAATAGGTATATACTACACAGTAAAAATTTTTTTTTTTAACCATATCCGCTCCCTATTAGGAGCACATGGCCATCACGCGGTTCCTCCAAGCTTCTCTGTCCCCCTCCCTATCTGACCTCGGTTGAGACCCCAAACCATTCTGTCGTTACGTCGCCGTTTCTAACACAGCATTCACTGCCCTCGTGCATGCATTTGTTGATGGCGATAATCTTGGTTTGGATTCCGTACAGTTTTAATATGTCCCATAAGGACGGCCGGTGCGAACCATCAAAGGCCTTCTCGTAATCAACGAAGCAACACGCCAGCGAGCTGTTGAATTCGTTGCTTTGCTGGAGAAGGCATCTGAGATTATGAATTTGGTCCGCACAGGATCGGCCAGGTAAGAAACCGACCTGGTTTTCCCTGAGGATACACATTACTGGAATCCTTATTCTCGCCAAAACTATCTGCGCCAAAACCTTGCCAGGCACGCTGAACAGCGTTATGCCCCGGTAATTGTCGCAGCAGAGTGGGTCACCTTTTTTGTGAATTGTGATGACCTCACCATTTACCCAGTCCCTCGGACAGCGCTCCTGCTCCCACACCTTACTGATAAGCAGGTGCAAGGGCTGCAAGAGTGCCTCCAGACCGTACTTGAAAAACACTGGGTGTATACCGTCCACGCCTGGCGCCTTCCCATTCTTTAACCGCTGCACAGCTGAAGTGATCTCAGCGTGTGACGGTGCATGGTCGGGGATGTTTGGCGCTCGGGGAATATCTACAAATGTGGCTTCACTGGGTATGTCAAAGGGGTTCGAGGGAGGAGAACGGTTAAGCAACCCGCAGAAATGATCTCTCCAAATCTTTTTAGCACGCTCCGCGCTTGACTCTATTGCCCCGCTGGGACTACGGATGGGCCCGGGGGTCGGTGGTCGTCTACCACAAATTTGACGCGTGATTCTAAGTAATTTTCTTGTATCATTTCTGCGCGCTGCCGCCTCTGCTGCTTCAATCTGGTTGTCCATGAATCGGCGTTTATCGAGTCGCACAGATTTTTTTACTATCTTGTCTTGGTACCAATAGTCTGTCCGGCGATTCTCGATCATGTCTGGGTCTGTCTGACAGACACAGTAATATACTAAATAGATAATATCCAATCTCCATTTTAAATTATTATTAATTATGGCTGATAAAATTCCATATGGAGCTTATAAAGTTTCATTAATGGATGTTTTCACAAAACAAAATAAATCTTATTTATGTACCTATTAGTTTACCAGCGGTGTTATTTTGGACAGACTTATACTAAAATAATAATAGGAAGGCATGCAGTCAACGTCTTCATGAGATTATATTGTCTTCTGTATATTTATCTAGAATGACATATTGCAAACACCTCAATTTTCGAAAGGGTTATAAATAATTGCACTTTGTGTTAGATAGTATTCACTTGGTACACTTGAACTTTTATTTCGATAGTTTGCACTTTGGCTTAGATAGTATTAACTTAGTATACTCAAACATTGATTTCAATAGTTGACACTTAGTCACGGATTCTTTTAACAAAGTAAGTTAAGTTGTGGTAGGTTATGTTAGGGTTGGTCTGGTTTGGTGTGTGTAATGTATTCTAATGTGTGTAGCAAAGACAATATAGGCTAGATGAATAAGTGACATTTTATTACAGTTTCGTGCAACTATCGTTTTCATAGAGTGAGTATTAATATTAAGCGAAAACTATGTTCAAAAACTACTTCAATGTTAAAATATATTTTATTATGTGGAATCATGTTTTTTGTGAAATGTATTTGTTTTAAGAGAAAACTATTTTTACAAAACGGAATATGATCTAAACATAATTTCTTTTTTAAAAAATAAAACACAATTCATTTGTACTACTTCCACATATTTATAATGATCAGGACCGGTTTCGTTCATCACGACCATTATCAACTGAATTTCTTTTAATCGTAAGCCTTTTTCGAAAGAATTACAGGCAGTGATGTGCTATTAAAATTCTATCAACCGGCTCTCACATTGGTAAACATCAACCCCCAAGTTTTATACAACTTTTTTTTTCAAATTAAAAAAGGAAAAATTTAAACTTAAAACATATCATACATTAAAAAATTATTTATTTGCACTACACAATGTATACATTACATAAATTCATTCCAAACTTGAATTTCATTAGAAACTTTAACCGCGACGGGTCTTATTCGTCTATCATCTACTGTGTGACGGTGACTTCTGAGCCACGGCTTAACGAATGGTGTGGAATCCCATGAAGGTAGTAGAAATCTTATTAAATTAATGGTCATTAAGTCTGATATAATGTTGAATACTTAAATTTGACCTTTTTTCTGAACAAATAGTATTCATCAACGAAAATCCTCGTTCCGCATCTGCAGAGCTTACTGAAATTGCATTAATAATATCTTTAGCTTTTCTGACCGTTTCAGGAAGTTCATCGCGATTATCTCTTAAAATACTATCGATATAATCTCTTGAGAATACCCCGGATCGAAGAGAGGTGAGCGGCTGGTTATCCGGAGTCCTGGAAGGGCTGATCTCAGACAAACACCATTTCAAATCCGATTCAAAACTTATTTATTTTTCCATCAAAGATGCAGTGGTTTACATTACACAAATATATAAATCTTAACCCATAAAATTGATTCTACATTTACATTTACTTAGCAACTGAATTTACTTTAAGTTATAATACAAATGACACAACGAATTTAAATAAAGTCCAATGCAAATCAAAAAAAAAAACAAACAATTCACATCGTCACGTCACCTCCGCCGCGACGAGAGCTCGCTCGTCCGGCTCGGCAGATCGTAATCGACTGTCTACAAATAATTAAAAAAAACTCCCTGCAAAGTCGAAGCTACCTCTTTCCGTAAAAATGGACTCGTCCAGCGGCCATAGCCGGCGGCAATTAAACGCCTGGCAACAAGAAAGAGCCTATTCTGCGAAATATTGCTGTTGCCGCTGGGTGATTTCAGTTCTGGATATTAATGACACTTATACTTAACAAAAACCAGGGTGTGTCACTCTGAAATTATTTATATTTAGTTTGAAGTAAATAATTTTACTTAGAATCCTAATATTAACGTCCGAAAGTTTTCACTTTATCCACATCGAATCAAGTATTGTGATCGTGTAAAATTCGATTTCGAAATAACAATAATTAAAAAAACTGTATTTTAAGAACCAGTTCTCCAAACCAAAATTATTTTAGCAACCGGCTCGACAGAGGGGTGCGCACCTATAGCAGCACATCATTGGTTACAGGTTTATTTACAGTAAAAATGTAAACTGCTATAACAACAACTACATATAGCATAAGTATAGGGGGCTTTGAAACTGCTCATGTTTTTATGGTTTCAAGTATTATGATTTTGTTTCATAGTTCGATGGTTTTTTTCTGGTGTTGATAATATGCACATGAAATTTACACAAAAGTGAGTGGATAGAATATGATTGAATCCATAGACTATTATAAATACTTATCGAATTAAATTCGTTGCAAGGCAGTTATACTATTGTATATTATAACTAGGGTACCCACCTACCTAATACAAAAGTAACGAGCCAATACTATAGTATTTACCCACTTCAACCATAGCTAGTATTTCTGACAGCAGATTTACCATAGACAACAAAACATACATGGATTTAATGGCGGTTCGTTTACGTGCTTGCGTCTATCAGAAATTTGTCTAGTTCTCTAAATTTAAATTTAATTTATCAAAATGGTGAAGTTAACTCCAGAACTTATACACCAGTCGATGCAGTATATGAATCCTTGTAGAGACAGGGAGTTGGATTTACGCGGTTAGTTACACATTTTGTAATCAAATTAGAGGTTAAATATTAATTAATAAGAGGTTATTTTATTTACGAATTTGTTTACTCGTTTCAGGATACAAAATTCCACAAATCGAAAATATGGGTGCCACTTCTGACCAATTTGATTCTATCGACCTATCTGATAATGATATACGTAAACTTGATGGATTCCCACTTTTGAACAGACTCAAATGTCTGTTACTAAACAACAATAGGATTGTGTAAGTAATGCTTATGATTGTTGTAGTCCTCTCCATTCTCTCTTTCCTCAGTTTTTCTTTGCTATATAATGTTGTCACAACATTATCACCACATTAGTCATTCTTATAAGCGTCTTTTGACCCTCTCATCCATCCACATTAAAGTTTCCTGCTGTAGATTATTATGTCTATCAAAAACCAGTCTTTTTTCCCCCCTGTTATTTTTCGAATGTTGTGTTATACTCCAAGTTTATCTATCTGTTGCACAATAATATATCTGACATAAAGTTATTGTGTAAAAAAAACCAAACTTGCATTCTTGCAATAAGATAGTTATGACAAAATTTGCCAAGGAAAACCCTCTAGTTATTTTTTTATTTGTACCTAAATCCACATTATTTATGTAAATATCTATGTAACGATGACATGGATGTTTTGAAAATAGGCCAACTCATTGCAATAGCACACTTTTCTCATACATACAAAAATATATTTAGACATTGAAGTTGATTTGATAAAGC
This sequence comes from Himalopsyche phryganea, assembly GCA_022494535.1. Lineage (NCBI taxonomy): Eukaryota > Metazoa > Arthropoda > Insecta > Trichoptera > Rhyacophilidae > Himalopsyche > Himalopsyche phryganea. The sequence continues at coordinate 5,371,892 of JAGVSL010000008.1, read as the reverse complement.
TTTTGTTATTGAAACTTAAATTTATTATTTACAGTGTTGTTTTCTTGTATTGCTTATAGGCGTATTGGTGAAGGACTTGAGCAATATATACCAAATTTGGATACATTGGTACTTACAGGTAACCATATGCAGGAGTTAGGAGACCTTGACACACTCTCCACTTTAACCAAATTAAGGACACTTTCTTTGCTGCAGAATCCAGTAGCGTACAAGCAGCACTACAGGTATATACACGTTCGAATGCACTCCTGTTCAGTACCGGCCGATGACAGGAATATTAGAGAGTGTAAAAAAAGATACACATATTTATGCAAGAAATACCCTCCAGTTCTTGGATTTTGAATTAATCATCAATAACACGAAATTTGAAGTCTGATATTGATGATAACAACTCTGTTTCTACATGTAACATCGCAAGAGCATTTAGTCTGTTTTGAATCAAATTCTGAAAAATTATATCATTTTAATGTTGAGAAGCAACGCTTACTTTTGATTTCACTTAATATTTGTTAGTAAATTTTTATTTGTGAAAAGTTGAAGTTTGGACATAATTGGTGACGTAAATATCTTCTCTGCTATATCATATGGCAGTTAGTTAATTTTTAACCTTTCTGGGAGTATGAACGTACTTGTACGTCGGTATAGTAAATGTGTGTGTGATTTTTTTGTAACATTCTATCTTTCCATTACATTGATTTGATAAAAAAAAGTGTATTTATTTTTTATATAAAAAAAAACTCACTCAGCACAGCCATAATTAATTAGTTACTCCTGGAAAGGTTTTAAGTTTCAACTTGGCACTGAAATCGTATATTGAGCTTTCCGTATTAAGGTCTGCAATTGGAAAAATTCTGTCATAATCCCGGAATTCTTCATTGAAAATTAGTTAACTGTTTCTAAATAACACTAGTATGCGAAACGATCTTTCGTTTCTATCGTTTAAATTCACAATAGTATCACATACCTCATTACATATAACATAGCGGGGTAAGTCATTTGTAGAATCGGGATATCCATCCAAAATTCCACCCGTCTGAGGAGAGCAGAAAAATCTATGCAACTCCTCGTTATTGACTGACTAACATGCATATTGCTGTATTGGTGCGAATACATTCACTAGGCGTATTTATTGAATCATTGTTTTCAGCAATATTTCTTTATGGGGAACATGCGGGGGATTTAAAATAAGTGAATTGGTGTAATAATTATGTATGAGTATTGTCTATTAATGGAATATGTATATGGGAGTACAGTGCACTCTTTGCTCCGTTACGAGAGCTGTCCCTGTTCCTGTTAATTGCTTTTGCTATAAGTTTTGATTATTTTTATATGCCAAAAGTTTGTTAACATGTTAATATTGTAAGCTTGTTTTAAAATTATTTTCTGTCTCCGTAGTAAAATGTCAGTGGTTTATTTTCCTTTACAGATTATATGTCGCATTCAAGTTCCCGGATCTGCGATTACTAGATTTTAGGAAGATAAAACAAAAAGAACGTGAAGAGGCTAATCATTTATTCAAAAGTAAGAAAGGAAAAGAACTTCAAAAAGAGATTGCCAAAAAAGCAAAAACATTTGTCCCCGGAGGAAACATTCCAGATGCCGCAAAGGTTACAGGTAATGCTAAATTTATAAATGAAATTAATGCATGAGAAATTTACAATTAACTAAAATCTGTTATTAAGTTTTCTCCTATTTTTATCTAAAAACTTCCTATAAGCCCAAAGAAATTCAAAAAGTTTGTACAATTTCATTCATTTAATTTATAGTCGCTACTCCGCAAGAAATATATAAGATCAGAGAAGCTATTAAAAATGCATCTTCTCTGGCTGAAGTGGAGAGACTCACAAGGATGTTGCAAGCAGGACAAATACCTGGACAGAAACCGGCGGTGGTGCCTGCAAATAGTACAATACCTCCTCAGAACGGGGAAAGAGGTTTGATTGAATCATTTTTGAATTATTTAATTTATTGTAACAGAAATTATTGTCATATTTTTCTTTTGTCAAGAAAGGTTTGTTTAAAGACAGCAATAATTAAAAAATATTTGACATTGGCTAAGATGAAGCCAAGGTGCCAGATTTTTGAAAATTTTTAAGTATCTTATGACTTAAAAATTCTCAACTCGTTGAGAATATTTTAAACCACTTGAGATTTATTGAGATAAGATGTCATAAACACTGATGCCCTAAAAAAAATATATTGTTAATTGTAGTGGATCTTATCTCTCATTTTTCGATGTTCATTACATCTTTTTGTCATGGTCTCTGGAATGCATCTCATGCAAGAAGCAGGTGTAGATGTCTATAGTAGAATAGAAATGATTCTAAGGTATTAGAATTATTGCATTTGGTATTTTATGTATTATAGTATTTTATGCATGCGCAACGTCGACGTCCATGGCGCAGTTGGTAGCTTCGTTGGCTACGACTACGGATATCTCGGGTTCAATTCCCGGTGCGGACGGTTTTCATAAATTGATCTCTCAATCGATTTATGGATTTCTGTTCGTAGTCTGAGTGTTTGTGATCTCTAAAACTCCCTCCCACCCATCCTATCCTCATGGGGCATAGCAAGAGCAATTAGCTAATCACTAGTCCTGTCCTAGCCCTATCCTTCTATCCCTACTTCGAAAAAAGAGAGGTTGAGCAACTGAGTAACAAACAGTTCTCATAGAAAAATTCTGTTGAGATACCTCCATTAGGAGACCATTTGCTCCACGTTGGGAACGAACATGGAAAAAAATATTAGTATCTTTATTTTTTGAATATTCTTTCATCTTATTTTCAGATGAAGATGATGAAATGGATGGGTCTACTAATGGACACTGAAACTTAACATTTTGATTTGGTAATACGGTAAGTCTAGCAGTCAAGGATACAATCCAAAATGGATGATACAAATATTCTTCTGATTGGAAACACCTTTTTTTTTTTGTAAAAAATACCTTTTTTATATCCCAATGCAATTATTGTATGATTGATAGGAACAGAAATACTACACATGAAATAATGTGCACATCTGAATAAATTTGATTTCAATGTAAAGTTGCGTTTTTTTTCGTATTATGGTCTTTGAGAAGCGATTTAACAATAAGGGTGATTATTTTACCATGTTTCATTGAAACTGAAATATTACTTTTGAGAGATTGTTGTGGAATTTTTACTATTTAGACTCGCACATAATTGAATAAATCACACGGCATGAAAACTCTTAAGTTATAATTTTAGTATCAATAACTTTTTTCTCATGACGATAAGTATGTACACTCATATATTTTCTGAGATTTTCAGTACGTGATCGCCAAATGCAGATGACAGTCAAGGTGGAGTATGAAAAAGTTTGGGACTTTACTTTATATTATTAAACTAAAGTATTATGCAATTTTTGGTTCATATATCTGTCTTTTGAATCTTTTCTGTTGTTACTTACAGGTACACGGGGATATATTCATAGAATATTTGTATTCTACATGTTCGGAAACAAAGCTTTTATGTGGTTAATCAATGGCAAATCTAATTAGTAAATTTTTATATACAAGGGTAAAACTAACAATAGCTATTGTTAGATGAAGACATCCATATGGATGCTAATAAATCGTAGTTTTTTTTTTTGAAAAGTAGAGTTCGTCCAATGTTATTCTGAAGCATCCATTTACGAGTTAATAGCGGAGCAGTTACATCCCTCGCCAAGAAACACTGATTTTAAACACTGGTTTATGAGTTATGCTAAAAAATATATTTGTAAATAGTGTAACTTTTGATACTATGTAACTTATATGAGTGGTATTGTATTAATGCAGTTAATATTGTTTGAGGAATTTGATTGAAAGTGCTATCTGTCCAAAGCGGGTATAGTGAGAGAAAATCATCTGCTCTATTCATGTGTAGATAATTGTGGAATCCTCTCTATTTTATCACTTCTCAGATGGATCTCTACCAAGGATGATTGACAGAATTGATGAAGAAATAAAAGTAATGCATAGTTTTTTGTTATTTATTAGTTAAGAATATTAATGAGACTTTTACATTTAAATTAATTGACACGATATAATCGGTTTCTTCTTTGAGTAGTAGAGGATTTTTAAATAAATATTTTGTGATTTTTACCATACATAATAAACTCATTATTTATCTAGTGTGTTTGTCTTTATTTTACTACGTTATCATCCAAATACTTGGTTAGTGATAACAGAATAGAAATATAAAAAGTTAATAGATACATATCAAAAGAGATTAATTTATCACTATCACATTTTTTTTATTATAGATTCGAAAGTTTATGTACAACGCAGTGTCAGATATACTTACATGATCACATATATATGAAGTCACAAGTATAGAATTTATTTTAATTATGCATACATTAAATCAGTCATTATTAATGGATAAATCACAGAAAGGAAGTCTTTAAATTACTGCAGACTAAGTACAATATTAAATAATTATAAATTTATATGATTATTTTGACATATTTACACAGAATAGTACTTAAACAAAGGACACTACTATACAATTAAATATAATTTAATTAGAGTCTACGATGGACATACATATTTTTTAATTCTCTGTTCCATGGTAAGACACGGAGCCTAAAATAGGTCTTTTTAATAGATCAGTCACTGTGCTTCTTTTTTCAGGCGCCACGGTCAGCATATTGTCAATAAGGCCCTGAATTTGATAGTCATAATACGATTTATTTATTGGGGTCACATTTCCAGAAATTATTTGATTAACCAATCCAGCTAATGTCTGAAAATTAAAAACATTAAATGGTCAATAACATGCTGTAATGGCTTGTTAGCGACAGGTAGATTTTATTTTTTCATACAAAATAAATGGTCAGAATATTGTAACATAATTGGTTGTTCCTGACAAAGAAGAATAAGATTCAGGAATGATAAAACTGATTTTCACACAAAATTGTATTTTGAAAATATTTAATAAAATATAATGGCTTACGGATGCGTCGAATGCTCTTTTGTGAGTACACATTTCATATAAAAGGCAACCCAGTGCCCATACGTCAGTTTTAGTATCATATGGCTGATTTTCACAAAGCTCTGGAGCTAAGTAGTATGGAGTGCCAATTACTGTCATGGCTTTTTCATTTCTGAAAGTGGGCAAAATCAAAATCAGCGCAACAAATTATGGACCAATGTGAATGAACATTGAATATAAGTAATTGCTCGACCTGCCTTCTGTGGGTGGAGTTTGGAGGATGGATTTTGATTGGGTAGAGTAGGATGAATTGAGAAGACATTGATTTAAAAACAGTTTATGCAAATGTCTGACTTGCATTTGAACTGAGCACCAAAGCATCGGTCTACAGCGGTGAAAAGGTTTTAATTACACTTACCCCAGAATTTTTGCAATCCCAAAGTCACCGATCTTCACAATGTTTCCACAAGTTCCCGACAAAAGAATGTTTTCAGCTTTCAAATCACGGTGGATGATGTTGTTCATATGAATGTGTTGAACACCTAACAGGATCTGGCAATAGAAGAATAATATTTCCTAAAAGTAAAAAAGTTTTGTATAACCAACAAATATTTATTTTTTCTAACATATCGTTTCAAGTATGGAGCACACGGACAGAAGATGTTCTACAAGAAATGGTTCAGCTCAACCTCTATTTTGGAGGGCAAAAATTATAGTAGTAGCTAATCGATCTTTTAGGATTGGGTGGGAGTTGATGGAAATATGACACATATTGTAAAATATGGGAATTCGGTATTGTGGACACTGCAACGCAATAGGCCACTCAGATACAAGATTTTATGTAATTTTATAAAAAATATGTCAAGAGATAAACTCAATTCTTTTGAAAGAATTGTGTTTTGTTTGTTTGATGTAAGCTTCTACTATTGTAATTAAACTATTGGAAGTGCTATGAATGTTGAATTGTTGTAACATGTATACTTAGTATACAGCAATAAGATCTAATATCGACACTCCCTACGTATAAACACGTAAGTGACACATATGTGACTATACGACTTTTGCATTTTCGTTGTCTACGCACTCAGTTCTATAGGTAAGCATCAAGAAACATTGGGAAAAGTACCTACTTCATCGTTTTTTCGTGAAGTATAAACACTTGTCTAGCCACATGTACGAAAGTTTTTACCTAAAATCCGAAGTCCAATGTATCTGTAATATTTCAAAAACTATAAACTTTTTAGCAAAACTTTCCATTAAATAAGAAACTAGATTTCAAGTAATAGCACCGTCCCGATTTTGAAGAAGATGAATGCAGCCGTTACTGTGTAACTGCGCTTTGAATCTTTGAAGCGCTCTCCTGTAAAATGTCATATTTGCAGATACGGGATTATACGTCAGGAGGATGTTAATGATAATTATTAAGCCAATTTCCTTCACTTAGAGAAACATAGTTGTTCCCAATAGACAAAAGATGAGAGCGCATTTAGAAGTTATAATAATTTAAGACATCGACTGAGGGTGCTTGATGGAATTTCAATATCAATATTTGGATTATTGAGATTACATGAAAATACATGGAAGTGTACAAAATCTCAACAATCCAAAATTAGAAGTTCTAAGCTTATTATTTTAGAGTAATGTGAATGCACTAACATTTTGTGGGACTAAGTAGTGTTGTCTGATGTACATGTATTCTGCTAAATTTCCGTGTGTTGCATACTCCATGGAGATATAAACGGACTTATTCTCGTAAAAACTGTCGTAATATCGTACGATATTAGTGTGGTTAAGTGTTGAAAGAACTTTGATTTCATTTTGAGTTTCCTGCAACAATAATAATTCAATGCTGTTAGTTTGTCAAAATTTATCATATCTGTAATTAATTTCAATTCTTTCTCACTTTATATTGTTCATCGTTTGTAGAGCTGACGGCAACTTCTTTCAATACAATATAATCTTTATTAGGTGCTTTTTGACATAAGAACACTGTCCTGTAACATAAAATTGTAATTATTTTCTAAATAATTTAAAACTATACTACAAGTAGACGTTATAAATCACAGTATACCCGAAAGATCCCTTTCCTATAACTTTAATAACATTATATTCACGAAAATTATACATCAACTCCATAATAAATCGAATTCTTATTGTCGAATCAAAACTATTTCACATTTCGTGGTCTCATTTTTCGAATGATTCAAATTTTAGTGTCAATGGTGTATAGTTGGTAACTAAGTCCACAGATGGCGCCCCGATCACAATTGATAATGAGAGCGCTACTTTACCTTCCGATCCAATTCGGATATGTCAATGGATGGGAAAACATTTTCATAAGATTATAAATTGCAATATTTTTTAAACGAACTGTTTTCTGGGAAATACTACGATGGGGAATGCTTGGGCTAGATATAAAGACCCTGAGTTGGTACCTTATTCAACAGAAACACCTACCTTTGATCCCAATTTTGGATTTCCTGAAGGCAGAAAAAAAAGAGGTATATTGAATATTCTTTATAAAATAGTGTTGCGCGACACAATGTAGATTTATTCAACGCTTACGAAAGCAGCGAAAAACTTTTTCAATTTGTTTATATCCAATTACATACTGTACTCATTGACTTATTAATTTGACAATGTTATATAACACATCCATGTTTACAACCAGTCAGAAGGGGATATATTTTTTCAGAAATGATAGCAACAGAAGCTGAGATGGTCTCTGCCAAATTACCTTTGAAAGACAGAGATTATTGCGCACATCTGCTTATCAAATATAGAGCTTGCCGGTCGGATGTATTTCCTTTCCTCTACAAGTGCCACCACGATAAACATACTTTTCTTCAATGCGAATATGAAGAGTAAGTAAAATAAACCGTTTAGTATCTATATTATGAATGAGTAATGTGAACAGCTTAAACAAGTATTACAATTAGTTATTTATATTAATGTGCTACATAAAATACATCATTAATAATGCAAGACTTATTGTGTATAAATAAATGTAAAGCAGCAAGTGACATTATTGTATAACCCAAGATTAGTAGTGACTAATATGCTTCGATAATGATAGCATAATTGTCGACGCACAGTTTTTAGTTCAAATTCTGTGTATCATGAAAAAGATAACCAGCTATATTTCGTAAATAAGCATTGACAGCTATTATTAAAAAAACATATTTTTTTTAAGAAGTACTGATGGTAAATATGCTTTACAACGTGCTACTCTTTTTCTGTCTGAAAAGCTACTCAATGCTGCTAAAAAACAATGCCATTCTCTAGGGAACCTAATTGCGCATAGGGAATCTGCAAAAAAACAAAACATTCGAATCGAGGAAACCGATAATGTGAAATACTAAGTAGGGTGCCTGTTCCTAAAGTCAGCCGTCGCCAGTAGTCGGCCTTTTGAGCTAAAAACTTAAATAATAGTGGGTATATTTAAAAAAACAGATTTTTTTACTAACCTATATGATGCAATACGCAATTAAAAAAAGCACATTTTTACTTCGCAAGTTTCGACAAATTCATGTTGTATGGGGATCGTTAACAAAATATACTTTATATTGTCATGATTTGCATCATTATGTTTTTTATTGTTCTGTCTACTATCAGTAGATTATTTCGCGATATTCATGAAGTTCATAGTGATGGCCGAACACTGGGAAACGAAAGGCCGACCATTGGATTTTGGGGACCGACCACTGGGACAATGGCATTTTTTTTAAACTTCTATTATTTTATGCTTGGTACAATATTAACTATCTTATTTTAAGTTGGTTACATTGCTTAATACCTGTTTAATGGAATAAAAGCGAACGAAATATGTATTTATCGCTCATTGACTCAAAATCGCTTTTGAAAGTACACCTGTCGCTTAACTGGCTGAGCACTGGCAAAACGACCCTATTTCATCAACATTTTTTAATTTTTGCTTTATGGTTTGTTCTAAGAAGTTCCATTTGACATCTTATGATGACTTTTTCATACTGATATTGTATTTCTGATAATTAGGCAATTTCCCATTTGCAATTAAATTTCCTACATAATTTTCGTGGAGAAAAAAAAGTAGAATGTTGTAAAACATATTTATCAAAATGATTGTAACTAGTAGTTGGATAATATCACTCTCTTTTGCTCCATTTTATTATTGGATAGAGTGCATGAGGAGACATCAATGCATTGCAGATATTCACTCCATCGAATACAAATAGACAGATCAGACTTGTGTTTGACTGCCTTAAAGAGTTTCACCGGACTAGTAGTATCTTCAATATGTAGCAAGGAAACCAATTTTAAATAAATTGAAAATTGGTTACCACAATAAATTAAAACCAACCCAATAAAATAACTAAATTATTGGAAAATATTGTGTTATATGAATCTGAAGTCATTTTATTTCATCAATGTATTGATCAACTAAATGATTTAAGTATACCCGATTCTCTTTTTCCATGGATTATTTTGTACATTAAGTACACATTACAGTTAGACTTACTGTAAAAAATACATTTTTCATACTGATTATTTTGTTTTTGAAATATTTAAAACATATTTTGCCGGCTTAATGCGTCATGCATATTAACATACAGCATTTTACCGTCAGCAGCCACATGTTAATATACCTTTTTTATCACGATATCATTTCATACCATTAATTAACCTTGTGTTCCATTGATATTCCGTGTATTGACAAGAAAAAAACATACCTAACTTGATGGCTACCACTGATAAATATCTATATTTTAAAAAATCCTTCTGATTTTTTATCTGTCTGAATATAGTTTTCATCCATACCTCTATCCATATTTGTCATTTGCAACACATGAAATAAATGAAGACCCATGGGCAAGAACATGTTAACTGCATTAATGGATATTTTTTTTGTTTAAGCACTCGATTTGATTTTGTTTTAAATCAGGGCATGGAGTCTTTAAAACATCTACCGTCATCTCAAACTTAACTTCAGAATTCTATTAAAAAATTAATGCCGATTTTTTCCTGTGTATTCTTATCCTAGGCATCCTGTCAACAACTACTAAAATAAATAGGCAAACTAACTAAGGCACTAAACGAATCTAGTGCATAACATGCTGTATCGACTGCCTTATAAAAAATTGGGGAGGGAGGTTTGGACCACTGTGCCCAAAATATAATAAATCCACAAATCTCTTGATTTTTGTAAAAGTTTTCTCGTCTTGGAGTTAAAGATAAATTATTAAATCAGCTTCTTAAAAAGTAGTGTTTGCATACCCATGGTGATTGACTCATGCCATAAATGTTAATTTTCATTTCAGGAATGAAAACAGTGCTGTGATAACTATGTTTTATTATTGAAATCTGATTATAGTCTTTGAATTTAAATTATGTTCAAGTTTGAGATCCAAATTAAAGAAAAAAACGTAGGTTGAGTCTAGCATGACAGAAGTTAAAACTTCCTTCAGTTTTTTGATGAATTTGAAGTTATGCAATGATTACTATATTTTGAGGAATGCACTTAGTCAACTTGTATTTAATTATTACCATTTACAATGCTCTTTTTTCCAGTTATGTTTTGAGAATGAAGGAATATGAAAGAGAACGTCGCCTACGTCTGCGCGAGCATCGCCTCATTGGTGCCCATTAATCGAAGCAATATTTTAGGAAGCATATTAATTTATCATCTTCACTTTAAAAGATAATTCATGTTGTGATGAATTATGTAAATATATTATTGAGTTATAAATAAATTATCACATTATTCGTGTCCTGTATTTTTATTTACAAAAAAAAGACCAACATCGCATCATTTATAAGAAGTAAACGTTTACATTTCAGTGATACAAATGTGGTACAAGTACAACATAACACTCAGTATGGATTACTATGTTACATGAGAAGAGTTTCTTGAGAGTTGATTGTAATCGATATAAATGATTTTAAGTATCCTAATTGGACTGCTACAGAGTTTTTTTTTTTTTTTTTTCCCATGTCCGCTCCCAATGTGGAGCATATGGTCTCCTAATGGAGGTATCTTGATAGAATTTTTCTACGAGAACTGCTTGTCACTCAGTTGCTCAACCTCTCTTTTCTTTTTCGAAGAGAGTAGGGATAGAAGGATAGCTAATCACTCTCGTTACGCCCCGTGAGGATGGGATTGGTGGGAGGGAGGACTCAGACTACGAACAGAAATCCATAAATCGATTGAAAGATCAATCTATGAAAAACCGTCCGCACCGGGAATTGAACCCGAGACATCCGTAACCGTAGCTAGCGACGAAACCAACTGCGCCACGGTTACAGAGTAACTACCCAAATTTAATAAGGGTGGTGGTATGGTATGTTTTCATGTTGAGTTGATAGATACCACCATAAGGTAATATATTATTAGATATCATAGAATAAAGGAGCATTTGCATCTACAGATACACTATGCCAGCGTGTCCGTTTCATCTTTTGCCAGTACATATTTATCAAGAGTGAGTGGAGAATGGGTATTTGATGTGGCGTGTCTGTAGATGTGAATACTGTATAATACAGTAAAACCTCGGAAAATAAATAAACGGTAAGCAACAAACCTGCGAATATATATAAATATTTTCAGCATTTTGAATGAGAGAAAATCATATTTATATTTTTGTTGCATACTTAAAATACACTTAAACATCTGTACCCAAAATGAATTGCCTGAATATTGGCAAAGAATCTTTTGTTTTAAGAATTAATCTTCAGAAAATTAAATTTGTCATTTGATGAATTCAATAATATCGGATCACAATTTTTTGATAAAATTTAACTAAAATCATTGAAATATGGGTTCCATTGCTTATGATTTGGGGTATTCCTACAAACTATCCATGTGAATCTCTCTTGGCGACATCTTCTGTCCAAGTTTAGCGACCCAATTGCTGTACCAACGCTTCTCTATTAATTAAATGTTCAAATCGAGGGTCACAATAAAAAAATTGATTTCGGTAGTCAATATTTAAGCATGAAAAAATATTCACGATAGAAGAGTTGTGATAAGCAAAAAGTCGATGAAAAAATACAATGCAGTATCCCCAGAAAAGCGTTAAAATGGATTTGTAAATTGCTTTTACATGCAAACTCACCATTGTTCATTAAAATCATTAGAATTAGTTACTTGGATTATATTCCATAAGCATTCGTTTAAAATGCATATGTTCGTATAAAGTACAAGAATTACCACAGTATCAGATTTATTTGATTCCTCACGATATGAATAATACATCATTCGAGTACAGTGGCGCTTTTGCTTTTATAAAACTCATAAGCTAAATTAATTCTAAAATAAAATGAAAATAGAAAAGTATATGTCTTTTCCTAAATATAGCTTTAGGGTGTGAACTGAAAATGTCTGGTGGAAAGGTGGAAAATTAAAAATAAAACAATTTTTTGTTCTACTTTCACATTTTTAAAATGATTGGTTTCACTCATTTACAACTGATAATCATTATAAAAATCTGGTAGTACCTGGTACAAAACAATTTGCGTTTTGTTTTTAAAATATAAGTTTATTGTCAAAATATTCAAGGTATTAATATAATGAGATGAAGCGTTCTATTACATGAGCATGAAAGATGTGTTATTTTGAAACAAATAAAATTGAGAAAAATTAATGGAGATTATTAATAATTTGTTTATACCGTTTTATAATGTTTCTGGTAAATTACGATTTATAGCGACATCACAATAAAAAAATCTGTATCATATCAAAATATTACGGCTATATGCATTTATTAAAAATAAAATTAATTCTACAACGGTTATCTAAAAAATGATTAGAATAAAATTTATGAAATATTTGAGTATAAAAAAAAATGTTTGTTATAAATTTTTACGCTAAGATATCAAAATTAATAACTGTTTTCATTGGAAAAGTGATGGATCCGCGATCTTTACAAAATGTGAAACTTTTCGAACACACTAGAGAGCAAGAATGCGATCGATAATGTTGCCATCTAAAATAGTTTATGAAGATTATTCACCAAACGTCAATTGTAAATAACGCTTATTTTCCTTTGAAAAATAATCTATGATGGCTTTGACTAGATTAGAGTTAACGAAAATAAATGCACAGGAAAATGGACTAAATTGTACTGTTCCATTGGGCTTCACTTTTGGGTAAAATTTAAGTGGCAATTCATCTGACATCTGCTGATAAATTTTGTAAATACTCGTCTGTCGGAAAATGCTATTTACCGAAATAATGGCTTCCGAGGAACTAATTATTGCGAACAATAATTAAAATTTAAACAAATATACACAACTATGAAAAATGTGTTTTTAGTCATTCAGCGGCAATGATATCAGGTGAGACGCTGAACATTTAAAGGCCCCATATCGGCTCACGATCGACTCGAAAGCATTCGACAAACAATACTTACAATTGTTAATAATACATAATATTTTTGTCTTTAAATTAAATGCAGAGTTCTCCTATTGTAAATGAATCAATAAAGTATGTGTGATTTGCGTTAAATAATTAACATCGCCGTGCCGTCTTCATTTCAGTAAATGCTCGTATCGGTAAAATCGTGTGTAGTGTCATTTCGTATGTAATGAGTATTTTCGGCGTTGCATTGTTTCAGAAGTACACCTGTGATGGATAACACTGTAACTGGCCTCGTATCGGCTGGCGTCGCTAAGGCGAAAGCTCAGCTGGTCGAGGACGATTCCGAGATGGAGTCTGACGGTTCGGGCGACTTGCTGGACAGCGGCGAAGACGACGTTTCGGCGGACGAGGACTCCTCGGAGGAGGACATCCCTCAGCTTCCCGTCATCCCTGTTCGGAAACAGCAGTACAGTAGACCCCGGCAAAGAAACAAATTACCGCCGAAAATGGCCAGGGACTTCTTCAAACAGAAGAGAAAAAGTGATGCTTTAAAAGAGTTTCAAAAGTTTAGTAAAAGAATGAAATTGGACACAGGTTTGACTATAAAAACGATAGCCGGCGGTGATATTGTGGAACTAGAAGAATTGTTAGGTGAAGACAGTGATGACAGTTATACTAGAAGAGATGACTCTTTCTCCAGTGACGGTTTCAGTGATCCCGAGTTTACCATCGATCCCGCGGCTGGTCTGGAACCCGACCAAGGCAATGAAAGTTTTATAGACCCCGAAACGGGAGACATCGTAGTTCCTGGACAACCTAAAAGTGCTTCTGAAAATCAAAGTGTACCGGGGAGTGGGTCTGGGGATCCGAAAGAATCCGATGTTAATACGGTACAAAGTGAAAATGAGAAGACTCTCTCTATTTGTGATATAATTAATGACAGTAATGAATTAGATTTATCGAAAAATGTCGATATTGAAGACATTTTAGGTGCTAATGAATTTACTATTGAAAAGTCAGCTCACTTTTTGGAAAGTTCCCGGAGTGAGATGTTGGCAGCTCAGACCGGTGATGATGCAGACTATGACATCACCGAGAAACTGAAAGAGATGGGTGAAATAAGTGTTAAATCTGTCAAACGCGACGATGAAACTAATCCTGACCCTCCAACCGAAAATGGAGAAAAAACAGGAGAGACTACAACACCGGCTGAAACGGAAGACGATGTATGTATTATTGTTGATATTCTCGTATTATCAGTATTCTAGTACACTTCTTTGGCATAGATTTTGATGTTAACACGGGATGTTATCTGTTTTAAAAACAAAATTTGATGAGATTCTTCAAAATCGTTCATGGTATTGTTATTTTTCTATAAATAATTGGTCCCGGTACTAATTTTTAACATTAGTTCTCTAAAACACATGCGTATTAAAATAACAAACTTCTTATCCGCCAATCGTTAACAAATGGGCAAGCGTTAGTAAATAATTTTTCATTTGATATCGGATACGGTTTCAATAATTTGAGTGATGCATCTAGTAGTTATAACCGGTCCTGATCATTATAAACATATGAAAGTAGTACAAAAAAATTGCATTTTATTTTTTTAAAAATAAGTAGTTATATTGCCAATTTCAGTGTGACTATTGTCAATTGACTAACAAAATTATAGTTAAGAGATATTGTCGTTCATTTTATTGATATTCAGCAACTCTGAATATATGTTATAGAAAAACAAATCATCCAATGCGCTGAATGTGCGTCGCAACATCCGTGAAGTGATGGACGAAAAGCAGTTGGATGCCTCCACTCTGGCCGCTCAGCGCCAAGAGTCGGAGCGGTTGGCTCGCGTTCAAGAACAGCAGCGGATCATTCGAGAAGTTCGACGGCAGATCTCTTTAGGAAAACAGGAGCGAGCGCAAGCACGAGTTGTATCTATGCTGCAGGCCGGCAATCTAGGGGGGTCGTCTGTCTTAAAGCGGTCCGCTGCGGGCTCCAACTCTATGTCCGGACACAAGTTAAAGTGAGTCCTGTAAAGGAATTTTAGGTATACTAAATATATTTGCATCGGTGCAATGTCATACTGAAGTTTCTATTTTATCCTGCACCTGCTATAAGCTAGTAGTATCAAATGTATGTCTTTTGTCTAGTCAAATAATATTTCTGTAGATTGTACTTTTTTTATCAAACTTTTGTTAGTTGATTACTGTCTAAATATGCCTTTTGTGATGTCCAGTACACTTTTTGGATATAGTATTTGAATATTTTTGATGGATTCGGTGGTAAATGTGTGAATATTCATTTTTAATATGAATTAACAATGTTGTTAAAATTCAAGGGTTTAATGTCAAACAACACTATCTACAAAAGTGTAACTTTACAGGAGAGTTGAAAATCATTTTTTTGGTTCTCGTAACTCAACAAAATAGATGTTTATTTTAAATCTTATGTTCATATTTTATAATTTATTGTGTATTGCATGTTCATTTGATTTTTCTTGTGACAAGAACGCTAACAGCTTATACAATCTTTTGATATTAAACGAGGGCAACTTTATGTAGTTAAATTAAACTTTACTGACGATTTAAGAAGAAACTAGAAAAGATTGACATAACGTTGTTAGACTATCACGTAGCTGAGAATGTACAATAACGTCATAAAAAAAAAAACAACATTTTTTTATAGCTTACGTTGTTTCAATTTATGCCCTCAAATTTTGAAGTTTCATGGAATGAACTGTACTCATTCAGTTTCAAACAAATATTTTTTTGATGAGTTTTATACAACTGAAAAACATATAATATAACCTCTATTTATTGATGTCTTACACTGCATACATATTTCACACCTTGAGTTATAAATTAGTTACGAAGAGATATTTTCAATCTACACTTGGTACAGATGATACATATGTTTTTGAATAAATTTGATATAATTTTTAAGACTCATCCCAGCATTCATGCGGTAGATAGGTTTCACGAAATATTGCGCAAAACAAAATCGAGGCATAACATGCCAATTCATACGGATATAGAAGATGAGTTCCAAAAAATGAAAAGCCACGTATTTTTTATTTTTATACTGAAATAAAGAGATAATTTATATTTTTAGTGATAATGGCCACATTTCACAGACCCACCCATCAATTTGACACTGCGAGCTATATGTTTGCCCATCATAATTCATATATCATTCTCTGTCGCATGAAATGCTCTCAGTTCGCCAGCTAAATATGTATTATGTTTTGAATCGAGTACTAATATTGATTCTAAACTTATTTCAGTTTGCCTAACACTGTAATGGTTAAGTTGCCTTCTGGAGAAATGAAAAAGACGACATTGAAACCTGGACAGCTGGAACTTCTCAAAGCTCAAAGAAACAAAGGTGCACTTTTTAAATATTACTCAATTGAATTATTTTATTAGTGTTGAATAATTGCTGTTACTATTTATTATAATTAAATGTGAACTGTGCTAAAATATAAAATATTTACAGGAAATCTAACACCTAGCGTATCCATTTCCCCTGTGAGCAAAGCGGGGAAGGGTGGAGAATTGGTGAAGGGCGTTCGTAAGGACGTGGTGGAAATAGTCGACAGCAGTAGTAGCAGCAGCAGTAGTGAGAGTCCGTCTTCAGAATCCGATGACTGTATAATGTTAAGCGATTCGGAATTACCGCCTAGTCCTGAACCTGAAGAGGATCCGCAGAATTCTGGTAAGCGTCTTGTGTGTGGCACAGATCTGTCTCAATGACTTTTTAGTGTTAAATCTTGATTTAGCATGTTTTTCATTCCTAAGTGCTGGCGAAGCCCAGGTATTGCATCACATCAATGCAAAACGGGAAAATATTAAAAAAAAATTATTCTTTTATAACATATTTGAATACTGACTGAATTATATTTCTTTAAAGGTTTACATGTGAACGATACTTATAATATTCCTGACGACCAAGGCAGGGTTGTTATTAATTTCGGCCATTCAGAAAACGAGGAGGATATATTTCTCGCTCCACAAATTGGAAGAATCATCAAGCCTCATCAGGTAATTTATATATTATTTAATATTGTGTACAATGAATCTTTTGTGTAAATTTAGACTATTAATTATGCAGCAAATCTTATAAGATGCACATAGGATATTTATAGAATAGAGGTGCCAATTAAGTAGATAGTGAGGTGATTTAAAGTAAATTTTGTCATTGTTTCTTAGCGACAATAAAATTACAGTATTAAAAAATCAAAATAAATGCATCAAAAACAATGGATCAATATTTTCTCAGTTACTTATCTAAGAAACCGTTAAGACAGAATGCAATGCAATGGTTCTATAACGAGGGAGAACCCCTGTAAGAGGGTTCCTGCACAAATTTACTAAAAACATGGAAGAAATTGTCTGCGGGTGCTTTTATCCTTATTGTAATCATATTCGTGCAGTCTTATAAGTGCCACTTTCTTTTGTTTTAAAAATAAAATAAATTAATGATTTTGTTTTTCATTTTATAATGACCTTAATCCACTTAAAGTAGATCGCAGTAAGGTTTCCATTTCAGGAGTAGTTAGCATAAAATAAATAGTGAGCACTACTGGTATAGAAGATGAATTAATTATATTACTTGCCATCAATGCTATCATTTCTTTTTACAGATTGGTGGGGTTAGATTTTTGTTTGACAATATAATTGAATCGGTGGAGAGGTTCTCGACATCGGCCGGTTTCGGATGTATCCTGGCGCACTCCATGGGTCTGGGGAAAACTCTGCAAATCGTTTGCTTCTGCGATATATTTTTGAGACACACCAAATCGAAAACTGTTCTGTGCATTATGCCCATCAATACTCTTCAAAATTGGGTGAGCAAATCATTTTTTTCAATGTTTAATTATAGTAATAGAAAAATAATTAATTTTAATTTACCGATTGATTATTAATCTTAACACATTCATTGCGGGTTAGATTCGCACACCGCTGATAATGCTCTGCGGGCAAAAAATCAACGTCGCGCATAAAAAACACGTATTTACATAAAATGTCATAACTTTATAAATACCCAACATATTTAATTATTTTTTTTGATATGGTACTCACCAAGTATAGCACCACCAGAATAGTCATCAAGAAATTGTAGAAGTTTTTACATTAATTTTAAATTATGTCTAACACTTAAAAATACACATTAAAACAATTGTCATACGTTATTTAAAGTCATAAAAAATTAAAAAATTTTAGGAGTATGATAATCATGATAACAACTGCCCCTAGAAGGGTATATCACAAAAAACACATCTGTAGGAAGTTAAACTTTTTTTCTTCTTTGCCGTGCAAACTCGACACTGTCGTTGCGCGTGCTTTTTTTTACCCTTGCTTTCAATTTTTTCAATCTTATGTTTTTTTATATCTAAAGACAAACGCCCAGGTGGATCGATTTTAGGGGCTCATGCTCTCTGTACAGCTGTTGATGTTCCCGGTTGTTCAACTTCCATTGACTCTGCAGACACATCATCTGTTATCAAATAAATCGTCCGCGAATATATCGTCATCTCTTTCATTATTCTGTGAAGCCATCTTTTAAAGGGGTTTTAAAAACTATTTGATTCACTTTTGACTTTTGAATGACTTGATAAAATTGAGTAGAGAGCAAGCAAATTGCGACCGAACACTTTCAGAGTAGAAACCAGACAAATTATAAATGGGATAGAAAAATATATTTCCGCAAAAATACCACTTTCATAGATTCCATGTGTAGAACATTTCAAAAGATAGAAAATAATGAACCGTCACTAATCAAGATTTACGCACGCAGAACGCAATCGCCAGAATTTTGTATTTGTTTTATGGCCAACTTGTCAAACACAGCAATTAGTTAAAAATACAAAACAATTGGCTATAGAAATTTTATTAGAAATTTAACGCTCTGTTACATTTCCTTCACACTGTCGACAACTTCTCCATAAATCTCCATACAGATTTTGTTTTGAGAAATGATTGAGAAAGTATAAGACATTGAAAAATAATTGTTTATCAAAGTCAATTTACAATAAATGATGTTAGCAAACTTAAACAATAAATAATGAAAAAAAAACTATTTTGCAATCATATTTTAATAAAATAAATAGTTTTTTTGGCACAGTCGATATATATCATCGTTATGGTATTATTATAAGGGTAAGTGTTTCTCAATAGTGCAGTAATTTTCCTCGAGGCTATTTTGATTGATCCATACGAAATACATTCATTTTGTCTTTTTTGTCACTGAGAAATTTTGTATTGATGAAATGAATTTTCCAGGTTGCCGAATTTAACATGTGGTTACCATTAGATCCTTCAGCGAGCCCTTTAAATTCTCACGGCCAAGTACGCCCGAGAAATTTTCCAATCTATGTACTAAATGACAGTCATAAAACGCTTCAAGCCAGGGCTAGAGTCATCCATGTAAGTTATTTATTATTTGTTGTACTAAAATATGATAAATATTGTCGTTTCCATTGCATTGTATATATGCATATGTGTTTTAGATTTTTTGTGTTATTGATACTTCAAAAATTGCCCCTTATAATAATGTAATTATAATAATATAATAACATGAAGAATAACACAACTGACAAAAGTTATGGTTGAGTATATATTTTTTCTTCCGTGTCCGCTTTCAATGTGGAGCATATGGTCTCCTCATGGAGGTATCTCTACAGAAGTTTTATACGAGAACTATTACTTTGTTTTATACTCTACTCTTCATATTAATTATGTTTTTTTTTATTTTTGTTTTGATTCTTAATAGTTATTTTTTAAACTGTTCCCCTGTTCCCCTGAAAAATTGAGATTTTACAGATATACAATTTTGCATTGGAAACGACCATATGGTGTTTGGTGTATAAGCTTAGTAATAAGAAGTCTCCGTTCTTCAAAATTACACACATTCGAATTGACAATTCAATTGATACTATTATTTTAGGATTGGACTCAAACGGGAGGCGTTCTTATGATCGGATACGAACTCTACCGTTTGTTGAGCATGAAAAAGAATAAGAAGCCCAGGAACAGGAAGAAGAAAAATGATCCCGCTGAGAAAAGTAAAGAAAAGTCAAACGAATCTTCAAAAGATAAAATGGATTCTGAAAAATCTGACATCAAACCGATCGGGGAGACCGCTGAGAAAAAGGATGGCAACGAATCTATGAATTTGGACAGTTCAAAGACTGATTCTAAACAGGGAGTTGAAGGTGAATTAGGAAAGGATGGTGAAAAAGAAGACAAAAAAGAAGACGATGATGAAACAGACGAAGACAAAAAACTTCTTAACGGTTAGCTTTCATTCAAAATGTAATATTTGCAGTAGTGCTAAGTAATGTTTCAAATGTCTCAAATGTCTCTGATGGTCCAATTGAAAAATTATATCATTTTCAAAACTCATTTCAATTGTTCTTTTTTAGAAATGCATGATGCGTTGGTGAAACCTGGTCCTGATCTAGTTATTTGCGACGAGGGTCACAGAATAAAAAACTCTCACTCTAATATTTCTTACGCTCTCAAACAGATGAGAACAAAGCGACGAGTTGTGCTCACAGGTAAATGCTACAATTTTTATGAATTTCTTAAATACTGCTGTTTTTATTTTGTATACATGCAAAATAGTTGATCTCGTTAAGAATTTTTAGCACTCCTGATCATTGTTGATGTATTTTTAAACCGATTCCTTTATTTCAGGTTATCCACTGCAGAATAATTTACTCGAATATTGGTGTATGGTTGATTTTGTGCGTCCTAATTATTTGGGTACCAAAACGGAATTCAGCAATATGTTTGAGAGGCCTATTCAGAACGGTCAATGTATAGATTCTACACCTCAGGACATACGACTTATGAGATATCGAGCTCACGTTCTGCATTCTTTGCTCGTTGGTTTTGTGCAAAGGTTAGTAGCTCATATAAATTTTTTTAATTATTTGGAACGGTAAACATGACATATTTTACAAATGTCTTTATATTTCAGACGCTCGCATGCCGTATTGCAGACGACCTTGCCTCAAAAAGAGGAGTATGTTTTATTGGTTCGAATGACAGATCTTCAGAGAAAATTATATGATACATTTATGAATGAAGTTGTACGGAAAAAGACTGTACCGAATCCTCTGAAAGCGTTCGCCGTCTGCTGCAAGGTGCGTTCTTTGACGATAGTCTGGAAATGCTTAGTATAGAATGAATTATAATTTAAAATATTAATACCTATGCTATTTGCGCCATCTTTAGATTTGGAATCATCCTGATGTACTGTACTACTTTCTAAAGAAACGGAATGAGATGGCAGCTCTTATAGATTACGATTTGGATATCGAAGATAATGCAAACTTAATGAAAGGCGGCATCAATAATCAGCAAACTCCAATCACCAAAAAAGGAAAGAGGGCAACCAGGTCCACTGCTAAAAAAGACAAAATGGTAAATTTTGCAGTCGTTTTATGTGTCGGAGATTTGTTTGAACAATATACTGGAATATGGCAACTTAGTATATTGATAAGAGGAATAGAGTACGGGCTGCTGATAAATTAAAGAATTTCTTGAAATGCTAATTTTCTCAATTGATATTACAGTAGAAATTACTGAAATAATTAACAAACATGCAATAAATATACACACTCCCATAGTCAATTCACAGCCAGCGAATAGTGTACGTCCAAAAGTGTAATAGTGTAACAAAAGTGGAGATGGTCAATAGCAGTTACTCCGGTAGCATTTTTCATCTCACCAAAAATATGGAACCATAACATTTTAATTGTAGATTCTTTTATTTGATTTATGTATAATTTGTTTGCTATTCAGTATTTGCTTGTCTTAGTTCATGAACCATAAGTTTTATATACTTTCATTTTTACACTCAATTTTATATAAATAAGCCTGTTATGTTTGTATTTTTATCAGTTGATAATGGTCGTGATGAGCGAAACCGGTCCTGATCATTATAAATATGTGGAAGTAGTATAAATGAATTGTTTTATTTAAAAAAAAAAAAAATATATATATATGTATGGAATACAGAAGTTATGCTTTTATTTGATTTCATTTTTGACAATTGAAATTGTAAATATGCTAAAAGATTTTTTTACTGATCAATGTGTTTGTTTATTTCTAGGCCAACAGTGGTAAGCCGGCAGCTACTATACCGCCGAACACAGGCAGCGCTCCGAATGATTCATATCATAATCAATATGATCCTTCAAAAAGTGAGCATCCCAACGGTCCCCAGAACTACGGATACGGTGGAGAGGTTCCGCCGAATAACTACCCGCCTTATCAGGGCTACCATCAGTATCCTCCGCAAAATAATTATTACGGTCAGAACGATTCCTACGGTCAGCAGCCTTACAACAGCGGGTACTATCAAAATCAACCTTACGGGGGCGATTACAACAATCAATATAACCAGCCAAACGCTCACATGGCACCCGCTGACGGAAGCGTCCCGCCTCCTCAGCAGCAGAATATGCAACACTATCCGCAAAATCACGCCTATAATCCTCAAGGATATTGGGGGGCTGACAACAATTATTATAACAATACTGATCCTAATTACTATCCTCCTCAAAATCCGCCTAATTATCAAAGCAACCAAGATCCGTACAGCTCGATGTATGATCCTTACGCCCAACAGACCCAACCTTACCACGGCTTCAACCAGAACAGAACTAACGGGGACGGCGTCGATCCTGCATTTGGTAACAACATGCAAGGCTCCAACGGAACCCCTTATCAACAACCTTCCGAGCCCGTTTCTGCTCCTTTCAACAATCCGCAAAATACCGACAGTCCAGTACCGAATGTCTACAATAGTGGCCTGTATCCTCCTTATCAGACCGGGGACGCTGCCGCCGCTGAGCAAGATACCAAGTCTTCAATCGAGGGAGTCTCGTCGCTTCTGTGGCCGGGAGGACTCGATGAGCCTATTAAAAGTGAGCCCACCGAACAGTTGAGTCAAAATTTACATGAATTAGAAGTGAAGAATGAGTCCAAAGCCGATTCAGACGGGGAAATAAAAATTGCCGATTTGGACACTATGAAATTGATAAATGACACCAAGCCTGAGGTTAAACAGGAGGCGAAGGCGGAGCCTGAAGTCAAGCCCGAGCCCAAAGTCGAAGAGGTCAAGCCTGAAACGGAACCGCCCGCCGCGAAGGTTGGCGAAGATCCCAAGAAGGATGAAAAAGTGTCTTCAAAAAAAAATACCATTTCTAAGGCTGCAGAGTCAAAATCTAAGGAAAAGGCTGACAAAAGTAAAAGCAAAAAAGCTAAAGATCGCAGTAAAGCGAAAGATAAAAAAAATAATAAACGAAATTTGAAAGACAAGGGCAAAAATAAGGACGACGAAAGTGGAAAAGAAAGCGACAAAGACGACGACAGCGATTCTAAAAAGAACGACATGAAGGAAGAGGTTCCATTTGAATGGGCGAACGAAATATTAAAAGCTTATATTCCGGGAATAATTGAAAATTCAGCCAAAATGGAAATATTATTTTGCGTTCTGGAAGAGAGCATTCGTCTTGGAGATCGACTGTTGCTTTTCAGCCAGAGTCTCTTCACCTTGAATCTCATTGAAGACTTTTTGCAAAGAAATTATATTCCGGGCACCGATTGTCTCTGGGCCAGAAGTAGGAGCTATTACCGTACGTTGTTTTCTGCCACCTTTGCTTAATATTAATGTAATAAGTATTATATTATATCCAAATCAAATTTATCGGTTAATCAATGTGTTTTTTCTAATAGGACTCGACGGTTCAACGAGTGCTTTAGAGAGAGAAAAATTAATCAACGAATTCAATTCAAATCCAAACATCCATCTATTCCTCGTTTCAACGAGAGCAGGATCGTTAGGAATCAACTTAGTCGGTGCCAACCGTGTCATCGTATTCGATGCCAGCTGGAATCCGTGCCATGACACTCAAGCTGTTTGTCGAGTTTACAGGTATGCATTGTATTTTATTACGTATTCGAGGCATTCCTTTATTCAAATTCTTTTTTTTGAATACTACAATTTTTGTTTAAGAAGTCGTGGGTTTTAATACTTATTTTGTTAACAGATACGGTCAAAAGAAACCGTGTTTTGTGTATCGATTGGTAATGGACTGCTGTCTCGAGAAGAAAATCTACGATCGGCAGATAAACAAACAAGGAATGGCAGACAGAGTAGTGGACGAATGCAATCCTGACGCGGTTCTCTCAATGAAAGAAGTGACTAATCTGTGTTGGGACAACGACGAGAAAGAATCTGACGTGAAAGAGTTCAAGAAAGATTGTAAAGAGAAATATCTCGATGTGATCATGAGAAAAGTTATTGAAGATCATGCCAGAACTCTCAGTAAGGAACCTTTCCAGCACGAGTCGCTTTTGGTTGACAGGAAAGAGAAAAAGCTCTCCAGTGCCGAGAAACGTCTGGCGCAACGAGGGTAATTATACATTTCATATTATAACCCATCTTAAGTTGGTAAAATTTATTTAGTTGTCTAACAATCCCCCGCAAACAGTATAAAGGTTTTCATATTTCATCATTAAGCTTTTATCTTTTATAGTAAATCAATTAGCAAATTCTTCTGACAAATGGATTGATTTTTGAAAATGTAATAATTCAAATCAAATATTGTTCAATCGTTTTAAGATATGAATTGGAAAAGAAGGCGGCATCTAATCCGAAACCCAGCTTGATGTATCGCACGATCCGCACGGCAGACGGCAGCCTCATTCAGAGACCGGTGGCTTCCGTGCGTCCCATGCAGCACGGAGGCTCCGGGGGCGCCAGGTGGATTCCTGCCGAAGTCTGGCAGAGGCAAGGCATGACCGCCCAGGAAATGACCTTACCGCTAGGTCAGTCGACGTTTCTTTTCTGTGTTTTGTGACATATTATTATTGTTTTGTTTGAAGTTTATTTACGATTTCAATATTTTATTAAGAAACGCAATATTTATTATATTTCTATCTCTTTCTTTTTGTAGATGTGGTGATTCCGACTAATTCCAGTGACAAATCTAACATAGTATTGAAGGCTGGTCAGAAAGTAATGGTGTTGAAATCACCCAAAGGAATTTACATGCAATTGGAAACTGGCAAAATCATCGCCATCAAAACGTCATTCAAAGTGGGACAAAACAAAAATTCAGAAGCAGCTAAAGACATGCTCAACAAAAAAAGTAAGCTATCCTTTTTAATAAGTCAGCTTTTGTTATGAAGATTCTTCGGAGTGGAGCTCATCGGTGAGATGGTGATTCAACGATGTATTTGAACACAATGGTTAATAGAACTCCTGACATATTTTCGACTGAATAAATGAAATATTTTTGCTGTCTTGGCCTTTCCTTCTATCCCTACTCTCTTCTAAAAAAGAGAGGTTGAGCAACTGAGTAACAAACACTTCTCATAGAAAAATTCTGTTGAGGTACCTCCATTAGGATTAGAAAATTTAATGTGGCATTTCCTAAAACTCGAATTATTTGACACCTGTCAACAACACTGTCATTAAATATGCCCAGGACTATGTTCTGAGCTGAAATTTTAAAGTGACAATCTATGAAGGATGATTGTTGTCGTAGGTTGTGATAATGAAAATTAAATGAAACTTATTTTGAAATTATTTTTTCTTAAATTGTAAACACACATATAATTTCTATCAAAACTTTTTACTCGGAGCACAGAGCGGAGACAGTGCGAGTGCTTTGATCCTGGGGTAGAGCAATTCAAAAAATAGTCAGCTCCAATCCTGCGGCTGTTAAACCGATTCTCTTAATATTTTCCAGTTTCGCCGAGCCGACCGTCCAACGCTAGTTTGCCTGGCTCTCTCAAAAATAATTCTGCAATCACAGTCATTTCCAAGAGTGCCCGGGGTGGATTACAGAAGACCATGACCCGCCCTAACATTATTCAAAATAAAATAAGAGGCTATGCGCCCGGACAAATCGTCCGAGGGATAGGATCGGGAATTCAAAACAGAGGATTCTCCATTATCCGAGGAACGCGGCCTGCGAGGCCTGTCCCTGTTCAGAACAAAGTCAATATTAAAATACAAGGAGCCGCCTTGACCAATGTAGCAGAAAACAAGGACAAGGCTAGAGATGTCATCTTAAAAAAGATAGAAATGCCTACGATGACCGATGCGCATACTGTTGCCGAAAACTCTTTCGCGCCTTCCGCAGACGGTGAGTCGGAGACCTGTTCTGTCAAAGAAGAAACAGAAAATCTTGAACGAACACCGGACGGCGAGGACTCCTTCGGTAGTGCATCTGGCGTGTTGCGACCCAATCTCCCTGAAGATCTCGCATCCGAAGACTCCAGCCAGGAGAAGACCTATGCCGATCTTTCCGACAGGGGAGAGTCCAAAATCACCACTCAGTCGAGCGTTAAAAGGTTCCCTGCGAGGTCGATCGGGATGAGCGGGGGGAGCATTCTGAAAGATTGCAAAATACCTATTAAGAACAGCTATCTGCATGCCGATCAGGCTGAAATCGGATTCATGAATCAAGTCACCATTAAGAGGACCACCGTTTCATCCGCAGCCGCTCATGTCACAGTCGACGCGTCCCTACCGTCGCGGCCTCCTTTTGAGTCTGGACCCTCTGTCATAAACCTTCTGTCCGATGAGACTTTTCCTTCTGAGGCGGCCCTCGCTGAATGCCGGCCGTCCGCTTCTCTGAGCGCTGTCCTGCCCCCGTCCGATGATTCCACCGAAGACGATGTCACCTTTGCAGAGAAAAAGGTATACAAGCCCAATCTCATCGATCGCAAGGTCAAGATCAATTCTTTGAAAAATTACCGTCATCCTAAAATGATGACAAAGCCACCGATGCCAGGCGAAGTGAGCAGCGGCGCGGGCTCTCCGGCGGGCACTCCCACTCCGCCCCCTTGCCTCACATCTGTTCCCTCACCTCTCGGGGCCTCCAAAACGCCCCCTGATAAAATGGAATCCAGCCTCGCCCGCCTGGAGAAGACGGCTTCGGCAATCAGCAGTCCCCGTCCGGGCGGTGTTTCTGATTTCCGGCAAACCCTCAGTGACATCACCCGAACTTATTCTCCCGATCTAGAAGTGACCTCCGCCGATAAAACGCCGTACCGGCCGGGACCCAAGTCACGCAAGAAGAAAAATCCTCCCGCTCGACGCACCGAGTCGCCTGAAATGCGAGCTCATTCCGCTCCGACACCCGAAGCTGTATCAAATGAGAGCAGTACAGTGCCGGCCGGTGACGCCTCTGCTGCGTCTCGCAATGCTCCGACTGCAGCGACCGGAGGACCCGAAGTGAGCGGCTACGTCGCTCCCCTTCCTGGGTATGGAGCGACCGGGGATAGCGCTGCACCTAATGCGGGAGGATTCGACGACCTAGCTTACCGTCAACAGAATCCGCCCGCCGATCCTGCTGCACCCCCTCAACAGCCTTACTCTGCTTATCCTGGTGAGATATATGCTCAGTAAACAAAATATATAGTATTGTCAG
The DNA here is from genome assembly GCA_022494535.1 of Himalopsyche phryganea. Taxonomy (NCBI): domain Eukaryota; kingdom Metazoa; phylum Arthropoda; class Insecta; order Trichoptera; family Rhyacophilidae; genus Himalopsyche; species Himalopsyche phryganea. The sequence goes on along the minus strand of JAGVSL010000008.1, from coordinate 5,344,159 downwards.
TTCAGAGTGGAAAACTTTTAACTCCATAAACAATTCCACATAGTTGTTTTTATTTCTGTAATATCGATAAAATATTTTTGTTCAAAATATATAATTGGAGAATATTGTTCTATATTTAAGTCTTCTAATTTGGAAATTACATTTCATGAAATTTTATATTTGCTACTTACATTCTTCAACGGAATAACTTAAAAGTAATAAAATCACTGTTAGAATAAAATATCAAAGTATTTAGTTGTACAAAATTTTATTAGTACAAATTAGCTATTTCGGCTTAACGTAACGTCAGAACTATAGTCGAGCTGAAATAGCTATCAACTAACTAATAAAATTTTATAGAACTAAATACTTTGATATTTTATCCTATTTTAATTGAGTTCTACTGAGTAAATGCCAATTCAATCAATAAAATTACTCATGAAAATTTTTTTTTTTAGGCTATCCACCGGTGAGCGGGTCATATCCAGGGTATCCTCCGGCGGCACCTTATTATCAACCGTATCCCTCAGCACCGTACCCACCTTACCAACCGCAATACCCTCCCGCTCATCCTCACCCGCCTGGACCTTATCCGCCGGCCAACTATCCGCCCCCAAATGTTCCTAACGCCCCGCCGGGTCCGCATCCCGGACCCTACCCGGGATATCCCCCCTATCCCAACCCCAACCAGTGGTAAATTTACGCGAGTCGATCCGTTTGATACTGTTGGTTTTTTTTTTTTTTTTTTATCTTCAATCAGTTTTATAAAGACTTCTAATGTGTTCCGGTACATGTGGCTTTTAATTTTTATAAAGTTGAGCTCCGAAAGAGACAGAATCTGCACGGACCGCTTGCGTTTTTACTCTTGTAATTTGGTGAGAGAAAGTGTGCGCCCGCGGTGAACTTTGTGTAACTCTCGCAGTGTGAAAATGTGCATCGGCATTTGAATCGGCTGGCAGAGATGCTGCCGTGTAAATATGTTTAGAATTACAGAGAGGTCGGTAGGCGTCCGTCTAACGGAGGAGGAGAGCGGTCGGAATTTTTTCTGACAGGTTTTTTTTTAACCGTAGTAGAATAATTTTATAAGAGTACCCTAAAGTGATAAAGGAAATTCGTTAGCATTTAATTGTCATAACCGTAAGAATTATGTAGATCAATAATTACACTTATAAGAGATACTGTTAAATACTATGAATATCACAGTAGGCAATATGAGGCCGTCAGTTTTTCGCTGCACAAATTATTATTTTGTATGAATCGTAATTAAGGCGCGTACGCATGTCATAATTCATGTTTTAACGCGAGGACCCTTTAGTAATTTAGCTTGTCTCTGTGAATATTTTTGCACATTGAAATATCAACCGAAACAATTTTTTTTACATACAATCAGTAATTATTGGGAATTTTTATGCCAAATTTTTATCATGCGATTTCAGTGTACATAATGTGATACGAGGGTTTTATGAAAGTTTTCATCTCAGTGATAAACGACGAAGAATAAAATGCATTATTTGTCAGTATTGTAGCTAAGGAATAAAAATATTGATACCCTTTACTGTCGATGACGAGACTCCTCAATAATTGACACGGTAGACTTAGAAAACTATAGAGTGTATTTAAAAGAGGATCAATGTGAGTTTTGTAGATTGTCAAATGGCTTCATGTATGTATTCCCACCGTCATATAAATATATATATATATACCTGTATCATCAATCTTATTTTTTTTACAATTATTAATCAGCTATTTCATTTAAATATCATTGTTAATCAAAAATGTATCTTAATCAATTTTTGTTTGTAGAATCTACCCATTGTCTTTGTCATTTCTCGATTGGCTTAATGCAGTGTTCATTTATTACAAACTTTTTTTTTTACAATCTGGTCAAAATTTAATTATGTATTATTTGGCTGAATGAGGATATGATTGATTGCATTTAAAAATGTACACCAATTGAAATCGATAAACAAATGAGATGCAGCAGAGGAACATACTGTTGCAGTTGCTTTTTGTTTAATATGCATCTAGTGTGTAGTTAGTTTATTATACATGACATCAGATTTAAATTACAGTAGCTGTTTCGGTATGAACAATAAAAAACTGCATAATTTATACTATCAGACCGATGTTGAATTTGACTATTATATATCTTTATTCTCATCCTAGATAATTCCATCACGGTTTTGTGTCATTTCTCTTGCTTAGATGATTTTTTGTTGCATCTTCTGCATGCACTAGCTTTCCTTTGTTGAGTTTGAGACTCCAAATCACGTTGCATAATGTATGTCTTCGTTGGTGTACTTTTGTGTTCCCTCATTGGATCGTATATCAATAATGATGATGATTAAAAACATGTCCCTATATCAATGGCAGAATTTAAAATAAGTGAAATGTTATTTGATCATTTGTTCATTTCTATTGTGTAATATTATATACCTACCGTAATAGTTGGAAAAGGGAAAAGTTGATCAACTATATTTTTAGGTATAACGATTTATAGATTATTTATCATGACATAATTAATGGCTATTGATATAAATACGGTGAATCTGAAAATGGTTCATTTTTGCAATCATTATAATTAAAAACTTATAGTAATTAAATATTGTCACTCCTATGATTGCAATGAATCATTTTTACATTTGCTGTAATTTTAACATAGTCCCTTTTATCTCCATAATGAATCTTGGATTGAGTGAAAAAAATCTTTGATAACTTTTTGAAATTAGTGCTTGCGTTTAGAGTGAATCTTATCTGCCAAGAATCTTTATCAAAATTTATTTGGATTTGTAAGTAGAAATTAAGGTATTGGATACCTTAATTTCTTTTTGAGCTCCAAATTTTACCTGCAAACAAATGGCGTTTTTCAATACTTTATTTACCTTTGATTCCATTTCATTTTTGAGATCTAATTAATATAGTATCATATTAAATTGAAGTGCTTAGAATATCTAAAAATGTACTTGATTCTCTTGTCCGTTTTGACTTAAATGATAAGAAAATACCTATATAAATTTATCATAAATCAAATTGATCATCTATTCTACTTTCATTTTATGAAATTTTATTAACATGATATGAAAAATGGACGACTAGAAATGATTCGTTTCGTATGCTGTTATCTAATGATATATAAAGAAATATATAAGAGAACCTAGTTTTTTAGGCTGTCAGAAAAATCTAAAGTAATAAAAATTAACAAAAGGTCGCTTGAAACTTTGATTGTGTCGACGGAAAAGATTTTTCAATTACTCTAATAATATAATGTTCTTAGATTGTAAGTCTATGAAGAGTTTAGATTTTTCTGATTTGACTTGATACACTGCCTCACATAATGAATTTAATCTTATCTATAATTTTAATGGACTAGACCCTGACCATGCAGTATTTGAATATGAAACGTACTGTTTTAACTCGTGTCTGTCAACATAACTTTGAATATAATTTAATAGTTTTTGTTGTAACACTACTGATAGCAAGTCATATCACCCCATATGGAGGGCTATTCTATGCCTCGGATTTCGAGAATTTATTAGTGTTTTTTCCTATGCTCTTAGTGTAATTCAGCAAAAAGTAAATTTCGGAATAATTGTGACCTTCAAATATTGGTTTATTACAAATATTTATAATATTCTTATGAAGTTGAATTACTGTGAGCAACAATAACTTTACAGCTGACTTGTGTAAATGTAATAATATCAAGATTGGTAGAGTTACCATTGCCTAAGATAATTTAATTTGCCTTCATGTGAATGATTTATAATACAAAGCGATGTACGCAGAAATTCTCAATTCCTACAATTTTAATTAGACAGTAATTTTTTTATTTTACCAGCGAGAAGTTTCTGCATCTTCCTTGAATGATTTTTTTTGGAAAGCATATTTATCTCTGAAAAGCATGTATTTGTAAAAAAAAAATTTAATTCTTGATACCACAATTATTATTATAAAATGTCAATAATTTTATCATTACCGCTCTGAACTCATTCATTCGTGTGTTCAATTGATTCCTTCACTCGTACTTTGTCTTGCATTTTTTGAAAGCTAAAACTGACAATGGCAGTTTTATTAGTCAATGCAGTATTAACGAAATTAAAAATCTTAGATAGTTTAGTTATATAAAATATTTATTTTAATGTCTTGAAAATCTCCATTTTATGGATGGATCCATTGATTCATTGTCAAAAGTGTATGCAATTTGACTCGTTAATATATAAATAGGTGTTATTTTTTTTTTTACACCTTGTTCCGTTCGCTGAGTGATGTGGATAATTTATTTGCTCGGCTTTCTTTTAATAACGATCGGTCGTAATGTAACAATGGATGTATAGAAAAATATTTTTTTACACGACTAAACCTGTTGTTTTCTCGAATGCGTATCTCATTTTGAAGAAATATTTCAAAATAGCCAATACTTTTAGGAAAAGGAATATCCACCTTAACTAAAAAAATAAGTCGTGCTTCCTCTTTTACACATCTCATCGAATAATGGGTTTGATGTCTAAAGTCGTAATGTTTTGAAAGATTGTATAAATTTCACTTAATTTAAATATATATTTTTTTCTACTTGTACGTACCGTTTTCCACAATAGATCGCAATAATGATAGTTGTGGACACAGCTTTGAGGCTTTTGACAACTGACAGTGAAAAGAGCCCGCAATCATATCTCAAACTGATATTATGTATCAAATTGTAATTGATGTTTCACAATATTGGAAATAAAATTATAATAAATATACCTTTGGTTTTAATCACCCTCTATGTACGCTGTTGTCATAAAGTTAATACAGCTCTCATGAATTTTGGAAGAATGAAGTCATATTATAGTCTTATTTTACATTACGTATCTTATTTTACATTTCAGATGATTTCTGATATATTTTATATAGAGTGCTTGATACTAAATATCCTTAGAAAGGGTTTCGCTTCTTGAATGATTTGCGATTATCATGTATCGCTTGATGTATTTGTGTAAGTGGATAAAATTATGAGAAAATACATTAACATGACAATAAATCATTTATGTGAGAGAAAGAATGTTTTAGAATAATTTCACCCTTCCCCATTTTATTAGCTCTAGAGTGCTGGATCTGTTTTGATATATCATATCAACTGGAAAGGAAAAATTATGTAACCTACACCAAGCATGCTAATACACTATATTCATATATAATATATAGACTGTAGGAAGGTAAAAGGATACTTATCCCTCCATCTTTTCAAAATGTTTTTTTTTTGATAATCACAATGTATACAATTTAATACACGTTTTGTTTGGGTTATACACAATATTTTTTGTGTGTGGGTTACGTCCTTTTTCCTTTCCACAGTCGATAAGGGTAAAATTCACTAACAGATTTTTCATGTTTACTATGTCTGTTTTTCATCTGAATGTTGGAAAGACTAATGAGTATTCACAGGAGAGCAAAAATTGAAAAATTAAGTGTGCGTAAAAATAATGTACAAGTTATACTTATCGAACCATGAAGATGGTCATATATCTGCCATAAAAAAGTATAGGCACAACAAAATATTGTGTTGTAAAAGGTAAATTATTATATTAGAATTTTTGTAACTCATTCATAACTACTGATAATGTTACCGAAACTTGCATACTCATAAGACTACAAAAAGTGCACTACAAAGTCCTTCTATGTAATCTTTGCACTCCAAACAAAGGGGTTAAAAAGTGCGGAGTGAGATAGAAAGAGGTAGTAGGAGATGGTGATGGGATAAATGCGATCAAAAATAGCATTTAAAAAAATATGTGTATTTAATTTTCCAGTTATACGAGTACACGCTACTGAGTCAAAGAATGTGAGCAAATAGGTATATAATCCAAAAAACTGTAAATTATTTGACACATTTTTATAATTGATGGTAATTTTACACAAATATACAATTTACGTTTAGGTGATTTATTGGTAAAGAACAGCATCATAATAATATCATATTACCTGCATTATGTTAGGATGTCCCATTGTGAGATTTGATGAACCATTTTCCAAGAACAACGGCAAAATTGAACTAAGGAATGCTTCCTGGACATGTATGTTCAATGTTTTATATTATTATTTATATAAGGTGTAGTCATTTTTCGAAAAATATTTTATATACAGATACATATTTATAATTATCAATTGGATACAATGTTTAGTATGATATATTTGGCATTTTTCGTACAGTCTTACTATATTACTGCTCAAAGGAAAAAGACAGCTAACAACGGAAGTCATATTTTGAACACTGAAACCGTTTAAGTAACTTTTGTTCAGAATATGATGTTTGCAGTGAGCTGTCAGTTTCATTATAACAGCATTAAAGACGATCGATAATTATTCATCAGCACAATAATAATGCATCACATAACACAAAAATATGCAATTTTAATGGAAAATGTGATAAAAAATACATATTCCGCAATAAAAAACATACAATCTTATATATAAGTGACGATCAAAGAGACGCATTTAATTTTTGAACTAGAGTGTCATATGAGCATTCTTATTGATAGAATGTCAAAGCATACGGCTAAAAACTTATCTCTGCGATGTGCATTAGAGTTCTCTGAATAATTAGATCGCCCATAGAATGCTAGGCATTATGTTTTAATAATAAAATATGTTAAAATTTTGGTCTATAACATTTTTTAAGTGTACATAGTATGAAAATTGACGAGATGTCAGAATGAACCAAAATCAAATTAATATTTTATTACTGGTCCGTTTGTGTAAAAGAATTTGTTAAAAACTTATAGCTCCCTACTTAAGAGTAAAGTAAAAAATATGATATATTTTATAACAGATACTTATACGATACAGAAAACGATCACAATTTACATTAAGTTTCTTTCTATTTAAATACATAGGTATGTATGGTTTCAATTTATTTGTGAACTGCAGATTTAATGACCTCACTGACTTACATCTACATTATTTGATAACTCTTCCGATTAAATAGACGGTTGGTTTTTTGAACAATAGAAATAAAACTGAGAGAGCAAATCCATGAATTAGTGACAGTATTAATAAACTAACTTAAATTGTTCATATTATCACCTGTATCTTTTTTTGCATTAAGGAATGCTTTCCTGTAGAACTAAGCAATCTGGTATACTTATGTATTACGCAAAATGAAATGGGAGTCTTTAATGTTTAAATAAAATAAATTGCACTCAATGCTAAAAGAAATGATGAAACGAAAACTGATGTCGCCGAACTTTCCATCGGAAGTTGCTGCTGTTCCTGTATTTGAGGAGCTACCCTTTTATTTGTGGACGCCTAAAAAAAAACAGTATATTAATGTATTACCAGTGACAGATAAAGTACCTACAAAAAAATATGAGTGTCCCAAAACATCTAAAATTTTCTGCGGATCATTTCCAATCCAGAAAATACACAAAGAAGTAAAAATAAGGTTAAAATTGTAGATTATAATATAACAAGTAATAGCATTATATAACAGATGGCGCTGCCACCTGTTAATATTTGCTTGAAACTACGCCAACACACTAAGTGTCTTATCATCGTGCATTATGTGCAACGGAGCGTTTCGTTATGCCATACAGACGGACAGATAAATCTAGACAAATAGAATATATTGTATATGATTTGAAAAACAGATTCCAAAAATGGTAGGATGGTTTCAGGTTTCCACGAGTTAGCTCAATTTCTAGACTATCAATTCAATAGGTTGAATTTTATTATAATTTAATACTGCCAAAGATTTATAGATAATTGATTGAGATTATTAATTTATAGTATCTGTTTATTCTTTGAAGAATATTAATGGTTTGTTTTATCTATTGATTAACATTTAAGAATTATCTTCTATAATACCTTCATGTTTTGACAAGGCGTCACTTGTCTAATGAATCTGAATAAAGACTCGGCAATGTTGCTAGGCGTAGGTTCCTCACACGATTCCAGCTCTTTTACAATACAGTTTTGCAGCTTCAACATGTCAGCGCATTGCTCGGCTTGTAAAACTAGCTCGGGTAAGTTTTCTAAAGACGGAGTCTCTTTGGGAATATATTTTGACATTGTGGTGTTAGCGCATCCTTGGATGGCATCTTGTCTTTCCATTAAGCATTCTGGTCCACCTTCCGCAATGAAAACTGCAAGATAACGTAAAATGAGTTTCATATAGTTAATCAAGTCTGTAGTAAGATGTCAGGTAGCTTCATTTTTCTATAGTGATGTAATGCGATTGACTCACTGATGTCTGGATAAAATCACTGACCCGACATATCTTTCACCTATATGTGACTGCTTTTATAACACACGGTGTGTAATATTTTATCTTTTATTACCTAAAGACCATGGTATATAGTAAAACCTCGATACAGCAAACATCGGATTTAATGGAAAAAGTTCCAGTCAGTTTTAAAAATTGTCAAAGCATCATTTTATTGGTTCAAAACAAAATCCTGCATATGATAAACACGAAACCACAAAGCTGCGACAGTTGTAACATGTTCTAGCAGATGATTTGACACACGCTTTACCCATTCAAGGAAACTGACGTCTGTCTATACATGTATTCCATCGTTTATTTTTAAATAAATAAAAGAGCAGATAAGAAAACCTTCTTTATTATATGACAGACTTCGCTTTTGACGGATATCTCCACGTCTGTATTAGTCTGTTATATTAAAGTTTTATTGTATAGAAAAAGGTATTTCTTGAGATGAATAAAGCTGGAAATTCATATGATATAACAAGTGAATAATAAAAATTACACTATTTGATTACAATCAAAAAATAAAAACAGATAAAATAAAATATTGTATTGACTCACGTGCAATCCTGTCACCCTCTTTATAGCAGATAAAGTTAGCAAGACTTTCAGTAATATTGAGAATAATTCGAGTATTGCCACGCTCTTTTTCAGTCAGGCAGGGTTCAACAGAAGTTGCCATGGCGGCAACACAGCTTTTCAGCTGAGGTGTTTTGCGACAGTACCTGGAAGAATACTAATATTAGGCATGTTATTCCATGGCCAGCGTTCAATACAAATTCTGAAAGGTATGAAATTTTAAAACATGAGTATGTTCCAGTAATTTTTAATTTCGTGGATGCTATTGAAATAGTTTCTCCCTTAATGTCCTCGGTTTTCCCACGAATGTGCCATACACCTATTTTTTTTTCTCAAATTTTGAACTCAATCATTTTTTGTTTTATGAAGCGTCTGTTGATAATTTCAACATGCACTAGTATACAAATGATGTTATATTTAATGGCATATAAAATGGTAACTATTAAGATGTCATTTCTATCATAATCTCTCTATCTTTCTATCATTATCAACTTTGTAAGTTTAATTTTGTGGATTATTTTATAAAATTTTAATTATTTAAGAAAATGGCTACAGAAATAATGACATCTGTATATCAATTGAGTACGATTGACTGAATTAATCAAATATTGCCAAGCCTTTGTTCATTTACTTGCTGTATTGAAGAATGGTATTTGACTAATTACTTTTTGAAAACAACATCTAAGTCTCCGGTTGGCTTTGCATCTTCAATCTCTTGCTTTATGGTTTCAAAATTGACTAGTGAGGTAAGGCATTTTTGGAAATCATCTTTGGCAGTCTGAAAAATAAAGAAAAAGATAATTAGTTACAGCTAACAGAGAGCATTTTTTTCCATGACATCCACTACACGGGTGGAGTACAAAAATATTTTTACATGTTTGCCATCTGATCGGCTCGTTTATCTCCGAGAGGCTGAGATAGAAAAGGGATGAGAATTAATGCTAAAAACTTTGATTCAAATAATTTTAATTATATCGATCATTCAGTTCATAAGTCAGACAATTCCAAAAAAAAATTAAATTTCAATAAAATATGCAGTTATATGTAAAATTTTGCACTCTATCTGATTCAGTAATCAGATAACTTAAAAATATCACCAAAAAATCTTAAAGCAGATAACCTTCTTCAGAATTAAATAAAATGTTAATATTTCTTCAATACTAGGAAAGTACCTAATTGTTAAACACGTGTTTATAAAATGTGTAAAACTCTGGCACAAATATTTGATTTATGATGACCATTTAAATATTGCTTGTCTCATTATCTCAAAATGGGTTATTTGGAGATGTCTTAGTAATGATTTGGACACTTTACATCTACAGGTTTTTTACTACTAGGATAAAAATAGAAAAACCCCAAACAATATTTGGTGTCGATTTAAACAGAGGACTCTTATGGTAAATACATATTACTTGACGGTCTCCGTAGCTGGGGCCTTTACCTTATACGGTTGTGCACTACGGTTTCAAATACCCAAATGGATTCTTCAGCACTATATGGTAGGCATTTTTTGCAAAATCGAATGCAAAAGACCAACTTCAGGTCTACACTGCTATTAAAAGATCATTACAATTAATTTTGTAACAATAGATTGGAACGATTACTCCTTACATTTAAAGACCAGCAATTACCTGTCTCACTGAGTACGTAGCCATAAAATAATTTTTACACATATTGGTCACCACTGCTTTAATAATTTGATTTTTGAGTGATTCATAGATTCGTATGGAAGACTGATATTTCCATCGTTTACCTAATACTTGACTAACGCCATCCTTTCATCTTCATCCTGTTTCAAAAGCTAGGCTATGCATCTGACTTAACAGAGGACTGTGGTTACGCAACCGAATTCATATTTAATATATAAAAATCAATGTGGGTTTGTTCGTATCTTATGCACTGTAAAACCGTTCATCCTTGACTAAACAGAATTAAAACACAAACACTTTCTTTCTTCGAGTGGCGTTGCAATGCATGCCGGGTACTCGCTAGTGAATAATATTTAATTAGCATAACATTTATTAAGACAAAGAATAAGCGCGCAAACAAATTTCATAGGAAAAAATACCAACAGACAAACATATTTGAGGATACTGAATATCAGTGCTGTAGTAGTAAATATCACTTTATTTGCACCCACATTATTTTATACCCTATAGCAGTGGTTCCTATGGACCCCCGGGGGTTCTTGTGACCGTTGAGGGGGTCTGGGGCGAATTAAAAATAATTTGGCGGTGCGTGGACAGCGTCGGGGGATCCGGAAAAGGTTTAATATAAAAGAATATTTGTGACACATTTTCAATATTATCAAAGTTAAAATAAATAGTAATAAATAAATTGGAAACGATTTGTTGGGTGTTGGACCATTTTGCAAGCAGACCCACAGACTCGGATGAATCCATACTAATATACGAGCAATTTGTTGAATTATCCACAAATAACGAGCGGAAACCAATGTTTGAACAAGGATACCACAAATTCTGGTTACAAAAACAGATACCAATTTTATGTCCTGCATTATAGGTCACTGTACAAAGGCTGTTGACTGCTTTCCCGTCTTCCTATTTAGTAGTACTTTAAATATGAAAATGTTTTATTTATATTCGATTTTTACATTACCATTTACCATTCAAGACATGGTTCATGGTCAAGTTTTTGCTTTAAGAAGGGGTCCATGGTCATAATAAGTTTGAGAACCACTGCCCTATAGCATAACTTTTACAACAACTTGGTAAGACGACTACTTGTACCGAAAGGAGTATATTTTCTCGAAAAAGCATTTTATTTTGGTCTGTTTGAATATTTTGATTTAATCAGAGGGTACAAGTTTTTTCTACAAATCCGGTTATGGGGATAACGCACTTGTTATAGGGTGTATATATAAGGTACCTATTCGGACAATGTGCTACCGTATACCCTCTGCAAAGTTCAGACGACTTCAGCACTGCTAAGAGGCATTACAAATTCTACCCAAAAATATTATTGCTGATATTAATAATAATTATTAACACTTGACGAAAACAACTATTCCGAATATATTATGTCCCTTTTAAGCGAACCGTATGTTGACAACGTCTGATATATTTATGCAAATATCTGTTTCATAATATATTATCATTATCAAGGGTACTGTCAGCGAATCGCGTTGATGGGGTCAAATAATGACGTAGTGACTAACATTAACTTGAAGCAAATAACATTGCATTGGATTTATTTATAGTATTTTGTACTATATTTACACAAAATTTTTATTAATATGTTTATTACGATTCAGTACTATGTCACAACCAGTTTTTTTAAAACAAATTGTGTTGAAGTCTCCTCTTCGGAGTCCACAAGTTTCCAGATTGGAGGACATGGTTAAAATTTACATTATACTAGCGAATACCCGGCATGCGTTGCAATGCCACTCAAAAAAGGGATGTGTTTGCGATTTAATTCTGTTTATTGAAGTGTTTTTGAATACACAATATTTTTTGTCCGTCTGGTGCGTACACGAATAAATCAGAAGGTTTTCCGACACGTGAGCAGTCCATGTGAGAAGCATGGATTTTCCAAATTTCGACCACACACTTGTAGCGATTGTCCCTATGCTTTGCTGATGGTCATTGCAAATGCGAGTCGCACCGGAAACTGCAGACGTTTGAATTCGACTGGCATATCTGTCGGAATCATTGGGATGCGTGGCAACACTACATCTTCCCATTTAAATTTTCCATTTAAGACTGGCAATTGGAATTTAACAATGAACACCACTTATTATGTCACACACGAACTGAAATGTCGCTGTTTGTATCTACTTGATTTTTTTTAGATCTTAATTGTTTTTCTCAGGAAACTTCGCGGGCATGGGTACAACAACTCACCAAAGCTTCATCGCAATCGGTTGAATAGCATAGGAAGGCATACGGGACAAACGAACACACATTCATTTATATATATAAGACCTACTGTAAATTAATTGTACTATGCCTATAACCTTCGCGCAAGTATAAGTAAACTATAAGCTTGACAAAGTTTTATCGGAATCGGATGAACGGTATCGCAGTGCATTAGATACGAACAAACAAACAAACATTGATTTTTATGTAGAAGATAGATAGCAGAAAGTTCATGTAGTCTGTCTGTCTATCACAGGAACTCATCCCAAACTGTGAACAGAAGCGACGTGAAATTTGCACATGTAATTCTGGCTGCCGTTTCTAGGTCAACTGCTATTTTCATATATCAACTTTTAACATTATTATTTTGTGTTTGTTACATGAGATACGGTCCACGGTGATATTTTAAACATCTTTTCAACATTAGCTTGCACCAAAATAACGGCAACGATGAATATAGCATTTTGTAACGGTGATCAGCAAGTATTGAAAAATACAATAATCAGTAAAATAATGAAGTGTATTTTTTCATATTTAAATTTATCAATATAAAAACATGAAGAACACCTATAATAAAACAGGAACTATTATTTTACATTAAAGAGCTGCAGCCCCGCAACCCATAAGGACGGGTCGCCACTGAATGATGGATTATATGTATAACCAGAATAACATAGTCTTTATAGAAATATATGTTTTAAAGACATTTATACTGTATGATAAAAATACGATATCGATTTGATTTGAAAAACGGTATCATCATTATCTTCATGGATTTTCAATTTATTTAACAGTAAAATATAAACTATAAAGAGATAGGGTATTTAAGATAAAATTAAAATTCCACTTGGAATAACAAATTTATCAATTGTAATTTTATATTAAAAATGAATTTCTACAAAGCTGCCGCCGAATCCATCAAAAATAGAGAAGGTTTTCTTTCCGAACCAGATTCATTTATGTTATGTAGCTATAGAGGTCTGCACGGGCCGAAATTTGATGAAATTACCCGGCCCGAGGCCGAGTCTTAATACCACACTTGTTACCCGAGCGTGACCCGAAGTCTAAATTTATATATCTCGGCTCGAAAAAAACCCGATTTAAAAAAAATACAGTAGCATAAAATTGATTACCTGAGTACCTACTCAACTTTTTCAGATGTAGAAAAATCTATTATTTCACGGAATGATTTCCACACATCACCACAGTCACCACTTTTCAACCTTTTTTTTGCATCGTTGAAACTCATTTTTAACTAATCTTTCGTATTTTTTTTTAATGAATTTTTCGCCACACGGAACAGTCGACTATCTAAAACGAATAGAAAGCAGATACTGAATAATATCACACTTTATTCATTTACGAACTATTTGAACTTACTATCGGTGATGATTAAATGAACAAAGCATTGTTTCACGGATCAATAACAATTTTATGAGCTCAGTTTCAGGTTACCAAAATATAAAATGATGTATTCATACTTCCAATGCTATCAAACGTAATAAATTATTTTATTTATTGCCTTTTTTGTTATCAACAATGACAACAGTATTTAGTTATCAAGAGTACTCATGATCCGAAGATAGTCCGAAATATTTTTCTGAAGAACAAATCCCTTACCCGGGTCCGGCCCGAGCCCGAATATCAATTGTCTCTACCCGCCCGAACCCTCAGTGCAGACCTCTATGTAGCTAGCTCACGGTTTTGTATGTGAAATAAATTTGCTACAGTACAGTAATTTCGTTGAAAATTATGTAATTTCAAATGGGTGTTGGTATCAGATAATCGATAGTGAAAATTATCTAATATTTTTAACAAATGATATTTACAAGAAACCAATGCAGCATTGAAATATATTTACCTGATTAGATAAAGGTATAAATAGGGCGTGTAGATTCATAATAAATAATTATAATAATAGTTAGAAACTTTAAATGTTTCTCACGAATGATTTTTTAATTAATACGGCACTAATTTTGTGTTACCACTGAAGAAACCTTTTGATGTAAAAGTGCGCGGGTATATTGATTTCATTAAAAATATTATTATATTGTATAAATAAATAACATGATATTAATTTCATGTTGAATGATCCATTTAAAAATATAAAAAAGAAAACATAAAACCAATTACGATTTTTTCATTTCAGATCATTTTGATTCATTTACAATTATCAACTCGAATTGAAAATATACAGATGAAAAAATCAACAATTGATTTTGTCCTTATCAGAAAACTACTTGTTACTACGAAGAGATAAGACTACAGAGCAATTAAAAATAATCACGGAAGAATATCACTATTTGAAAAAAAAAACCAACGACATAATATTATATCTGTAGGTATATATGCAGATATTTTGGTCAATCTGAGTCTTAATTTCATTTAATGAAAACATTAGATTATGAATAATAATAATATTATTATAATATTGTAACGAGGCGGGAACTTAGTAACCCACAAATCGATTTTAGATATAATTTAATAAACAATATTTATTGCAGGAGAAAGTTGTGTAATATTTATTATCGAGTAAACATTAATTTCAAGTGTTAAAGGTTATCATGGCGATTGAGAAGTGACTGCCAAAATAAATATTATTTACAATGATTAAAAGAAAATAAGTCGATTTAGATATAAACTCCTTTGTGTCTTCTTTTGTTTTGATGTAAGTATTATATAAATCATGGCATGAAAATGTACTAAATAACTAACATTTTTTCGTGGCGTTCAAACTTTTCGTGGCGTAATTTTTTTGTTAAAAAATCGAATTAAATTCGTTCCTAATATGGCTTGACCTTCTTATATTAAAATGATTATCGAAAAGACTATTCGTCGTTTTGTACTCAAGGCGGATTCGTGAATCGTTACAAAGTCCACACATCAACGATAATTATTGATAACGAACAATGCGTAAATAAATAATGACTAAGTAGTTACTGAAAGAGATACTTATTTTCTTAAATAAATCGTCATTACGATTATTTTAACCAGCTGCGACACACGCCGTCAACTTTATCTCAAAATGAAGTATTAAAACGTTAATGTGTATTAGTAATTAAACCTTTCTTATTTTGTGAGAAAGATATTCTAGCATTAACGATGTATTTGTATACACAATTGCAATGTACATTTTTGTTATTTTTAGCACGATGCGCAGACTGTGTGAGTGTTGAGCGAATTTTGACAGCCGGTGGCACTACCAATTGTTATCATTCTGATTTGCGATGTCTTTTATCCTCGAGTTAACTTCGGGTAACCTTTCTTGGTCTCATCCTTCCATTATGAGTACAAACATATACTTTACGTTGGGATACGATATCGTATAAAAATTTATATATAATAATATATGTATTAAATAAAATTTGTGCTTAAAAACTTTTATAGATAGTCAACAAATCGCTAAAAAAAATATCAACTCCTACGACGATAAAAAAACACATTTAAAGTGTGCGAGACAAAATAAATTATACAAACATTGTACAGTTTGTTTGATGATACGCGCAAGGATTTTGTGAAGGGCAATCAATAAAGGGTACACTAGTTTATTGCTTATCATCGACGTTGGTATTTAAAGTTTAAAGTACAAGAAGCGCTAAAGAAGAATCAAAATTTATTTAATAGTTATTATATTTATCAATAAAGATATAAGATAAAATCGTTACCAATATCCTGAATTCTAAACTATTCCGAAATATCATTGTCACAAAATTTTATGAATTATTCGCAAACAGATTGAATATCGACGACTATACCCTGTTTTAGTTATATAATACATCAACAGGGTGAGCGTTAGGTATTTTTTCCTGATTCATCATCAGCTAGGCAACCCTCTACGTATACTATTTTGCTATAGTATCAATCTTTAAAGAATTCAGTTTGTAGAACCCGTTCTTCAGACCCGAACACTCCTCATCCGGTCAACCTGAGCTTTGAAACATTTATATTTTATATAGTTCGTGACATGTTATAGGTTCTAGATCATGGAGTACAGTTCTTTACGCTCATCATTGAAAGCGCTTTATATTCCGCGGAGTATGTTGTGGTCAAAAGTGGCCAGGGATGTTTCATCACAGTTGGTCGGAAGGAAGTGAATAATGTCTAATAAGTGTCTTATACTAGAAGACTCTGGCCCACCATGTGACCCACCCTGGATTTTTTTGTTAAGTTTAACTTTTATTAGGGTCCATAACTGAGAACGCACAGCGTTAATGACAATGATTCTTGGAAGTCGACCCAACTCTTGTCGTGAAGGGCGATCGACTAATCGCCGTCGGACAGGTTCGCTGGACGAATCCATTTTTGACGGAAAGGGGTGGCTCCAACGGTGCGGGAGTCCAATTTTTGATTTTTGCGGTGATTTGATTGCCAGCTTTCTAGCCAGGAGAGCCGCCGGCCCCCGTGGCCGGCACCGTTAACGTTGTGGATTGTTTGTGTTTGTTTTGAAATTGGACTTAATTTAAAATCGTTTGTCGTGTCACTTGCATTATAACTTAAAAGTAAATTCATGTGTTAAGTAAATGTAGACTCAATTTTATGTGTTAGGAATTATTTTTGTGTATTTTAAACCACTGCATATTCGGTTAAAATAAACAAGAGTTGAACCGGATTTGAAATGGTGTGTGTTTGAGATCCCAGACCTTCCAGGACGTCGATAACCGTCCATTCGCCTCTCTTCGATTCGGGTCTTCTCACATGTTATTATTATAAATGTATGGTATTTAATTTTCGAGTTAAGAAAAATGAAAATTACAGAAGTTTTCTGTCTCAAAATATTGACGGCTGTTTGGAATGTGTTACTATAGAATGAACGAAACGGGTTTTTTAATAGACGAAAACTAAGTACAAATTTCTTTACAATATTTAGAATGTAAATTTAGCTTAGATATCTAATTTCGGATTCCATCTCCGACATCAAATTAAAAACATAATAATGAATTTGATCTGGTGACTTTCTTTCATTCTCCTCGTTTTATTTTGGAAAATTTGGAATTTTAAAATGTTTGGCGCGACTTATCCTTCAGATATATTGTATTCAACAAAATTTACGATTGACTTCCTTGCAGTGTCTTAACAGATGCGACGACCTAACTAGAGTTCTCTATAATGATTGTACCTCCGCACTGGATAAGTGAAGACTTCCGGGACAAAATTATTTTCAAAAAGTGTTTTGAACAACGTTATGTAGCAGCCGTACGTAAAATCAGATAAACAAATTTATTACAATATGGAGTCTGTCTGTAAAACAAAATTTATTTTTCTTCACTGAACGCTTTGTAATATTTGCCAATCACCGTGGCTGAGTGATAACGGTACTCGGTTTCCGTCTAAGAATCCTCTAATTGATATCTTCATAAAATGATTTATCTTTGAAATCCTTCCAACCAATCCAATCCAGATGTTCCAGATTCAAAAATGCTCTATGATAGTTCAACTAACCCTCAATTAACATCATTTTTACGTCTTTACCCTTTCTTTTGACAGGCTGAGCGATTCAATTAAAAACGCTTAAAAAAGTTAAAGTCATCCAGTTAATTAATATACAAGCGAGTTTGTATCCAAGGGAATATGACGGTATCAACCCACTTAATGAAGTGTAATGTGATTGGAGTTTAGCATAAATCACATTTAGTAAAACGTTCTTATACCTAATCAGAAGTCCGTATGTTTCAAACTGTCGATGGACGCGACCCAAGGTTTTTGGTTTATTACGTTAGTAATTAACAAATGCTAATATATTGCTAAATACTGAACATTATACCGTGGGCGCCAACCATATTCGGAACTAAAGTAATCAATCTAGGGTTAGTTTCTGTCAACCGTAAGCTCATACATACGTGTCATGAAAGTTTTTTTATTAGTAATACTGTGAAAATAAATACGATAGATAAATGCCTCGAAAATTCGTATCAATGCACAGAAGGTTATGCTAAGAGTTTGTCAGTTTGGTGAACATGAAAAGTTTCGAAAAGAATTGATAATTACAATCAATAAAATAAAGCTGTGGATTGCATGGCGTCCATGACAGGTAAAGTAGTATGACAATATTTCTCACATGACCCTAGCGCCCTCGCTAAACGGCCGACTTATAACGTTCGACCACAATTTTTGGATAGTATATTGTAGGAGCTAGAGGTCTGCACGGACCGAAATTTGATGAAATTATCCGGCCCGAGCCCGTTCACCTCAGACCCGAGCCCGAGTCTTAATACCACACTTGTTACCCGAACCCAATCCGAATTCTTGATTTAAATATCTCGGCCCGAAAAAAGCCCGATTTAAAAAAAATACAGTAGCATTAAATTGATTAACGTACCAACCCAACTTTTTTACATGTAGAAAAATCTACTATTTCACGAAATGATTTCCACATTTTCTTTATATCGTTGAAACTCATTTTTAACGAATCTTTTGTATTTTTTTATAATGAATTTTTCGGCACACGGAACAATCGACTATCTAAAACGAATAGAAAGAGATACTGAATAATATCACACTTTATTCATCTACGAACTATTTAAACTTATTATCGGTGATGATTAAATGAAAAAAGTATTGTTTCACGAATCAATAACACTTTTATGAGCTCAGTTTCAGGTTACCAAAATATAAAATGATGTATTCATACTTAACAAATAAAAGACTCTATTGCGTCCAATGATATTCGAAACGTAATAAATTATTTTATTTATTGCCTTTTTGTTATCAGCAGTATTTAGTTATCAAGAGTACTCATGATCCGAAGATAGTCCGAAATATTTTTCTGAAGAACAGATCCCTTACCCGGGCCCGGCCCGAGCACGAATATCGATTGTCTCTACCCGCCCGAACCCTCAGTGCAGACCATTTAGTGCACTAATTACCATAATCCAATTTACGTTCGACGGAGATATACGCGATTGATCAACAGCAGTTAATTATACGGACGGTTAGGGCTGCAAACATTGTGCCGATGCGGACCCGTAAAAAAATTTTGTTGCAGTAGAAAAGGGGGGGGGATAAAAACAATATTTTCACGTTATTAATAAAATAGATAACACTTTTTTGAAATGAAACAAGTATGCTTACAGTTCACATTACAGCTGGGAAAAATACTAAGCGTGGGTGAAAAACTTAAGAGACTGTTTTCACCGCAATACCAAGTATTATTAACCGATTAAGATTTGTTATGTAAGGTTGAACCCGACGAATGATCGCTAAGCCCGGAGTCTACGGGTCAAAATGACGATGTTGGAAACCCTACGACCGGTGCATAATCCGAAGTCCGAGTAATGTGGAGAATTAATTAAATATACTCGTAAAAGAACAAACATTAGAAGAGGAAATGAAGATTATGACCAATCATACAAACAATTATAATCAAAAGACTTCGACCTAGGGACCGGCTTAGCTCACCTTCGTGTGATTAATATCTTATGATGCTGTACTTGTGATATTAACGATATCCAGGTGTCTCATAAATGTGATATCAAAATGTGTAAGTGTGTAAAATGATGCACACCAGTCACCGGTCGATTCAATAAACAAACATCCTGCCACGCTAACTGGTGGTATGTATAGGTACCGTCAACTGGGGTTATTTCGCCTACCAAGTATAATGCCGCCTAATAAAAAATATTTTGTTTATATGGCCTTAACTTATAACACTCGGGTATACAAGATATTTGTTTATAACTTTATTCAAAATCATTAGTTGGTCACACTGAACCTTTAAAACATCTAGAATTCATCTTAAGTTATTGTAAAGCTTTACTTTTGTGTGCATATGCAGTATATGCACACACCAATTACAAAAATAATGTAATAATGCCAATGCATGGCGCATTGGCGTCATCTGTAATGCCATGTATTTCCCTATTAATTTTACAAGAAATAATAAAAAAATATTTGCTTCGATTAGATTTAACTAGCAAAATCAAACATTGCAAAATTAAAAAGTGGCCCAAGGCCATGGTGTAAGAAGTATAGATGAGTTGAATAAAAAATGTCGGTCACCATTTTTGCATTTATTGACGTCATTCTGAGCTTATTGAATTATAATTTATTAAATTTGAATTGTTGAAATTGTGTACTTTTCCATATATCCCGTCACTAACGACCTGGGTTTCGCCTTTCGACATCTTCATGCATTTCGGTACACGAATGAACACGTGAAGATGCCGAAAGGTGAACACCGCGTCGTTATTGACGAAATACATGTAAATGTACAAAATTTCAACAATTCAAATTTGATATTGAAATTCCATCAAGCAAGCTCAGTCGGTATCTTAAATTAAACAATGTACTATGTTTACAACAGTGTTTTGGTAACATCAAAAATTTGGTTCGTCAAAGTGACATAACATATTATACAAAAACAACGATCCAGCTCACCTATACTTCTTAAATCATGGCCCAAGGCTCCTAAAAATATAGTACAGAACTGGATTTGACATTGGTAGTTGTAATCATTGTATTAGTGATTAGTGCATTACGGATTTTTTTGAATTTAAGCCGTATTTACTTAACCGAGGCCATCAAAGTGAATTGAAATAACGAGTTAAATTCCAAATTCAGCAGTTAACCAATGAAAATACTTCTTTGAAATGCGGTGGTGCTTTGCCGGCCTCGTCTTACTGAATAACTTTTCGAGCCTAATGCCGCATTATTACTTCCTACAGGGCTTCTCATAAAATCTGGATTATTATTGTAACTCCATATAGTTATAATGGATTTACACGTTCGAAAGTTTGAAGAGTTAATTGTAGGTGATGTATTTATAATATTCAACATTGAAGGCAAATTATTTATCAATATTGACTGCCATTTCGTGCGGGTAATTGGATTCGTAGAAGTACGTCTATTTTAATTGACACTTACTTGCACAATTTTCGTGTTCATAACGTGTTCAACTAGCACGTCATAAGTATTGTAGAAAAACATATTATGAAAAAAGATATTTTTGATAAGATTTTCGATTGTTTAGTTATGGGCAGTAAAAAATATACACACAATGTCGGATCTCAATGCTCCGATAATTATGTGGGTGACCTATTATTTTGTCAGATTTAGAATGGATCGGAATGAACGTATATATTATCTTTAAGATATTGAAATTAAATAAAGTTAATTTGTATGAGGCTATTATGACATCACTGGCTTGCTTACCTTGCACGGCAGACTGGTTTGACTGCTTGGATTTAATTCTCACCGTCCCTTCAAGCCTCTTTGCGTTTAATTGCAAAACAACTATACATCAAAGCGATTCGTACAAACATGTAAAAAGTCTTTTCGAATATGCGAATATTCTTTTTTAGCTACAAGATTTGCAAGGAATTTTAGGAACGTCCGAAAGTGTGGCGAATAGGGATTCCAAAAATTCGTTAAGAACAAATTTAACATTTGAATGTCGAATATTGTATCCTGTGGTATTTTCTAAAACTATAAGTGAATGAATTTCCTCGTATATATTCATTGTTTTTTCACATCTCTAGCGGGATGTATTAATAGTTGGCACTTACTAGTTGTAAGCACGTATCAGTTGTAAGCGAGTGAATAGGTATTATGGTGTACAATTAAACAAAATATAGTATCTATAATATCAAGATATAACGCGATGCCGAATGATTTTTTCAATAACCCAGTGGTTAAATATCCATTAATACTATACAAATATAGACTAGTATTCGATTGGGATCACTAGTGGCGAATATAGGATGTCTATGTGGCGAGATCTTTCATTCAACGTATGAAAAAATGATCTAATCATCAATAAAATTGAATATTTATCTACCTATGATACATTTATTTTTGAAATACAGTCTAATATTCTAATTTCAAAATTATGACGATCATAGACTAATATTGAATTGCAGAAACTGCAGAATAACAGAATAACTTCTCCTGATAACATAAATATAACGAACGCTTCTTGAAAACATAGAAGGAATATAGTTATGTTAAAATAAATTTTTTTTCCATGTCCGCTCCCAATGTGGAGCATATGGTCTCCTAATGGAGGTATCTTGACAGAATTTTTTTCTACGAGAACTGCTTGTCACTCAGTTGCTCAACCTCTCTTTTCTTTTTACGAAGAGAGTAGGGATAGAAGGATAGGAGGATACAATAAATTAGCCTGTAAAAAATATAGATACTTTTAATTTTAAAGTCATTTGGATGGGTTGTGTAAAAGTGAATTACTAAACGCCGCACTGAAGACACATAAAAGAGAATAATAAATATACATTTTTATGAATAGTTTGTGAGTACCACGAGATTTGAGATAAAATCGTGACTGGAAACGACATTATATTATCGTTCTCTGTTGACATCGATGCAAAAATAATTAACTTATCGATACTGTGTCGATTGATAAGTAAACACATTTTGCGTGACTGTATATGATAGTAGGGAAAAAACTTTGGAAAACTATAATTTTAGAAGATAAAAAATGAGGATTAAATCTGGTTAAAAATGACACACGTTAAAAGTTTATAATGTGATTATGACGCATTAAAAATGTCACGACATTTTTTTTTAAACATACTAAGTTCATTTGACTGAATCATTAGTCTCGTTTATTTACTTCTAAAATTCGTCCGCATAAAACAGTGTAATGAAATTTCCAAGATTTTATTGAATGCGTAATCGGTGTGAGCACGTCTGATTCATCAATCTTCATGACTGAGTGGTTTTCGAGCGAACACCATTCCATTACACAGTCAGCTTAAATTCCGTTTTATTGAAAATACAAGAAAATATATCGCGGTTTTTATTATAAAAGTATAAAATTATTACCGACAAAAGAAGTATTGAATTCAAAATAGGCACATAACCCAACTTAACGGAACTTATGCGGAGCGGAGACTTAGAATTATTCTGATTGCAGTAGTAATTTTATAACGGGGGCTTTTGAAGGAAGACTGAGTTTATGTATGGTTAATGAGATCTGTAGAAGATAATATATATGTAAATCCCGCAAATTCATTTCCATGGTGCTAATTTATATATACTAATCGAAAAGATAATATCTGTCGATATTCTGAAAGAATCCTGGATATCAATTGATAATAGTTATCGTTATATACATAATTAATAGGCACTTATTTTCACACAGAAGATTTTCATTCTTATAAGACAGACATACATCATAACGATGGTGTTTTGGCCAATTTATGTAACCATAAAAAAATACGAAAATCAGTTAACGATTGGATCTCATTTTATCGACGACAGAGCAGATCTCGGCCAAATGATGTAAATTAGAAAAATAAATTGACCACTTTTTGGAAGGGAAGCATCATTTTACATTGGTTTTAGGTTTAAAAATTCTGACCCGGCCACTTGACGTAAGCCACTATTATTTCAACAATCCTTACATATAATCCCGTATCTGCAAACATGAGAATTCGCAGGAGTGGATTTCAAAGATTCATAACAATATAATGTTTTCGATAACAATAGTTTTTATTCTCTGAACCACCTGAAAACATTTCAGTTTTAAGGGTTACATCAATTGGCCAAAACACCGTCGATATGGTGAGTTGCGTTGTGAGTCTTTGAAATGTACTCCTGTAAATTCTCGTGTTTGCAGATACGAGATTATACGTAGGGAGTGTTGATAGTTGATAGACTATACGTAGGGAGTTTTATTGAAGATATCTTTAACAAAGAATTCAGTATGAGGTGCTAGAATTGGATTGCGTGTCAAGTCTTACATATTTTGCAATGGCAAAAGGATTTGTGCTTTTCCAGGATAAGAATTGGGTTCCGCCTAATTTGCGAGAAAATTCTCTCAATAGAATTATCAAGTATGTGAGGAAAAATCATGTGAACTTTGATGATGCTTGACAGGTGTGTATAGTGTATCAGTAAAATGATCTATTATAGATGTGGTGAAATAAATCATTTAGCACTTTGGCAGTCAAGTAAATCTAAAACAATAATGTTTTACTGTAAGTTCGGAAAAATTGACAAATATCCAAGGTCCAAGTATAAAACGCTGTATTGTTTGGAATAAATACATTTCTCGCAGCTATAATTATTTCCAGTAGGTATGCATAATTATTCTACGATATAAAAAATAAAGTCGAATGCGCTCATTGTCTTATTACTGCAACAAGGGAACATAGATAGATGTCGATATAAAAGAACATAAAAAGTAGCGACCGAATATGATTTAATAATGTCGTATTATATGCCATCTTAACCCGACAACACGATATAATTATAATATTAGGAGCACGATTGATACGAAAAATTCATATAAAAGATTAAAATAAATAAAAAAAAACATGTTTATTATTATTCAGACATGCCCTAATTTATTACTATCTGAGTCGTTTGAATGATTACTAGTCGATGTAATATATTGTTTATTTATTAATTAATTAGAGTGTCGGTTGGTCATTTCTTTTCACTCATTCACTAATTCTTCTATAATTGCAAGATGGGTGCTTAAAAACGACAAGGCGGCAACTGTGGGCTGTTATTTTACCCAAACGCACCAGAAATGTCTCGCTATTAGGGGTTCTAACTAAGCGTCATTATCAACTATTCGAATATCGAAAACTATTCGAATAGTTTCTGAAGTATGAAAATAATATAAAAATCTATTTGAATAATAAATAACATAATGTTATAATAGGTATACATACTAAAATAATACATTTAAAATTTTTAAAGAAAACGTGCTCATATTTTTTTTTGATTTATAATAAAAGTCACATTTATTCTAATTTTAAATCACTGCTATATACATAATATTTTCTTACTTGATGACAACCTACATTTTATTGACGTCTAAATCTTTTCCCGCTTCTTTCAAATCCTAGATATAGACAATTTAAATACACATTCTAATATCGTTAGAATTGCAATATAATATTTAAAATTTGCAGCTGAGTTGGATTACTTTAACGGTATTCAGGCATGTTTAAAGGGTTTTCTTTTAGCTCCGAGTCATTAGTCAAACTTACGTATTATAAGATATTGAAAGCACTTATTATGAAATATTAAAGTCTTACGTTGATTTTATAAAATATTTCATTACAAATTATTACGAATACTATTCGAATAGTTTTCCAAATATTCGAATATCGAATAGTTAAAAAAGGGCCGAATATATTCGGATATTGAATATTGGAATATTCGAATTGGAGTCCCTACTTTGCTATACATACTGCGAATGGGTTAAGAAACACACGTATTGCATTCAATTTATATGCTACGTATTGTTTAATACTGTACCAGAACTTGGATATAAAGCGAATGCTTTTTAGAAGAAAAATATTTGGACTAATGAATTTTTCAGACCACTTGAGACTCGTAGTGTCGGCCTCTGTTATCATTTTGTGCCCACATGATATCATGAATTAATTTAATCAATGCCAGCATTATGTATACTGTATCAATGGGTAAATATTAAAACGCGTGTATGCGGATCCATGTTTTACACTTCATATCTATTATTTTCGATATCAATCGATGACTGCAAGATATTAACGCTCAATTGTATTAACGTTGTATTTATATGTACGTTTATCACTGACTGATAAATACTCGTGATAGCAACCGAAACACATTCATATTTTCAATTTGATTAAAATACCCATTTCTAGTATAGCGATTAACATAAGAACTAGAATACACTTGAATCAAACAGTACCTAACTATGTCGAATTATCATTCATAATGGCGTTAATTATATTTCATCAAATGTCACAAATATTGGTTACACAATATTAATACATTTACCATTTCTTGATAGATAATATTCAGTTCAGTTCAGTTGATAGTCAGTTCGATATTGTCTGTATACTTATGATGCCAGAGACTAAGTTCGGATCGTTATTTTACTTAGAATGTAAATATTGTGGAGAAATTCAAATCTAAATCTTATTTTCTCTGAATCAACTACAACAATAATGACTTATTAACAACTGTTGACTAGAAATTGTTTGATCAAAAAACAAGATGGTATTATACTATTGACAGAAGAAATTGCTAACGATTCGATTGGCTGCTGAATAAATTATGGTTTCTTCAAATTAATCTTAATATATTTATTGTGATGACATTTGATCTTTGAATAACTTCAAAGATCAAAGATGTCAGCGCAAAATATTATTGTTTTTACACAAGAAAGATAATGCAGTAAGTTGTGCCGATAATTTATCACGCGCATTCATTATGCTATTAAATGTAAAAGTAAATCAATATATTTATATTTATTAAAAACTATTATCATTATAAATAACATTTTGTCAATTAAATACATATATTGATAACCTGCTTAACATTGCAGAACTCTCAGAGCACTCGCAGAGATAATAAATTGGCTATCAATTGACTTTTTCTGTATGCGAGGACCTGCGATAGGGACGCGTGACCTCTAAATACGATCAAATATAGGAATTTTTAATCAAGGGGAATAATGAAAAATTCAAATCCAAAATTCTCATGAAATACTAAAATGAGTTAGTATAAATGAGGTGAGTAAAAGCATAATGGCTATTCTCCAAAATTATTGTAGATTTGGAGTTGGTTATGAATGTGAGATCTGATTATAACAATTCGATGGTGTTTTGGCCAGTTGATTTAACCCTAAAAAAATACGAAAACGAGTTAAAGACTGGATCTCATTTTAAAGACAACAAAGCAGGTCTCGGCTAAATGATGTAAATTAGAAAAATAAATTATTACTAATTTTTGGATCGGTAACATCATTTTACATTGGTTTTAGGATTAAAAATTATGACCCGTCCACTTGATGGCTAATATTATATCGACACTCCCTACGTATAGTCCCGTATCTGCAAACATGATAATTTACAGGAGTGCATTTCAAAGATTCATAACGCAACTGTCCATACAATGTTTTCGATAAAAGCAGTTTTTACTCTCTACTGAAAAAATTCAATTTTGAGGGTTAAATCAATTGGCCAAAATACTGTCGATATGCCAAATTTTCGAATGTTGCGTTAAATCAAATAAGCAAGTATTTTATATTATATTTAAGCCAAGTGTGTATTGTGTGCATATTGACCGTAGTAGAGATGCCATTTTGTGTGTAATAACCTATATTTATGTTGGTTTCAACGTTTTTTTAAAGTTCTATCACGCTTGTTATCAGGTTGACTTAAATAATCGGGAATTTAGAATAAATATATAAAAAATTACATATTGAGTTAGTTATAGTAAAATGTTTCTTATTTCAAACTCTACCGCATGGAACCACACACTTATTTTTATAAATTATACCTTTACTTAAAAACAGTTTTGTACAATCAAACAAAATGAAAAAAGTATAACATTTCAAACATGTGACATACTTCCAAGTCCAATTACTGAAAACTAGTATTTTTCATTTAATTTAAGACATCGACTGAGGGTGCTTGATGGAATTTCAATATCAAATTTAGATTATTGAGATTTTGTACACTTCCATGCATTTTAATTGTAAATACATAGAAGTGTACAAAATCTCAATAATCCAAACATATTACGAATTTGAATATTTCTGCAACATCCAGCGAGAGTCGTAAGTGAATGAGATACCTTTTATTATTCCAAATAAAGACATAAACTTAAATGAATAATATTATTTATTATATTATGTTTTACCTGTAGAATTTTCTCGCAGTAACAAATTGTTGGCGAGTATTCTAGTAATTAATCTTAGAGTAATTAATCATTTCAACGTAATTAACTATTTTGAAATTTCTGTGTGTAAAGAAACCTTTAACTATGGACAATCTTTTAAATCCAAAATAATAATAAAATTGTCTGAATAAAATGTTCTTACCACAATTTTATCATATGCTTCTTCGTTTGCTTCTTTGATACACTTCTTCTTCAATATTTCAGCAGCGTCCTCAGCAGAAGGAACTGCGGAAGCATTGAAGCCAGGAATATCAGTCAACGTGTTCTGGATGGATTTGACGTCATCTTCAATCTCAGCTGCCGTAAAAACTAAAAGAATGGAGATGAAATTTGTTATGCGTTAAAGACATTAATCGAGGTTGATTGGTTTCTATACGTTTCGAATAATACTTAATGTGTCGACAATCGAATATTGATTCAATAAAAAATGGAAAATATCATCGTTGTTGTTTCCTTTTATTTAGCGGTTTAAATAATCGTTTAAGGTTAGGAAGCCGGCTTCAGACGTTTTGCTGCACATAAAAAGATTGTATTTTTTTTTATCTTAGTTATAAAATTAAAAACATAGCCGCCGCTCTTTTCAATTTGCTTCGACTGCTGTCGTCTGCTGCACGCTGCACATATGAATGCTTAACGCCAGAACTGAGGGCAGACAAGCCCATTCATAAAAAATATCACCCTGAAATTTAATGCTCGTTTATGACGAAGAGTAAACTGTCTTAATTTTGCTAGATGATGAAGTTGTGAGCTTGGAGTAAATTTAAAACACAAACATGTATATTTTAATTAATTTATTGTTAAAAACAAAATCTACTTCGAATCAATGTAATTCAATTCAAGTAATTAATTATAATCCGGACCATAGCTGGAATTTTCAATTCTAATGTGATCTTTGATTGTGAATCGGTAAAAAGATTTTAAATGCTTAATTTATATGAACAAAGAGATTTGAATGCAAATTTCGAAGCAAAGTAAGTTATCATTTTTCTCATTAACACATTTTCTCTATAAGCGATAAGTTTTTTTATCAACTTGATCCATCTGCAATGAATCACCATGCTGATGAAATCTTAAGATAGTATCTGATTTTATATTCTAAAATTATTGAACAAATCCGCATTATTCGACACATGACGGTTCAGACAATTCTTTAAAATCTAGAATTGCGTCATTATAATATGTAGCGAACATAAAGGAACTACATATTAACACAATACATATTATTTTTTTATTAAAAAAATAGAACCGAGCGAAGCCAGTCCTGATCATTTTAGACATGCGAAAGTAGTAAAAACTAATTGTGTTTTATTTTTAAAATATAATGCCTCTCCATCAAGAATTGACAAGGAACACCTTAAAAGTGACAATACTTATTTCCGTTAAATAAATTTTATTTCATAAAGTTATGCAATCATTGAATTTAATACTCACCTCATACCGACATACAGTTGGTGTGATTTTATCTATCGATTACAAAATTTTGTTTTTACAGATAGAATTATAATACACTTCAATTTCATAATCCAACGCGTCTATTTGTGGTGGAAGTTTCTAGAATAGATATGTTGTGTGGTATCAAAAGTGGTCAAATCTCTTATTATAGAAAATTAGATATACAGAAAAAAAACGGTTTATAAATTAATACATGTTTTAAGAGAAGTTTTATTTATGTATTCTTCAACTTTTTAAGTAAAACAACTATTGTTTACACGTAACATGAATTAAGTACTTTTTGTACTATAAATGATTTAATTTTGAAACAAAATCGTGAGGGTTTGTTTACCTTTGATACAAAGTTTTTACTCGCCGACTATAAGTCGTCGGCCATTACTGTTGCTTACAATGAACTAAGCCTAGGCCATGCGACACTGTAGGTGAATGTGGTTGGCCGGTTCAGATTTGACTAGATTTTATATGAAAAAAATTCATTACATAATTTTCGATTCGTTCAGTATGCTAAATTATTTATGTATATGGTATACCAGAGTTCACACTACATAGCTTCTCAGTTGAAAAAAAGTTAAACATGGATTTGACCAGTTATGATAACAGACAACATAGATAACATTATATTATCTTCGATAGCCATTATTTTGAAATCATATTAAACTCGCACAAGACGGGTGCAGTTACTCATAAATCTTCATTTTGCAGAGACACATATTTAATTACTAAGTACATATAACTGATATTAAATATCTACAAAGTTATATGAATTGCTTTTACCATATTATCTGAATAAATAAACTAAAAAAATCTTGGCATGATTTTCATATCAGATGTTAAGCTACTTTAAATTAATGAAGTTTCTCCATATCCAATAGATGAAATTGAATGCGATATTATAAATAGTTTGACTTCAGTAGAACAATTACTACTGAGGTTATTGGTTATAATTATGTATTAATGTAAACACTTAACTTAATTTATTTGTTCAAATGTACATTAAGATTGAGAGAAAATGTTTAGGTTTCGATACAGTGATATCTATTTATAAGAAACAATTTTACATAACCCTTTTCTACAAATAATATTCTTGTAATTGATAAAATCGAGCGAAACTAATCTTCAAAGTGGCATTTAGATTTCGTTTTGTGAGTTACGGACTTTATACTTTAGAAAAAATACGCACTCGGTAATACAATACATAAGACGAAAGCAACAGATTAATGTTGAATAATTGATGGTATTAATTTTAATGCTTGAATACCTAAAACATATTTTAAGAGTAAATTTAATGACGGAAAATCACGTACGGTACGAAAGGTTTTCTCAAATGGTTTAGGTTGTTTTTGACCTCCACTTCATTTATCATCGTTGTTTCGTTACAAAATATTTTAGCCACCTTTTGTTGATTTTGTGACAGCATAAATCATATTATTTAAGAACTCACTAAGGCGTGACATTTAGAATGTATGAACGCCCCAAAGATTTTAAATAACGTTATTTTGTGAAAATAAAACATTGTGCTTCAATAGAGATCGCTTGATTAGTGATCACGAATTCTTAGCCGAAATTAAAACTCAAAGACAAAAAGAAAATACCAAGAGTACACCAAGTAATGTAAAACGGTTAAACCTAATTCGGCCAGTTTAATAAAATGTACTTGTTGTTATATATTATTCATTACAATTATCGTTTAGATTTTTTATGATATAAAAGCATTTTTGTATTGGCTCTTAAACGATCAGCCGGGGTTCCATTAGCTTGAAATTAATTTCCGGAATAAAAATATCTTTTGCAATTACTAGGCATCGTTAATAATCTATAATAATTTTATTTAAATAATAAGTATTGGTGGTGACAGAAATACAATAATTTTCTGTCACCACCAATTCTGAGGCACCTTGTATTCGCAATGGAAACGTGTGCGAAGATACGCAAAACAGGTATCTTTTTTCACTTTGCGTATGAAATTACGATAAATAAATGATTTTACTGATTTACACTGTGCAAAATAAACTAAATAATTCATTTCAAGATGATAATCTACAGTAGCAATTTAAATCGCTGATATTTTAAAGATCAATGTCACTATTTCAATAAATAAATAAATAAGCACCTAGACAAGCTGTTGCTATTAGGAAGAGTAATATTTTCTGTCGACACCATTATACATCTAATAATATTACTTATTTATATATGGGGAACGTCGATAAAAAATCAAACAATCCATGGCAATAGTTAAAATAAGAAGTTACCTTTCTTTTAAATTATTTAAAAAAATCATAAAGATTACTTACCTAAGAAAGTAGAGAGCACAATGAAAAATATTTTATGAAACATATTGATATATTATTAATTGTAGAGCACAGTCGCTCTTGATATGTAAAAATATCAATATTAATTGTTACAACGTAGTTTTTGCAATGTTTTTTATACAAGCACACAATGTTCACCCAACTGGCACGATTCTATTTACCCTCCAACTGAACCGAACTGAACATCAACGCAAATCATGATACCAAAGTTCATTTGACGTTTGACAAACTTGCCAAGCTAGAGATAATATTTTCCATACGACATTACTTATTAATTAATTTATTAAACTAATAAAAATATCAATAATATTTCACCTTATCTCCACCAAAATGTGAATCGCAGTCAAAACTTAAAAAAATTAGAAAACACAACATAATCGTACGATCTTTTTTAATTATCAATTTTCCAATTCGTTCTCAAACAACGCTGTGAATAAATTCAAAATAGTCACAAAACATTTGACTCTGTATTAAAAGTCTGCATGAGCCGAATTTTTATGAAATTGCTTGGTCCAGCTCCAGCCATACCCGAACATGAGTTTTAATATCACACTTGCTACCCAAACTACTCGAAGGAAGCCCAGATTCAATTTCGCTCGTTTTATTTTAATTTACAATATTGTTGACTCTTTTGGCACAATGAAATGTAAATCATCGAAAACCTCGTAAATAAAATCAAATTTTATTTCTGTATAAACAAATAATATATTGATAACTTAGTTATTCCACTGGCTGTGTCACTAATGTGACGCGTTTTGCTTTTTTAAGAAGAACAAATAATAATATTGCTTTTGGCCATTTGTAAATAAAGTATTGCTTCAGATTTAGCTCACATAATTTTATGTGTTTCTCATAATAAATGTGAAATCAATTATTTAAATTATTAACTTTTTAATTTAAGTTTAAGACATCGACTGAGGGTGCTTGATGGAATTTCAATATTAAATTTGGATTATTGAGATTTTGTACACTTCCATGTATTTTGTCACTAACGACCCGAGTTCGAGTCCATTCGTGTGCTCGAATGCCTGAAGATGCCGAAAGGCGAAACCCGGGTCGTTAGTGACAAAATACATGGAAGTGTACAAAATCTCAATAATCCAAATTTATTAACTTTTTGTTATGAATAATATTGCCGCATTGCTGACTTATGATCCGAATATAAACCGATATATTTTTTTGAAAAATAAATTCCGTGCCCGGATCCGGCTTAGGCCCGAATCTCAATTGTCTTTACCAGCATGAACTGGGCAATGGGCCCGGTTTGCCCAGACCCATGCAGGTCTCTACCCCATAAAGTATATACAGGTACACAAGAAAATTATTAATAATTATTAATTTCAGCCAATTTTGTATTCATACTGACTAGCTTAATGCAATGAGTATTTCAAATGCAGTAAATTCTGGTATGTACTAGCATTTTTCTTTGTTGTTAATTTTTATTATGCATAATTTTAAAATAGACTTCACTAGAGATAGACAGGGTGTCACAAGACGGTCGACGATTGGCATAGGAAGGCGGAGAACCGAGCCGAGCGAAGTACGATAATAAGTTGGCCAAGGTTCACGTCGTACTGTAACATCAAAAAAGACAAATAAAATTTTTTATAATATGATAGAAGCAAATTAATATTTTTCAATGATGGCTAGGACATTTCACAAATAAAAATTTGACCATATTAAGGCCCAATGGGTTGATATACTTCTTTTAGGAAGATTCTATTGTGTTGATATCAAACTTCATTATGTCCGGTGATTGTCAATCGGAGGAATTTGTAGTTTTATTGAATCCTACATAAACAATGAATGCTGAATGTGAGATATTGTATAATGATAGTTGCAACAATAAAGACCTGTCCGAATTCCTTTGGTGGAACATTTAAAAAATATTTTTATTTTTGACTTGATATAAAAATATATGGGGAATCGATGATTGATTTTGGTTGGATAGTAGAGCGTGGCGGTCGTTTTATTTTAGATTCGTTGCTTCATCTCTTTGTGTCTTTATCTGGCTCCACAGCTTCCACCTCTACGTCTATTTTATGAAGTATGTAATCGTTCAGAAATTAGGCAAATTGATATAAGCTGTTGCTTACATTTAGAAAGCGTATAAGAATAATATAATTATGATTCGGGATTCATTGAACATTTATATTGGATACTCTATAATTAGATTAATATATTCTTGATAAAAGTCTCATTGTTAAAATAATCACAAGTTAAGTCTGTATTGCTTTAGTTTCAATGTTATTGTGTAAGTATTTTTTTTTATTTCCAGGGTTCTGTCAAACAAATTATCAATATCATATAGAATTTCTAACATAACAAAATAGTCTAGATCACTCTTCTTGCTGAATGACTTCCAAAGTTAGCCTCGTGTGAGCTCAATTACTCAGCGGTAATTACTGTCCAAAATTGGGATAGCTATTAGCACCAGCTGTATTTTTTATTAAATCCGTGTTAACATTGTAAGGCATTGATATTATATGATCGGGCCCAAACTGCACATCAAATATTAATTAGTAGATAAATATATGTTTATTAAGCAGTAAAGTCAGGGCAGTAGACATGAATGGAAAATTAGGGATGTGTAATAAATTCAATATGAAATAATAGCAGATTTTGGAGATTGAAATAATTAAAATTGACTGCAAAATTTGACTTAGTATTATTTTTAACATTTTGGAACAATCTATGTCTGCTTATGTATTAAACTAAATGGTTTCTTTACTTTCTAGAATTATTATGTTAACACGTCAGCTGCTGACGGAATCATTTTATGTCGTGCATGCATGTGACCTACACAGTCAAATGCGTTAAGTTGAAGATTTATTAAAAATAAGATTAATTACCAATTCAAGTGTTTTCTAATGCCCTACTATTTTTTTTTTGTATATTCAGCGTTAGCATTAGCTATCAAATCAATGCATTAATTATTTTAAAACTATTGTTGAATAATTGAATACATGTTAGATCGATTTCAATTAAATCTATCATTTTATAAATTATAATCAATACTCCATTACTTGAAATCATAAATACAATGTAAATTATAAAAACGATAATTAAAAGTAAGTATTATTTTTCATTTGTTTTATTTTTATTGAGGTTCAGTTTATCAATTAGTAATAATTATGTGAATAGAATTTTTAGTAAAATGGCGAAATTAATAATATAATTAAAAGAGACATTTCAAAACATATTTTATTTTCGAAAATCTTAAACATTTTGTATAATATGAAAGAAATAGTACAGATCTTAAAGCTGCAACTATATTAAATAATATGATTTGTGCAATAATACAATAACTTTTTCGCTTGAAATATTAAAAGCATAACTAAACAAGAGACACAAATTATGAAAATATTTAGTTAATTATGATTAGAAATAACACTAGCATTTAAAAAATAAAAATCTATAGTTTATAGGCCTGCCTCATCATCAGATCGAAATATCCATCAGTATCAATTGAAGCACTGATGCCGCTATAGTAATTCATGAATTCTTCCAAAGTAACCTGAAAATTGATATAAATGTATCAATATCCCTCATCAATAGAACAATTATATCTTTTTTTAAATAAATTAACAGTGCATCCTACATGAATAAGTTGTTTTATTTATTTTAGGCGCTCTAAAATTAGATATAAATAAATTTCACTAAGCATATGGTATATTTAAAGCATAGGGTATATTTAAATTGGAATATTCAATGGATAAGTTCTTTAAATGTATGATTCAAATTATTATATCATTTATTTGTTTTGTTAAATAAATATAATTTTAAAATATAAGATATTCAGATTTGAATTTCACTTTATATCTTATCTTAGAGATATACTCTACATTTGGATCCAAAAGATCCAATTATTATTTTTGTAAAAATTCAAATTCTTAATTGCATAAAATAATGGAACCATTTTTTTGTATTTGTAAATTTTCACAGATAGTTATGGATTTTTGGATGTTATTAAAGAACTCTCCTAATTATGTTTTTCTACCTTGTAAAGATGGAATTTGATATGTTACAAGCTTTTCACTCTCTGCAGTGAAAAATAAAATTATTTTAGTGATTCAAATAAAAAAAATTATGCCTACCACGCCATCTTTACTATCGTCTTGTTCAAAATTTTCAAGGAACTTGTTTAATACAATATCTTCGGTCTCTTCTCCACTCATATACCTGAAACATTATGTATCAATAATACAGATAAAAAAGATTCATGGTGAATAAAAAAATCAATCTGTCAATGTAGACATTGTTGTAATATTATTGCAAAATAATCTATGAATTGTGAAAGTTATAAAAGAGTTTGTAAATAGAATGGATTGAGATAGTTATAAAAGTATTTGTAAGTTATTTTTTTAACGATTCTTTTATAAAAAGAGTATAAGATATTAATCATTTATATTTATCTTTTTTTTACATCATGCAAATAATTTATTTTGATTATGCAGGGTGGTCAGAAAAATCAAGTAGTGTATAATTTATATCAAATTTAGTTTGACATACCTGGGATGAGATTTGACATTGTAAACATTTCGCAAGTCATCAGGTGTAATCACTCCGTCTCCAGTTTTATCCAATTTCTTGAATGCCTGTTCAATAATCGCCTTACGGGAATCGCTCATGGGAGGCTAAAGGTATGATAATATGAAAATTATTAAAAAATATTTGTTTGTTGTATGAAAATTGTTAAACAAGTCATAAAAATTAAAAAGCATAACATATTTTATAAAATCATTCAATGTAAAGGAATGCTAATTTTTATTTTAAAATTAATCATTAATCACATTTCTCAATTAGTTTACGAGTTTTTAATTTAATAAGTTTGTAGTAGAGATGCTTCAATAGTTGTAAACTCTTGGTTCGAGAACAATTTGAAGTTTGATTTGATGCTCTCGATTCTGACGTGGAGTACTTATTGCTAATAGCACATTTTGATTGCGAGTATCATCAGTGGTTTTAAGATATAAGTGGACTTGGGTGGTGTACAAAAATTAACGAATTACATTAAAAACTTTGCCACCGCAGGTTGTCCAAATTATACTTAGTACTCTTTTATGCAGTTCCAAAATTATTATAAAAAACGATTTTACTCCAATAATTTTGAATATTTTGTAGAAAATATTTTTGCATGAGAATGTTTAAAAAAAGATAATGCCCTACCCTTATTTGCATGAGAAATTCATCCATGTTGACTGAACCGCCCTTGTCGGTGTCAAATTTATCAAATAAAGCCTCGATTTCCTAAAAAAATAAAAAATTCAATAACATTTTAAATGTTTCAAGCTGAACAGGAAACTTAAATCTTTCAATTATTTTCACAAAAAATAGTTAAAACCTGAAAAGTTGCTTTGGGATTGTTGACAAAATAAAATTTCCAATATTATTATCATATTACTAATTCATCTGGAAAAGTTATAAATATGCTGGATTTAATTCTTGTAATTTATTCTTACCTCGTCAGATATGTCTAATCCTGTGTCTTTAATGCCTTTTGTAAATTCATCCTTATCCAGATGTTTACTGCCATCATCATCCATTCGGCGAAATACTCTTTAAATAATCAAGATATTTGAAATTACACGATTACAAAACATTCGATAATATATTTATATAAAAAATGTGTTGTACACAGAATAAAAGTTGACATTCTTTAAATTGGGGAAAACATTTAAAGAATATAGGTATCCAAATATTGGCACTATTTCATTCAGCCTCGATAAATTGGGAATGTAAGTTCAAGAAAGAGTATAATAGAGTATTTTTATTTGAATTATAAAACGAACGTGGATGATATTGCTTTACTAAATTTAAAGGTTATTTTTATTTACCTAGCCAATCCCATGATACCAGCGGCACCTCTGGACAGACAGAGAAGTCTCAACCTTTCGATAGGGTCCGCTTCGTGCGACAGAGCGCGCGAAGATCGGTTCATTAGTTCCGCTTCCTGGCGGGAAGTCGCTGATGCTGGTCTATGCCACATTCCTGAAAGTAATAATAGTAATTATTTTCCATTTACGCTAAATACCGTAAATTACATAAGGGTATTGAAATTTCCCTTTGGTGATATAGTATTATGGATATAAAGATCACTTTAAAAGAAAAAAGAATACATAATGCACGGAACACCTTAATTTTTAAGATACATTCATTCGATCCCAATGTGATTCTAGTAAGATTCTCATTTGACAATTCTAGTCTTTTTTTAAATTCGTCAATATAATTTGTCGGCAAAGGTTATCACTATTTTACGTACTCGTTCATTATTTGCGTGGTCCTCAATCGGTGATCAATTTAATAAATAGTTAATTATGCGTTATCATTTGGATTTAACAAATCATGAATACAAAATACCGTTGTATTTAAATGATTGTCTCTAGGCAATAAAAAAGATAAACAACAAACCATAAGCTTTACATATATTTCAGGAAGTAGTTTAACAGTCCATCAGTTTTAATATAAAAAATGCATTATGCATTTGACATCATTTTCACATTTGATGCGTAAGAAGAGAGTGCGAAGATTGTTTTCTTACCAAAATATTTTCGCATGTGTAGATATATTATAGTAAGAACCTTCAAATGAAATAGATATATGCATTGTGTTATAACAATGCCAATAAATCTATAAAACGTGTGGATGTCATGTCGCATCGACGCCATCAAAAGCTTTACGACACGATAAGTAAAAAAGTACAAGGCATATTTCATCGCATACGAATGATGTTCCGCATTAAATATACTCACTATGGGAATTGATTTTTCTCTTCTGTCGCAGCATTTTGTGTCACTGACTTCGAGTTTCCAACCCTCGCAAACACGATTCGCGCTTAACGCAATTTAAATGACACAAAGCACTCAAAACAATGAGATGTTTACAATATTACGATACATAAACAAGTACTGCCGATTTGTTGAACGTTGACATCTTTGCGGTAGGCAATTTGACTGTTTAAATTAGCGGACGCACAAAGATTCTGGCTGTATCGAAGAACATTTTGAATAATTTAGCGCTAGTCATAAATTTCCTTCACAGCTGTTCTGCGACGTGCTACGCGAAACAATAACCGCGGCACAGTGACTAGGCGGGCAAGGTTGACGACCCGCTCTTTCTCTACGAAATGTGGAGCAGTGCCTACATTTTCTTTTGGGCAGCTTTTCACGCCGGCGGGGATGGGAAAATTTCACAGAATTAGCGCCATTTAGGCGGCGGAATACACCTTTGTCGTACATACCTCGACTTCATAGTCGAACGAAAGAAATAAAAATCGATTTGTTTTTTGCCTTCTGAAGCTATTTTTTTAATTGTTATCTTTATTAAGCCACTTCGACCGACACGTTTTTGGCTTTGATGTTATTATTTTTACAATTGATGAAATATTCTTTTCATATGTGAAACTTTAATTATCTACGTACAATAATGTGTTGGCGCAGATTGAAGTGGATGACACCATACTATAAAATTTAAAAAAATTACAAAATCTTTCAATCTTTATTTTTTGAAATTACCTGTCTTTCAAAACCAAGCTTTTCCACGTTAGGTTCCAAATCAAAGTTGATCAATCTCATTGCAAACAATCAAAGAGCATACGCAGCGTACAAACAGCTAATATTTTAGTTACAAAATGACATTACATATTTCTATTCCACATGCGTATTCTTGCTAAATTTGTATTTCAATTAATTGTTTTTTCGGTAAAATCAAAAAGGGGGTGACGTCGAATTGGAATGGGAATCTCAAAGATGTTCATGATGTATAATCTACATATCGCTAAAATAATTTAAATTGACGGAAGAATTAATGCAACTGATCACTGCAACAGCATAAATGCCAGAGACGGATATTTGTAGAACATAAACATTGTACTCGAATAGGTAATATAATTTTCAAAATGAAAACGTATCCGAAAAAAGTAAGAAAATAATATAAAAAGAATATAAAAAACTATAAAAAAGTAAAAGGACGGGAAAATGACTATTATGAGATACGTACAGGAAATGGTAAAGCCTAGATAAAGCTATTGCGAAGGGATAAATAAGCAATTATGGAAGAGGAGTACACAATACATTGTCAGTGATAGATGAGAAGTTGTTAGATGGTGTAAATCAATACTGAACACTGACCAAAAGTTAACTATTTGCCTTGGCCCAATTTAGTTTAATCAGAAGCTTTTATTTAGGGGATGTTCGTGTCGTGATATATTTCAAGGTAATTACTTTTTTGGACAAACGCATGACGCATGATTGATATTGGACTTAATGGCAATTAAGTTTTAAAAAAAGCTATACATACACCATACACCTGTATGCGTTGTACGAGTCTGTACAAGTCTAAACATAATTGCGTTCCAATATTTTACGTTATTAATCTATTTAAAACAATTTTACAGATAATCCACTAAACTTACCTACTCATATAATGCCAATAATTTTGCTTTCTTCAATCGGTCAGTGTGATGTACCGTGCTCAAAACTAATAACTTTTAATTCAATTATTAATACTGCGATGGGGTAATAATAAAAAGTTTTGTTTTTAAAGAGCCATCAATTCAATGCATCCGCTCAGGAGGAAATCGGCATATTGATCAAAATGGTCAATAGTTGTTTATTATTGAAACTGTGTCGGGTTGATAAATACAGAGTTGGATTTACACATACTACGGGGCCCACCAAAAAACTAAAACTTATAAAAACGATGTTCGATAAGAAAAAAGTGAATGAAAGTTAGACATAGATAACAATTCTGTTAATTATATCAGCGAGATATAGCGAAATATATTTAGTCTACTGAGTTTTGAATTGTTTTTTTTTACCAATCTCACATTGGAATTGTTGCAATTTTTTGTACATTTTCATAAATTTTTTTTCATTCAAGAGTCGGGTGTAGTCTTTCAACATTTTACGGATTCGATAACGCTATATATGTTTAGCATTATTATAATTGCTTGAAAACAGTTTATATCGCTTACATGTCAATTCAGTGGCATGAATTCCTAGTCATGACTAGATGGAGCATCCATTCGAATAGCTCTTCAAAGGCATCCGACATCGTTTTCTTTGAACTATTGGTTTGAGTTTGAGTGGAAGATATTGTTTTAGGATATTATATGAAAGCATTATATTAAAACATAGAATTATGTTATGTCACTCTGAAAAGGGTTTGAAAGTTAAGTTTTAGTTGATTGTTATTGCAAAAACTCACTAGATTCGATAATAATTAATAATGATAACGAAGTACACAGCGGATTTATGTTATGATAAGGAATCTTCAAATTTTGTTTCAATTCTTCTATCAAATTAAATTTGTATTAATTTTTTCCATGTGTACATTTCAAAGCTTAAGATTAAATAAATGCGGGGTCATTATTTTATATTTTATGTAGGCTTAAACTTTTTCTCATATATCAAATCACCTGAGTAACGTTTCATTTTGTTGTGTCCAAACTTCAACTAAAAGTCAACGTCAAGTGAAATTAAAAGACAAATACAACTTAAAAAGAATCCTTATGTATTGTATTATTGTTACATATGGTAACATTTATGAAGATGACGTGAGTCAATATATAATAAAAGCAGAATTATGGAAATAGGTCAATATTATAGTAATACATAGTATGTACCTATACTTTAAAAATTGTTTACATAGTAAATTTTAACGTGAATATGTATTATTAAAAAAATATGTCCCTAATGGTTATGATACATCTCTGGCCTAACGCATACCTGACAGTTGAGTGGATAAATCGAGCTCTATAGAAAAATACTAAATTACCCCATATCTTTAGAAATAATTTATCGGATTGGATATTTATGAAGCGGCAGTGTAATGGATAGTATTTTTATCGATCCCAAAACATTAGGGCATTAAATTAACCATAGGTAGATATTACATAAAACGATATATAAAAGGTTTAGTCATTATTCGGATTATAAAATATAATAGCACTCATGTAAATACGTAGGTCCAATTTCACTGCGTTAACATGTATAGTTCTCCATTAATTATACAGGATACACCGTATACAAGAGATACACAATTTATGGCATTTAGTCGTAATTTTTGGATAATTTTTCTTTTATATAAATAAAATTAGTGATGTAAAACTGTCTATTTTAATTTTACAAACATCATAAACTAGAAACAATGGAAAGTTACTAAATTAGTCTATGTAAATTATAAACAGTAATATAGTACATTTAGCCATACATAAACACAAGTTCATTGACATTAACCTAAAATATATGTTTCATTGCAGGTAACATTTTCAGCTAAAGGTAAAATAAAGATATACCTGGCAGCAAAAAAGAAATGGAATAACGCGTTTCGCCTTTTTAAGAAGCATCTCCAGACTGACTATATCGCGAGGATGGGAAATAAATATCCTTGCGATATAGTTAGTCTGAAGATGCTTCTTAAAGAGGCGAAACGCGTTACGTTAGTGACAACGCCGGTGGAATAACTATTTAAGTTACCAATTTTAGTTTTATATTAAAAATGAATTT
Organism: Himalopsyche phryganea; assembly: GCA_022494535.1. Classification (NCBI taxonomy): domain Eukaryota; kingdom Metazoa; phylum Arthropoda; class Insecta; order Trichoptera; family Rhyacophilidae; genus Himalopsyche; species Himalopsyche phryganea. The sequence continues at coordinate 5,301,570 of JAGVSL010000008.1, read as the reverse complement.
CCACAAAGTTACCACCGAATCCATAGAAAATATGTCGTTGTTAAACCTTACGAATTAAGTCTCTTACGAAAAAAAACCTTCTGTATAAACATTCAAAATATTAAAAAGTAGTATTATTGTGAAATGGTTGGAGTTACGAAGAAATCAACGGTAGGCTTTTGGCACTAAGCTTAGTGATGCTATTATTCATTGAGTAATAATTGATGGCACTGTTTCATTCTAAAATATAAATGATCACTTAGTTATTTTTGTACAAACAGAGTAGTCAACAAAATTAGTAATTTGTTGTTAATAATTTAGAAAACAAAGAGGTTTGCCATAATTTATGCATATTCTGTAAACACAAGGCCACCGCGCCTGAGGCCTTGAAAGCCGACCCGGCGCACCCTCACTACTGTTTCATGCTTCGCTGTAAAAAAAATATTACGCGTTTTCCTACACGAAAAACGCCGGTTTATTCTGCCCCTAAAACACAATGATCGTGTGGTATTATTTCTTGGTCGTCGAACCCGAATTCATTAAAAGTAACATTTTGAAAAAAAATAGTGCCTAGTGAGAGCTATCAAAAATGCTTACGGTTTCATTAAGTATCTTGACTCTATTTACCATGGTAAAATAAGATATTCTTCCAAACAGTATTGCAGAAAAAACTGAATATTAAAAGATTTACTAGTTCACTAAAATAAAATATCGATCTTATTTTATCATTCAAACATTTACGAATTTAAATTGAAAACAGCAAAGCAGTCAACAGTTCTGTTGTAAAGTCCACTACTAATTGTAAAAATAATACTGCTTATTTTCATCTGATAAAATAGATAATATCAATTTGGAAATAATATAAGCAATGGGTATTATGATAGATATATGACATAATTTATACGTAATAACAGTATGTACTGTAGATGTGATATGATAGAAGGCATAACATTTAAGTATAGCCATATATATATGAGAATCGATTCCATTGATACTTTGGCATGCAAAATTAATGTACCGTAAAATTGTTTCCGAACATTATCTCAAGAGAAATATTATTCTGATTGAGCATTTATCCAAATCAGCCTCGCAAGACAATCGTTGAAATGTCATCATAAATAGTTATAATGAACACATCCCAACTGAAATGAAAAATATTGTGGGAAACTTTTACGTTACGCACCCTGTAATTTTGAACTAGTGATTAAATTACAAACTTATATAGAATTACATTCACTGCAAATATGAGTAGTGATATTTTTATGAAAATAAATCATAATTTATAGCTCACATTGCAAAATTATTTTACTTTATGGCCAGGACCGGTCTCGTTCTACGACGTAGCATTTTTAAGTGGACAACAGTTAACACCATCGAAGTAAATATTATTTTCATGTTGTCTTGACTCCTCAATTTGATATTTTAAGACGTATTGTAAAGCAATTATATTGGGTGAAAATTAAATAACAAAACAATAAAATAAATTACAACAAATAAACCAAATGACATTCTCATATTTATTCCAGAAACATTTGGCTGTAGCGTTATTCAAATAAAAAGTGGTATGGCGATACTTCAGTTTATAGCCAATCAAATCATCTATTACGACAACTCAAACTTTTATTCTTTCACTGACCTACTAATAAATTAATAGAAATTACATAAAAATCGATCTATCTATTATCGGATAAAAAATGATAATTTCTCAAACTGTACCGCAAAATGATATTTCTTGTTGCTAACAGAACGTTTCGTCTAGTGGATTACTCCAAAGTTAAAAGAAAGCAAAATTGGATTAGTGTTTCAATACATCTGTTTTTCATCGATTTTACTCTGCAAGTTTAACCTTGTCTCATCGTACCAGTAAAACAATGTGTCTGTTATGAAATAATATCTTAAAACAATTAAACATATATATGAGCGTATAATGTTTTTTACGTTGTAGGAAATAAGACTCTATTCAATTAGTCAAATGATTTTTCAGAAGCCCTTTAAGGTGATTATTTAATATTTTTTAAACAGCGACATCGCTATGATTTTCGATGTACACTGTGACAGTGATAAAGATGGTAATTGACTAGTTAGTAATTATGTTAATTATAACAACATAACGACATTGTCATATGTATGTATTGAGTTATTATGTTATTATAACGCGCATCGACAACACCCACGTCATATGTTTGTAGATATAATGCTAACAAAAAATGCATAAAAAAATCAATAAATTTATAAGCAGGTACTGACGCAGTTGTAAGCTTCATTTGTTAAATTTATTCACATATTATGTCAACAAAACAACTGAATAAAGAAAAATATACAGTTTTGAGGGATAATAATTATTATATGATTAATCACTTTTAAGGTAATTAGTAAAGTCAATTTTTAATTCTTGCTGGAAAGACATTACATTGTAAAAATAAAACAATTCGTTTTATACTACTTCCATATGATAATAAGGACTAGGAGCGGTTTCGCTCGTCATTAGCATTATCAACTGACAATAATGCTCACGATGAGCAAAACCGGTCCTGACCATCATAAACATGTGGAAGTAGTACAAAATAATTTGTTTTATTTAAAAAAATATCTAATTTAGTTTATTTGAAAATATTAGTAATCCTGTCATGTTTTAATTACAGGAAAATTATGTTGCACTGTAGGTGAAAACGCAATTGTAAAAAAATAATATTTAAAGCTCTTTTGTAAAAAAAAATGAAAATTATATAATTCTATATATTATCAAGAATAATTGTTGACGAGAAATTGATATCATACATTGTATCGAAATACTGCTTTTTAATTTAATTATTACAGTAATGTCACTAGAAAAGAATTTCATCTTATTTGATATCATTATTTATTATATAACTTCATGTATATAAAGATTTCTGTAAAATTTCGTTGTTAAGAATACATGCGTAAAATATCCTAGAAAGTATGACATACAAAACAACACATTATTAAAGAAAAACAGTATTAATGTTAATCCGCCCAATTTTCCACGTTCCCAGATATAATTTTTTGCGATAAATTTGTACTCGCAATGCGGTAACAAAGAATTCGTTCCGCATATTATAAGGTAGCGTGTTTTATACGTAATATAATTCAGTATACTGTAATATAATACTGAAAACGAATTCTCAATATAGAATAAATTTCACGGAAAATCAGTGAATTAGAAATAGGCTCATCTGACATCAACATGTGTACGTTATGCAAGTAATTTTAGAATAATGAGCGGTCTATATTACCTTATCGCGCCAAATTGCTTTTAATTGGCTTATGCAAATAAAAATTCGTAGTTATTTTGGGAGCCGACTTGTTGCTTCTTTACTTTTAACTGGATTTTTAAAATAGATTTATTGAATAAAATATGTTACACAATTTTTCAATGCAGTATTAGGGGCTGGAAAAATCACCATACGAAATGAAAAGTAGATATTATGTATTAAAAAATATAAAGCGAAGTTTAAACACTATTTATTTTATATAAATCGTTCAACGCGGCGTTATAACATAAAATACACTCGTTGATTTAATCTGAATTCGAGTTAAAGCGTTTGACAGGAGCGTGAAAAACTCAACCGGGAAATGGCAAAAGACAATCGAGTAAAACAAACTGTTCGCTTACCGTTTTTTTGAATTAGGAAGGCTTTTAAAACGTCAAATAGATGATGCTCTGATGATTCCGTGCACAATTTCGCAAGTCTCTTGCTCGAATGATACTTCCCGAATGATAAGTACCGTGAAAAGACAATGCGGGTAAAACGGCGCTGTCACAAACTCCGCGTTCAACAGGACACAGCCGGAGAATTATCTAATACCGGGACTGCAGACCGGGAAAAAAGGTGTGCTCGGTTCACCGGGCAACAGCGAATAATGTAGAACATTGTGACGTTGTTTTAGGCGCGTTTAGCAATTATTATTATTTCTAACAATGCTCGTAATTATACACGAATGAAGAAATGGAAAACTGGAGCACATATTTTTATTATTCATTTTATTACTTTGGTATTTCGATTAAATTCAACATTAACACGTCAGTTTATTTACAAATGAACGCTTTCGCCTAAAATAACAAAATCATACAACAATTGTGAATAACCGATTAGTTGAGACATTTTTTCGTTAAAAAATAACTTTATTTTGCGAGTTCCAAAAAATATGCTGAATAATTTAGGAAACGCATTCAAGTAATTGCACATGCAATGAAATATATGAACCAGATATTATTTTGGATATACAATGTGTTAATTATATATTTTTATAAACATAGGGAATTAATGAGTAAAAACACTCCATCACAATACTGCGTCTTCCCATGATAATAAGGTGTATAAATGTAAACTTTGAAAGCTTTAAAGATTATATGAATCGGTTTATTTGCATATTTTTTTAAATATTTGCGATACATACATTAAATTGATGTACTAATTTTTTTTATATGTACTAGTCATTATACATTAAATTGATGTACTAATTTTTTCTATGTGTGTAAAATATCTTAAATAATAGTAGTATTAGTGTAGTTCGTTTAATACAGTAGCGGCTGCAGAAAACATTTCGGGGTGGGCTCTTGCAAGTTCAAATAAAAATAAGATTCAAAAGATCATCTTATTCGTACGATTCTTTATATGGATATCTGATATTATAAAATTCTCATTTCTCTGTACCGCACATCGAAGCAGACCAACTATTTTCGAAACCACCCACTTTCAAACCCCTTGTGAGGAAGTAAGTGAAGTAAATCCACGCACACATACAACAATACTATTTAACGTGCGTGAGTGAAATAGATAAAATTTTGTCTATAAAAGGGGTGTCAAATGCGTCACGGAGAGAATAATATGTTCAAATAACAAAACGAAAATCATAGCTGAAGAAGATACATGGGATACTATCATTTAGAATTTGTTAAGGGATCATCCGTAAGTGATGGCACACATCTTCTGGTATTTTTTGACTTCCCCAATAGTAGCATTTCACCACAAAATCTTTTAACCTCCTATCTAAAACGTCAATTTTGAATCCTCAAATTACAGAAGATATCGTCGATGACATAACTGATGATTTTACATAATTTTTTTTGGTTTGGTTGTGTCAAATTTTATAAACCCCCTAACCCCATCGTCACAAACCATTTCATTACATCCCTCTCCTATACAGGGTAACTTTTGAAAATGATATGAACGGCTTCGAAGGATTGCTCGGTGTAACATGTTTGTCAAAGAAAGGTACAATGAGTGAAATAACCAATTTAAGTAGGTTAAGGTTCAATGACGCAAAGCACCCTAACCGCAATCCGTACCATTGTATAATGCAGTGTTATTTAACCTGTGGTCCACGGACCCTTTCACCCTACTACACCACTACACAAATTGGGGAATTCTTACTGTTGCGACTAATTCCATTTAAAAAAAACACTGGAAGTCTCTGGCAGCACTTGTTTGTAGACATGTGCACGACCACCCAATGCTAGTATTGCGTCAGTTCGCTTATCGACGACAATTATTTTATCACGCGTATTGTTTTTTTTAATATTGTAAATCCACGTAGATGTTATTCTGAATTAATAATCCCTTTTTGGAAGATATATAATCATGCGCACTTATCCTAGTGAAAAAGAAAAGCTGACCGAATTTACTTACAAAAAAGCAGCAACAGATGTTTCACTAACAAAAAAATGTAATTGTTTAACATTAGATTTAATTCATAAAATTCTATTTAACATTGACATTATTTTATAAAATATTTGACAGAAACTGAAAAAAAATATTTTTTACTAATTTACAGTAGAACATTGAATGTAAGTTGAAAACTGACTGTATGTATGTGTCTCTGGTTCACGCCGGTCCAAGAAATATTTTTTCGATTTTCACCGAGCCGCGGATGTTAAAAGGTTGAAAAACACTGGTATAATGTATAATGTGTGAGATAGTTACTTGAAAGCAGAAAGCATCAGCGATTAAAATCTATACCTATAGTCTATCGATTAAACAAATTTATTTGGGGGTAACTTTTGCATTTACACCCTTCGAAAATATTTTATAAATTAATAATCAATATTTTTTGTAGGGCTCAGTAAATTATTATTTTTTCGTTGCTTTTGAGTCATCACTTCTTTTTTCTTACTTTCTATGACTATAATGTCAGAAATTTGTATATAAATAAGATAAGATTGAAAATTGAATCCTTCTACGACATTTTTTCTCGCATTGATCGTTTTTTTATAATATTCCGAAATTAATATTCATAAAAAATGACAACGCTTTGATCGTATTCGCATTTTAAATCGAATCTTTTATAGTTTTTAACTCGGTTGATTCTAAAATGATATTTTTTAGTGACAAATTATAATAATTGTTGATTTGTCAAAAATTTCTGTTTTTTTTTTCATTTAGATATCAGAATCAACTTTGCGTTGTCCTGTCTAGTCTTCCACTCTGGATAACTTACCATGCTTTTTTGTATAGTTTTAAAATTGGAAAACAATATTTGAGCTCCATTTATATTGTTTAAATTTTATGTTCTAGCGGCTTCCATTGTTTTGCCTCACTGTTTCTTTTAAACCGATAATCCTAATAAAACAATTCCTAATAAAGTTTGTTTTATATAGTAACTAGTATTTTTTACCCGGCTTTGCCCAAGATAGAGGACGCTAATATAAAGTCATTAAGACGTTGATTAGTTAATGTTGACATTTTTTTGATAGTTTAAAATATCACCGTGGACTGTACCTCTTATAACATACACAGAATATAGCCCATCATTTAAAAATAATGTTAAAAGTTGAAAACATCAATATTAATAGAAAAATATTACTCCACCTTCACTCTTATTATTGAGCCGTAGAGCTTGTTTATCTGCATTTAAAAATGGAAGAATCTTGTCAATGTCGTGTTTGTTGGATCGTCCTGATATATTCCAAATTGTCGAATCCTTGAAATAAATACATTTCCCGTTTTAATGTGCGACTGTGGGATATCGTTCGTGAATGGGAAATCCTTAAATAAGCTACGCCGCTTCATTGCTCAAAATTTAGCAGTCTGCTTGGTGCTCATAAATGTCATCTATACCATTATTACTCGAGTGAACATTAAACGTAGCTTGAGGTTATACTTGAGAATGTACTTGGACTTGCAGCATTCAGAGTTGCAGCATTCAAAGTTGACGTGGCCATCAAATATATCAGAAGCAAAAAATGGCTAGGGGCGATCCGCAGATTAATAATTTTCACAGTTACTGTTGGTCTACCGTCTGGCTTCTTTCGTAGGTAGAAAGGATAGCCATCTGTTGCGAATTGCGTTTCTTTGATGAATTGACTATAACTTTCTGCATTTTCCATTTTTTATTCACCGTGATTGAAAGCACGGCACCGGGCATGCATCATACTTTTAATGACGATGTCAGAAAGATTTTTATCTGCGCAAGTATTGGGAATTTCTGAAGAAACAATATGATCAGGTTATAATTGTGTTTGTTAGCCAAATGAAAATGTGTGAATGCGGAAGTTCGCGTTTCTGCCATTCGATGGAGTATAACCAATACTTAAAATCACCAAAAACTTGACCTTTTATCAGTACTTTTATGAATTGTATAAGCTTTTGCTGGAAGATCCTTGTTACCAAATCACGTCGATCAGTTTTTGATTGGTCATTGGCCAAATTTTGCTCCATTTCTTTTCAATTTGGATTAAAAGTGTGCGGCTTGAGTCTAAATGTACCTAATAACATCTTGAGCATATTCACGTATGTATCGTGGTCACCCAGGAAACGTTGAGGGTATAATTTTCAAAATTTCGATGATCAGCTGTATCGGTATCATTTACAATCGAATCTTTCAAATGAATATATTCATCGAATTCACGCAACTTTTGGTCTCGTAAGTATTCTTCAAGTCTACCCATTGTCAAGACAATATCACGAATTTTCATATCATTTATAGCAATAATGTCAACTTCATTTACTACGTATTGAAGACACGAAATGAAGATGTTACTGATTTAAGTTTTATAATTTTAAATAATCGATAATTTTCCGCTAAATCTTTTGATTTTTTTCCAATTTTACGATTCAAGCATGAAAAATTATTATTTGTGACGTCTATGCTATAAAATATGTATAGTTGCTTAGCGACGAAAAGTTGGAAATCACGGAATATTTGGTATGAAGCGGTTGCTAAGCAGCGCTTGTTGATTTTATTATTCCGAATTTGTAAACGTCAAAAATATAGCATTTTTAGTTTGAGGTTAAAAGTTAAATGTTGAGGGTTGAAAGTTGAAAAAAACGCAGTTGAACTAACAATTGGAGCTAAAATGACACGTCGCTAATGTACGCCGTTTGGGAGGAGTTGTGACCGACAGACATACAACCATACAGATTTCTATATGTATTTTGTGATATATAGTAGAGATGATTTTGCCTACTTTGAAAGAATTTAAGGTACTTAGTAATTTGTATCAATTTTTTTTCCTTTAAATGATTGACAAACTTTTGAACATATGTTTATTTCTGTATACAAAATAAAGTTGGTTTGCATTCCACAGGAATAATATTATATATCATGTGGCAGTGTCACATGTTATTATTCGCTCAACACTCACGCTCGAACATACACAATCGCATTGCAAGCGCTGCTAGTAAGAGAGACAGTGTGCGTGCATGTTTGCTACATTACAGATTGACAAATAAGTAAAGCCAAATATGTTTTGTAATTATATTTAGTACTAAGATTTATTACCCGTTTTCGTCCGGTATATAGGGTGCTGACCTCATGATCATTTAAACATTGGCGTTATTAAGGCGTCATTTTGGTGCTAGCTAATGTTGAAAGTTGAAAATATCACCGTGGACCATACCTCATGTAACACCCACTAAATATGGTGTAAACTCACTAAATCAGTAAAAATAATAATGATAAATGTTGAAAGATGAAGATAGCACAATTGACTTACAATTGACAACCAGAATTACATTAATGCAAATGTCACGTCGCTACAGTTCACCTTTTGGTAAGAGTTATTGAGACAGACAGAGAGACACATGTATTTTCTGTGTTACGTTATAGATTGTTTATCTATATAAAATATATTAAGAGTGTGAATATTGCCATGTACGAGAGTACGTTTTTATTTTTAGATTAGATATTGAAAATTTCTATTACAGTAATCGCTATTAAGACTCAATAGTCAGAGAACGTAATTAATCATTATAAGGAAAGTAATTAACTGATGATGACGCGTTGAAAATTGTCTGCCCCCACTTTTTTGTGCATGTCCTTCGCATTGAATTGACGCCACTGGTAATGGTTAATATGGATACGGAGCATGGGGCCTTGTATTAAAGTTTATGAAGATTTTAAGTAAATGTATATTGAAAGAAATTTATTACAATACTTTTTCGGTTATTTGGTAGCCTTATATTGTTCACCGGGCTTATAAATTATTCTGATTATTATGGAATATAAAAGTTCCGTAGCAAAGTAACCTCTTAAAGGAAATGGAAAGATTGTGTTAAAAAATGTGGAGGCTGAGAAACTATTGATTTTTGTTTATACATGTAGTAATCTGGCTACTCACTTGTACATGCTGTTTGGCACCGTACCAAATTTTCAAAGGGGAAGGATATCAAAAGGAAACCTTTCGTTACTTTGTCAAAGCTTATATACAAATAATTATACAGTTGGTGCTCTAATTCATTTCTAGATATTTCTGATTATAATTAGTATTTTTGTACAGAACGTGAAACAATTTGACTTCTATGATTATAATATAATTATGTGTTAATCGAGGTTTGATCCTTCTCACTATTATAAGCAGATTTATGTTAGTATGTATGTACATTTTATAAGTCAACACTACCAGGCATACTGGCATAATGAATTTTTTTATTCGTGCTCTGAAATGTTTGACATTAAATGTAGGTACTGACAAAGTTTCCATATTTCGTATAAGACAAGGTCATCAATGGTGGAAAGTATTGTCAGTTTCCAAAGTTACTCATCGCATATTTGTATTTCAGTAAATACGACAATGATCAATGTATTATGGTAACGTACCTATTATATTTCAAGCTTGGGTCGGTCTAGAAAGAGATATACAATATAATCGAGAAGCTTCGAATATTTTTGTAGTTACTTACATTATAGTTAATATTTCGGAAGATGGCAGATCTTGCAGATATCTCGCTATTGGTTCTGGAATAGCTACGACGCTACATCTAACGAAATGTGGACTATTTGGAATACACAGTCATAATCAAGATCAAATAATAACACCAGAGATGCTTTACATTAAACATTAATGGGAACTCACGAATAAAATATTGTGGACTTGTGCCGAAGGAAAAACGTGGGAGAGCAAGCTCTGAATTATTTTGCAATGATGGTCGTCATTGGGAAGCATTCTGCAGATACATTTGAAGTGTGGATGGAGTCTCAACTCTGACCGCATCCTTTTTCAACTATTGATATATCACCTACGATTGAGAAAATAGGCCTGGAGCGAGAACATAGAATTCTTATATACAATACAAATTTAATATCATATCATTGAACAAAATCTACACATACACTACAGCACGTAGAAGTTAACACACAATATTTTCCACCGTGGCCGTTGATTATTCTATAATACATATCGACTGCTTAAACTACGTACAGGCTTTCTCTATTTGGGCAAACTTTTCAAGACAGAAAAAAACTTAATAATTCATCAAACAAGCGGAATTTGACAATTCCAAAAATACGCTTGCTTACTTGTTTAATATCGAATTTATAGTTTTTAAACGAAATTTTTTAATTGTGTTTCATAGTTAAGCTATTTTTTCTGCGTTCTGAAAAGTTTAACTAAGTATAGTACGCCGATTTGTTAGGCCGAGTTACCGCCGAAACCATCGATACTATTATATTTAGTAAGTCGGTTAACAGATAAAACAGTCGAATTATGATTGTGCATTTAGATATAGAGAAAAATATTATCTTTTTAGTGCTCGAAATTTCTTAAGAAAATACAAAGATATAGGTACAAATTTATGGTCTTGTTTAAAATATTTAATATCAATTAAGTGCGACTTCAAAATTTAAAAAGCAATTTTTATAATACGTTTTTCGTGAATATGTTGGTATGACAGTTTCTAAAAATTATTATAAAAAATCACCAATCAGTTCTATTTTCAAAAAAAATGTATCATTAACGGTACAATTCAATCGAGTTTAACGTATCAGTGACGAACTAAATTTTTGCTGATTGATGAATAATTGCTGCAGAGGTTTGAAACGCAATCGAGTGGACCATATTTAAATTTTTATATATAAATTCATCCACATTATAAAGTAGTTTGTGTCATTGCTTTTTGCCAAATATTCTGCTGTTTTGTGGATGTTTTATAAGCCGAGTATTTGATCAAAATATAGTTTATATAGCGTGGTTCAATAACTTGATGACTTTTTCCATAGCATATTGAAGTAGAAGCCGGATGGTGATTGGTTAAGATGCTAAACATGAAGAATAATTTTTATTTTGATCCAGTTAGGATGGGTCAGTATGTTTGAACAGTTAAGCTTCTATATAATATGACATAATTATAATTATTAGATAATAATAATTATGATTGTTTATGGCTCTTATACTACTGCACATTAAAACTTGTCTTGAAAACATCGATAATCTCATCATATTTTAAACTAACAGAATTGTTCTCAACAAAAAATATTAAAAAAATTATTGAAAGACTTTATCTATAGTAGAGAATTTAGTATGTGTACTTTGATATATGTCAGACTACCCACATGTGATTGAAAAGCTCTGAACTATATCATTCAGCATAGACAGTTAATTGAGGCGTAGTATCGTAGACTGTTCGTAGAGGGTTCTCGATAATATTAAGGATCAGGGTAGAAAAAATGACCTTACATATATTTTATTAACAATACGACTATTTTCTTGACACTGGTAATTATACCTATCATATTTCAAGTAATAATTATTAATTTCTGTATTAGAATTCGCTGAAATCGATTTTCGGGGTGAGGCGAGCTAGTTTAGAGTGTACTTGGTAAATCTAGATTGGAAAAAGGACCAATTTAATATAAATACTATGTAACTGTCTGGACCAGTGGTGCGGGACAAACCTGTCCGCCCTTTTTTCCAACCAGTATCCAGAAAGACTGTCGGGTACTATTCGTATGTTGGTGTGAACTAAAATAAAGTAAAGCGATGGCAGGTGGTAAAAAGTCTTGCATGCGCCGCAGGGTATGCTTTCTTTTAGGTATAAGTCAATAAAAAACAGTAAAGTACGGTCACGTGATATGTCAGATATAAAATATTTAAAAAAGAAGAGCTTCTATTCATCAGTAAGAAAGAAACAAGTTTGTTTTTATACGTGGAAACACAAATATACCGCACGCAGTCGTTTTTTGGAGTGATTTTTTGGGGCAAGTGCGAATGAGATTTGTATGTTAGAAAAAACGGATTACTTTACCACTTTAGTTTAGGTCATTTCTCCACTCTGGTTTTCAATTATTTTGTATTCGATGAAGCATAACATTATAGAAAATTCTGGAACTTTCAAAATAAAATTAGCGCTGCGTCACTACTACGAGTTTCATATCGTAGTTAGCACGACAAATTTATGATACCTACTCTCAATTTCATTATTGCCTCCTTATTGGTTGCAAAACTGTTTTAATCAATTATATTTTTTGTTAAAACCAGGCACAATTCGATGATATTGTTATACATAAAATATGTATTTATTCTTTAGTAAATATTAAAAAAGGTTTGGACTAAGCAAATTATTATTAAACTTTTTAAGATTGAAAAGAAAATCAGTGTATAATATGTAAAAATATTTTTTTTTTAGATTAGGAATTCCGGTTTCGGTAATACCGATATTGCAATTCCTAGTGAAATACTACATTTTCCTTTTATTGCATTATATGCATCTCATAGTTTCACGCTCATATTCGCTCAGCACCGATGTATTTTTCGTCTTGTTGAAGTTTTTGATAAATATGTTATAATGGTGGCACTAATTGTTACGAGTTATCAAATTATTCACTTAATTATACAGGGCGTGACATATTCAATGACATTTTATGCCATGGGTGATATATTATCTCGTGTGCTTATCGGTATGTTTTAATTGCATGTAAAAGCTTTCTCTCTATCAGTACTATCATTAAAGTAATGTCTGTGTTTCCTATCAGTCGCCATGGCTACCATATACATCAACAAATAATAGAAACTTATTATTAATCTTCCAACAGTACAAGGCAAAATAAACGATGACATTTTTAAGAGAATTATCATATGCCGCCGACCATGACACATTAACATTTAAATATTTTGAAATTTTCACCAACAGCCATTTTGATATTGCTGTATACAAAAATGTTCAGTGGCTAAGCGATATTTTTTGTCATAATATATTAGGGTACCAATTCTTGAAATCTGATGTTGACTTCCAATTATTACGTTTTCACCTAATAATTAATAAGGTAACTGATTTTTATGTAGAACTTGGATATTTTTTAAGAATAATTAAAAAAATAATAGCATTCGTAACATAAAAAAATCTGTAACTTCGTCATAGAGCAACTTTTGCTGATTGGGCATTCTTATGTGTCTTAAGGTTGAGTGAAAAGTTGCAGAATTGTATACAGTGACATCTATTAATGAGAGAAATTGTTAGATGTTTTTTTAACAAATTAATATTCGTATAATACTATTTCACTTACCGAAAAAATAACATGACTTTTAAATGCCTTGAATGATTTTAATTTAAGTGTACGTAACCTTTTTTTTAAATTATGCATTATTTTTCTAAAAATGAATATGTACTACGCATAAATATTATTATTACTTTGAAACGCACACAAAGCTTTTGTGTAGCGGCATCTCTTAACTAATTTTAGGAGTTTTAAAAATTATTATCATATTTATTTAATAAAACAAAAATGAATATTTCAAATGTTTTATATTTTACTACATGTTAATTTCAAAATTAATAAGATAATAATAAATAAAATACGAATAATAAATATTGTCATTCGTGCCATCTAGCATAATGTTGCATAAGGTCTATAGAAAAGCAGGTAGCTGCAAGTTTCAAGAATTCTATACGGAGTCATCTAGTGTAGAAATTTAAAAGATAAAGTACACGCTTTTCACGAAATATTTCTTTCCTGTGTTTTTTGTTAGTGTTTCTAAAACATGGCTGTTTGAAGCGTGTCGGTGTCCTGTGTTGTGAATATTTCTTGTGAATCATTGTTTTAAGTGAATACGGACAAATGGATTATTTTTTAAATTAAAATTGGTGAGTATTATAATTGATTTGTATACTTAGAAACTTATTTTTAATTTGGGATAATTTCTTATAACCCTAGCAACCTGTCCGACAGGTGTTAATGTTTTTTTTTTGTATAGATAACATCATAGTAAAGTTCGGAATCGTATTATCTTTTAAATTAATGTTAAAATTATTATAAACTTTGGGGAACCGTGCGATTTACAAATATTGAAAATCATAATGATCAAAAATTGTTGCCTTATGGTTTTATACAACTTTGAAAAGTTTTATGTTTTACTTTTTACAATACTCGAAACAGTCTTTACCTGCAAAGTATTCTTTGTAATGTTTGGTAATTTTAATAATATTTTAATGTTTAAGAATACATCCATAAATGCATTGAACGATTATTAAAAAATATCCTTTCTACGATCGCTGTATTTATTGCCTTTCATTTTTACCCCGCATGTCGTAGACAGGTTTTTTTTCATATGATTCGCGCGTATATGCTAATTTACCGTAACGGCTGAGAATTCCGGTATAAAAATTATAATAATATTTATTCGTGCACTGCGTTTAAAAATCCAAATAAATCTCACAGACTGAAATACTGTCATTGCACCACAAGTATCGAATAAAAATATTAATTTTAATAAGATTTTTTATTTTCTTGAATGATATATTTATGTCGGATGAATCGTTCAATACAGTAATTTTTTATGCCATAAATAAATATTTTTTGTATGATTTTATCCTCAACGTGTTTGCAAAAAAATCCATGGATTACATTTCTTATAATAATTGCGTTTTATTGATTGAATTGGCATGTACGTGGTATAACTCTATTGTAATGAAGAATTTAATTCTACAAGAATAATCATAAGTTGATAGAAGATAACCCAATTGCGTAACTAGCGGTCACATATGAACTCATTGCAAGAGTCTTTTAAAAATCATTGGATATTAAGAGCTAAATATTTGAATAAATATGATCTTTTTATGTTTTGTATGGCGTTTGACGTAAAAAATGGCTGAATGAAAAAAATATTAGCTCTTGCAAGATAACAGAAGGGAGGGCAGAATGCACAGAGAATTATATTCACATTACTCCTTGGGGTGAATTTGCATTAGTATTAACACCATTTATACAACTGCCCCGCCCCCTTATTGATTGCGCTCAGTTTTGATCTTGTTGGCTCTCATAGATATATTTCTCACTGGTTAGAATATTTTGCACAGACAATTGAAACTATCTATAAATTAATATTCTTTGGTTTGGACACTTTAATTTGGACGGGTTGCAATTATTTACGTTCACTATGGTCAAAAAAGCTCATTTAGGTAGAATGTTTTTTTACCTGTCATCACATAATTTTGACGAAATAATCGTTACTACTGTTTATGTTATAGAGAAGTTTGTATCGAAAGCTTCTATCAAATGAATTTCCAAAAACTTATTATAATTACATATAATTCCATCGAAAATACTATCATATCAAAATAATCCCAAGTGCACACTTCCAAATTAAGTAAGCTATAATACCATGTCAATTCACAATATTTAAGTATCTAAATTACAGTCATAAATATTTATATATTAAGTTTGTTATTGCCTACTTTTACGTGCTTTCAAGACATCAGTTTGACTCTTTTCAAATTAATCTGATAATAGTAAAGGTTATTATACAAGTTTCTAATATGAATCTTACAAAATAACAGTTTGTCTGCAAAAAAAGTATTGAAGGAATCATGTTAGGAAAATGCAATGTTAAAAATAAGTCAGGCCGGATTAAGGGAGGTTGAACGGAATCAAACACTCATACCGGTAGCATGTGAATATTTATTAAATGCAATTCGTATTTAAAAAAAGGTAAAAATGTAATAAAATACTTCTCACTTTTAAGGTGTTAACTGTCAATTCTTGGTGGAAAGAAATCATATTTTAAAAAATAAAACACAATTCATTTGTACTACTTCCACATATTAATAATGACCAGGACCGGTTTCGCTCATCACGAGTATTATCAACTGATAAAAATACAAACATAACAGGCTTATTTATATAAAATTGAGTGTAAAAATGAATATATAGCTTCATTTTTACACTCAATTTTATATAAATAAGCCTATTATGTTTGTATTTTTATCAGTTGATAATGCTCGTGATGAGCGAAACCGGTTCAGATCATTATAAATATATGGAAGTAGTACAAATGAATTGTGTTTTATTAAAAAAAAAAATATACTTCTGTTGTCTAATTTTTCAACATCAGCTTCTTGGACGAGTACCTGACGTTACTAAAAAATACAAACTTCACCCGCGTATAATATTTTATTTGCTTTATACCGTCTTCTTGGTGTGCACCGATTTCATTTTGACTTTGAGATTGCTTCTTATCATTTTACCATTTAAGCGTAGCCGCTGTAGATAATTATTAAATATATATATATATTCTATGCTAAAACACGGTTATTTTTCCGTTTGTTCCGAATATCATTTCATTTCTCACGGTTAATATCATGATGATAAATGTCGAGGTCGTAACAGAATTCAACATGTTTCCTCTATAACCAAATTTTACTGAGTACACAATTAATGTTAATAGGAGTGTTGCCTGGGCTTGATTTTTATAAAAGTGGTCAATATGTTTAACGCTTATTTAAAAAGTAGTGACGGTTACCCGCTTGGTTTTTGAGCATACTATAATCGTAATTTTGGACTGAAAATTTGTTTAAAACTACGGAATTTGTAATGATGTAACATATTGAAAAACATCTATCAAGTTTTAATTCTGGAGTATGTAGGAAATTTTAATTATGACTATAAATTTTAATTGAATAAAATTAATTTTTAAATTGTGCATATGTTTCGTGTAAGAATGAGCATTGGTAGTAATTTTAGGTACTATATTTTAGAATAGTTCACTATCGAAAATATATTTTGAAAATGTGGTATATTCTGAGATGAAGTTGGAGAAATTGGCATTTCAATTATTTTTTTAAGCCATGTCCACTCCCGCTTTCAGCAGAAGTTTTTCTACTAGAACTGCTTGTTAGTCAGTTGCTCAACCTCTTTAAAAGTACGGATAGAAAGAACCGAGCCTAGGACAAGACTAGTGGTTAGCTAATCACTCTAGCTACGCCCCGTTTTTTGGATCGGATGGGTGAGCGGGAATTTTAGACATTACACATAATTCCTGCCTTCGAACAGAAGTCCATAAATCGTTAATATCTTTGTCGACAGGTTTCTTATCACGGATCATTGTGTTTCATTCTAATCATATCAAATATATAATTATTATTTATTGACATACGAAATAAATTTGTGTGCTACTATTGGAATAAGTGACATGAGATGCCGTATTATATTTATTTATGCCTATGGAAGAATAAAATACACGGCAGCTTTTGTCGGGTATTCCAAATCCACACGAAAGTATTGATAGTGTCTTCGTGATGGATGGAAAATGTTGCAAAATATGGAGCACGGCATTGCTTCAAGCGACTGTCGACCGCGAAAAGACATGAACGAACAGTTTATTTTAATAACTTCTAAAGTTATTAATATGACAGCATTATACTTACTGCTGTAGTATTTTAATATTAAAGTAATGGGTATACTGGGGTACACGCTGTGTGCCCTCTGCATATAGCAGTACCAGAGAGTACACGCATTTCTACGATATTTGTAGAAATAGTGCGTAATCTCTGGTTAAACAAAAATATTCTACTATCAGACAAAAAATGATATTGCATACACATTATAAATCCCGTGTGATTTGTGCACAAGCAGCCAGCATTCAAGTGTCATTGTTTCAGTTGCATCTTGAGCATTCCTTAGTAGTTATTATTAAAATATTTTTTATCTTCATCTTCCATTTTAGCTCATTCTCATTTTTATAACCCGCGGTACTATAAAGTATAATATGGATTTATGTTATAGCGTATAAATATAATACGAGTGTACATATAGGTTATACGATACCGTAATAAGAGAGCATTACCATTGCGGCATACTCTGCGAAGATTACGACTGCAACACAGCATCTTTGTTACATTTATGTAAAAACTGGATGAATTGGAATTTACTTAGTTCATCAACTCTATTTTTATAAACTACAATTGGCGACGTATTTAGTTCTTAGAAGATTCTCAAATATTATCGATATCTATTTCGATAACACGCTTAAACGTGATATTTTTTTAATATTGCAATATATAATATAACCAACCTAGAAGAGATAAACAATACACCAACCCATGGTTTTACTTACTCGACAACATTTGGTTTATTCATTAGATTCATGAAGTATGAAAAATCCAGTTCAAGTTGTTCCAGAAAAACTTAACTAATACCAAAGACAGTTTTATTTAACTTCAATAAAAAACATAAAATTGAGGAGGTTTTGTTCCATTAGGGATTCATATTCTGTTACCTATCGGTAAGAGCTTTGCTTGCCGATCTGTAGTGTCCAAGTTCACTTCATTGGCTTTGTCAAATGTTGATAATTTTCTTTTCAATTAAATATTTGAGGTCCAGGTCCATGGTTGTAACTATTATAATTTCACCAGCATGTAATATTTTGACGTAGAAAATATGCCACAATAATTTATTTAAATTTTTTGGCACATGACCCTCATTTTTCATGTCATAATAAAAAAAACCCCCGACATTTTAACGCTACAGTGGACATATAACAATAACTTTTTTATTCGTTAAAACACAATCAAAAACGTGTATTCACCGATTGAAGATGGTTTCAATAAAGTTAATCATGACTTGTTACATTATTGATATCTTCATTGCAGCCTCAAGTTACACGAAAATTCTAGAATATTCTAGAATATAGACTCACGTGTCATGCAAATAAAAAAAAAATATTTAATGTTACTCGATCTCAACACGTTTATTACACAGTTTAAGCTGATACACCACTACAATATTAGACATTGTTATTCAGCCCGAAGGCTTTATAAAGGTGAAAGAATGAGTCTATTAATCAGAATAAGAGTGGCTATCAGCTTGTATGCAAAGTGTTAATAAAGCCAGATCTTACCCCCACTATTTTATTTTTGCGCTAGTTTATGCTACCATATTTATAAAGTATATTCAAAACTATAAATTAATTTGTAGTGCAGTTCACTTTTAGACATCTCAATATTATTTGTCTAGTGTATTTATGCGCCGAACCTGTAGCCGAGAGTTCAGCGTCGTCTTCCAAGTGCTAGAATCCCGGTAGAAATTGTATGACTCGTTTTAGTATTTTATTGCACTCATTTCATTTTGATAAAACACTTCTTGGCCATTTATTATTATTGACTGATCAATAAGTCCACGATTGATATTAATACAACAATGACGGTACATCAATTTCCCTTCTATTACAAATGATTACGGTTTCTTAAAATAATTAATAGATAATATATCTATTGTTATCATTAGTTTCCTCTTCACAAGGTTATTTGATTTTCAAAACGTTATAGGTAAACTCTCTTCCTTAATAAGCCACCCCGAATAAATGGGAGTTACCTCTCTTGTTATACGTTTCCTTGTATTATATAACTGTCTATTGATATACTATGATATTCACATGTTTGCCGATATAAATTGATGAAAGTAGTTTCGCATGTTAATCAGTACTAGACGAGGCAACTTATCATAAATTATTTATTCGTGAAGTAATTTTATTTGTAACTAGTGAGTACCCGGCATGCGTTGCAATGCCACTCAAAGAAAAAAAGGGTTTGTGTTTCAATTCTGTTTATTGAAGTGCTTTTGGATTAGAAGTTTGCACGGGCCGAAATTTCATAAAATTTCCCGGTTCGGGCCCGTCATCTTCAGTCCCGGCCCGGCCCGAGCCCGAGTCTCAATATCACACTTGTTACCCGAACCCGACCCGAAGCCCAGATTTATTTTTCTCAGCCCGAAAAAAGCCCGATGTTTCTTTTAAATATAGTAATTTATTTATACTTTTCAAACAATATATGTTATTAAATTTGGATTATTGAGATTTTGTACACTTCCATGTATTTTGTCACTAACGAACCGGGTTTCGAAGATGCCGAAAGGCGAAACCCTGGTCGTTAGTGACAAAATACATGGAAGTGTACAAAATCTCAATAATCCAAATTTGACACTGAAATTCCATGAAGAACCCTCAGTCGATGTCTTAAATTAAATATATGTTATCGTTTTCATATTTCCGACGATATTCATAGCACATGTGAAATAAAATATTTAAGTTATGAAAACTATTGCCTTATGGCTGACTCACGACCCGAACATAATACGACATATTTTTCATAAATTTGAATTCTTTATCTGGGTCCGGCCCGAGCCCAAATCTAAATTGTCTTTACGGGCCGGGCCAGGTAAAGGTTTGCGGGCCAAGCCCAGGCCAGCGCAGAACTCAATTTTGGGCTTACATTTTTTTTGTTTTTCAGTCTGGTTCAGAGATGTTGCTAGTTGTACGTATTTGATTCTTTTTTTTAGATTTTAGATTTTAAATTTTTTTCTTGAGAAACCTTCACGGGTGTGCGCACAACAACTCACCAAAGTTTTATCGAAATTGGATTGATGGTAAAGGAATGCATTGAGGACAAACGAACAAAACTTTATTTTTATATATATATATATATAAAAACTCTGTACTCCAAATTGAGTAAGCCGACTCTATATAAAAATGAACGATTAAATAATATTCTAATCTAAATCTTATATATAATAGCCCAGACCGGTCTGTAGGGTAATCAGTTTTCAATACTTTAAATATGATGTGTCTGGTCTATATTATTTTTATTATTATAATACAATGTTATATAATAATTTCATATACTGACATACGTAGTGATTTTAATTATATAAGAGAAAATCCAATATGGCATTTCACCTTTTGTGCCACATACAAGCGCAATCCATTGTAGTGCCATTGTATTTATGTGTGAAATTTAAAACAATTCGTGGCTAAGATAAGATATAAATAATGATAAATTAATGGGTAGTTTCGCATACCGACACACTTATTATATAACGGCATGCAGTTAACACGGTCTAACGATAATCTGACTGTGGATCTAGCCATAGACAAAGCACACCCCACAAAACCACCCTGTTGATACAAACATAAGCTACTAAGAAGGGAATTGAAAATGTATTGAAAACATATTTGAGTTGCATACTTTATAACGTATTTGAAGACCGTAACAAGTTTTGCTAAAAAAACATACATTGTTAATTGATAATAAAACTTTTAAACAAAGATAAGTATTCTTAAAAAAGAATGTTTTTTTGAAACAGTAAAGCGTTGTCGCAATCAGACAAAACAGAATATATTCAATTTTTAAAAAGAATTTGTGATTTTTATTATATATTTTTCTTAGTTAAAGTTTGAAGTTGTACCAAATAAATGCCTATTCAATAGCCAACTTTATTACCGATTGAAAATACTTGTTTGAATGTTAATGATACCGGTTTGTTTTTTAACGATATAAATTTAGGAATATGTATTGTATTACCAGTATGTTGTTATTATGCACATCCTATCCTATATATCACAGTATCCTATCCCTCTAAGGATAGATGATAGAAAGTATAAAACTATTGCGAAGAGGAATGTAAATGTTAAGTAATGTAATTTATGCACCATATGTAGGGCTGAAAATACAGTATACCATGTCCACTTTTGCACAAAAATGAGTTAACAATGTCTAGATATACATATTACTGAAAGGAAGAAAATGGACCAAAAAGTAACGTAATACTACAGTAATGAAGAAAATGCTCCAAGAGCACGTACATTTTTAATATTTATTGGGAATACAAGTATGCCATGAGCATTTTTGGCCTCTGGTCTAATATCCTATTCATTATAGTATATGGCCAAGTATTGAAAAAGAAATATATTTTTTTAATTTCCTAAATAAAATTTTAATTATTTGGTTCATTGATATTGTTATTATGGAATTAATATTTGTATAAAGTAGTACTGTAATTACCATTTTTCTCATTATTAAAAAAATCTTTATATGGGTGAATCTAAATATAAAAAGATGTTACAAAATAATATAATGTAGCTTGATCTACTTGTATTCAAACAAATTTTTATTTTAAACATTCTTTATTTTGAAAATCATGAAATAGTTATTAGAAAATGCAATAATACATTGATTAGTGCTTATTTTATTACACTCAGTAAGTCTGAAACTTTTAGAAAAGAAAAACATAAATTAATTGAAGTTCAACTAAAACGTCCAATCTTAGAAGTAGATTATGGTCATTAGGTTTAGTTGTATTTTCAGACCTCCATATATGCATAATATATGGTATATGATTCCAGTAAAGACACAGTTCGCCTACTATGGAATATACAATATTTATAAAGATTCTGAGCCGTTGTTATCTCAACTCTGACCCAGTGGATGATTAATCAAGTTTGAATTTCTAAAATGAAAGTAGTTAAAGAATATTCCTAAATTAATAATCTTCAATATTATCTGTGTCGTTTTTACTAGTATAAAAATGTCCGTTAATTATTTGTCGTCTTTTTTTACTGTCTAAGCTTGCATTTTTTTACTTTAACATAGCAGGATATTATTATTCGAATACATTTTGAATTTATCGCTTTTGCGTATTTGTAAATACGCCTTGTCTATAATACTAATCTCATAGCCTTTGTCTATGATCAAAATGCCAAATTCAAACGCTGGTTCTAAATTTAAACTCGATAATGACTCGTCGGATAGTGCCAATCTATGAACCGAGAAATGAAAGTAAAATGTAGACATAAAAAATCACCGTGGAAGTCATACTAATCATACAACCTTATGCATCTTAGTATTTATCCACGTATGCATCTAGACATATCCAACATTTGAAAACTCTACGATATAACATTGCGCTTAGGTAACGTATTTACACAGCTAGAATAAAAAGTTTTTAATGGATCATACATGTCAAAATATTTGAATACGGCCTCTTATTGGAGGTGCCATATTCGTTTTGAATGTCGGCGATAATGCTGGCAAACATTTCTCGATACGGTAGAACAGCAAACACCTGACCTGTCTATTTTTGAATATTTTTGATCTATGACACTGTTCGTCTTCCCACATCTCCTTGGTCATGCACTCCTACTTTCATGATCAATATGGCATGTTGAATACAATTTTGCTTCTTCCTAATAATGTTCCAATAATTATTTCAGACTTAAATCTACATTTTGGGAAACCGTTTCATTATTCTAACTGCAGTATATAGCCGTTAAAAATAGTAATTGTACAAAAAACTCGCGTAGTATAATATAAGTTTAGCCGTACGATTTTATGTATCACTTCGAAATAATGATAGCTTACGCTGTATTTGGAAGAAAATACTTGGTTAATATAATAAATGTACAATGTTTTATTACATTATGTCTTTTAACCAAACATATACCGTCAATATAATACAATATAATACATAATTATATAACTAGCTAAGAGTGTAAATTGGTAACGCCGCTTTAATTAAAATTTAGTTTATTATATTATATTATACCCATGATTATCCTATTTTACATGTATTAGGTGAACCACATATTTCTATTAACTACAATTCTATCTATGAAGATAGATAGAACATTTTTTGTATGAATTCCACAATTTTATGAAATGATCAGGACATTTTAAACAAACAAAATTGTTTTATTTCTTCTAAACGTAATGCCTTTCCACCAATAATTGACAGTTAAGCACCTTAAAAGTAGCTATACAATTCCTCAAAAAAACTTCGATTCGTTGACAATCTCAAATACAGTTATATGATCCTTCTGTAAAATAATAAGCAGGCTTTTATTCAACAATTAATTAATATATGTTTATAAAAATTATTTAAGATCTTTTATTCCATAAAAAAATCTTAAAATCCAATAAAACATATTTTCCGCAATTACGATTAGGTTAGTTTCATTGTCAGACAATTATACGATGAAAATGAGGTTTGATGTTTAGAATTTTTTTTTTTAACTTTAAGATTATTAAAAAAATGTTATCAAGATATTGAATCTGTCGCAGTCAATATTTGTCCTTCGCGCTTGTGACGTTTTCTCTGATTGTGAGTAGATAGTATTCGGAGCGCAGCTCGGATGGCCGCGACTCTGGTAAAGGCAGTATTTCTACGCGGAGAGGTTGTGCTATACAGAGGTGAACGATCTCAAACGGTCTCCGATGAACCGCCGCGGTCGAGCTGAGGAACAACACCGCTTACGGATCGATGCTCCTTCATCTTTCTGATCGCCTGATACCTTCGCGGCAAATTTTGACAGCGATGCTCGAGTCTGTTATTAAAATATGTTTCGAAAATTGTAAACGCGTCTAAAATAAATAATTAATAATCCGCCTTGCATGATGGTTACGTATTAACAATTTAAACATACTAGTGATTTAAACTAGTGCATAATGCGCGGGTGACGTTTGTCTTCAATTCTTTTATCGATATTACAATATAAAATTTTTGTAACGTGACTCAATCAGTTTTTTGATGATTGTATATTTAATAAGATCTTTATTGATTGTAAGAATGATATTTATAGGCACAGCAGACATTAAAAGGTGTATGTTATATTGTTTTTACTTGTAATATTTACGTTGCCAAAGAATTCATTTACCGAGAGATAAACTTTTCATACACACCAAAAAAGCAGAAAAGTTTTAAGATTGTAATAATCAAACACAAATGTTATACATTATAACTATATAAAGATATCGATGTTTCTCTAAAACGCATCACTTTTTAGAAAAATATTAAACGCCAAGTGAGTGCATACGAAAAGCTTTCTTTCATTGGTTGGAAAGCTGAGTTTTATTTAGTTTGCTTGTATGATTCTTCCAGTAGAGTACAAAATAGTAGGTTCAGGGGTTTCTTTAAACGCTAAAGACATCTTTCTCGATCCTTCCGCAAAGTTGTACGACGATGATAAAGGAATTTATTGCATGCCGTTATATTGTTGCTCGACTTCTCTGTTATTTCAATGCCACGATATTTCTAGTAAATGGTACCAAGTATAATAATATTTTTTTAATATAAGAATCGAGTAAGAAACTGGTTATGAATTCTATCAGAGTATCACACACGGTAACAATTAAATTGGCAAGTTGCTCAACTTTTTTCATCAATGCTATTATTACTGCCTTAATTTCATAACACTTAATTTTTATTGATCCGTTTGATAATATAATTTTAAATCACGGTAAAAAAATAGTCTTACACTTTCGTCCAAAATTTAATAATTATTATTACATCCCGTAGAATTTCAGTTTTCTGATAATCTATCAACGTTCAAATACACTTGTTGCGGTTAACCTTATTTTTAAATTAAAATCTAAGCAATTCACCAAATATTTAAATAACTACAATTATATTATCAATCATTGCAAAAATGAATTTTTAATATGGTTACTTGAATAATAATTTCTATCAGCTATTAAAACTTACTATACATTAATATTTCTTCGCGTTTTTAGTTTTTAATTTTAGGATATTGGTAAGCGTTAGTTATTATTAATAAGACGGCTAGATCAGGAATACTTTTAAAAGAATATTTAATCAATAACGCAATAACAATTATAAATCTTCTGAAAAGCCATTTTCCACATCAAGTGTATGTGTAATACCTACAAGTACCTAGGTGCTTAGCTTAATGTTCACAGTACACGTAAAAGCTTTTGGCTTTTAGTCATTTCTGGAAAGCAATGAACTCACAGGAAAATGTTAATCTTTAGTCTGTTTCCGGTTTATAAAAGGTATCTACCTGAATAATTCTTTTCGCGTGAGTAAAAAATTCGCCATTTCGTGCTTCGTTCATATTTGAAATGTTGATTTCAGTCTACTGATTTCTTGGAATATGAACGAATTTCGGCGGCGAGGCTAGACTTCGTGAATAATTTAATTCAGTGGAACCTTTTTGTCTGACTGAGGGTTCAACTAAATCTATTGTCATGTTATACTAAACGTTATCTGTTCATTTATTATTATCTTGAAAATCGAACACTTAATTCTATTTAGCAGGGTTTCTATACTGTATCAATCTCCATACTTTCCGTAGTCAATTTTTATGATACTCAAATATTTTTTACATACCTACGTTAGTTTTCTATACTAAGCAAACCCACGATTTTTTTATAGGCTTTTTTTCCCCTCAGGATTATTGTACAATTAATCCAACAGATTTTGAAAAAGCTGTGTTATATTATATGTATTTATTGATTAAAAAATGTATTTTTAAAGTTGCTTTCAAAAATAAATTTGAATTGATGCAAGGTTTTATCAGCTATATAACTATTGCTAACGCAAACAAGAAATTTATACTGCTATTTTTATCCATTTATTTTAATTTTACTGTCATACCTATATTGTAGTTATTTGACTAAAACAATCATGATAAAATATTGTCTAGAAGAAGTCAGTGGGTCGTTATCTCAATTTTGATTATCTTCCATAACGGTTATATTCATGGCCGCCATGTTTTATAATAGTGCAACGTTTTAAAACTTGACATAATAATAGTGGTGTCTATAATTCTCTTTTCCGGTAAAGAAATCGACTGCAATAGCTATGCCGTTTTCAGTCTCGTATAAAACGTTTGCAGTCAAAATGCTATTAATCCGGACGTATCTCGTTTAAGAAAATTAACGATGAGGAATATAGTATCAACTATCGATTGTATATTATCGTTACTATTTAATGAAGCTGGTGTAGCAAATGATAGTATTTTAGTTGAATTTTCTTCAGATTAGTGGTTATTTTTTACACCTAGCACTTATACGAAATTGCAATGTAATAACTATGAAGAAATATTACGTCACTTTTGCAACATGTTCTTTAGTTGAATAAATTTGGCAGATTTGATAATGGAATGTTGTTGGTTAATTGTTTAATATAAGATCAGGATTTTGGATGTCAATGTATTTGTATCATTTCACAATAAACATTTTTTTATTATAATAAAAAAGCATATACCGAGCTACATGTGACATCAAAAAAGCATCCGTTGAATTGCTGTCAAACGTTTTGCTCAATTTACTGTACCTTATTTGTTTAATGTCGTAGAAAGTAAAGAGACTGTTTTCATTACTGAAATATAGTATAAATAAATAAACATAGTAAATACGTTTTTAATTAATGGAAGTACCTAATATTCCATTTAAAAACTAAACCGTATATGTCCAGGAAAGCTATTACAGCTGACGGTCAGGCTTAATTGTGAAGTTCCCGAATTAATAATGTATTATTAAGGTCACGCAAGACTCATGAAGGTCGATTAAGGACAAATTGTGAATTTATATACCTATGTAGATAATTTACATATCTAAAGGTTGTGGCTTTAAACCACATTAAAGGAGGCTTTGCCATTATCCTGTCTCTATATTTTACCCTGCTCTAAATAAACGTAAACCCTTTAAAATCGAGTCTACAATTTACCGGAAGATTTCGTATATTGAAGATTCGTGTAAGGTATTGTTTGAAATATCATCTCTTGCTATTTTTCTTTTAATATCTAGTATGATGATACTTGAATTAATTTATTAAATACTTATTTCGAAATTTTTTTTTTTCAAAATTACTGAATCACATTCTCTTTCAATTTTTAAGTAAATATTACATGTTTATTTAAAATGCAAATAGCTATACCTCTCCGGGACAGGCCTCTGTAGCTAAGCGTTAGAAGAATGTTCACGTTCAAGTCCTGTCAAGGTGAGTATTTTTTAAATTTTATTATTGAGGTTTTTTATTCAGGAAATTATTTTTTTCCCCTCGAGCGAATTTGTTAAAATTCACATTTTTCATATTTTTTTTTCTGCATGGACAATTAGTTGTAATGCTATTTTTTTAATATATAAATTCTTCAAGCCATACGAACTATATATCTGAATGTTTTCATAAATCTCTCCATGTTCTTTGATAAAAACCTTACACGGGAGGTTTACAATATGCCAGATGTTATTTATGAAACAAATAATCTATACATAAATTATAACATAGCTTTTAAAAAATAGTCGAGAGAATTATGTTATATAATTATATAGATTGAAACTGGAGTTGACGTTAAAAGTTAACACACAATCAGTATTCTAATTTGTAATAACAAAGTATACAGAAACCTCATAATCAATAATATTCCCTCCTTTGTCCTGTATCTAGATGTCTAATCTCTTCAAAAATCTCACTCGAGGATGTTGGAGTCTTTATTTATAAGTTAATAATTGTTACACACGCTATTGTTTTCTGGATGAATTATGGTATATCTGCATATCGATACTGTATAAATTGTGTACACACACAACTACTATAAACATGCAGTACCTATATAAACGATGTAAGATAATAATTACATAAGTGAATATTTTAAAAAAACTAAAACAAACAGTTTTGAATTGTTTACACAGAACAACTACACGATTAACTTCATCTTTTTCATATGCCATTTTGTCGAAGGTCGTCCATCACCGCGTATATCGTAGCGATATCCGTGATGGCGGAACAATAGATTGCCAAATATCAATAAATATGTGACTTGTTGTTAAATCTGAATCTGTAAAGTGCATGGAGCAAGGTATCTAGAAATGCATTTATAATTAAGTACAGAGTAATTTAGTAGTTCTTCTACTAGCTGTTTGTTTGTCGATCCATTTGTAATAGAATCTTTTGGTATTGATTCTTAGTGACGTTTAATATTACATGTAAGGTAAATATTATAGTTTGAACTGGTCTATTCCTCTAGATATATTATTTTTATCTAAATATTGTCTACACCACTCCTTCCGGTGATTACAGCTGCTAAAATCCACCTTAAATGATTCTTGAGATGGTCCGCCCATCTTGTTGACAAATGTATTTGCAACTTTTAAGCGCGGTAAAAGAAGAATAGAGTAAATTCGTTTGTTATCAAAGTGATAATAAAGCCGAAGCAATAAAATACAAAGCTCTCATGATAAATACATCTTGAATGTCTTGTTTACCGTATCATATACCACGGTAAGCTTTTATCAATAGGCAAAGTTTGATCGGGAGCTTATCTAAAATCGCCTCCATACAAAACAGTAGTCGCAGTATTTGTGTTCGGCTGTTTCACAAAATGCGATTAGCGATTCCGACCCCTCACTTCTCGGTCCTTCCAGGAGTCTCGGGACGAGGGGTTGAATCGGCGAGGGGATGAGAGTAGGGCTTCGCGGTGTGACTCATGCAACCCTCCTTTGCGGAGTATATGCAACGGAAAGACAGCGGGGAGGGTGGCGCGTTCAGAGAGTGCTGCTCTGTCGATCATGGGGATTATTTTGACATTCGAATATTCCAAGTAACTACTGATATAAACACTATGTATCTATCTGTCATCTGCGATAGGTCATTTATTGATGCATCGATATCTGATTATATCTAAAAATACTAAAAATACAATATGTATGTAGCTGAACTTTTTATAGTTTATAATATATATTTGAAATAGGTCTTATCTACATTTTTACTGTGATTTATTTGATTCGGTGACAGCAAAAATATCAATAAATTGGCAACATATATTTGTCTAACCGAACGGCTTTGACAACATCTCTAATTAGAAAGAAGACTTATTATGACATAATTATCATGAACTATTGCTATACTCATTTTTAAATATGGATCCTTTTAGTTAATATTTGATACAGCGATCATTTTTAAAACGCAATGCCTAATGAATTTTTTTTTATATTTCCGACAAAATTAAAACTCAAAGTAATAATCGAAGCATTATAAATAGTATAAATAGTATAAAAAATAAATGAAACAGAATAACTCATGTTTCTACCAGAACAGTACATTATTTTATTTATCTTGAATTGTTCATGAAAATTTTCATACAATATTATATTTATGAACTATTTCCGTATGATTAGACACTCAAAAAACCATCTGATTATGACTACTTACGGAGGGGAAGCCATCGGCGGTCTTCCACCCTCCTGTTACAACTGCGCGGGGACGCTTTGTTTAGGGTGGCACTGGGTGGGCAAGAGGGTAGTTCGGGCGCTGGGTGGCTAGCTGGTGGCTAGTTACGATAGCGATGGCAGACGGTACGTGGCTGGCGTCGTCAAACCGGCAACAGTCGCCTACAATACCGACCGAACATAGATAACTATTACACTTGTATGTGTCGCATACCTTTCGTCCTCATTTTACTCAATAATTTTAATAGGAAAATTCTCATTCTAAGCCGATAATTCTATAATGATAACTTTCGTATTCATATAATTTTGTGATTGTATTCAATTAAGTATTCTAAAATAAATATTAAAAAAGATAATTATACAATACATCGCAACATTTTAGTTATAAGTTATAACTACCTTGGTATAATCATTAGTAAATGGTTATATCTGAAACGATAATTAATGCTCATTTATTTTTGGAACTTGTTCATGTTTTTATTTTGCTTATGCTTTTTAAACAACTGAGCTTCTTAATAATTATAATAGACATTTGAAAAACTGTACGAAACTCGATCAAAAAATGTATTAAGGATCTATTGTAATAATTAATGATTGTATCATTTTCTGGTTGAAATTATACAGCTGGCGGTACACATATTCAATTTAAGTATGTTTTTTTTGAACGTACATTAATCATCACTAACGATTTAACATATTTCTAAATATTTATTAAGGTAATCTAGATTCATAAATCTGCCGTATTTAAAACAAATCAAACATTTATTTTTCCACACAAAAACATCTTAATTGCCAATTGAATTATTCAATTCTAATAGTATCATTTTTTCAACAATTTACACAGCATATGCACTCCTAATGGAGTATCTCAATACAAGATGTTCTACTAGAATTTTTTGTTATTCAGTCGTTCAACTTTTCTTTTTTTGTAGAGTTATGATAAAAGGATGGCGCTAGGATAGATCTAGTAGTTTATTAATAGCTTTCTTTATGGAACGCGTGTATACACGAATGAATTGGAGGCACTGTAGGGATCACAGACACCCATGCCTTTGAACAAAAATCCATAAATCGATTGTAGAATCAATTTAATAAAGCATTTGTATTGAGACTTGAACTTTGACCATTCGGCTATAGACACATTTATTAACGCGGATTTAAACGCATACAATTCAATTGTGCGAAAGTTTTCACTTTAATCGAAACATGTAATTATTATTGATTGATTTAGTCATTGGGGAGAATTGTTTGACTTATTGAGTAAATAAGCGGGTACGTATCTCTAGCAGCAGTGCAAAGTATCAAGCAGTGTTGCATGCGTCTGGCCTGGCTGACAATGTCGGCGTGCTAATACCGCCACCACCTGATGCGGTGCATTTGTGAACTAACGGAAAATTGTATAGCTAATACGTGACGCTTTCCATTCTTTTTTTGAATCCATATTATCGAAATATCTCATCAATCATATTTTTTTAAATGTGAGGCATATGGCCTCCTAACGGAGGTATCTCAACAGAAGTTTTTCAACGAGAACTGCTTGCTACTCAGTTGCTCAAGCTCACAATCATAAATTACGACATTTTATTCATTTTTAAAATTATAACTGCCCACAATTGCGATCGAGGAGGAAATTCCCCCGTATTTAGGGAAGTCTTAGCTTTTAATCTAAACTAAACTAAGTAAAGCTAAGTATACATCTGGACACTTTAGTCTAGGCCAAGGGTGCCCAACCTTTTTTGCCTTGGGGGATACTTTTCAATTAAAAATTTTCTCGGGATCGACTTCTAATATGATTCTTATATGAGCTTTTATTTAACGTTTTTTCCTTTCCTCAAACTCAAAAATGTTTATTTTAAATGCAAAAAATTATTAGAAAAGTATTTGCTAACAAAATAATTTAAATTTACTATTTTCGTATATTTTCAACATAGCATTTATTATAATTTTTATTGTATGTATGATATATAAATATATAACATATATTTCATTTATATAAAATAATACGTTTTTTTCCAAACTCGCGGAAGTTTTCGGGATCGACCAAATTTTTCTTTGGGATCGACCGGTCGATCGCGATTCACCGGCTGGGCATCCTTGGTCTAGGCAATCAGTTGCTAGACTGAGTGTCCAAGTGTGGACAGTGAAATAGACCAGTGTCACTGCGGTCTAGCTAGACCGCGTCCGTCTAGCTGAAATTGTAGAGTGGACAGGCAGTGTTGCAGTGTCTCAGTTACCCAAGCAGTTTTCAATCCCGTTGGAATTTTTCAGCTAGAGCGCAGACATCAACGTTGCCTGACCTTTTAGTGAATATGTAAAGAATTGCTTCAAAATTCTTGGCGGAAAAGAAGGCGATTAAAATTACTTACCAATAAACACATTTTTAAGCATTGCAAAATACAAATTTAATTTAATAACAAATATCAGTTGAAACATTAGTACATAGTTGTAATATGTATTAAACGTATTATCAAAACTGTAAATTCATGTGTCTATAATCATTAATTTCATTTAAAGTAATTTATCCGAGAAATTGATTCTTATATGATTACTGCAAATGATTCAATGCTGGCTAGATTAAATTGTGTTTTTACAAATTTCTACTTGCAAAAATGTTTTTATTTTAAATAAAAATGCATAAAAATGTCGAAAAGTGTGAATAATTATTTGTTTTTATCCGCAAAAAAGGGGCGCAGCGAGACCATTTAGCTAACAACTAGTCCTGTCCTAGCCCTATCTTTCTATCCCTACTTCCTTCGAAAAAAGAGAGGTTGAGCAACTGAATAACAAGCAGTTCTCATAGAAAACTTCTGTTGATTTACCTACAATAGGGAGGCGATATGCTCCACATTGGGAGCGGACATGGTGAAGAAAATGTCTATTGATTTATATAAAATGATTTATATAAAAATTTATATAAAAAATGGTGTTTTGAATATGTATACAACTTCTTATTCATTTATTATTTGTATGAAGTTTTAACGGCTGTGTATGAAAAATATTAAAATAACTACATATAAAAAGTGATTTGTATAAAAAATATCATTATTTACTGTTGAGGAAGAAGACGGTCTTCTTCATATCTGACGAAATAATTTTATTGATAATCACCTTACTTTGCGACACTGATTATCCACACTACAATTTCAGCTAGACTGACGCGGTCTAGCTAGACCGCAGTGACACTGGTATATGTGTCTGTCCACAGTTGGACATTCAGTCTAGCAAGTGATTGCCTAGACTAAAGTGTGCAGATGTATACTTAGCTTAAGCGTTTACTTGATTTCTCTTATTCGAACAATTGTTTGATTTTTACTCTCATCTTTATAGATGTGATTATATTTTATAATATTTTTGATAATGAAATAAATACATTTTATGTATCGTTGGATTAACTTGAAAAATGCACGCGTACCCACACTTATACCCACATAATGTTGAGGAAATTATAGTCGATAAAAGTAACTGTATAGAATATATTTATTGAAATTTTCATTCGTATGATTTAAATAATAAATAAATTCAAAATAATATGTTTTAGTATGTACATTTCAATCAAGTGCATAAGTAAAATCAATTTCAATGAGTTTTTTCACTATTTTCTTAAACTTAGATACGCATTTTGCAAATTAATCCGTCTATATAATAAATAGTATTAACCTATAAAAAAATATCCAATTGAATTGAGTTGAAGTTTTTATTGACAAGGCGTCCTCGTTTACGGAAGATAATTTATAAAAAGCGAATTTACTTATAACGAGAAGACTAAAATAACTTATTTTTATAAAAATTACGAGATCATTTTATTTGTTCATGTATTAATATTGCTTTTACTATTGTTTAACAATTCTTTGCAACGTTATAGATGCAGGGACTCGTACAGGGAATTCTGAAATAACTGGCACCCCTCCTCTATGAATAAAACTTTAAAACTCAAAGGACACAGAAAGTAAAGAGTACCTTTGCGAAATAAACTCATGCTTTATATGTGAATTGTCCAAATTGTGTACATTTTCACATATTTCGTCACTAACGACTCGAGTTATGCCTTTCGGCATCTTCAGGCAATTGTCAGTTTGAGTTCATTCGTGTACTCGAATGCCTGAAGGTGTCGAAAGGCTAAACCCGGGTCATATGTGACGAAATACATAGAAATGTACACCATTCTGACAATTTAAATTCCATAAAGTACCCTCAGTCGATATCTTAAACCATGCTTGATTTTTGCTTAAAATTGGAAGCTAATGAGATATCATTGATAACACTATTTTTTCTAAATTTTTAAACAAATTCAATAGAAACTTTGATTCTACATTTAGTTAAGTAATAATGGAATTCATAGCTTTTTGTTCTTGGTGTCCATTGTAATGTAGTAGTAAGATTCCTGATTAAGTGTAATAATAACCATTTATATAATTCACTGTTCACTTTTCGTATTGTTTTCTTTTTCGAAATGTTTCTACAATATTTTTGGTTTGAAACTACGCTATGAAGGACATTTCCACATATTTAAAGGTGGAATAACGGTCAAATAAAACTGTTTCCATAAAAATAAAACGTTAACTCTTAAAAATACATTAATTAAACTCACCTCACGTCGTCCATTGTAGATTTACGGTTTGTTTGTCCAAAAACGAAAAAAAAATACACTCACAATGGACGTGTGAGGTAGTCTGGTCCTGAAAAATACCCTTTGTTTGAAACAGATTTGAATGTAAAACATCCTCACGTGATCAAAGTAGTTATGTTTATAATACGTCTAGTGTAATTCTGAAAGCATTGTTCTGTTTTAATTTTCTTTCTGTCACACCGGAATTAAAAATGTTCCACATAAAAATAAATACATTTCGTGGATCAGATACTCAAATGGGGTTAAAATATAAAGTCCTTAGTAATTTTATTATGTAAATAAGAATACTATTTTGAAATTAACGAATACATTCAAACTTAAAGGCCGCCCTAGAAAGTTCATTCGTTGAAAATATGTATATAAATATATAATCTAACATACCTTCAGTGGCGGACTGGCCATACAAGCCAGGTTGCCCGATGACAAATGGACCCTGCTGTATGTTAAGGGCCTTTAGCAAAATCATATAACTTTTAAATTATTTCATTTTACGTGTTTAAAAATATGCAGGATAAAGTAAGCCCTTTGGGTATTTTATCAATACAAATAAATATGTTTTCTTACGATATACACAATGAACTTCTCTATGTCTGTTTTAGCTGTTTGTAACATGTGAATTTTTGGAGTTATCAACATAGGGATTAATATATAGGGTAGGGGCTTCTCTCCAATTTTTGAATGGGCCCCCTTTGGGGGGGCCCTCATTGTCACCTGGCAACCAATATATTTAGAGCCAGTCCGCCACTGCATACCTTACAGTAAAGTTTCCAACTATCGATATTTTTGGTTATTTTATCAATTTCATATTCTATGTGTACTGGTTATTGGAATAACATTGTTTAATACATTAAGATTATTTTGAATTCATTTTTAATTATAACGGGTGTCGCGCAGCGGGAAAGGAAGTATATTGTATTATTATTATTCATACGTTGAATATATTTATACGCCAAGCATGACAAATTGGGCCTAATCTCTTTCAATAAATTTAGTAACTAACACTTGTTTTTATTACGATGGATTATTTTAATTTATTTAATCTATTTATGTAATAATGTGTGTATTAATAAATGTTATGACTATTATATTACTCACCAAATGAATACAATTCAAAATTATTGTACTGATTTCATATTAACCAGATTTAATGCTGGGTAAAAGCTTTTCAATTTCTCTACATCAACGGTGAACATGCCCTCGGATCCACGTTTTTGTGATTTTGAGGTTACGATTATTCCTGATCCCATATTTTTTGCCATGTTGTTTGGTATATTCATCGCATACCTCTGTATCATACAGCGTGCATAACTAACTAAAAACATATTTCTTGTAACTCCGATATGTTTAAAATTGGGAGCAATACGTGGTACCCCACGTCAGCAAATTAAGTGTCAAAACAAGTTCCATCACCTAACAACGTTTTTAGAGGAATTTTAAGAAATTAAATAAAAAGTAAATACATTCTTCGTATATAAAGACTAAAGTTACATTTAGTTTCTTGTGTTTTCTGAACAAATTAGTTTTTGGGGTTTCGAGGTATTGCATGTCCGTCAATATATGTCTATTCGATTCTAAGTTGCAAATATGTTTTAATCATGAATTAAAAAAATATTCATCAATATCCGAATGGCGAAAAATCCCAAATTTGTTTGCTATATACACTGAATACAGCACGTGTATTATAATTACTCGATGTAGTGTTACCTTTACTTGGTCAAGAAAAATAAGTGTTTATTTACAGCTACTAATTACTTTTTAAGAAATTGGAAGCGAGGTTTATTCACTATATATACTACTTAAAGATATTAACGACTTTCGTATATTAGTATATCAAAAAGAACTTTCTAATAATCACTGATACAGATCGGATTAGATTAGGCAAATCAAGTAAATTAATTTATTCAATCGATCCACTTAATGTGCGTACTTTTAAAAGTTTTATGATTTTTCTCCGGCGTTCAAATTTATTAACCAAATTTCCGAGCGAAGTGAACATGTAAAAGTCTCCAATTTACATAGCAAGTACAAACCTTTCCCACCGCGGCGCTGTAATAATATTTTCAAGTGTTGAAAGTTTCGTCGGTGCGCCTTCCTACACAATATAAAAGTCACTCGGTATGAAGATGCAACTTTGTCGTCGTCGTCGTCGTCGTCGTCGCCTTGCCGAAAAGATAAAAGTCTCGGCTGGCGGATAAACGACTGACACTTAAGATGAAGGCTGTATTACATGTTTGCACACGTCCACGGCAACTACGGTGAGAATGGTGAAAGATTTTAAAACTGCTCTCTATCAACTGCAATTGATTCCATTGACCAATACAACTTGCACTGAGATACACAAATATTACATAGCTTTATGACATAGAAATTCCATAAAAAGTGGTCATTTACCGTTCAGACAATTATCAGGTGAAAATTATATTAACATGTCAAAACTATCATTGACCGAGTTTGAACTGTTGAGATTTTGTACATTTCCATGTATTTTGTCACTAACAACTCGGGTTTCGCCTTTCGGCATCTTCAGACATGCGAGCACACGAGTGAACTCGACCTGACTCGACTGAGCGTGTGCTCGAATGCCTGTAGATGCACAAAGGCCAAAAAACCGGGTTGTCAAATACATGGGAATGTACAAAATCTCAACAATTCAAATTTGATATTGAAATTCCATAAAGCACCTTCAGTCGAATTATTCTTAAATTATATCATTGTCCGAGTTAATATTTGTTTGGATGAGTACTCGGCCTTCATAATTCAGTATAAAAATAATTCTTTCTGCTGTTACAGAGATTTGCCGTAAAAACCTTCGTAAAGGATTATATTTACAAAGAAAAATGTAATTTCACAATTCATAATAAATCAGTATCAGGGATTGGTTAACCACTTATCTTAGTTAAATCTCATTGTATTTATAACGAAGTTTGTTGTATCGTAATCACTTTTTTAATTTTGCGTATTTTCAAAGCTTTGTATATTTGCATAATGGTAATAATTTTAAGTATAATACATTTGTACGATTTACTGAAAATCAAAAATCATTAATACTATCGTTTTATTGGAATTTCATGTGATATTGAGATCGCAAATTCATACATCTAATTTGTGTTCAACAATATTTTTAATATCAATTAATATTTAATAAGCAGTAAATTTCGTCTTGCTAAACGGTCTTTACAAAGAAAACTTTTCATACAACTTTCTTTAATATTGACAAAAATTGCGCGCCAAGTTATATTTACACAGCAAGTTGACGAGGATGAAAATGTATTAAATGTTGAATTATCTTGGTCACATTAAAGTTTACTTTTCCCATTAGTATGTTTTTCTTTCACCCGAGATATACCGAAACTGAATAAACTTTCGGTTCTGTCAAAAGGGGTTACATGGCAATTTACCAATGCTAGTTAGGTGATGTCTGTGTACATTTTTAAAGTATCCAACTTAGCATATAGATGAGAACGATAATTATAAGAGTGGCAGATATAGTAGTTTACTCTAAGAGACTGAAACTGCTTATGGACAGGAAATATATTATACTGCTTTGGATGGTCAGTGCGGAAGTCATCCAATGGTATTTTAGAAATACTGTATTGCCATAGTGTTTGCTTGTGACGCTCTGAATTGACAAAGTATAAAAGTTATATTGGTATACGTGGAACCATAGAGCACAATACCGAAGATATAGTCAAGGTATTAGGTAGTAGTTAACAGCTGTGAACCATGGGCGGTGGTTTTTTTATTTCATGGTGTGACACATACGTTTTATTTAGTGGACAAAACTTTAACACAATAATAATAAGCAAAAAATTGTTAAAAAAACTTAAAATCACTTCAGATAAACTCTGAGGAAAAGTTATTAAAGCTCATTGCAAAACCCGAAATTTTAAATATGTTACAGACGCGGATAGTACTAAAACTTTTATATATGAGAATTTTCACTCTGGTCTACAGAAGCATTCAATTGATATCTGCTCAATGTACCTGTTTTAAATTTGGATTATTGAGATTTTGAACACTTCCATGTATTTTGTCACTAACGACCCGGGTTTCGCCTTTCGGCATCTTCAGGCATTCGAGCACACGAATGGACTCGAACTGACAGACAGTAAACAGTGTCTAACGTTTATATAGAATATACAAATACGACAAATATTATTTATGAGGTAAGATATTATACGTCTGAGAGCCACTCGTGTGCTCGAATGCCTGAAGATGCCGAAAGGCGAAACCCGGGTCGTTAGTGACAAAATACATGGAAGTGTACAAAATCTCAATAATCCAAATTTGATATTGAAATTCCATCAAGCACCCTCAGTCGATGTCTTAAATTGTACCTGTTTTAATTGTCTAAGAAAATGTGTAATCATATCTATTGTCAGAGTGAATTAACAAATTGTATTTGTCCATTCGTAAAATTGTATTACAGTTATAAAATGGAAAATTGTCTTTATTGCGTAGAAATTATGCCGAGTTTTATCAAGTTAGCTTGATATTTATAAACTTTCAATGACGCAACTGGAAAACATGGTGATCATTTACAGGGGTGGAAATTTCTTAGCTTATCGGGCGCATTACAGCTGGAATTCTAGTAAAATATTTTCGTGCCAACGTTATGACGTTAAAAGCTAGAGCATGATTATGTTTACTCATTAATACAATATTACGTTTTTATATATTAATTCTTATTTATAATTTACAATTTAAAATCATAACCACTGGCCTTTGAAAACAATTTTCGCAATTATTGTTATTTGTAAAAATAAATATTCCCACATTCATCATACGACTATATTTTCACGTTCTCAATTAATTTTATTACAATAAAAAATGAATAATGTTCCATCTTTCACTTCGGAAGGGTTTCCTCAATTTTCGCAATTATTGTTATTTGTAAAAATAAATATTCCCACATTCATCATACGACTATATTTTCACGTTCTCAATTAATTGTATTACAATAAAAAATGAATAATGTTCCATCTTTCACTTCGGAAGGGTTTCCTCATTGTAATAATACAAGAAAGTTTGGGAGATAGAAAAGTGCTTTCTGGATAAACGTTTATATAGATGTGTTTTTTAGTAATTGATATATAAACACTGAATTTAAAATACAGTGGGTCGTGACGATTTTTAAGATCTAATTTTAATTAAGTGTTATGAAATATTGTCCGGAATATATTATAGCTCATCAGAACGTCTAAATTCCGGCAAAAAGCCGCGATAAAAGTCTTTTTATTATTTACAGTCAAGGGATTATCATAATATATGATGTATATATTATCTCTGTTATTGTTTTGCATCTTCAAATGAATGCAGGTAATAATATAATGCTTTGAAGTAGGCTTGTAACAGAATAAAAAATGACACTATAAACTCTATAAAGTTGAAGTTATACACATAGGTTGTAGTGATGTCATGCCCAGGACACTGTATACATTAAATAATGATTAAAAATAATTTCTTCTCTACAACATTTGTTTATAAAAATATTAGCGATAATTAATACCTCAGGTGTAATAGTAATTGTCAGATTAAAATATTTATTTTTCCACAATCGAAAAATTCTAGTGTCTTTTTTATAGATACATATACACTTGTGGCAATCAGACAATATCAAGATAATGTAACAAGTAATAGAAACAAACTGTGCCTTGTTCCCAAGAAAAACATTAGTGTGCTGGTATTTCTATTCTAAGTGATTTAAAAATATCACGACAGAGTTGCATTAGGGATTAAAACAAAGTGCATTTCTTTTACAAATCGTCGCTTTCGTCATGCCATGCTCTTACAAGAAACTTCAGTCTCAGATGGCTAATGATGTGGAGGAGCCCCATCACGTCGTGGGGAATAATTTATAATTCATATAATTCATCAACAGGCTGCGGTGGACATCTGGTACCACTTTAATTATCATATTCTGACGGATATTTGTCAAGAAAAAATAACTGTATTACATAAAAAAAATACTCAATACGGCAGCATTTGCTCCCCTTTCACTTTATCACAACAATCAAAACGGCCAAGTCAAGTAAGTGCTCCTTACATTTTTGTTTTTAAACGAATGATTTGAGTTTAGATAACACGAATATATTTTTGTTGACATTTTTTAGAAGTGTTACAATATTTAGAATCGGTTTAATACATAACATATAAAATGGGTTCATTTATACAAGAGAAAATAAATAAAGTAATATCTGTATTAACTGTTTAGGAGTCAGTCGATCATGTAGCTAAGCGTTTTTGGGCTTTCGTCCACTCGTATGTCACGTCACGAGATCGAATCTAGGAATAGAAGCTTGCAGGTTTGTTTTCTATGCATGGCTTGTCTGTGATATTTTCTTTCCTCCCCGCTCACCCTCTATCCCAGTAATCCGCAACCTTTTCACACCCACGGCACACCTAAGCATTCCTTAACATTTTGCGGCACACCAAATACCCAAATATGTAAATTTCACAAACAAAACTTATGATTTATTAATTTGTTTTTATTTGATGAATTTGAAATATTAGCCAATACTATTTTGAACAAAAAAACAATAAACTCTTTTTGCTTTATCACTATTTTAGTTTGAACCCGTTTTATTTGTCAGAGCATATCAATAACATTCATTTCGACCGTTCATTTGTTTATTTAATTCAATCACATTCTCAAAGATGTCAGCAATACATCAAGTTGATCCAATGATTATTTTAAAAGAATTGATAGAGTTCTGGTATGTTTTGATGAAGTAAAAATTAAATATTCTCATGGCAAAGTTGAAATAATCTTACCGAAACTTTGCCTCAGGACGGCCAACGTATTTATCTGTGAAACAATCGGGATTGACAGTTTTTAAAAAAAATTGCGTCTGTAATGCATTTGATTTGATCATGTGTATTATTTATATAATTTCAAAATACTAGATTTTTTTTCATTTTGGACGCACTGTATCGCGGCACACTTAGGATTGCCTCACGTCGCACCGGTTGCGGAGAACTGCTCTATCCGATCCTTAAAACAGATGTAAAGAGAGAGTAAATAACTATGAGTCCTTTATTAACTCCACGCATCTTTTTTACTCTTTCTAAAGCGGAATTATTTGAATGATTAACATACAGTCATTTATTGCAGAAACAATTTCTGTTTAGATGTTTTAGATATGCCTCTACATTGGAAATGCCGATAGTTAAAAAAACGGTTAAGTTGTCTGAAGTATGTGTTATTACTTGGCCATCATTGATATTTCCTTTGTCTAAATAAATAACTAGTATGGTAAAAGTATCGTTTATAATTATTAAGTTCAAAAGTGAATACGCTTATGTAGGAAAAATAATATTATCCTTCAATTTAATGTATATTATAATTATCGTAGACAAAAACGTTACAAGGATATTTTAATCATTAAAATTAATGAGTTCTACACATCATCATCTATTCTTCAGACACTTTATTCGATTCGAAGTCTGTACATTTAATAATATACTTTCTCCAAATTAGGAAGGTAGAGCTGGCTTCTCAAGATGCTGGTTGATCATTAAATGTTTCATAATAACGAATTATTGTTTGATAGACGATAGTCGTTTGTTTCCAATTATTCCTTGGCTGCCAATACCGTTAGTGATTAAAACACTGATCAATGTGCCCATCGCAAAAAAATGAATGTCGGTTTTTAGCGTGGGTAACCAGTTTGGAATTTTTCACCATTTTGTTTTTGTGGATGATATGTTGAATTGTTGAATGATATGCCAATAACAAGAATAGAATTAATTTCATATTGTGTGCCATATGTATTATGACTGTAGGTGTTTTTTTACTAAGCAAGACATACTTATAAATATTCTGATGGTGTTAATATACTGTAAGTGTTGGTTACATTTTAAATGTTCTTACGTATGTACATCTAAAAACATTGAACCAAAATATGTAATGAATTACCACAATGTAAACATAGTATTTATAGTGATAATATAAAAATAAAGACATCAAATTATGTCATTCCGCAATAATAATTAAATGATTTAATACATTGAGTAAAATCTTGATATAACGGGTGAGGTGGTGTCTGATTAATTCAAAACATTCTTAATTTATAATTAAAAAGGTTTTCGAATGCTATGTGGTGAACAAAATTAACGGCACAAATTTACATACTAATTCAGTGAATTTTCGAAATATGAATTACACTTGTGTTATTCAAAAAAAAAATGATAGTTATGCATGAGTTTTGTATAGACTTGATGACGTCAAATCATTAGCCGGTAAGCTTGAAAACTGCTGTAGTTATGGTCATAATATGCAGAAAATTGTTTCCAAGCGATGACACTTGGATACATGTATAAACTTGACAGGTTTTATTTTATCAATTTTCACAATTGACCGACAAAATTGTCCGATATATCGAAGTTTTGCTGTATAGTCTTTTTCGGTAACACGATATCGTCAGGACTACATATATACTGACTATTATACAAGTAAAATTTCTGGAAATCTGGTTATTCCGAAATAACTCTAAATTTTACACATTGCTTTTTTTTCCTTGTAAATTTGGAGGTCTGTCAAGGAAATACTAATTCTATCAATGCATTCATCTACACTAAGAAAAATATAATCATAATTTTTAAGAGCTTTACGATCAAAAAATAATACATTTTTTCAAGTGATCACTTTTGATTAATACTATAGAAATACACACTTGCACTCGGGGTATATTATAATAATAGTAAATATTTGTAAAAATTATATTATAAGTAAATAAGGTTAAAGGTACTAAACTACTTATTTCGACCAAATATTGTTTTCTACACCGCAGTATGCTGTTTAATTATGAGAGTAATTTATTTACAATTATTATTTTAGAGCCTGAAAACGATCCTTGCTGATAATATCAACCGTAATATTCACGGAGAGAAGTGAGGTGAACGCACTTCAAATATTTCACCCGCAATCAATTCGCCACGACCAACTTGCAGTCCTTTGAAGTTGGCATTTAAATGTAATATGTAATATGACGGTGTAGCGCCCTTATCGGATCTCTTGCATTGCTATTGATGAATGCTACCAGGCCCTCGGGTTAGATAACACATCGTTATTTGCCAAATAACCCTTCGAAAGGGGACGTACAGGGCGTCCTAATTATTGCTAGCATATTAGTACTACTAGGTCAAAGAAAAAAATATATGCATATTTGAACTAATTGAAGTAACGAAAATATTTTAAA
Organism: Himalopsyche phryganea; assembly: GCA_022494535.1. Classification (NCBI taxonomy): domain Eukaryota; kingdom Metazoa; phylum Arthropoda; class Insecta; order Trichoptera; family Rhyacophilidae; genus Himalopsyche; species Himalopsyche phryganea. The sequence goes on along the minus strand of JAGVSL010000008.1, from coordinate 5,257,516 downwards.
TTTTAATTTTATATTCAAAATGAATTTCCACAACGGAACCGCTGAATCCACAGAGAGCATTTATAGATTTAAATTAGTGTTAAAAGAATGGAAACATATTTTTTTATTCTACGTTACTAAACTAACATCTGCTATTAACACTTAACACCATACACTTCGCCTTTTTAATTTCAAGAAAAATTGTGAATCTCGTGTACGTATGGTTTTTTTTTATTCACCATAGTAATTGAAATAAATATTTCAAATCACAGATTATTATTATAAATAGTTAATTGCGACGTTTTTAAACTGTTATTTTTGAGAATAATTACATGAATTGTTCATTTCCGTGCTCACATACTTATTCCGCTTTTATTGAAAGCTAATTTTAACAAACATTTTCCTAATATGCTCTTTACTAATTCTGGAACACCCTCCAAATGCAAAGGGTGAATCGTCCCTCCGTTCCTTTCGCCCAAACCCTCCCCTTTGTTTCATCTGCACTTTGGTTACGGAGGGTTGCTCCGGCGTGGTCCAACGGTGCCACAGTCTGGGAGTGCCCACACACATACGGACTTAGAAATGCGTGCAATATGAAAGTGCTCTCTTTATGCTTCCGATCGATATTTTTATTCCACCGCATATTTCGTTTTATTCGAGTAATTCCAAAGCCTGCAAGTGTGACGCTGCTCCCTTTACATTTTTATTCATAGATTTCATACTACCCCTCCGGGAAAAAGTCGTATCTTTGTGGTTGTCCTGTTTTAAAAAATACCGAAATATTTTCCTATCAAATTCTAACCGAGCTGTTACTTCAACTCAAGTTCATCCGAGTACTCGAATGCCTAAAGATGCCGAAAGGTGAAAGCCGAGTCATTAGTGACAAAGCGTATTCAAATGTAAAAAATCTAGCGATTGAAATTTAATATTCGTGCATTTTTTATCTTTAACGTATCATAATTGTTAAAAGTTTGTACGTTAAAACATAACATAATATGCTCTTACATTTGGACAAAACACGCATGTATCAATTTACAGTATGGAGTTAATGCACTACTTTCAATAAATGAAGCTTTGTCATTCGGACATGAAATATTTATGCGTAGTAGAAAATCACTTTTAAGGTGTTAACTGTCAATTCTTGGTGGAAAGACATTATATTTTAAAAAATAAAACACAATTCATTTGTACTACTTCCACATATTTATAATGATCAGGACCAGTTTCGCTCATCACGAGCATTATCAACTGATGGAAAAAGAAAAAAAAAAGTAGTAGAAAATGTTATACCGATACATGCATTCAAAAAATAAATCTGCATGTGATGTTTAAACACCTTAAAACCTTCTGAGGGCATTTTGACTCGGAGGATAATGGTGTTTCAATCACAGGATTTCCTCTCTGTTTTGCCAGGATTTTCATATCCTACTCATTTTAACACTTAATACAGCAAAATGTATTCAGATCTATTTTTGGGGTATTCTGATGAATAACTCGATAATATAAATGTAATCTATGTAAATTTATATTGTCTGTGAATCCGTATCTAAACTTTTAATTTTTTTGTTAAAAATTCCTCATGTTTAACTAACGTGATTGGTTGTGTTTAAAATTTGTCTGTCATGTTGACGCCTTAAAATAATTTATTGTAATGAGATAAAACAATGGATACGAACATTAAAATATGTTAATAAAACAGTAGATGTATTGCCACAGGTGAGCATAATCTAAAAAGTATGTAACTTATTTCATGTGCCAAACAGCAGGTCTTTGAAATAAATTCATTACAATGTAAAATATCAACTTGGTGGTTGATGAAATATCAATATCAAAATTGAATCGTTTAAATTGTGTAAATGCCCATACATTTTTGTCACTAACGACCCGGATTTCGTCTTCCTAGTGTACAATATTTTAACAATTGAAATATTCGTCACAATTTACTGTGATAAATTAATTGATATCAAAGTCAACAAAAGATTGTTCATTTGAATTAAATTTGCAAAAAAATCCCAACTCTTCAACTGTTATATGATTATAAAATTGTAATTTGATGTATGATAACAATTTACCGTCAAAAAATCGGCATGATTGATTTCATCTGATAATTTTTGATGAAAAAATCAAAAGATATTACGACAAAAATGAAAAAAAAAGACTGTGATAAATGAAATTTTTTTATTGCATATTTAGATTGCTTCGAACTGTCAGAAAATAATAAAAGTTTTCCAATGCCAAATAATGACGAAAGGAAACGAAGCGGGTGCAGAGAGGAGTCAGTCAGTTATTATTAAGAAATTTTCCAGCTGAATCTGTCATTAATTCCCCGCTGTCGAGAATTCCACATCGCGGCTTAATAAACCCTGAAATATTATCGGCAAAGTAAGCGTTTCCAGCCGTCACTTTTAATTTGAGGGCTGAGCTTGGAGGTTGTAGATTGTACCTACTCGTGGCGGGAAATGTCTCGTACTTTTCTTACTAGGTGTTCGAGAAAGTACTAAATTTGCATAATGAAAATACTTGCTAATATTTCATAAAAGAATGTATATTTATAACTATAATTATTCCATTTATTTGTTGTTACACTTAGAAATTTTGCGTTTGATTTTCATGCTTTATAATTGAAGGGTGTGAACGTTTTTCTATATCTTATAAGTTTTTTTTCAAAGACTCAAAGACTCAAAACTCACATAATTATTAATTACATCTTCTATGCGATAGGTATTGGGATGTACGAAAATATTCATGACATTTTTGTTCAAAAAGTGTATTAAGCATTTCTAATGAAAAACATAACAAAACAATATACCTATGTATATATACTGCGGATATCAAAAAAATTAATCACGTTGTTTGTAATTTTCTTTAACAAATTAAATAACTGTACCATTTGGTTTTGTAATTTCATTTACTTCTTTTACATTTATAATTATTTACTTACGAATGTGCTCCTTGTGACTACGGTTTAGCAATTTGGATTGTTGAAATATTGTACTCTTTCATAGATGTTGTCACGTGTGGATACGATTTTGTATTGAAGCGAAATAACACGGAAACAATGAAAAACAGGTCAAATTTATTTATTTTAATTTACACCCAGTTATAATATTATGCATTAATATATGATTATATGATTGATAATATAAATATAAATGATTAATAAATTATAAAATTAACTGCTGCCGGGTCAATGCCGTCCAGTTGTGGTTAGCCAAGGGTTCGAAGCTCCGCGAATTGAATACTGAAAATTTCATGAATTTATTTTTCAAAAGATTCAAGGATTTTTGTTCAACGATATGATTGTATGTGATGCTTAAATTACCCTCTCACCCATCCGATCCTAAAGATGCGGCGTAACGAGGGTTATTAGTTAACTACTAGACTTTTCCTAGATCTGTTCTTGAGATCGAGTGACTGAATAACGACCATTTCTCTTAAAAAAATGATAGTATACTACACATTAGAAGCGGATATGCCGTTATTAATACGAATCGTGTTGGAAAGATTGTCTTCATAGCCATTTTGCGTATCGTATTTCAAGCTAACGAAAAGTGACAATGAAGAACCGACCACCCTGTTCGAATTGCATTTGGGGTGAGACGATCTGTATGCTATGTCTCAGACTCCCGTCTGAATAGTAGGGGAGTATTGGGGAAACATTTTGTATGGGCGGAGTTTACATTGCACCCCCTAACAAATTGCATTGCCGGGCCGCGAGGTTATGACGCGTACAAAATAAAGTTTTTCAATCGCTTATCGGCGACTGCATTCAATTTGGTTTTTCCATTTCCGATTTTACGTCTGATTCTTAACTTGCCATCCGGAATCATTGATAAATCTCAGCATTCCATGTATACATATAGTATAAATATCTTTAAAACATTCCAATGCGCTTCAATCTAATTGGTAAAGGAAGTGATTTCGTTTGCAACATTCTAATATTTGGTATATGTTTTCTTTATAACAAACAGCTTTGATTCATGATGTTTCTCTACAAATATTTAATCCCAGCGACAAATTTTATCATAAATTTGCTTTCGTTTTGCACTGCTTTCGGATCATTCATTTGAAGCAATCAGATCCACGTTTGGGAATTCGTATAATTAATTTAATTTTAATAACATTTGATAAATTATTAATCTTTGCTTTGTTGGTGATTTTTTCCACTTTTTTCTGGATATTATAGTATCGTTAGTTAATTAAGATCTCTCACCACACATCCAATTTGCATTGGCTTGTATCAGTGATGTTAATTTCTAGGAGTTTCATAATAATTGTAGTCACCTCATTTTGAGATTCGCAAGTAGTTTAATCCGAAATCATTAAGTACTGAAGAATCTATTATTTATTTAAATATAAATATCGTCGACGGTTAGGCAATATTTTTTCATTAATATCGCTCGTCATATTTTCGGCATAATAAATATTGAATGCAATTTAAGATATTTTTCGATGATCTACTAATTGGAATGGAAATTTTGATTGTTTTACAACGCGAGGCAACTATTCGGGGATTACATGAAACGGAGTGTCGTGGCGTTGCGCTTCAGTCGAATCCGAGCTCTGGATTTATTACATTAAAAAGAATTTTTTAGACAAAGTGTCACAGAATACATTATTTTTTTGCTAACACAATTTAAACCACCAACAATGAAAATGGACAACATTTATCAAACAAGTAATTCACGCACGGATAAACAGAAAAACGTAGAAAATCATTGTATTATTTCCTGACTAAACTCTCCAGCAATCTTCAATTCTTCATCATAAAAAATGTTCGCAAAAAAATGTCTTCAGTTACGTCGCTGTCCTGTTGGCTGACACTTATCTATTTTCTTTGCGGACATCTTTTGTTTCTTTTCACGCGTATTCTCTTTGGTCTTTCGACCTAACTTTATTTTCCCAAGAGGAAAACGAATTTATTTTACTTTTTATTACGTGACAGATCTGATATCAACTCTATTATTTAAGTAGACATTTCTCTGAAAAATTTTCAACTTTTTATAGTTTATGTTGTAGATTTAACAAAAGCATTCTCAGCAAATAAATACCGCCAAAATAAAAATAAAACCATCGCAGCGCCATCAAAACAAACGTAGTTAATCGTGTGGTAACTGAATCGTATTAATAATAAATTGAAATGATACATGAATTATGTCAAACTGTAATTGTTTATTTTTTTAGAATTCTTCAACGACGTCTAAAAAGTCTGTGATTTTAACATTTTCAAGTAGAAAAACAAAACAGTTATAGATTCTCAAGAAGTGCGATTTTAAAATCGACAATAAATAGAATCTATCAATGTATTTTAAAAGGTTTCTAAAATTAAACCAATCTATTTAAGTTGTTTTATAGAATGCTGTTACTTACTTCAAATACTTTTGTATTCAAATTATCTTGTGTATGTGCACGGATTATTCAAATTAAGAATATTCTTGTAACATTTCAAAAAATGCCACAAAATTCCTTATATATTTCAATGCCTACTTTATAATCAAATTTACAATAAAATAAAAGATTGCTCGGTCGTTTCGAGGATGATTAAACTTATTTTATTCATTTAAGAATTAATTCCTTTGCGGATAATTAAATAACAGCTCGATATGACTTCTTCCATTTTCGCCCTTTTAGATAAAATACATTACATTAAATTTGAGGGACGCGAATTTTATTTCAAAACCCACGGTGGTTGTAATACCATTACAAATGCCATCTTCTGAGGCGCACTTGGATATTCTATGATGTTGGAATTGTATACAATTGAATATTTTAAAGTAATAGCGGCCAGATATTATTTTGATAATGTAAATTATACTCTACAGCAGAGCTTGTATTGAATAATAGTAATGGGGGATTATAATATTATAAGGTAATCGTTTCAGTGCCTGTTATAATTTAGTAGGAAACGATGTATTGTATGTTTTTAATAAAACAATCACCTTTTATTATTAAGTGCTGTAAGTCATTGATTGTTTTAATTAACGTAAAATTTATGATTTCAAAATGGTTGTTCAATATTTCACATCCGTTTTTAAAGTATGTGGACGAAATTGTGAGTATTTCAACAGAAAACGATTAGTTGAGGTATTGAGTTCAACTTGTAACTTACATGAACTAAGCAAATTGGCCTCTTTTTTGCTGATATAATCGTATTGTGTTTTCCAAAATAAATAAATAAGTAATTATAGAATACCTCGAGTAGACTTACGTCCTAGGACCTAATTCATATCAAATCCGTTCCATATAAGCTTGTATAAGAAAACACACAATCTTGATGTGTGCGCTGACAGAAAGTGTGTGCGTGTACTGTATTACAAATATACGTACAGATCACGACAAATATATATTGTAATTAACAATGTATTTTTTCTACCGTTATTAATAATATTATTTAATCCTTATAGATGTTATTGTTATATTAATTAAATGCTTACGTGCTACAAAATATATTTTTCCAGTGTAGCATCAAACAAACCGTGAATATTTTGATCGAATGTAGAAGTAGCAATTTGTCTCCTAAAATTACAGAGCAATTTTCTTCATGCACAGGCATAATTCAACGGCAAAAAGCGTCTTTTTTATTCCATTTGTGGCTTATCCGACAAACAATGATTGTTAATGGCAGTATTATTTTAATATAGCAAACTTTGGACCGATCGTCTCTCAGCCGTATTGTCTGATGCGAGATAAAAGACAAACTTAGGGTCGGCAATAATAGGGAACGGTTATTTCTGTCAGCACTCTGTCATTTTTATTGCCATTGTATTTAGATCGTTATAATGTTATTGCCATCACGATTTCGACTATTTGCCAAATAACATCAGAGAAATGAGGCACCTAAAAGCAAAAACTGAAGTCCCGTTTTCATCAAAAGTCCAGTCTTTTGACATAGTATATAATTATATACAACTTTAAAACCTTTATATTATTTCACAGAAATCACACGCAGAAGCCTATAAATTCAATGCCGATATGTTCAATTTTATTTTACTCATTTATTCCAATATGCAGTTGAAAATTTGCAAAATGGTTTAATATACAGTAATGGAAAAAATAAACTAACGGTAAAACATGTATATAATTTAAGTGTGAAACACAAACATCGTTAAGTGGACATATCGGTATTCACTTTTAGATGCCTCAAATCGTACATTATTTGTAAGAAAATTACTCTTGGATGAACACGACAAATATTTGTAATTTTGCTACTGAATACTGAAATAGTTGAAAATGTTTTCTAAAAATGTACAGCTGCATAATGAATTCGACCATAACTACAATAGTCAAATACTCACGGGTTTATTGATAATGATAATGATGATCAATTGATAATGAACAGCAAAAATTTCATTGCGTGTATTTATAAAATATTTCTAGTGTTTTATTTTACATTAAATGTGCTAATTCTATACAGAATAAACCATTTGTTATACTAAATTGTTTACATTTTACAATATATGTATGGCCATTACACACGAAATATGATATACATTGTCTATGATGTGTGTTCTATTTTTTTACTCTGATTGTTAACGCGTGACGGAACAGAATTATTTTCACGTTATTTTTCAATTATTTTACAAAACGTGAGTAATACGTTATGAGAATAAAATGAATTATTATAATATATGAATCCTATTGGTCTAGATGAAAAAAGCATAATATATGTGAGAGCGAATCGCTAAACAGGCCCCTGACAATTTTTCAATAAAATATGTTTTTAATGTACATACTTATGCGATAGGTCTATCAATTTTTCCAGTTGCGAGTCCCCCGTTCGAAATTAGAAATTTTTCCAAACTTAAAAAGTTCTTTTTTTACACGATCTCGATCCTTATTTTACACGGTCGACGCGCTCAGAAATAATGACATAGTAAAAGAATATTTTACTTTTATTTATACACCGGAAGACACAAAATAACTTAAATTATACTTAAAACTGTCATACTGCCCATGACAGTTTTTATTGATTTATTCAAAACTCTAAAAACCTTCGAATACCATGTTACAAACAAGAAGCTTATCTCAGGATATAAAGCTTAACTTTCTAACTGCTACATTACCAAAAAAAAGATTTCAATGACGTTTTTTTGTCATTTGAAAAAAAATTTTAATGCAAAAAAAACTCATTTTTTTATTTACCGCGTTTGGTCTTCGTATTCGGTTGGCACTGTTGGCAGTTTCCAAGTGTTTGAAACTCACCACTTCTATTGAGATGATTTATTTGTTCCAGATTCGAAGTGGACATACTTGAAAAAATCTGTATTAAACGATCGGCGTCCATATTGTCTAAGCATAATAATACATTTGAAAATGGTGCTATTTTACATTGAAAATTATTGCGTGTCAGAAATGTGTTTTGGTGATGCCAACGTATAATTAAAACGGTCGGATTCGAAACTAACCTGCTGCGTTTAGATTCTTTTGTTAATTTTATTTTCTACTATGCGTATAACAAAACCTTTTTTTTGGTATCGGACCAATCATTGATTTATATGATATGTAGGTACAAAAGAGCAAAACAAAAAACACGCCTGGAAGAGGAAAACAAGTTACCTAATTAAAAATTTTGACACGTCGAGGGGTGGATTATTGATGCCGTAAAATAAATGGATCACTAAAACCCTTTGAATGTTCATTTTTATTTCTGATGAAAAATAAGACATTTTTCAAAGTAAATGAATCTTGATGTTAATTCGAATAACTAAAAAAAATACTATTGATAGCAAAAATTTCTTCGCGTTTCGTTTTTTGTCAGCCTCTGTAGTCCTAGCGATCAGATGTTTCTTGTTTCATGTTCTGGCAAGGTCAATATAACATTTAGATTTTTATATCTGATATTTGAAAACTTGGGCATGGTTGTTTATGATTTTTTCTCTTCGTTTCTCCTCGAATTGTTCTCGAGTGATTTAAAAAATTCTCGTCAAATTTATCTCATGTGATTTCAAAATATTATATTTGGTGCTTTGGCTATTATTAGCTGTACTATACATAGTGTTCACTTTAATTTCTTGTAGGAATAATTGAATATTTTTCTTTCCTTGGGCGAAAATGTTAATGCTCTAGGGCTGCTAACGGTAGCTGTGACCAAATATATATATATATAAATATGAACTAAATTGTAAGAATGTGCACGCACCAATTCACAAGAACGAATATTTTTTTTAGAACATTGAAACATCTCAATTGATAATAATAAGCTAGATATGTATGCTTCTTTACTATTTATACAAGCTGAAGATTCATGCAAGTGGAGCGATTAATTGTTTTATTTTATATTGACTAACATTTTGCTGCCATACAATATAAAATATCACCATTACGAATTTAAGTATATGATCATGGTGAAAATATACCAGTTTTATAAAGCTCATTTCGCTTGCAGAGCAACACGTTGGTATGCCAATTAATAAAACAGGTGCCAGGCTCTATATATTTTTGTTGCGCTGTATATAAATACGAGAAAAAAAGCCTTAAGATTTAACGTCACACTGTGCTGTAATAAAATTAACTTATTGATTTTAATTATTAATCATGAAAAAAAACGTATTTAATTATATATATTGAAATAAATGTGAAATTCATATTCTACTTCTAAAAAGATGTAATGCATATCTTGCAGTATTTATATACTAGCAACACTATAATTATAGTTTTTATTTGGATTATTTTGGAAACGATTGTCTATTTTAAATCCAATTTTATAAATCAGTAAACTAAACACAACTAAGTAATATTGTACGTCACATCTAGTAACTAAACAGTGGAATTACAAAATTATCTGTTTTAATTTTGTATTAAAAATGAATTTCCGCAACGTCACCGCCGAATTCATTGAAATAAAAAAAGTGCCACATCGCTTCGCAAAATATACTACGTTTTATAAAGAAAGTATTAATACACATGAATCACAAGATGCCATTACACACCTTTACTAACATATTACATTGTAGATTATTTAACCGCTTAATTTTTATAATACAGCTCTTGATCGAATTTAGTTTTTGCGTCGTGGTTAACCTCAGAGCCTTCGAATTCCAAAATGTATTTTGAAATTATGATTATTATCACTTTATTTATATTGGGTTGAAACCGACAAACTCCACACTCCGAGCTTCTTCGAGCCCATACAATCAAACGCAAATTGCTCTTCAAAAATAAACCTCTCATAGAAACAAATATAATAAAACTTAGTTTGGTGTTGGAGGGCTTTTGCTGCGGAAAACCGCAAGAAGTTTTCTTTTTATTTCTCAAGATTATCGAAGCGCAGTGGTTTTTCGAATGCTCATTCAAATTGAAGTTACTCCAGATTATGTGTATTATTATTTTACACTTTTCTTTTTTTTTACAAACAAAAATGTATATGAAATTTTATATTTAAACTTTATGGTCATAAGACTTCATGTATTTCTCAACATTCGAAGATGTATGTATATTCATCAATATCAATGAGATGTACGAATCTTCAGTACGTTAAGAAACGAACAAAACTATATTGAATGAAAAACAATTATCTGAGAACACGCTATTGCTTTAATATCGTTTTCTATTTTTGTGTATCAATTTCTCAATGCATGTCATTTTTAATAAAACCTATTTACTTCACAACCACGTTCAAATTATCTTTAACGCGTATACAAATATTTAATTTATACTATAGATATACCAATTTAACTTGGCAGCTAGTGAGGGTGCCACCGTCGCTTTAGGAATGTTGCCATACTCAACCAGAACTGAAATTTCAATAAATTCCCAAACTGATATTTTAATGACTGTTATTAAAAGTAGACAAGATATTTATTTTGCATACTAATGGCAATTGGAGAAATTTATTCTAGACTGACAATTCTAGTTCCAAATTCGGTGGCGGCCAAGTAATGTTGGTAATACTATAGTAATTAATTGAATTGGCATTTACTTGGTAGAGCTCCATTATAATAGGATAAAATAACAGATTATTTAGTTCTACAAAATTTTACTAGATAAAATTTAGTAGACCTGAATACTTTGTTATTTTATCCTATTTTACTGTAGTAACATTATAATTCTAAAATAATGTTTTGCTTAAAACTTATACGAAATAATCAGACATTTAAATCGAGTAGTCCTTTATTCTGATTGCTATTATGTAAAACTAGTATAACCGAACCCGTCATAGATGACGGTATTGAAATTGAAATACTGAATGTCTAAAGTAGCTAGTACGAACGCTTAGTTCATGAGAAAATTTCACACCTACATGTGATATGGGACAATACTAAAACGTCTGAGAAGCGGTCTGGGCTATTATATATAAGATTATTGTTTTTCATTTTATGTAGTACATTTTGTAATAAATACATTTATCACATTATAATTCAATAATAATTTTCATTGAAATAACCGATCCGTTGGAATCATAGTCACATTTTTTACTCGTTGACGCAAAAAAAATGAAGAAATTTATAATTAATAACTATTTATTATGAATAAATCCATTATCATTAAAATTAACACGTCAAAATGTACATAATTCTACGATACATGCATGATACGTTACGCCACTTACACTCTACCGATTATAATAAATATTATTTTTCATTGTGGCATTGCTTACAACATTATGTTTTTGTAAAATGAATTGTTAGTAAATGAATCTGCCAATAGTATCATGTATTTAGTTTAGTATCTACGGAATCAAACGTTGTCAAACAGACTACGGATATGGAATTATTAATTCCACCAATTTATTTTTTTTCCGTTCAAAAACAATGTGTTGATTTAGGGCTATCGTGGATATGCTGTTGCTCTGTATCTGGACGTCTTAATTGATAAGGTTATTCTTTGAGTAACTCGTAAAATAATATATATATACAATAGTATGGGGATGGTCATAAAGTTTCCAAGTGTGTTGTTTTTCTCTACCTTCTTTATCTCCGTTGCAGCATCATTATATTTTATTGTGTATGTTTTTTTCATTTTGTAAGTCATCTCGTTCGCCGCTTATTAAAGCCATTAATTTGTAGGAATGGAGAGGGAGGCAGGGAGCACCCTCACTGTTTTATACCTGCCGTCTTTTTATACATCGTCGCTATATTGTTTCGGTATGAGAGTATTCTTATAAGCATTATAAGCACATAATACAAATGTGTAACTGGTCAAAATGTGCTAGTAAAGAAATTTTAAGAATAAAGAAAAAAAATATATAGAAATTAATAGTGGTAGATTATAATATAAATCTTTTTTGAGGTAGTGTGAATTGATAGTGTGTCCACGGCACAGACACAAATTAGGCTTAATTTGGATGCTCACCTATATATATTTAAAGTACACTAAACACCAAACAGTAAAATGAAAATGTTTCATCTTGTCATCATAACTATTTTCTTTTAAAATGGAAGGACATGTATAAAAATTCAATATTGTTTTTTGTTGTCACTTATAAATTAAGAATTGTAATCAATTTCTACGTTTTAAATAAAGTTAGTCTGAGGATGCTTCGAAGGTTATCATTTTTTTTATATTAAAATTGAATTTCCACAAAGTTATCTCGTTGAATTCATCGAAAATTTCTAGCATTAGTTTTGAATTTTAAATTATCGAAGTTACTTAAACATTTTTCTTATAACACGAGAGTGTGCTGACGGATCTTGTAGAAACGGAAATAAAAAGTTATCTATTCGATTCCGTTTGTATTACCGGAATTCAATTCGAAAAAATACAGTTATATTTGTATGGGCTTGCCGGGATGGTATCACAGCAATTACATTCGACAGCTCCATCTGAGCTGAATAATAATATAACGAATAATATTTTGCGAGCTTATTTTCAATCTGACAGCTGTCATTTACCATTAAGTCACACTTTAAAACTGTTTTTTAGATAGCATTTTTACTAAAAAAAATAACAAGCATTCACACGTTAAGTATATCATTTAAAATTCGAACCTCACGCGAGATTTTCAATTATTTCTTTTAAAGTTTTATTTGTTTGTTCATGGCAATACCGAACATTAATATCATATCAAATACACATCAACTAAATAATCAAGCACTACGAATGCAGTGATGCTGCTAATGCAATAATGTAACTTTAGAGCCAAGACAGCTAGATGATCACAAAGAAAACTTCTATATAAAAAAATTATAATGTGCCAGTTGAACGAACTTCTAAATTTAATAATACCACACCGCACACTTTCGTGTTAATCCGAGACGGTATATATTAAAAAAAAGCCTTACGTGTTCATTTTTTACGGGCTGGAACTGTTTTTTCTTGCATGCACATTATTAAAGCTTTTTTTTATAAAACTCAAAATGCATTTAACTTTCTTTGGAATTTTATAATGATATCAAAGTTGTGATCTTCAATCGTTCGGTGAAAATATATAAAAATTTTGAACACTTTTTATATCACACAGTTTACATAATTTCAAAAAACAATAAAAATTAAAAACTTCATATAAATTTTGAGTTGAAACTGTGCAAGTAAACTTCTTCTTAATTGGAATATATTATTATCAATTTTCTTTTTATAGGTAAGGTATTTTTTGTGATATTTTGTGGATAACTTTTACGTAACTACATTCATGTTTCGTTTATACCGGGCTTGAAGCTATGTTGTCAGCTACACACCTTTCTAGATTTTGTATACAAACTACTGAGTGGCTTTTGAGAATAAAATCTTTTCATTAATTTAGTTTAAATTTGATGTCCTTCCGCTTTTGAGATCCACTCGTATCCCTGGCCTGTGCTGGGCAAAAAATATTTCATTACGAAATGTATTTTTGAAAAATTATTTATGTAAAATATTCCGGATGCAAGCCCCGGTTTGTGTATTTCATGCTCCCCCTGCTTTTTATTCAACTGCACACTTCAAAAGCTATCGAAGAAAAACATTTTCACCCTTTCCTCTTTCACCATGAATCTCCATTTTATTCAGATTAATAGGGGAAATATGAGTTTTCTCTGCAGCACTCTGCTTAATTGTGAGTAGAGATAAATGAAAATGCTTTTATACTTGCATCTTTTCTTCATTAGATGGTCTGGTAATTTATTTTGCGGCGAAAAGTATTTCATAATTATTTATCACGTTCATCTTTTGACTTCTTATAATCGAAGTTTGTCAACACATTTTACACCCTGGTCACATTCAACAATGCGTCAAGATCAAATACAGCACGAAGGGAATCAACTATGATTTTTTTCGAAGTTTGAAAAAATGAATATTAAATATTAGATAGGTAGAAAAATAATATGATTTAATTTATATATTCAAAAAAACCTTCAAAAGAAAAATGGGCTCATATTTTTATCAGGTTCTACTGATAATACTCAAAATTCGTTTTATAGATTTAGATTGCACGTATTTTACCTGAAACAAAAGAGGTAATTCGAGTATTTTTGATAAAAAAATGCTATTCTATGAGAGGCCTCCAAAGGTTCAGTTTGAATTCATAATTCGACTCGCCGGCGTGTTCCAATTTTGTGGTATTGATGAGTTTTTTTTATAAAATCAAAAAGGTCCAACATTATGCAGGCTTCTTTCCCTTAGGCGATGGATCGCTTTTTTTGGCTTTAGTTTTTACCATAATCATACCATTTCAAAATTGTAAGTATACAGTATACGCTTAGAAAGCATTCAACGTTTTAAAGCATTGATGCTTAAATTTTGTGTAATATAATACTTATGCTTGTACATATAATATATATTTATTCGCAATAAGTTTAACCTTTCGATTTTAATAAAATGAAATATTATATAAGCGTTGCATTATCTTATACATATAATAAAAATCACAGTAAATTGACCTTTTTATAGACAAGCATAATTATGATAATACAACTTACATTAACTGACGTTTCAATCGATTTATGGATTTGTATTCCCTACTATCCTTCGTTCTTTTGTTACTCTCTCTGAAAAACAGAGGTATAGCGACAGAATTATAGTGAGATCTCGTAGAAAAACTTTCATTTTAGTAGCCCCATGAGTCCATATGCTCAATATTGGGGGCGGAATTAAAAAAAAACTGTCCGCAGGTATTATGTGTGCTTGAGAAATAAATATTTTATAATAAGATATACATGATAGGTATATCTTATTATAAAATATTTATGTAATCTTTTTTTATTTACACAAGAGTTATGTATGTTGTTATGTAATGTAATTGTTGTCGAAAAAATGTTTAAGAATGATTATACTTACAATTTACTATTCAGGTTATTTGTAACTATAATATACAATATTGTTTAAGAGAAAAAAAATTCATAGTAGTAATGAAAAAGGGTATACTTAAAACTCGTGTGAGGTGTTAAAATTTCACAGAATTTAATTTCAGTTAGGCCGGAAGCTGCTTAAATTTTTATTCTTTTCATAAAACTTGTTTTTAGCGTTTTCATTTAATAAAACATAATTGCTCCCTGTATAATAACTGGCAAACAACCGCAGTGAAATCTTAATTTTAAAATTGAGTATAAATCACTCTCATTATAAATAGATATCTGTATATTATTTACTTCAGTATTTTGTATTACTATAACAATGGGAATGTTTACACCAAGCTGAAAATAATACATGAAAATAATAGTATTTCATTTAGGGTAGAAATGCTTCCTGCTATATATTTAGTTGAAATTATTATCAAATTACAAATCTACGTAAATTTCAAACCAACAGAATATTAAAATTTAACAGAATACATATGAAAATTCTGTGATTTTGATATTATCATGGTAAGTAATAACCCGACTTTTTTAATTTGAATAATATATATCACACTGAGTGTCCAATATCTTCAATGATACGTTTAGGGTACATATTTATAATACATAGCAACAATAAAGAATATTAGTACATACACCAAACAACATTTAACTTGAAAAAAAAAATGGTGACACAAAAAAATAATTTTAATAATTATCAAATTCTAAGCTTTTAATATTAAGCTGACTACAAAATACTCTCTCGAATCTGTTGAAGAGTACAATGAAAGAATATTTGAATTGGCAATGCAGTCTTGTAATAATCATTTCAAACTGCAAGAATGTATTATTAATTTCTAAAAAAATTGTAAATAAATGTTATTCCCCTGTACCCTATAATTACATTAACAAAAAAAACTAAGATAATATATGCACTATTATTTAATTTTTGTTCATGTTTTCTGTTGCAATAACATTGAATCAATATGAAAACATTAAAAAAAAAAGTTAAATCACATTGATATAATGTGTATATAATATTTCTGTGACTATATTAAAAAAGCGAGAGACAAGTTTTTCCAATTCAATTTCTGAAAATCTAAAATAATTTCATTCGTTACATATTATATTTAAATTGTTTTTGATTTCAATAAAATTCAGCTGAAAATATATTTATTCAGTGTCAGTAGACAATAAATAAGTATGATATTTTTTATAATAGTTTTATAACATCAAAACAATCAATGTATAAAATAATTGATACTTTTTCTTAGAACAGTGTAGAAAAGGATCTCGTTAAATGAGAACCAAGTGTATATTACTTCCAATTTAAAAAATATTTAAAACAATATAATAATATAGGTTCACATAAAAATGATTCTCATCATCTAAACAATTTGGTTATAAAAAATCTTACTTTTTCTTTGAAATTTCTATGTTGCAGTAAAACATACAAATTGATCTTTGATATGGTATTTTTATGTATGTTTGTACAGCTTCCGTTGTTGCGTTAAGATCCCTTTACATTTAATTTTAATCCACAACCGGCACACCGGTGTATCAAAAAAATCTCCACTTATAGCAGTCCCGAGCTACAGGTAAACAAACCAGTTTTACCTTTTCTCACACACCGTATAAAACGGAATCCGCCCCAAGTGGCACACGAATGAAGCCCTTCACGCCTATTACATAAGCACTCAAATCGTATAATCTCACAACTATCACTTTGGATAACTACACATTGTCTCCGGCAGGGAGGATGCACCTCGGACGCGAAGTCGCTGAGCGATTTTACACCATGCGACTACTGCAAATTGCTCAGTGAAATTTTGTCCGCCGCTTAGTTTTGTTTTATGGGAAACTTGTATATTTACTGTAATTACATTCTCAATCTTTCTTAAGAATTAATTTACGCTCCCTTGTATAAGTTTCACCTTTTTAGTACGCGTTACCTTCGTGCAACTAAATGTGTTTTTAATGTTTTAATAGAAATCTCGAAAGAAACTCGAATCAATCTTATTGCTTTATTAAAAAAATCAAGGTATGCGATAGTGATATTATGAGATATTTTAAAGTTAAAAATGAATGGCTTGGCATTAAATTATGTATATCTCTTTTATAGCTCTTAATCAAGTAGTTCCGTAGAAAATTATCCATATTTTGTTCTTTGACTAAGATTTTATTTTTCACTACTACTGTTGATCGCCTTTCGGTATTCAAAGTTCTTGAAGTCTGAAGATACAGATAGGCAAAACCTGCATCGTAAGTAACGTGTATTCTAAAAACGTTCTTGAAATCATTTAAATGTAATCCGAATCGCTAAACAAAAAAGAAATAATTTAAGACATCGACTGAGGGTGCTTGATGGAATTTCAATATCAAATTTGAGTTATTGAGATTTTGTACACTTCCATGTATTTTGTCACTAACGATGGGTTTCGTCTTTTGGCATCTTCAGGCATTCGAGCGCACGAATGAACACGAACTGACAGTCTTTCTGCATTTTCAAGTATTCACGTATATCACGTTATTCTTCGATAACCAAATATAGTAATTTATTTGATCTCTTCTCTCTACCCTTAGATTATGAGACGAAGAACACATTTCCAGAAGAAATTTAGAATGAAATGGTTGGCGTAAAGTTGATTTTAAGATGGTATCATGGAAATATTGTTTGCTTATTATAAATTAATATTTAACGGTCGGAGAGATGCCCATTGTTAAGTTATTATAATATCCATGTTACGTGAGAGATTCAGGTTTGTGCATTGGAGTGTGGTGGCTTCATAGCCAAGTGGCAGTGCACGCCCTCAATGGGCGCTGTCGTGGTTCGCTGCATGGGAAAATGTTACGCTACTCGCAAGAGTGGTCGAGGAATACACACGGTAATAATATATGCAGACATTTGCCACGTGAGACGATGGCTAAACTTAAAGAAAACGCCTGTCATTTCTCATTAAATTAGGAATGAATGCAACGATTTGTATTTTCATCCAGACCATATCGAAGGTTTAGTTAGTCTAGTGTCCCGTGTACAGATGCGTGAAGTGCGATTTTAGGCGTTTGTAAATTTAGTACCTTTTCTATAAAATCGATTGGTAAATCTGCAAACAGGCTTCTTCTACCAGAAAAAATTTTCAAGACAGAAAAAAATAGCAATCCAAAAATACAATTCATAATTACAAACAAAAGTTATTTTGGAATTGTAAAATTCCACTTAATGAAATAATTAAGTTTTTCCACATCTTGAAATATTTTCCCTCTTAGCCGGTTTGCAGACTAAGCAGTCGAAATTCTTTCATAAAACCAACTGAATTCTTTATTTAGGTGATTTATTAACACAATTAAGTAAGTAACACTCTTTGCACTCCTTAATTTTTTGTACATTTTTAAACGTTTTGGTATTTAATTTATTACTACGATAATAAAAACAGAAATTATTAAGTCGTTACACAATTTAAGTTTATTTTATAGGGAAAAAAACAATAACTATCAAATCAATGATTTACCAATAATTAAACCATTGTAAGAAGCTCACTTGGTAATAAATTTCTTTTTATAATATAAATGACTTTTTAATAAGTTATAACGTTAAATAAATTGCATTTAAATAAAACTAAAGACGTAAGATAATATAGTGTATATCTCCTCTAAGACAGCAGGCATATGTATCTGTACCCGAGAGGCTAATAGACCTATGTCCATTTTATCAACTTTACAGGAGGAGCAAAAACGTGTTTCTGAAGTGGTTTTTATTTTATATCAATTATCATAGTTGTTCTGCTTTTGTTTTCGATCTTTTGCAGTTGATAGATAAGGAAGGGGCTTGGAGAGTTTGATTTACAGGTGAAATCGTATGTTTTTTTAAGGATTTAATCGACATAAGATTGTTTACCCCGTAAATGTAGTGTGACATTGGACTGATTTTGGATAGGGTTTTTCAGTAACCAGTCCATATACGCCAAAATTTTATTTACCCATCTATAGATCTTAAACTTCAAATAATGTGACATTTATAACTCAATTTTGCTACTTTTGGACATTTATTTTTTGGACTATTAGCCTCTGAGGTACAGATATATATAGTCTGTTAAAGTATAGTTCTGACGATGGCGTGATGGAGCAATATATCGATCAACTTTATTTTATATTTTTTCGAAAATCGATTTAATCAAAAACAATAAAATCAAAATTATTGAAAGAATTTAAAAGCCTTTTATAGGTATCATTGACCGGTCAACATTTTTCGTATAATTACAGCTGTTTTCAAGTTTCTTTAAAGTAATTAAAATAATTTAACCTTTAATGGCGAGTGGAAGAGAGAGAGGCAGAGAGTCATTATCGTAATTTAAGCCAAAAGTCCAAGTTTCGCGAGAGCTTTTGGAATGCCATATGAAACATTCTTCTTGCAACCTCGCCGCCGGCATAATTAAACCTGGTTAAAGCTTCAATGCAAAACTGGTAGGCGTAGCGCTGTTTTTCCTTTTCTAATAGACTTGAGTCGATTATTCATTTAGTAAATGACACAATATTGACTTACCTAGCTTAAATATCACATCTTCAATGTGCATGTGTTTCATGAATAATAAAATATTTGTAGTTTCTAGTCATATTTTATATGAAGTAAATTAAATTCTCGTCGCGCTTTGAGACTGTAGCCGAGTGGTCAACGTCGTTGGCTACGGTTGCGGAGTTGACAGGTTCGAATCGCAGTACGGACAGTTACATAAGTTAACTTTTCAATCGACGGATTAATGCTCGAATATATGGATCTCTGTGATGTTTCGAATTCCCTCCCACCTATCGGAAACGAAAAACAAAGCGTAGTGAGAGCAATTAGCTAGCCACTAATCCTGCCCTGACAATCTATTGTTACGCTTTTCGAAGAACAGAGAGATTGAGTGGCTGAGTAACAATCAGTACTCGTAGAACAACTTCTGTTGAGATAAGCTCCATATTGGGAATGGAAATGGTTACAATAAGGTTGTAATTAACTTTTTGGTATCTTGAAATGAGAATTTACATTTTTTAGTAATACTGATTGCAGTAATACGTCACGCCGGTTCTGTAGCTGTGAAGTAAGAGTTCTTGTGCTTCCGTCCTACTTGGTTGAACGGTCAATGGTTCGAGTCCCCGAATTTACTCCTTGATAAATTGATATTTAAATCGATTTATAAATTTGTGACTAAAAGTTCAAATATAGTTTCTTTCTTTCCCACCACACAGATCTCGCAGCACACTTCATTGCTTAGAGAGCGAGATTAGCTAATTATTAGTTTTATTAAAAGAAAGGTTAGGTGACTGATTTCCAGCCAGTTCACAGCTTCGGTGTAAAAGCTATATAAAGAGTCCATATTGACGTAAAAAAAAGTATTTCCTATTCGCGCAAGCAAGCACAGAACGATACGGTTGAACAATGAATGAGTACATTAAAAAATGGCTTTTCTTTTATGGTAATGGTGAAAATTTAATGATTGACTTGACCATTGTTTCTCATTATAAATCAATGTTACGGTTTTAAAGCTTACCTACTTAATCCATCAAATTATTCTTTAATCGATCGAATGATAATAAAAACCTCATTCAAACTTAAGCCGCCCACTAAATATGTGTTTTGTAGTAAAATAAATAGTAATGGTTCATGACAAGTTTATTCCGTGACTTTTATTATTGTTCATTTAACAAATACACACAAAAATACAATTCTCGATTTCATTTTAATTGAAAAAAGAAAATCAGAGTCGTACTAAGATATTTTTTTCCATTGCACATTTTTGAAAAATGTTTTCATTCTTTTAGACGTTTATAATATCGGATTTCCTAAGTTTAACAACTACGTCGAACGACGCAGGCATTTTAAGTACTTACTTTGTATCGTGTATTAAATATTTACGAACATTAATTAGTTGTGCCCAATACCGAAATAATCATCTATAGGTCACAGCTCTGCTGTAATTGAAAATTATGTATCAAATTTAAAAAAAATAACTGTGTTATTCAAAAGAACTAGACGATAGTATTATTCAAATAAATTTAGGAATATGAGTGCATTATATTTCTCTTCTTTGTAAATATAACTAACATTAATAGTATCACACGTAATACTTTCAGAAATAACTTTACTCACTTTCCACGACACATTCCCTGAAAATTGTTTTATCGAAAATACCAGCCTAAAACTTAAAATTGTATATCTTCATTGACTGCTTCTTAAATTACATTTCCAACGCTATTGTTTTCCTATATGGCTTAAAGTTTTTGATTGCTGAATGTTTTAACGACGATAGTAAAGTGTTACCATCGGGAAAATTTCTTGAGTGTTGTAAAATTAATCGTCATGAAACTTTTATGTCATAAACCCGCTTGTAGGCTTTTACGCTTATTTGCGGAATTATAAAATTGTTTATCGATACTTTTTACGTTTTTATACGCAATGCTTGAGATAATTCACTTTATGATCTCTAATGAATTTGAAATCAAACCTCTTGTATTTGTCGATTAATTCATATATCTGCTATATTAAACATTTTCTCTAAAACGGAGCTTGACGAACGATCAAAAACCTCAATTAAAAAGCATAGACAAGGATATTAATAAGCTAAATGTTTAAAAATTGACGAGGTAGTCAGTTATAATGAGAACATAGTTTACAGTTTATCACTGTAATTTAAAAAGCCCTTACTTGTTATATATATTACGCAATTATAATTGGTTATTGTTTATAACTCTATTCTTGTAAAAATAAGTAAATTTCGATATTTTTTATGCTATTTTATATTCTATCATAATATGGGAAATCTACTCGTCAAATGAGGTAAACATTTTAATTATGCATGCCAATGATTCATGTTTCTTTTCTTGAAAATGTTTCAGTGTTTGTTAACATCAATTCAACTAGTTTTTTTGATACAAAAATTTTAGGTTACCAAAGGAAAATGATAATTTCATTTCAAGCCGCTTCTGTGGGGTAAAGCCCGTTTGAAAATTTCCTAGCAGCAATTTGTTATTCCACCATATACAGCCAGCTTAAAAAAACAAAAAAATATTTATTCACAACAGTGAGTAAAGCTGCTTCCAGTTTCCATATAACAGGCTTCCTCCGACGGGCGTTCGGTGGGAGCGGGTTTATGGCCCGCTCTCTGCGAGCAAAGCTCCCAGGAGGAAATTTTACGACCTTGCTTTCGTTTTACTACTCTCTCTCGCAGGCACAACACCCATAATAGAGAAACTCGAGGAGTAACCAAGCCATGGAGAGGAGAGCGAAGAGTTTGCTTTCTAGGTGTAAAAAATTCAAACTTCTACTGTGCCATCTGACGCCTGATTCTTTTTTTGAATTTGACAGATGTATTCTATACGCGGATTTTTACGTCGATTTGAGGCAATACAAAAACTTGAATCATAGATATAGTCACCTGTAGAATAATCCAAAGAGAACTGTTTTTTTTCTGCCAAATAATTCGAAAAAATCATAATATAGAATATGTGCTGTGCTGATTTTAGCTGATACTCTATTTATACGGCTTCATTAGTTTTTTCGTTTTTTTTAAATCGTATTGTTTCTAATATAATATAGCCTTTCTTGAAAATATTGTTGTACTTATGTACATCATTTGTATTTCATATATAGATTTCTACTATTGCTAGCTAAAATTATTAGCAATCTCAGTATTATCCTCTTTTTTATTCAGTTGGGATTTATAATGGTTTACAATAATAAAGAGTATCGTATCATTTGTTTGTTCTAAACATTATGTTTATTTCAATGAAAAAACTTAAAAAAAGAAGGTAACGCTATTTTTTTAATTTGTTGGAAATGTGCGAATGCTAAATTCTCGTAATAACAGATTTGAAGAAGTTAGTGACTTGTTGATCAAATTTAGGAGCAGATTATTATCTTTCAAATAGCCTCAACTTGCGTGATACTAAAGAATTCATATTTTTATAACGCTCTTAATAACGTAAAAAAAATAATTTAGCATATACAAATCGTAGAACGACTATCGTAAATAATAACGTAAATTTTATTTTGCTTTGTGACGTTGGAGTTAATGTTTTCTCGAAAAATAAAATCAAGTAGATTTATTCTAATTGCATTACTTTTATTGAAATATATATACTTCCAAGCATTACTATTTCACATTTCTGGCTATTAATATTTATTTTATTGCATTTTACTACGATATTATTTTTTATCAACATATGTACATTTATTATATAAAATTTGTTTGCGTGTTACGTCAACGGTAACCGGAGAAATCGATATACCTTAAATAGTTTTTGATGTTCCTAATAGTACTCGTGGTGCATCATGGAACGAAATAACTTTAAATTGGATCGCAAAAAATCTACTCACGATATTAAAGTATGAGGTACTTCTTTTTACTTGGATTCAATTTTCGTCACGACTAAATTTTAACAGTTTTTTACTAATTGAAAGTGAAGTTTTCACTTGGTTTATTTTGCTTCGCTATAAAGAGGTTTTAACTGAAAACTATTATATTTATAAAAATTGAATGTGATTCGTAATACTCCTGCCAATTCTATTTCAATATTTAAAAATATTATTATAATGTGGAGCATGTAGGCTACTTATAGAGCTTATCTCAACGAGTACTGCTTGTTACTCAGTTGCTCAACCTCTCTTATTTGAAGAAAGTAGATTTCGAAGGATACGACTAGGATATGACTAGGATATGACTAGTGGGTAGTTAATCACGCTCGCTAGGCCACGTTTTAGGATCGGATAGGTGGGAGGGAATTTTAATCTTTTTAAAAGTTCAAAATACTTACATGCTGGGAGACACCGGTCCTTGTTATTTTAAAAAAATCAAAAATTCGAATTTAATGCATTTTATTTTAAATAGATTAAAAAAAACAAACAAAATTGACTTAAATTTAACGAAACGATAAAAAAAACACCTACTCGATAATATTATATCGGTGATAATAATGTATAACGTTTATTGGACTTCTCAATTATGGTATTTTATAATATGAAATATATTTTTCAATTAGGGCCATTAAATTATTCAACTACGGTGATTTCATCTTATGTAGTATACTATCTCTTATGAGAATATCCCTAAACACTAAAAAACACCCACCAGACTAAGCACATAAAATAGTTATACTAAGCGCCGCAAGAGTTAAAAAAATCTTAATAGATATTGTGGACATAAATTCTTATAATCTTTCCTAGAATATGGGATAAACCACATCCAACGGATGAGGAATATTATTTTCTACGTAAAGTGGAAGAAGTCGATGAAATGCGTTCTAACCACAATATCTCTATTGTAATAAAAAGTCACGGATAGACATCGTGTTATATCTTGTTATTATTTTAGTACCTGTAGCCGAGAAAGTTGCTCTTTCACAGCTTTATAAAAGTATAATTGTTTATAATAATCCATAAAACAGTAATTATTCACTTCTGTTTTAACTTCTTGTTCTGTATGACTTTAATGCGTAAAATATAGCAGTCATTACCTTGCCGTTGTAATGCCATCTTTCGTTATAAATATGACATTTAATATTTCTTCACGATTGGTTTAATAGAAGGTGCAAAATATGAATCATGTACATATTTTTACGATAGTGCCTTGTAGTTAAGTTATTCTCCCATAACATGATAATGTTAATTGTTTTTAGTTATTATTTTTTTCTTCAATTACTATTATAAATATTCCGAATAAATGGAAGAAACGCCCTTCGAAATGTTATTATTTATCTATATATTAATGAATATATATGACACCAATGGAGAATATGTATCATTCATTGTTATAGAACTATGAAAATTTATAATCGATGGTAACTTGTTTACTGTCAATCCTTGGTGGAGAGACAGTATTAGATACCGTGAACAACTATGTATTACAAATTTTCCTCATTTTTAACTTATAAAGTAATTGGTTTCGATCGACTAGTGAGAATTTGAACTTTCATTTGGGCTTCATATAAAATGTTGATAGTAATTGATAATAGAGACAAGATAATAGAGATAACAATTCGGAGATAAAGATCGTTGCACAAAAAATATCAGTAAAAACGATTAAATATAAAATAGAAAGAACTCAAGAATTTCTGAAACTCACTCAAAAAATATTTAAAATAATATAATGAAAATTCCAAGGTATTGTCAATTTAACTTAGTTTTTTAATTACAACTTTAAGTCTGGATAAACTGGTTTTACAGTTATTCATCAATTAAGAAACTTGTCATCAGTAAATTTTAAGTTGTTAACTGTAATTCTAGGTGGAAAGGCTTTATAACAACAACTGTAAATGCCCGTAATGAGTAAAATCTGTCCAGATTACTATGTAAAATTATAAAAAAATGTTATGTGTATGTTATATTGAATACTTATTGCGCTCATGGTGAAACGATGTTTATGATATATTTTACTTGGATAAAGTGGCTGAATATTGGCTAGACTTTGCAAGGAATCTATGTAGCTCTCTAGGCGCCGTCTGATACATTGTATGCAGTAGCTATAGTATATGATTCTTACTATTATCAAAATAGTCAAAGTTGCACTGGGAAAGGCGATACAAGTTTTGGCTGCGCGCCCATGGATGTACATATTCATTTTAAAGAATTTTCAAAATTTTGACACCATAAATTTTAGCGCTTCCGAAATCACCATTGCGTCTTTATCACCTTTATTAAATATGCATATCTATAGTTACTTTAATCATGACAAAAATATGTAAAAAATAAGTTTATATGATACTATATATCGGCTCGTTAAAGATAATATCCATAATAATGCTGTATAATTAAAATATTACATTTCATACGTTCAATAAAAAACGTATACAGAGGAAAAATATTCTTTGAAAATAACGGGATAATGGTTAATCACAAACTGAAAAACAAAATTTTATTTTTATTTTATACAGCCATATCAAAGCTACAGTATGTACGTACAAATTAACTGTCCCAATACCATTTAATTTGTGAATAATAAACTAAATTTTATTCCACTAAGAATTAACACTAATAATTTTAACCAAATCATGAATTAATACTCGCCGGGGACATTGTTTGTTTCTTTTTAGGCACCACTGCCATCAAATAGGCAAGTAAATAAGTACCCGAAGCTATTTCAAAATTGGAATCTTGTTTTGTCAGCTATATTGTCCTATAACGGTGTCTTTTAGTATGAGACAAATTTTACGCGGAACTTTTATATTGATACAACGATACTGGTGCAGCACGAACAGTTATTCGGATCTTTCTGTGCAATTCGTTTTTATTACGTCTCTTTCTTTTGTTACATTTCCGTATTCATAATGGTATTATATTGTTTTTATCTTTTACAACTTTAATAATGTTTAATATTTAAAAAATTATTTAACAATGTAATCTGTCTAAAATTTCATGTTAATATTAATGATCTTGGACATGGGTGTTTGTCTTGTATATTCTGTTCGATTTTATCTCAAATGATTTTTAAAAAAATGCTGCATAAGCTGTAATGTCACATATTTAAAAAATATATATTCTTTCCATTGTAAAAGCTCTGTTTTGATAAGAATCATAATTTAATGACGACTAGAATAAACTTGTTAGTCTTTGTTAAGTATGGATTTTAATAGCAATGCCGAAATAAATAGTGTAATAATTTATGATCAAATATGAATACTACAAATTTACAAATGTAAATATGTGACGTCTTTATTTTGCTCAACTTTCTTCAAATATTTTTGCAGCAACTTTTCTTGCTAGACGATATGAATAAATTTATGCTAAACATGCAGTTAAGCGATAAAAAAAGTGGGTTGTGCTTTCTGTCGTGACACTTTATTGTAACAACATTTAGCGAGTTTTTGATGGTGTTTTCTCACATTTCCTGCAGAAATTTTCTATATTTTCACTGTCACTTCATGCCACATAGAAAATAATACATTATTTAAATCATTTTAAATAAAAACTAAAATTGTCATCGTAATACTTACTCATATATATTTCTTATTATATTTTATTTCAAAGTAAGAGTACCACTAGATAAGAATAATAATATAACTCTCTTAAGCCAGTCCAACAAAAAGCGAAGATTATAAAACTTGATACGATTCGCTGTAGATTATACCAAGCTTCACTAAGCTTTCATACAGGTGAATGGCTTGAAATAAGTAAGTAACATAAGTACCTAACAAAGGTAGAATGGGCTTAAGTGAGTCAGGGGATGTTATAGCATTATAAAAAATGCACGACACCTGCATAATGGAGCTATCTAAGGGGTTCGACTTCTAGCGATATCAAGTAAATACTTGTAAAACAGAATATCTTTCCATCGCACAGTCCCTTGATATGGGTATAATAGTCTATCTCTGTTATTCAAAATGTGAATAAAAATAAAACCCCCACGACTTATTAAATATAATTGATGAATTTATATACAAATACTTATTGTGAAAGGTTAATTAACTGATATCATCCATTTCATGGAACCGCAATGACTATGGAATTATATAAACTAGTGATTTTCAATGGTTAATATTTTTAGATTCAATTATAGTGAATTAATTTAAAAAACGAAATCGTATGTCTTTGTTTTATTATTACGTATATTAATTATTTTTGCTGCTCCTGGCTGATCTTCATTCCCCATTTACAATGGCTGCTTAGTGTTAACTAATTACTTTTAAAAATTTCGCAGTCTGCTATTTTTTTAATGAATATTTACTAATTAGTTAAACTCATTCAAATTTTGCTCAATCAATGGATTTTTAATGTAGCTTTATTTTTTATTTCAGGTTAGTATTTATTGATTTGTAAGAGGACCTTAAAATTTTAATTGTAGACTATTGGATTTCGTTTATATTATGTATAATTTGTTTGATTACCTGTAAATTATTGTCTTAGTTCATGAATCAACTGTTTTATATATCTTGTAATTGTTAACATTTAATTTTATATAAATAGCCATGTTATGATTGTATTTTTATTAGTTGGTTATGCTCGTGATGAACGAAACAGGTCCTGATCATTATAAACATGTAGAAATAGTACAACAAAACTTTACCTTTTAAAAACCAGTTTACTTTTTAAAATACAAGCCTTTCCGCCAGTCAACACTTTAAAAGTGATCAAAGAATTAATGTTTATTATAGAATGTATATTTAAAACTATCCATTTAATATAACGCCATTGTTTTTAATTCGTAGTATTTATATAGTAAAATGTAGGTCAGTAATATATCCAACGGTTAGTGAAGTTTACATTTAATTTTATGAAAACGTGTTCGAAAATTTTCTAACAATGTTGCTCCAGGGATTTTGTGTTCGAGCAATTAAAATTTTAGAACCTTTCACTACACGTACGCCAAATAAAAGCGTTCATTAAACGAACAAAAACTCAGCAGTTTGCTACCCTTTTCAATTCAATTTTAAATATTAGATGATTTTCACGTTATATCTGCGGAAATTAAATTCACTAATTCCTTTGCGGCTTAAGGTGTGCGTCTTTGAAATAACCATATTAGCACTTTCCATAATAAAACCAATTTATCTCGGTAGGAGTGTAAGTTCAGCGGAAAATCCTTTTCAGATAAAGTTTTGCTCATCGAAGAATAAAGCGGACGCCAGCTCATTAAGAATATTGGAGCTTAATTATATTTCCCTAAGTGCACCTAATTATCGCTGAATAAATTTGGCCTGTCGAGTTTTATAGAAAAAGTTTTTCAACGCTTGAGTTTTTTTTTTTAAATGGCTGTACTGCCATTTTTTATATTGAAGACAGTATAGAAATATTCCATCTGCTTGTAGAATTTTTAACTTAATTTGAATTAATTTGTATTCATCGTGAAAGTCTGCAATTTAATTTTTTGTTCAAGTTATGCTTTGCTTTGGGAAGTCAAAGTGTGCTTGTCGGTTATTAAGTAGATGCTTTTTAAATCCACGTCCGCTTTCAATTTGGAGCATTAAATATGCACATATTGCAGACTTACATGCATTTGGATACAAATCCATAAATCTGTTCAAGGATCCGTTTATTTGAGGATACGAACAGTAGCCGGGTAGTACGAAAACCTACTCGACTACGGCAATGCGCTTACTTACAGATGAGGCACTTTTACTAGAATGTATCTTCACTTAAAAACTATCATAATACTAATTTTATGTTTGATATGCAACATTTTGAAGTTTGTCGGTTAAAAAAATTGTTTCATTAATCTAAATTTATGTTTGAATATGAATGAAGTTGTCAATAAACTTATTTAATAAATTTGGGCATTAATTAGATTGTAAACTATAAATTGTTTACTAGCAAATTGGAGTAGTTTATTTGTTTTATCAAATTATCAATTGGCTTTCTGTCCATAAGACCATATAATCCATATGTATAATCCATATGTCTCCGATGCAAATTGAATTGAAAGCCTTTGTTACGACCTGTTTAAAAAAGTTCCCCAAAACTTCCAGTGATTAAAAATCTCACGTCATTTATAATAAAAATAATTTATTTCCCATTGTTAATAATCAGAAATCCTTTGATATCGTAAACGCTGGCTTATGAAGGTTCAACAATAAATTGAATTATGATGGTAAAAAATCTTGAAATATTACAATAAATCGCAAGGCGCTTGTGTTAATCGTTTGACCCCAGGCGTATCGCCATCGGTGCGAAAATTGCCTTGATATAACTGAAAACGCCATGCGGGTTTCGTGTTTGTCGACCGGCAAAAAGTACACAAACATAGTAATATAATAATGAACAATGCACGGATTCGAATTTCACCTGCCTTCGTGGGCAGTAGGTGGCGGTTGGTGGTCGGTGCCTGATGGTTGGTATATCGACCGTACACCTCACTAAACCCTGGGTGGGCGCATTTTCCGACTCAACGGTTTTTCCATCCAGATCTACTTACTCAGGCATCAGCTGCGTTAAACCATTTCATTAAAATGCTTAAATATATATTTTTTAAACTATATCATATTGAATTTAACAGTGTGTATTTTGGTGGAAACATAATGTAAGATATAATGACAAAACAAAGATATGAATACTCCATAAATGTTATTAAAAAACACGACTATTTCGCTCAGCTAGTGATCTATTCATAAATCCTATTTTACTATGCATATTTAAGACATTTATGTAGAATTGATTAAAGTAAATCACTTGCGATTTTAAAAAGTAGGAATGTATTTAACTACCAAGACGTCTTCCTATTTGCGGTGCTTAGTTAAAAAAAATGTAGGTGGCCTTACATGCATATAATTTTGGGTAATTCAAATGTCAGTTATTTTAAACCAACAGAAAACTCAATTCCACTATCTTTCTTTATTAGTTACAGGTAACATTTATATAAAATTGTAATAACTCGTTATATTTATTGCTTAATAATAATAGTATCCCAATAATTGAACACTGTTTTCAATATTTTTCTGCAGTTTCAAATGACACATTTATAATATTGCAACCGTGTTTTTAAACTTACTGGAAAAAAATCACAAAGGTTACGTTATGCAAGGTTAATATCTTCTTGTTATGGGTGTATTTTCCTGTGTGACCTTTAATCACCGAAACTTCACATTACAACACATGTGGATAATCTTATATCGTATTTCCTGTACTAGTCAGCTGATTGTAGCTTTTTGAATTAAAACTAGTAGAAACCAACAAACAAACGTTTTTATTTATTCTATTTGATAAAAAACGCCATTTTTGTCTACCTTTGCATTAATATATACACATTTATTCATTTCCAAAGCGTAATTTACATTATTTATATTTTACTGATATTTTTTTTCTTGCAGGTTACTGGGTACTTAAAACTCTCCTGAAAATAGTGCTGTGGAAAAAAATCGGAAGCTCGCGATCCGGCAGTTAACCAATGCTGGTGTAGATCGACTCCCGTAGCAAGCGCAAGGTAAGGGTTGGTTTGAAATAATTCACGAATTCCTTGCGCGATTGGGGATTCGAACTCTCTCTGGTCACTGGGAATCTCGTCAAATGGTTACAAGTGCGTAGGGTTCACTTGTTTTTCCAATTTGTCTGATGTTTGTGCTCGAATACTTATACTGTAAAGACCAAGACAAACAGCATACATAAAAACATCGAATAGATTGTAAAATTTTCAAATACTTATTAAAAAAATATAATATGTAGTACGTTATATCAATTAATTGTGATATGAATGATAAACACGAATTGTAGCAGATATGGGACGAATTCCCCAAAGAAAATATACTATTATTGACTAAATTAATATCTTAATACGCGCTTTTTGTCATCCTCCACTTATCACTGCTTTCCCATCCATTAATTTAACATTTCAGTATTCAGTGAAGTAAAAAACGTTAAGTGCATCTACATTTGTTTCGTTTAACCGGGAGTCTCAGGAGCAACTTCTAAAACTTGGTGGCATGCACTTAATTGTACTACATAAAACGAAATGATTCTGTGAGAATGAGGTCTACTCGCTTTTCATATGAAGTTTAATTTTTTTGAAATTCAGATAGTTTGTCTTATTAGCAACCAAGGCGGTTAAATCGATCTACCCAATGGATGGTTGATCCGACTTACACATTTCCTTTCGTTGTGATTTTTTAAATTAATAAAATGTTATTAATATTACGCGTCGCAAATATCTACTTATGTACCTAGTTTAACAATGAATGCAATGTTTTAAGGTGTGCCGCCCATATTGAACCGGAAATATTTTGAAATCCTTTCATGAACAGGGTTTATGGAAATGACGTTTATACTGTGTATACATAATATGCGCAATTGTTTTAAATAATTATGTATATTTTTTCTGATCGTTTTTTATACTGAATTAAAATTAGGTGAAACATAAAAATTCGCATTGATTAATGAAAGAATAATGTGCATAAATAATATTATGTGCTATTGGCTCTGGTACCAATCCAATGCTTTTCCGGTTATTTGCAGAGCATTCAGGCGTCGTTGTGCGCTTCTCGCAGCTCATCGTTCACCTGGTGATCAATTACACCAAAGTTTTCTTTTATATTTGCACAACTTCCATGCCACGTGTTGCACTTTTTTACACAGCTCGAAATCTAACATGGCCATTTAATCTATTCGGTTGCGTGGGTTGTCAGTTAGATTTTCATAACAGTTTTTAAAGATCATTTATGGATCCATGTCCAAATCCATAGGTGTCTGTGATAATTGGATTCCTTATCGTCCACTTCTTATCCGATTACAAAATATCCACACTCTAAAAATGAGGCCTTGCGACTAAATTACTTTAAATAAGTTTTCATGAAAACAAGTTATGTTAAGTTACTCCATTAGTTGTGTATACATAATGAGCGGACAAGGTTTGAAGTTCGTTCTTTGAAACATACATTTTTCATAGCACGATATGCCTTTTTTAAATAAAGACTATACAAACGTATAACATATTATAATAAATTAAAAATTTCTCATTAGGAACACCCAGTATCACTATATTAACGGGGGACCACACGCTCTCTGCTAAGTGAAGTTTACGACTTTTGCACCAACAGTCTGCAGGGTTTACCTGTCTAGTATTTCACACCCTAATGTATTAGACCTCCATCACTTTTTTCGGACTCAACATTTAACTTCTATAAATTTTATTTACCGACTTTTACATGGTTCTTCTATGTTGTTTGCGGTTTTCATTCCAATAAGTTTCTCCAAGAGACACCCCCAATTCTAAATATTATTGTATATGTCTACATATATATAAATATGATGAACCACGGCGTTACGATGGAATATCTAAGGCCATCACTTAATCAACAGTCCGTTGATTTTATAAAACAAAAATCATATTTCATTTTTTTTCTATTTGTATTCCAGGAATGTTGTGAATTGTTAAAGAATGAAATATACAGATACAGAAAAGGCAAGTTTCCCAAATATTCAAGCACCATCTCAAAAACTGTTTTTTAGCGCTTTGTTGGTAAACCTTAAATATAAGTTTTGGTTTTAGTTCAATAAGTTTATGTAACATACGTCGTTTGATGGTGGATTCGTTTTTTTTTTCAAATTTATCTACCCAATAATCCCAACAGTTTGTATGAGTATATAGTATTTGCTAGCACGTGGCCAATTTCTTCCTATCAGAGAGCAAGAATTGAATAGCAGGCTAATAGAAAAAGAGTTTTTAACTAGTCTCTATAGCTACGTTCCGTTTTTTAAGTATTAGATAATTTATGATTTGAAGAAGTCATCACGGAAAACCATTTATTTAAAAAAATTAACATTTGCAGACTCAAATTCTTGATCGCAAAACGGTTAGAGACGGAATTTATTTTCCCATCAAAACTTGGCCACTGTAATGGCATAACATAAATAAAACAATAACTAAAGGCAAATATTTCACAAAAATTAAAAATAAACTTGATTATGACTTTGTAATATTTTTTGCGAAAAATATAAGCAAGTCATTCATCACAACATTTCTACCTGCTGGGAAGCCAAATGATTATTACGATAATTTCAATGTATGTACTTTTTAAGAAACTGGTGAAAAAGAAGAGAAAAATCCAAACCGTAATTTGCTTTCCATTTAGTCACCCTATTTAGTGTTGCTCTGGTTTTAATCACTTTTAGCAAATTTGACGCCCAATTTAGAACATTAAATTTTGATAGATTGCATCTGCGTTATTGCTTTTTCGTGATTGTGCTGATTTCGGACTATCGTAAATTGTCGATACACTAATTGCCAGTACCCACCCATTGTTGTAAAGGCAATCATAAAATTCATTTTGCAAAAAAAAAAATACGGACATTTTTTAATGAATACAATATTTATAGGTCAGTGGATAAACGTCAAAACAATGTAGTCAGAACCTGCCCAACATGAATGAGTTCACTTCAAGCGTTAGTTTAATGAAATTATAATCGTTTAAAAAAAATACGATCGCAATTTTTTGTATTGTAAATCGTTATTCAAAAAGCTTTGTAAAAATGCTGAAATTCGAAATACAAATAAATAAATTTAAAATGACATGTAACTTTTGTTATTCCGCTAGCTATATTCCAATGACGAAGCAATCAATTTTTATTTAAAACTGAAAAATAATTCCCACAAATAGCTGCAGAATCCATTCTAAGGCGATCAATCTGACTCTATTTTGATTGATACAATCTTGTGCATTGTCTATACGTTATTCTTTAGATTAAGCGCGGATTAGATTCAACTCTATCGCCACGACTACGCAGGATACTTAATTTCAACTTAAAAGGTTGAGCATATTATCACAGTAGTACCCATCATTAGAAGAATGTTCCCATGTACCGCTGTATTGAACCTAGAGAGTGAAGGGTAAATTCATCTGTTTTAATTTACCCACTTTATCGTCATTTCCTTCTGAAAGGCGACCGCCAAATCAGCGACTGCACATACATTAAGGAAGTATGGGACTACCAACTTAATATGTATTTATATTTTGAGGATAGCTATTAATTTTTGTTTCCAAGTACGCTCCCAACGTGGAGCATATGGCCTCGTAATGGAGGCCTCTTAACAGAAGCTTTTATTCTTCTATGAGAACTTGTGCTTGTTACTCAGTTGCTCAACCTTTCTTTTTTTGAAGAGAGTAGGGATAGAGGGATAGGGCTAAGATAGAACTAGTAGTTACTTAATCGATCTCGCTACGCCTCGTTTTTGAAGATCGGATGGGCGGGAGGGAGTTTTAGACATCACAAACATTCATGACTACAAACAGAAATCCATTAATCGATTGAAAGATCAATTTATAAAACTCTCCGCACTGGGACGTGAACCCGAGACATCGGTAACCGTAGCCAACGACGTTACCAACTGCATCACGGAGCTGACGTTTAAAATTATTTGAATATTAATCAAAAAAGCATTTATCATCGTCACGTATACAATTTAGAATTATCAGATACTGACAATGAAATATCGATATGTTGCTTATTTTTTTAAATAGAAAAAGCTTACAATAATCCACGTTTTGTTACATCCGATTTATGGCCAGCGTTGCTTCCAGTGTCATCTGTAACAGTCAAAAAATAGAGATCAATAGGTTTGTAGAAAAAAGAATATTCTCCACCATATTGTCAAGAGAGAAAAGAACTAAAAGCGTTTTTTTACCAGATCACATTATCTGTACATAGTAAGAATTAATTATATATTGAAGCTAGCCTAACATACCAATATATAAATTATAAAGTCCCATGTAAGCGTTCTGTGAAAATTGATTGCCAGATGCAAACCATTTAAACTACGCGTGTGATTCCAGGAATCTTTTCAACGCCCTGAATAAATATGCTTCATAAAATAGATTAAGTCAGTAATTCTCAAGCATTTTACGTTACAGATAATATTAAAAGGTTAATTATGCTATCTGGGCTTTGGCGAGTCCTTGGTCAACGTCGTCGGCTTCAGGTACGGCGCTCACGGGTTCTAATTACAGTACGGACAGTTTTATAAATTGAAAAGTTGCGCAACTGAGTACAAGCATTTGTCGTAGAAAAACTTCTGTTGAGATAAGCTCTATGAGAGGTCATTATGCTCCACATTGAGAGCATACATGACTTCAAAAAAAAAGGCTGATAGTTTCTCATTCGGATACTCAGAAAAACATTTGAGTTTCAGCCAGAATTTTAGATTAATATGCCACATGACAATTGTTATAATAGTTATCATTCAAAGCACACCTGGGTTTTACTTGAATTAAAGATCACAAACAATTAAATAAATCTAAAGCATAGATACAACTTGAAATATATTATATACTAGTGTGTACCCGACATGCGTTGCAATGGCACTCAAAGAAAAAATGGGTTCGTGTTTTAATTCTGTTTATCGAAGTGCTTTTGGATTATACATCAGCAAGGGCCAAAATTTCATAAAATTACGCTGTCCGAGCCCTTCATCTGCAGGCCCGGTCCGGCTCGAGCCCGAGTCTCAATATCACACTTGTTACCCGACCCCGACCCGAAACCCAGATTTATTTTTCTCGCCCCGAAAAAAGCCCAATTCATTTTTTAATATAGTAATTCATTTATACTTTTTAAACAATATATGTTATCGTTTCCACATTTCCAACGATACTCATAGCACATGTAAAATAAATTATTTAAGCTATGAATACTATTACCTTATGGCTGACTCATGACCCGAACATAGTATGAAATATTTTTACCTTAAATTTGAATTTCTTGCCCGGGCCCGGCTCGAGACCGAATCTGAAATGTCTTTACACGCCCGAGCCCAGCCCACTGGCCGGGCTGGGAAAAGATCCGTGCGGGCCCGTGCAGACCTCTATTTTGGGTTCCTTGATTTTACCTTTGGTTCAGAGATGTCGCTATTTGTACGTATTTGATTATTTTTTTATTAATTTTTTAGATTTTAAATTGTATCATATAATAAAAAAATATAATTTATATGATTTTTCTCAGAAACCTTCACGGGTGTACGCACAACAACTCACCAAAATTTAGTCGAAATCGGATGAATGATAAAGGAATGCATAGAGGACAAACAAACAAACAAATCTTCATTTATATATATATATATATAGATTATAGTATATTGTCAATTATTCATATAAATAGTAGTTTTTAATTCGTGGTTTTCGATTTTCTTATTTCACCGTAACATCTAGCTTTATACACAGCTTCCACCCGCGATCGGGTGGTTTGTGTGCTTTAAAACGAGAACGTCCCACAAACTTTGTCTCGTTTTTATCTATTAAAGCGCCTGTGTATAAACCTGGCTAATGATATAGATATTTAACATTATTTTCAACCAAAATTTTTTTACAAGCATTGAGGGCCTCAGGCCATGAAAGATAAAATAAAGGTTGCATTTAATATTAAAGAAATCGCAAACCCTAGCTCAAGGCGAAAGTAAATTCATTACCTAAGAAAATTCACACAAGATTTTTTGTCTTACAACGCCGAAACTTTTTCAACTACTTGCGAAACACTGGTTGTGTGATACCGTCGTAACATAAGAATTTGAGGAATATAAAAAAATTAATTTATAATACAATATTGGAGCGGACATTGTTGTATCATCACGTTTTTTACACTTGAAAAAAAAACGTATTATAAATAAACGTACAGCGTTTTTATAGTAGGCGACATGGCGCGGAGACATTCGCTTGAGGTGGGCAGCAATACGAAACTTTATAACTAAATGGGTTGCCTTTAATTTCATTAATCACACACGGCGACCGAAAGATTCCGCGAACTCATAGGCGCGTTGTCATATTTGATCACTTTCGGTGTTTATTATGTAATAATGATTGTCATTGTTTTAATAAATGTCACTTTTATGACACCATAGCTCGATGTTATAATTACAGAGTGAATATAACGTACAATGTCTGAGACACTCTCAATTTATGTGAATCTGATTCACATGTTATATAATATTTACAGTGAAAACTATTTATCACACCTAAAATTACATATTATGAAAATTAGTTCATGTTGAAATTTAAAATTTGCGTCGCTTTAACCGGTATATCCTTACAACTATTTTTTTTTTTGAAACAAAAGTTACAGTCTTTGAAATTATATTATTTAGTTAAAATTAGTTTAACGGCTTTCAATTTTATACTTTTTAATCATTTAAATTTATACCTATTGTTAAGTGAAATGTCAAAATTTAGAAACATTTTGTTTTTCAGATAATTTATTTTTCAACAATAGAATATGTAATCAATCTAAATGACAGTCCTGAGCGTGGTATGGAATCACGGCCGTCATTCCTTCAATCACTACCGTACACTATCAATCTGAATGTCATTCTTGAACAAGATTCTCACTCCGACTGATCGTGTAAGGTGCGCTTATTTATTACCTTTCTCGATTTAGAAGATAAGTACTCTATAAATCAAATTGATATTCTAACAAAATATTCATATTTCGTATAAAAATTACACTTCAGATAAATGCAATATTACTAAATTTATAAATCTGTTATTTTTTTGTTTGTTCTTTGAATGTTACAGAACATTTAATCCATTCAATTTTGGGGCCCGTATCGAGTGACGCTGGTTATGCTTTTGTATTTTAGACTCAGTAGAGATCTGACATTCATGTAAATAGTTTGATAATCCCACAACTTAGCAGTAGGGTGGCAACATTGGCACTAGCACTTATTATTTCACTGTTTCTATATTTTATTTCACTTTATGATTACACTATTTACTGTCACGTCGAATTCCAGCTCATTGCTCATACTGTATGAAATTAAATAAAAAATGACGACATTCATTTTATCTATAACTAGTATCTATTACCCAGCTTTGCCCGGGATAGAGGGCACTAGCATAAATTTGATTTGATTTTGATGCAGAATAGTGTTGAAAGTTTAAGATCACCGTGGACCTTACCTCATGTAAAATCCACAAAATATGGTCTATCAATTAATAATAATGTTAAATAATGACGATGTACAGTTGACCTAAAAATGGCAGCCAGAATGACATATGATAATTTCACGTCGTACTGTTTACCGTTTGGGAGGAGTTCTTCTGACAGACATACAGATAGACTAGACATGTATTTCCACCCTCTATATAGTATAAATAATATAAATTATGAAATAATATATTTATAAAGTAACATTTTGTCAATAACAGACGCACTTTACGACCATATTATTTTAACATCATAAAATTAACAACTTTAAAAAACATTTTTTGAAATTTATTGACTTATGTTATATATATATATATATTATATTGAGAAAATCGAATTTATTGCTTTCCAACCAGATATTTACTGATAAAGACATTATATGTGTTTATAGAACCGCATTTACGCGTTCGTATAATATAAAGAATGTCGTATCTTATAAGTTGTAACGAAAGCTCCGCTATAAATTTTATATTACGGCTTGTATAATAATATGCTCTCTTATCACCACAACTTCTTAAAACTGTGCATTCCGAAGTTGTCAGACTTTAAATGCAACATTTTTATGGTCGGTCACGTTTTCAACTGGCCCTTTAGAATTAATACATTATCGTGCAATATTTTAGAAGGGGAAATAAATAAAATAAAATATAGACAGTTAATAAATTTCAAGAGCAATTTTAAATAACGTGTTTTGCTTTATCCAGGATTATTTTTTATGAATGAAACGCAAATTTTCACGTAAAGCATATTTAAAATTGTCGTTTGATTATGATGATTTCGATCGTCGTTGTTCTGGAAGAAGACACTAACTGGAAAATACTAGTTTTGAGTAATTGGACTTTGAAGTTTGCCAAATGATTGAAATGCCATACGTTTTTCATTATGTTTGTTTCTACAAAACTGTTTTTAAGTAAAAGTATAATTTGTAAGAATAAGTGTGAAATTATTGCAGTGAATAAAATAAATAATATAATTATGTCATCCTGAAAGCATTCTTATTAGTAAATAATTCTTTCGAAATTTAATATTTGAAAGAGGATTTTTTAATGTTGTGTTTTTCATGTGTTTAAAAACAATATTTCAATTCAACAAATGAAAACTTAAAATGAATATTACAAACATAATTTAGAAAACTAGTATAATATGTCATTTTGTTTATTTTTTCATTAATTTTTTCGTATTTTGACAAAAGCATGTATGTTGTGAGATCTGTCCCGTGCAGCCATATATCAGACAAAGAGCATAAGATTATTTATCATATATTACACGACATATGCAGTGATGTGCTGCTAAAATTTTATCAACCCGCTCGCATCGTAAACCTCAACCCCCAATTGTATACAGTTAAAAAAAAATTATCGTACATCACATTACATAAATTCATTCCAAACAGTGTTTTGATATAATATGTCGAATACTTAAATTTTCCCTTATTTCCTAAAAAGATAGTATTCATTAACGAAAATCCTCGTTCCGCCTCTGCAGAGCTTATTGCAATTTTCTGAAGTTCATCGCGGTTATCTCTTAAAATATTATCTTTATAGTCTCTTAAATCATTTACATTTATTTTGAACTTAATAATTTCACTTAGAATCCTAATATTAACGGCCGCGAGTTTTTACTTTATCCATATCGGATCGAGTATTGTGATCGTGTAAAAATTCTATCTCGGAATTACGATAATTAAAAAAAAGTCCGTATTTTAAGAACCAGAATTATTTTAGCAACCAGCTCGCAGAGGTGGTGCAAACCCACAGCAGCACATCACTGGACATATTATTTATAGAATAAGAGATTAGTGAGAAACTGAAAATTTCAACAATAGGTTTGCAGCTTTTTTTGTATTTAGCAAAATAGATAATAATAATTGTAATTTAAAAAGAAATTTTAACAAGTACACGGTTATTTTAATGGAGTGATTGCGCTCCTGTGATTAACAAATGTCAAGTTAAATTATTCGCGTCGTTTCACTCTTCCCCCTGTCGGGTGTTAACAATTTTCGGACGAAGTTGGTCGTAAACATCTGAGTTTATACTGTGTGTCAAAATCTTTTATTGGGTACTCCCACGTTTGTTTCGCCTCACCGAAATACGTTCCTAAAACACTTGCGTCGATAAAAAGCCTCCATTGCGTAAAATAAAATAATTCCGGCGGCAGAAGTTCTCACTGCCTAATGCATTTTTTGTGTCGGTAGCCTATCAGTACGGGGAAAATGCCTTTTAAATTAAGATTAAAATCAAAGCTGGTTTTTTGCTCATGTTTTCACACAAATTGGTAATGTTTACGAAAGCCATTTCAATGTTTTTTATTACATCAGCTACCGATGCAACATTAATAACTCTATTTTTCTTCATTCTGATAAGCTGAGGTCAAAGCTCTTAAGCCTTCGACGCCTAATATTAAACATTAAAGTGAGCGAAAGAAATAGAAACATTACATACGAAAACGTTTATTTTTGATTTCAATAATCATATAGAATGTTTCCATGAAACAATTTTAGAAAATCCTAGAACATATCGACTTGGTCTTTTATCCAATATGAGCCATTCTGCCTTCAATATGATATTAATCACCAGCCCGTTTTCCCTTTTATAGGAATGGTTGATTAATTAGATGAATTGATAGTATATCAATATTCTGGGAACTTATCATATATTAACAATTTCTTGTAATATTATAATTTATAGTTATTTGTGCTTTGAAAATTTGAAAAACGGATTACATTTAATTTGAGAATTATTTGTATCGTATAATAGTAAAATAGATGCCTCAATAACGTAAGGAAATCAATTAATTATCGTATGTGGCTAATAATATTCTATGTGTTAGGCTTATTATTATGACGTATCAAAAATATTAACTTTTATCTTTAAAATGTTACTATACATTATTATTGATGTATATTTAAATTGAAAACAATATATTATAAGAAAATAAGTACTATTATAGCATTAAGCTTCTTGTTCAAAAATTGTCATACATTAAAGACGTTCTTTAATTTATTCTATTTTCCCTTTTCTTTTGGGCAATATTCATCGCCATCTTATAAGGTGTCATTCAAAAGTAATAAATTAAAAAATGTCATTGCGCTTCATGTTAATTAGTAAGTTATGTCATACTAGTTGACTAGTCACTTGTAACTAGAAGATAATTAACAATCGTGAAATCTCTAACGACCGTAACCACAGGCCGTCGTTGTAAATTATCTCCGCTGTTTGGTCTCGAGTGTAAAGAGATATCAGACAGATAAAAATGTTTTATAAATAAAACCAGATTGTAAAGAAGTCACGTTATTTCCAAATATACAAAAAAAAACTTTTGGAATACATCATTAAACCAGGCCGGACTTGAAACAAAATGATAATCAAATTCGAACATAATAAATAAGGAGTAATATTTTAAAAAATAAAACACAATTCATTTGTACTACTTCCACATATTTATAATGATCAGGACCCGTTTCGCTCAGTTGATAATGCTCGTGGTGAGCGAAACCGGTCCTGATCATCATAAATATGCGGAAGTAGTGCAAATGAATTGTGTTTTATTTTTTAAAATATAACGTCTTTCCACCAAGAATTGACAGTTAACTCCTTAAAAGTGAATAATGCATAAGCATGATAGAAGATGTTTTAAGCAAAAGGAAATTGCGTTTTTAATTTGGATATAGGCTTACACAAAATATATATTTTATGTAAGCCTACATCCAAATAACCAAAAATGAAAATGTTAAGCGAAAGGCTAAATTACATCGCAGAAATTTTCCGTACACATCCTCCGCGAAATATTTGGTGGATGCAGTTTTCAATATATAATTTACATGAATCATTTTTATGTTGAATGATAAGTATTTAAATTCGAGACAGTTTATTTTCTACTATAAACTATGTGATTAGCATGTATCATTAATTAAAAGCACAATAGGATATTCATTTTTCATTTTCAGTGGTAATATATTTCATTATCAAAAATTTTACATTGACCCGACCAATAAATCGGTTTAATTTCTCCGGGCCGTCTCTAAAATAAATTTTATTTGTATTTCAATCACTATTTTTAAGGTGTTAACTGTCAATTCTTGGTGGAAAGACATTATATTTTAAAAAATAAAACACAATTTGTTTGTACTACTTCCATATATTTCAATCAGTTAAGACTGCGTTATTGATTGGTGATTGATATCTTGTGACATATAAAATTCCATTACTTTGATTATTCATGAACAAAAATGCAACCTAGTTGCACTCAATGGCTATAATAAATTTATAGATAATTGGAAAGATTATACAAAGATAATTTGATAGCCTTGTGTGGCGTCACTTGCACCGTCCATCGTTCCTTATTTAAAATAATTAAAAAGTCCATCTCGCTGTGTACACATTGATAGATCCACCTGCGAGGCGTGTCTTTGATTGAAATCAATTCGTCTCGCTCTCGGTAAAACAAGCGACGAACCGTTCCTCGAAGCCCGACTATATTATTATTTGTTGTCAACTAAATGCGAAGTCGCGTCTGCGGGACATGTTCCGGCGTGATAGATTATTCTCAGGTGTAATGTGATCTGGTTGAGCTAGATCTAAACACATGATTCATTGTATTTGGTTTCATGTAATGATCCTCTATTTGAAAAGTGACTACTTTTGTACAAATCGTTTGCATCTTATCTGTGACAAATACCGATAAATTATGTATATTGACACAATCTTGCTATGTACAGACAAAAATATTGGCTGAAAGTTTCTAAGTATTTAAATATGTGGTGGAAAATCGCACATACTTTCTACGTGAAGTTTTCTGTTTCATCCCAACATTATTCGTAGCTATACATAACATCCGCGACGCCTGTGACGATCGCAGGGCCCACCCACATTGGCTAAGCGCGGCTGACCCTCACCGCTCATCGTTGCGAACCTCACAGAGATAATTTACCATGTCGCAATTTTTTTTTCTTGCAACAAGTAACAAAATTTACTTTAGTATTTTCTGTATTACCACTAGTAACTTGTTGGTCCTGCTACTTCATGATAAACGTTTTTCACCGTCTACTCGTCTTATGATGTAACCACGCTAGCACATCACCTTTCATCAATCTCATCTTAACATACTGTATCGATGTCAACGCTTATTTTTTTTGGATAATTGAGCTAAAATATTTTTTTGATATCTGTCAAATTATGTTATGTCCCGTAAAGAGCACTTAATATTTCGAGTAATGTTTCTATTATTCTCAATTATAACTAACACTGAATTATTTTTATTTAGACATATATTACTAAACGCGTACAGTTCCGTAAATAATTCACTAAAGTAAATACGTCGATATTTTAAAAAATAAAACACAATTTGTTAGTACTACTTCCACATTTTTATAATGATCAGGACCGGTTTCGCTCATCACGAGCATTATCAACTGATTATCAAGTTGATAATGCTCGCGATGAGCAAAACTATATTTTATTTTTTAAAATATGATGCCATTCCACCAAGAATTGTCAGTTAACAACACATTAAAAGTGACGTCGATATCTATTGAAAGCAAGACAATCCATAAACAGATGGTATATCCATATTTTGTCTACAAGCTTAAACTATTTTCGGATAAATAAAAATATTTTTAAGACATAATTATCTTCAGTTACAATTGTATATTATTAAATCTGGATGTAGATTGCCTGCTTTTCTCTTCGCCAAATATCAAACACAATGAAACTCTATTACCTCAGTTGATTTGATCTCAACTTTGAATGTCAGTTCGTCAAGTTAATTCTACCTTAACATGCAAGTAATGAAACGAATCGATTTGTCTTTGGAAAATTTTGATAAAAGTCGACTAGGTCTAACTCTCAACAGTATTATTGAAGATAATTGCGAGCATCAATTTCTTGGGTAGCAAAAAAATCGTAATGATCATTAATAACATCCGATCGCCATATGTGTTAATGTATGGTTTCCCGACGAGAGACCGTCGTGAGCGACGAAGATAGAGATATCAAATCGTTAAATACCTGCCTAACTTAACAATCATATAAAAAATATTACATTCCGCGATATCACGACGTGTAATTCAGTTACCAATGCGATAACTGTAAATTTAACGCTAACACGTTCAAACCGACAATCGTAGATATTCAATATATAGATATTACACGGAAAAGTGAATTCATATTTCAAAACAATTGAGTATTTAATTACTTACTACTATATTGCATAGAGAGATGAATTAATCGTATCGCCTTGAGTGAATCTATTATAAAATCATACTGAAATTAATTCTCTTCTAAATTTGCA
Organism: Himalopsyche phryganea; assembly: GCA_022494535.1. Classification (NCBI taxonomy): domain Eukaryota; kingdom Metazoa; phylum Arthropoda; class Insecta; order Trichoptera; family Rhyacophilidae; genus Himalopsyche; species Himalopsyche phryganea. The sequence continues at coordinate 5,212,708 of JAGVSL010000008.1, read as the reverse complement.
TTAACTTTCGTCGAAAAAAAATTAAACAACATGTCATAAAACAAATTTAAATTAAATTACTCATATTCACCCTAACCACCTCAGTTTCGTATCATTATTTTCAGGCCGTTACGACATGTACACGGGAGAACTCGGACTGACAATCAGAAAATGGATTTTGTCACCTCTATAACAAATTATTACTCTGTTATCGCGTGAATTCGATGAAGCATGTATATGGAAATCTTCTTCTAATTCGTATTTCTCATGTATGAGAGTCGTGGCCTCCACCTACCGCTACAACTCCATTTCCTTTGACGATCGTTCGCCACTAACTCCTGCGCTACGCTGCTCTGAGGGCCATCTGCAAGGAGAGGTCTGTGGCGTCCTTCACTTGGTCGCTCCGGTGAGCTGGGCCCTTCCGCGCCCCATTCTGCTTTCTACCTTTCCTGTGATAACGAGCGTTTCGAGTTTGTCGGAATGAATTTAATATATAAAATATATATATAACTTCATTAAGATTCGGATGTATTTGCGTCAATTGGTAAAATGTTACATTATAGACTTGTTTGGTTGGTATCTATTATTCGGAATGCTTGTCAGCCTGAAAGGCAAAACAGAAACTAAATTATTCACTTACTTTGATTGAACTATACGAAGCTTAAAATATTAATGTTTTTGTAAGTTCTATTTATATAAGATACGAGTTATATAAAATGATAATACATACCTTCCGATTTCATATAACAAGCGCATTAGATAAATTATTATGGCTTATTAATAAGCAATGACTATTTTACTAATTATGTAAGTAAGACCTCTCATCTCCATTAAAACATAATATCATCACTTGTAAATAACTTCGATAATCAGAATATGGTGTTAAAATACATCTCCGTGTTCAATGTTTCAACGAAATCGGCGTCATTTCACATCGAGGATCAAGCCTCGACCGTCTTGCTCTGTTATCCGCGATATTCTGTGAAATGAATCGAAGTAATGGTCGCCTCTGGGCACAAGAAACTTCTAGTCGATGCCTATTACATCCCAGGCCGGTTTTGTCTTGGCGCGCTTTTCAACGCAAACCGAAAAAGGAAGACGATGACTATTTTATTTAATAAATCAATTAAATATTTGTCTTTGCTGTAGTTGAGTGGTCAATGCTTTTCGAATTCCAGCGTGGAAACTTTCATTGATTGATTCTTCAATCGATTTGATTTGTATCAAAAGGCGTGGATGTCTGTATAGTTTTCACACCTCACCAGACAAACCTATCGAGTAGCTAATTAAAATACCTTTTCTAACTACTTCTTGAACAAGTAACTTACAGTCAGTTTTTTTAATTCTTATGCTCTACATTACAAGCGGACATGATCTTCTTACATATAGACATTAAATTTGTTCTCTGGTCATCAACCTAATCGCTCTTTTACGTCTCGATATGAGGATCGGAAACGGGTTGGGTGGTGAGATATGTATAAGGTTCCATTCGGTAATTAGAACCCCATTTTGCGCCGTATTATGCTATGTAATCTCTAATTATTATTGATCTGTTTTATCTCATTGTTATCATTACAATTGTATTTAATTTTGTTAACCTCCCCCGAAAGAATGATGACACAAAAAAATTATGTTGTACTGTTGCACTTTACAGCATTAGGCTATCCTTCACTTCTCTGAAATGTATTATTTAATGTTGCTGTTTTACACCTTGCAGGTAAAAGATAGGGTCATATCGCCTTTGCTCTCGTATGCTATATTAGTTGAATATTATATATATTATAGTCGCTTGAATGTTGTAGTTTTTCTCGTGATAGCTTGCAGTAGCTATTGCATGCAACCGAACGACCGTTTATTATTCAAAATGAGCGCCATGGCATAGGAAACTGATTACAGTATATTAGCGCAATTTTCTTTTCTTTCGTATAGAAGCTGTTTGATCTACAAAATTATTTGGTGTAGTAAAAGCATGTTGGACTTAAATGAGTTTACATAATGTCTCATATTAAAAAAATAGCTTTACAGAGACAGTTTGAACAGAATATATTTTGTCAAGTCACCCCAAGTCATTTTTTTACGATTAAGTAATTATTACTAAATAAATCTAAAATAGCATTTTGCATGTGTGAATTCAAATACATAATTGGTCACTCGATATGTAATACCGCGTTAGCGAAAGTTTTACTAAATCTTATTTTTATGCCATTCAGTCTGTCTTCGGCGAATGTGCATTCATTATATTTTCTCAATCTTAATTTTGAAATTCCTGTTGGCATTACAGCCAACAGAAAACGTATCAAATATGTTGAAAATTGTAAAATCATACGAGAAGGACTTTATAAGTCACTCAAGTCCAAGATCACAAATTTAAAATGAAAAAATCTAAATTTTATACTGACCTTGCTGGGACCTGAACCAGAACCCATCTGATTGCTTGGGCAAAGGTCTTACCACTTGACCACAGAATTCCGGGTATTTGTTGTAATCAACGTTTTTGTGGGCGTTTATTACACCTATTTAATTGCATTTCATTCACAAATTAAAAAAAAAAATTTCCTCTTCTGCACACTCTTTGTCACTAACGCGGTGTTGCATGCTGAACTACGAATATATGAAATATTGGCATATAATAGAAAAATATTATTTTATTACTCTCAGATGGTTTTGTTTTTTGGTCCTATTGAAAATTTGGTGTGACTTTATTTTATCGAAGGTGCGATATATGTCTACCACTTGGTCATATTTTATTTCTCTTATATTATCGTACGTTTTATCTATGAATAGGTTAAATGAACACGTCCGAGTAATTTAGCAAGGTGCAAATTGAAAATACACCATTAATTTCTGATCGCGAATCTAGCGAACCTGACTAAACAAAGCGGTCGACCGATCTTCAACTTGAATAGGGCAGATGAAGTGATTACCGATTACTCCATTTCACTTCCGCTCCGAGTTGATCCCGCGAAGGCGTGACTCTCAAAACTGTGATGTGTAATTTGACGTGCATGAATTATTTATTAATATGTACGGCAATCAAGTGGATCGAGTATTTTTTACAACAGAGATCTGAAATCTTTTATTGCCATTATTTATTTTTAATTATTGAAATGGTCTTAGATAAATGGCGAAAGTGATAACTTCAATGACTAGTTGCACTGTGAATTTGTATTTCCTGATAAACTTTCGATAAACAATAGTTTTTAAATTTAAAAAAAGAACACGTAACTGCTTAAGGATACTGTAAAGCTTTTTTCAATTTTGTATTTTAGCGGGGGAAATCGTAATATTCATAGAATATTATTTCACCAAAATTTGTTGAATTATCAATATAAAAAAAACAACTTCTTTTAGAATTACCTTCTTCTTCTTTTAGAGTTGGAAAGCGGCAATTAGCCACTCTATTAATTTGTTGTTTATAAAACAAGGATTAAGGCGATTCTCGAAATGTTAACTCAGGTATCAGTGTGGCTCTCAGACGTATAATATTTTACCTCGTAAATAATATGTGTCGTATTTGTATCTTCTATATAAACGTTAGACACCGTTTACTGTCTGTCAGTTCGAGTCCATTCGTGTGCTCGAATGCCTGAAGATGCCGAAAGGCGAAACCCGGGTCGTTAGTGACAAAATACATGGAAGTGTACAAAATCTCAATAATTCAAATTTGATATTGAAATTCCATCAAGCACCCTCAGTCGATGTCTTAAATTATGTAATAAAATTATCTGTATTCTGACAATAAGTAGCATATTCTTCAACTTCAAAACTAATTATACTTCGACTTCGAAATAGTATTTTCTTTGCACGTTCAATTTGTTCATTCATATTCAAGAATTGGTCAAGTTTTGATTATTTTTTTTAAATCCGCTAAATCGGTAATCACAGACTGTGTATTACGAGTCAGGATTACTGTTTATAAATCGAGACATTCACTCCTAAATCTTAATAAATGGAAAAAGCATTATGTCGGTAATACATATTAGTTTCGAGTAAATCGATATTACGATGTTGTTTTCAGATATAATTAAACAATACATTAATCAATTATCTTGAAAATAATAACGTTTTTTTTCATTTCGTTATAGATTTTGTATATCACGAATGGGTTTTGAAGATAATTTTAATTTCAATCAACTTGGATAATTTTCCAGACTAAAGAACTTAACATACAGAGATAATAATATATTTTAGTGTAAATAACCCAAAACACGACTTAGCGTTATTCATTTATTATGTATTTGATAATTTGTAGTAATATAGTAAATTTTCTTACACAATTCTGTGACAGATGTTTTATAACATATTTATATTATATGCGGCCTTTTTGTCACCGAATATTTCAACTCAAATCATTTTAAAGAAGCTTAGCCAATGGTGAAAAGTTTACTTGAAACTTAATAGTGGCCTGTCACTGACAAATAACGTTTTTTTGCAAAAGTTTTTCTTAAAATATAATTCACATCAGCTGAATATATTACAGTTGATGATTACTGCTTTACAGGTTTGCAAATGGTTGTTCGCTCACGGATCGAGTTTTTGCCACGGCCAATTTGTAAATTCATAATATTCAGGTGTCTGGTTTGTGGATGATTTTAATTTGCTATGATTTCTGGTTAGCTCTATCGCTGTCACTTTTATAATTCAGAATATAAAGCTCCAATTGCATGTCTGGGAAATCACTTCATTTTCTATAATAATATAAAATTGCGGTATTTAGAATAATTATTACGTATGCTGGAATTTATGAATAAATTTGAATAATCTCACTGTAGCCGATAAAATGAATAATCTTGCAAATATAGTACGAATAAAAATATTTAAAATAAGTATCAAATATTTCCTTTGCTCATAAATATATTTTATTGCGTCGCTTATGTCTGATTTCAAAACGACTATACCGGTGTTTTTCCTTCTATAATATATTCGGGAGGGCTTCTTATTTATTCTTTTTAAAAAATATTAATTTTAATGCATAATGAATAAAAGTTGTTAAATAAGATGGCACCAAAATTTATATATCAAGTATATACTCAAAAAAACTGACGACTTTAGAATTATAGTAGTTTTTACTTAAAATCTGTTTTTTAATATGAGCCGTCGAGAGGTAAATCGGACCAAGTGATAAAATGGTGAAACGTGTTTATTGAAAGCTTTAGTTAAAAGATTTTATTACATTTATTTAATTTAGCTACTTACTGAACAAAATAATTGTCCATCCTGTATCTACTTAGCTCACTTCACTCATTTTTTTCGAAAATATCACTTTGATCACTTCACTTCTTATCGGCTTATATTACGTTATTGCTAAAAAGAGCTTATTCTTAATATTTTACAAACGAAAACAACAATGAACCAGACATTGTAAATAAAAAGATCTTCGTTATTCTTTTTATGCTAATACGTTTTAAGGACAATCTAAATTTAATCAGAAACTGAAACGACAACTTCATTTAATCAGTCCAAGCGTTACATTTACTTATTCTTAGTTTGTATTGAATGCCTTAAGATCACTACCCAAATGATAATTCTCAAAAGTAACTGTTCCACTAAAATGCAGGTCAAAAGTATCCTGCGCTGTTTTTATAGATCACGGACTCCCAACTTTTTTGTACCACGATCACCATTTATAACCAGCCAAAGAACACACTGCACCACGCAACATTTCCGTCAAATAACATTTTTAACATAGTGAAGAAAATGCAGTGAAAAGATATTTATTTTTTAGAATGTAATTTCAAACCATAAAATAAAATCGATGCATAGCTTTTACAACTCATTTCCATTTGGGCAACTATGTCATTATCAACATTCAGTTTGTTTCTTGCTTTTGTTTTGACTTGAAGAAACGCTGAAAATTCACTCACAGAAATATACAAAGGCCAATAAAAGTAAAACAAGTAAAGCTTATCTTTAGCTGTACTAAATGAGAAACTTGGCTTATATTTAAATATCCGTATTCGACATTCTCTAACAAAAAACAGCTGACAAATGAATTTTAATATTGATTAGTTTTCATATTCAATACATTTTTAGTTTGCTATTTTGTAGTATCTGACCCCCCGGTGGGTAAATATTTTCTTCTTTGAGCTTCAACCTGCACACCGAACATCTAAAATTGCAAGAAAAATAATAAGTTATATAAAATCAAAAAATGAATCCATCGATTCCACGTTGTCATAGGTTGCGATCTCTTTAATATTTTTTATTACTCTAATATTTGATCGCGTCCGTGGCGCAGTTGGTAGGGTCGCTGGCTACCGTTACGGATGTCTCGGGCTCAATTCCCGTTGCGGACGGTTTTCATAGATTGATCTTTCAATCGATTTATGGATTTGTTCGTAGTCTGAGTCCTCCCTCCCATCCATCTCCATACTCAGGGTCGTAGCGAGAGCGATTGGCTAACAACTAGTCCTGTTCTAGCCCTATCCTTCTATCCCTACTCTCTTCGAAAAGAGAGGTTGAGCAACTGAGTAACAAACAGTTCTCGTAGAAAAATTCTGTTAAGATACCTCCATTATGAGACCATATGCTCCACATTGGGAACGGGCATGGAAAAAAATATATTTGATAGACTTACAAGGTTTTGTATAACCAAATATTGTGTATTATCACAGAGCTTCGTTTTCACCGGTGACTTTTAGATTTGAAAAAACAGCATCCAATTAAAATTCGTTCTTCAAAATCGTTTTTATTATTTCTCTGATATTGTTTGAGTGTTTATTAACAAACCGCACCTATAACGTGATATATATCTTTATTGATTTATGCATTTTTTACCCATAACTACTAAATAATATTCTCGATAAATCATAGTAAATAAAAAAATCTTTTGAAATACTCAATGCTGTTTCAAAAAATAGTATTTATAATTTTATTCATGTTGGCTTTTGCAGCATATTATTATGCTAGAGTTGCCTTAACTGCTATTTTTTGGTGGCAAGGTATGGTTATTATATAACTGTAAAAATATTTGTATTGAAAATCTTATCATGATAAATATATCTAAATATTCACAATATATATTATGCAAGTGATCCAAACGTGAAGATAGCATAGCAGGATAATATAATAATAACGGCAATCGAAACTTATATTTTTAAAATATGATGCCTTTCCACCAAGAATTGACTGTTAACACATTAGAAATGAAACTTCAATGATTCACCCTACTTCCGACATCATTTTAAAAAATCATTGAAATGCCTTTTATTTATTAAAAACAATGTTTTCAAAAATATGTTTGATTCGTAAATTATGATAAAAATATATTATTCCGAAGTCATCGAAAATTGGTCGGAAACAATTCGATATTCGAAATGTTAACATATTTCACACGACTGTATAAAATATGTGTACAGTCAAAATTAATAATATGCCTTTTCACTTAAGCAAATGGATTGATAAATGACAGATGTATCAACAAAGATAGATTTCATCATATAGCCGGCCTAGACCAACTTAACAAATTTTGAATTACAACTTTAAAAATCGAACTAGCGTTTTAGAAATCCAAATATTAGTTTCATGATTAAATAAATTACACGTCCATTCTGACGTTTGTAGCGTGTGGAAATTTTACGATAAAAACGTGTTTACTGTGGTATTCTGTAGGGTTCATATGAAATCAGTGAATATATAAAATTTTAAATTATATTTGGTCCAGCCACAATCGCAATTTTAAAATATACTTTAATTATGTTGCCAAAATTAAAAATATTCGTATTGCTGGCAAAATTCTTTTTTTAAAAACATTTTTAATCGAGCAATCCATTTGTAGACTTATTCGCCCCTATAGCGAGGGGAGTCGGTGTGCACAAACAAAAGAGCATGAAGTGTCGCATAACGAGATAAATTAAACTGGGAGCCCCGTCAGCGGAAATAATGTAAATAAAAGAGCAGGATTTGCATAGAAAGCGGATAGGCTTCGGAACACATGGCGTTTTCTATAATACTATTCAAACAACTTATAGCTGTGGATATGAAGTACATTACTTGTTAAACAAATTCTATTAGATTCATTTGTTTGGATATTAATTAACCAGCATTATGATTTTTCAATCATTCTTCTTAAACACAAAACGCTGAAAAATTTTGAAAACAACCTGAAAAGACCAACACTAATAAAAACACGTAATGAAAAAAATGATATACATAATTGTGAATAAAGCATATTCATACAATGAAAATAAGTTGAAAAAAGCAAATAATATTTCTTTAACGATACATCCACCCAATTTGGCAAATAATCAATGAGTTATAGAGCTTTTTCAACTGGAGTCTCAAAGGTTTGTTATATTGCCTTCGGTACCTTGCTGGTCAGCTAGTCCAGATGTAAAGGATTTATTAATTGATGAATTTGGACTCAAGCAGATGACTGCTAAAAATATATTTAATCTTTCTCTAAATAACAATCTCACATATAATAGCCCAGACCGGTCTGTAGGCGTAGATGTAGACGTTTTATTATTATCACATACACATGTAGGAAAGAAAATTTATCATAATCTAAGCGTCCGCGGTGTATTTAAATAATACACACAATTCCGACGTAACGCAAGTTCCGAGACAAACAAACAACAATCAGTCCGTCAGTATGGAAACTAAAGAACAGCTACGTTAGACATTCAGTATTTCAATACCGTCATCTATGACGGGCGTTCCCACTAGTTATTAATAATAGGTAGACCTGACTAATAACTAACAACACTATTTATTTTCATTTGACAAAGTTTTAATTTTTTCTCTGGGAAAGAATGATTCATAAAAAAGTACTTTATTACTAAACCAAGTGTCTATTTTCCTATCTGAGTTTACTTGAAATTAATTAATCTAATTTAAAAATGGAAACTAAAAGTGAATCATCGAAGACAGGGGGTGCCAACCAAAGAATATTATATGATATTAAAAAAAAGTGTGGTTGACAGATTATATAGAGGGTGGGATTACCTTTCCCTGCTGGAAAGACTTATTCATAAAACTACCATGAAATATATATACTCTACTGTAAAATTTATAAATATTATTTCATACATGAAATTGATTCATATTTGAAAATGAAAATTTAGAGTCTGTCATAAGCCCAGACTTGAGGACATATAAGACCGCAGGTTCCCTACCATTATATGTCCAATAATGGAACATTTATGTTTTCTTATTCAATCGTCGAACTTTAATTTAATCAATAGTTAAGCAACTATATTAGGCATAATTAAGTATTTTTTAATGGAAATTCGTAGATTCGTAGAATTTGTTGGATTTATCATACACGATTTTCGAATTCCAATCATATAATGTCACCGAAGCCGTTAACAAAGAAAAATAATAACTGAAATGATGATAGTTATGTAAAATTTAAGGTTGGCTTTTTCATTAACCTTATTAACCGAGTGCAATTTTAGAACGCACGAAAATATTATTCTTATAAGATGTACAATTAAGGTATTTCCCATTCTAAATTATTTTGGAATAATTCTGTTGACCTGGACAATCATCGGGTACTCTCCATAGAAAATATTCAAAGCTGACCAGACATGGGAAGTAGCAAAGTGATTGGTAGTTGTTGGGAAAAAGCGGGAGGTACCACGTAGTGGGCCACCTAGGGAGCGGATATGGCCAAAGAAAAGAATAATAAACATTAAGATGAAGTCAAAAAATATATAAAGAGTTACGTAGAATATTTGATAAGCAATCTATTTATTGGCTAGTGAGACGCTCGTAAAAGATGATGGTATTAAAATTGAAATACTAAATGTCTTTGACTTTCGTTAATCTATTGTGATGATTCATTTCGAACCGCCTGATTTCGAGCTTCTTCAGTTCTTTGATGAGCTTCCACGTTACCGACACGTCGGGATCGTGCAGCTTCCGTAATTATTTGTGACCGTTGATTTCTGTGTGCCTCGGCATCATCGCGCCAGGATTTTGCAGCTTTCGGAGTTTGCCTCGCTCTCCATATCTGCTGTCGCTCACGACATAATTGCAAACGTCGATGTTTCTTAGTTTCCATACTGACGGATTGATTGTTATTTTTGTTTGTTTGTTTGTTTGCCTCGGTGTTTGCATCACATCGGAACTGTCAGGTGTGTGTGTGTTTGCATTGCATAACATACTTACATATGATATGTGATAATAAAAAAAACTCCTACAGACCGGTCTGGGCTATTAAATATAAGATATTATTGTCATAATCGGTGTCAACAGCTTTTGTTTTCTTTTCTGAATTTAGCGTTCCGGTATAAATGAAATTAATACAGCAACGATTGGCCCACCCTGAACTAGGGGTGTTTTTATCTTGCATATGCCGTTCAATGATTATTCACCGGGTTCGTTATGAACGCGTTGTTTCTAAATCACTGATCCGTGACACCGTGAAATTGTGTTCAATCTACCCCCACATGTCAGCATTATGCATTTTTATTGGTTCCTACAGCATTTTTAGATGTTATCACTATGCTATCATTTGTAATAATTATTACGTGGCGCTGGTACTATTTACCTTTATTATGACCTAAGCAATTTATTCATAAATAATATAAATATGTCATGGAACAAAAAGTTTATTCCTCTTCTAAGAACCGGATATCGTATTCATACCGAAGCCTGGAGCGTTGTAACTCGTCCACAACGATCGAAAATAATATCGTTTTTAAATCAAAACATTTGGTTTCAGTAATTCACTTTTCCATTATCATAGTGTTTTAAATTTTGAATATACAGATTATATGTATTTCTAACTCATATACAAGTATGGCTATCAAAAGTTTTTTTAATTAAGATTGCAAAGATGCGTTTGTACTTTATAGTTTCACTTTGTTGTTTCAACTTATTTTATAATGAATAAATTAAAAAATGTACATATTATATTTTTCGTTATTTGGAAACGATAGAGCTTTGCAATATAGAGCTACATTTTTCAAATTAATGGCATGATTCAGTATGTTTTTTATTTTCCTGGCATTTCCTGGCGGGATTTTTGCAATTAAAATAAATCCAATGTGTCTTACAATAGAATTATCGTAATAATATTTACGAAGTTTTTTAACCCTAGATTTGAAACTAGACTTAAAAAAAGGAACATAATGCAACCTAATTGATTAAAGTCAAGATAACCTGTCGACCAATTTCCAAACGACTTATATTCCTCTTCAATCTTAAAAACGGTGTCTCCATAAATCAGTCTATCGCCAAAGTTTACTAAAAAAAAATCAAATTTGTTAGCAATTCCTTCTAAGCAATAGTTTATCTTTTATTTTGGCAGTACTCAAATACTATATTTAATTCAGTAGGAATATATCGAGCCAATATCGTATAATAACTATAAAATAGATTACAAAGACATCAATAAATTTCCATTCCAAGGCTGTAGTATATTTATCTCAGAGTCATCAATCAAAGTAGTCTCAACCTTAAAATTTGCATCACTTTGACCAAAACGTTACTTAATGGTTTGCCTAATTACTTTCGACCTTATTAATTTTTTTTTTGTTCCATATTTATCAATATTTTCTAAAAATGCATAGACAAAATCATAAATTAAAATGCCGCGATCTAAAAACGGACCGGAATTGGAATTAATAATAATTATTCTACATTCAAATAAAACCTCCCATCAATACCAAAGATACGTTTTTACTACAATACAATAATAATAATTTTGCGTAGACGCTTAACACCAATATAAAAAATAACATTTATATGTTTTGTAGCCATTATTATTACTAAATTAAGCTTGTTATATTAATAATTTACGACACAATTTAATATTTTATAGATACTTTAATTATTCAACAAAAAAACATGACGATTATTGATAATACTGTGATATACGGTAATGGATGCGATGGAACTTCTATATCAGATTGTATCGTTTCAATTTAGTATTTCGAGTATCGGCAGTCGCATCTTAGACAATTCATTAATAATAAAACAAACAATATCGTGAAGTAATTTGCAATTCAGATTTGTGAAGTTTTGAAGCCCCCCGCCGAGTTTGTCGAATAAACGAGCCATGAAATCGTTGCTTAAACTGTAGACGAAACTTTCCATTTCGTTCACTTCGTATTATATTGTTTCAGAACATTTTCCGCATATTTTTCATGTGCACGATTTGTGTATTGAAGTGTGGCTTATTTTTAGACTTTCAAAATAATAAATGGTAAGTGACAGCTTAATAGCTTTTGGTAAAACGTCCATCTTGTTATTGTCCGAACATTCAGATATGATTTTTTTTTATGACAAAGCTTTGCACAATTTTTTGCATTTTTTAACAGCATCTCAAATTAAAATATTTTTTCTGCAATTCATCATACTGCAAATTATGACCGTTGTATGACAAAAAATAAACATTATAAATCAGTGGCGTAATTACAATTTAGTGCATAAAATATAAATTTTCCCATGATCAGTCTATTTCAGACTCATCTGCCTGCTTCTTGCAGACGAATTTCAATCAATCGCTTAAAACACATTTCTGTTATTTTCCATGAATATTTACTTATGAGTGAAAAAATATTTGAAAAGCTTATATTTTTACCATGTCTCCTCTCCCAATGTGGAGCATATGGACTCCTAATGGAGGTATTTCAACAGAAGTTTTTCTACGACATATGCTCGTTACTCAGTTGTTCAAACACTATTTTTCGACGAGCGTAGGGATATAAGGATACACTAGGACAAGGCCAGTGGCTAGCTGATCGCTCTCACTACGCCCCACCACTTCCCTCCCACCCACCCGATCCTTTCATGTTTACTTTTTTTCGGCCTTTATACCAGGCTTGGGAAAACTCCTGCCTGACACGAATTTTTGTTGTGGCCGTTTGGCTCGAGCTATAATTGTACATACTATGTGAACAAACCTTCTTAAAGATCATGAATCTCTTTAAAAACTCCGTGATCAAGCATAGCCGGTGAACATTTATAAGCAGTTTTAAGAATCTCACTACAAAATGAACACTTGAAATTTTATTTAAAAAGATGAAAGATGTAAAACAGTTTCACTCGTCTTATTTATTTGTTTATTTTAATTAAGAAAATCATTTATTTTCTATGTTCAAGTTGCCTCATGATAAAATGTATAGTATTTTACTTACGACTCGTCGTTCATTTTCAATTCTTAATGAGGCCCATCAGTCAAAAAGTTTTCCTGGGCCTGCTTTATAACATTCTAACAAAGTATATAAATATAATTTATTTTTATCAGTTTCAAATACTTCATCGTTTCTTATTTATAACAAATATATTTCCATTACGTTCTTCTAACTATATAGTTTATATCGAGCTTATCAAATTTGGAAAGTAACGTTTGACATAGCATATTTATTTAATTGTATGCAACCTTGAAAAAGTTATAGTGTACAGATTCCCAAAAGTAATCGGTATCTTCTCACTTCAAATATTTTAAAGGGTGTTTTTAATATTTGGTTATTAGATGAACAGCGCCTGTTATATCGCATTACTACCAAGTTGATATGATCCGACACATAATCCAATATTTATCATGACTACGCTTTTATTTGCATATCCCACTGGAGGTCTGACATAGACAATGGAAACGAGAAATAATCCACAGGCTCCCTCTATTTCCCTTAATACCTACCGAACAATAATAGTATTTGGATTAATTCCCACGTGTTGTTTTCTCGTCTTCTCTTGGAACTAATCCACTTTGCTCGATCACATTTCAATAACGTTCAATTTCATTAACAATTTAATTATTTTATCCAATTTAATCGAAAAAGCATTTAATTATAAATGTCAATTAAGTAGCCAGATTGCGCTTCACGTATTATACTGAAATAAATAATACTCCTTAAGTTTTTTTAACATGCGATGAGATTTCAGAACGATTTAATTTGCATTTTCATACCAAAAATTAATTTGTAATAACTTAATCAAAAATGTGAACAGAGCCTTTAAAAAAATCGAATTTTATGTAATGATCAGTGTATAAATTATTGAATCGTCTCACCAGGATTAATATGTCAACTTACTTACTATCTGCACTTTACCTCAACTTAAATAATAATTTATAGCTTCGCGAGCAACACAAATTATATTTAGCTCTACATTATTACCAGGTGGCAGTGCCACCTGTCAAAATTCACTTAAGATTTACAATCTCTCACACACATGCGCGGACAGAAATAGAGTGGATGTGTGGTGCGTTACAGATAGACAGATAAATCAAGACATATGTATCCTTTAAATTTCGCGAAAAAGTATGTCCCGGGACTACGGTCGTGTAAAAATTATGATTACATTAAAATTGATAACTTTATTATTCCACTTTAAACGTTTTCGCCTTGTTGAGAAGCAAACTTCAGAAAATACAAATTTTACTTTCACAGTCAGAGTCATGTTTTGGGCATAAAAAAAATACTCTTTATTGGTTAAAATACATATTTTAACAAAACTACTTATCTATATTATATTTTTGGAAAATCAACAAATTAGAATTGTACAAGGTAGCTTCATGTATATAGTATTTTATGGTGTTTTTAGTATGAGGGCTGCATCCTTTACGTGTTCATACAATACAATATAACTATATGATGCTTCTTTCACGAAGCACGCCATGTTTTCTTTATGTTTGATTTCGTGAAAGTAAAATTATATCGCCTTATCGCGTTTCTGGAAACCCACCAAGTGCTATAGGCTTAATTAGGGACGTGACATGAAGAAGACTACTTTTGTAATCCACCCTTCTTCTGCTCGAAATGCGTAAAATGGAATGGCCACTTCTAAACATAATCCGGTTTATCCGAAAGAAATGTTTCCATTGATGTGTTGGACCTTTTCTCAGTAACTTCATTTGCTTTCGTATCACGCACAGTTCGGACACTCGTTTGCTTGCTGGGAGACATATTTTTACGGCCGTGCATAAAAAACTTAAATTACAATACCTATATTCCTCCATACACATTGATTCTTAGTATGGCTGTTGATATCAAATAAATAAGTTTGTCGTTTTTGTGAATATTATAACTTATTCACGATTATTTTATTTAAAAAAATATAGCGTAGATATTATTACGTCATTTTATGTTACGAAAAAATTGTAGTACACTATCATTTTAATATCATGCAGTACTGAGATTTAGTATATGTATAATTATTTCTGATAAAATTACAAAACTTCAATTAAAGAAATCGCATGCATAAAAATAAAATATATATTTTTAAAGGAAGTTGCTTCAATAACGAATAAATATAAAAAAATCTTCTTGTGTGGCTTAGAATGTTGAATGATAATTTGATCAATCATTTTCATTATATTGTAAGTTGTAAGTATGCCTTCTGAAGATCGTAATATACTATTATATTTATGATATATTAGTACATATATTATTTTTATAAGTGACTATAATGTAGACGTCATAAACGAAGCATCAAGAGGATTTGAATGGCCTATCTTCATGACGAATAATTGTATTTTCTTTTGTTTTCAGAAAATGTTTCCGTTCACATCTAAGCGTAACAGGCTGAGACGCGGGAGATAGTAATTGCATTTTTATATGTAAAAATGTTAATACGTCGTCCGTCATGTTGGCTTCGGCTCGGCCACCTCGCCACTTTGCTGCTCTTCATCTCGCTCGCGGACCTCGCCGGATCCTATCTTCTTCTAGTAAAGGACACCTCGCCGGCTGGAGAAATAGTCTTCGATGCCTCCGTCTACAAATTGGGAAGCGAACGGCGATACGAGATAAACTCGGAACGAACCGCCAACTTCGTCCACCACATATTCCACGTGGATCATAAACTGGGAACTGTATCTTTGAAAAAACGTCTCCGTTGCGATGGAATACTATATCCAAACCTTTTTACCATCTACATCGATTCCACGTCGAATAGAATACGGGATATCGATTATTATAGTATGCCTCTTAGAATATTGATCGCGGGTCCCGATTGCGGTTACGGAGGAGATCTAGACAAGGCTTTCGCTGAAGAAGAACTGGACCACGCCGAAGAAGACTTCGATGAAGATCATGTAGACGATGAAGTTAACAATGATGCGCTGGAATATGATACTTCTGACTATTACCATAGAGAAAAAAGAGATGTTTCTTTCTACAAAGATAACTATGCGAAATGTGATGTAAGGCTTCTGGATGACGATGAATACGCTGCTTCTATTCTATACAAAAATCCTGTAGCTAATTTTTATCCAAGAGAACCGAAAATCATACGGCCGAAAAGGGAAATTTTTGACGATGAACAGTATTACAGTTTTCAAATGGCTCATTTACATAAAAGTAGAAGACGAAGAAACTATCCTTTCGATATGGCGATACATACAAAATTGTCTGCAGCGAAACAATGGATTTCTGAAACGTACGCCAGCTTTTCTATCCCGACTGCCGATAAATGGAATCCAATTTGCTTGAAACAGTCACAGTTTATCAATTCTCTTTCGGCTTTCTTGCCGCGGACAGTGCAGTTAAATTGCAAAGTGTTTTTTCTAGACGTCGACGACACTAGGTTCGAGATTGAATCCACGCAGGGTGATCTCGTCGTCAGCGAGGATGTGTGTATTCAGGAACGTCTGTGGAAAGTGACAGTGCTGTTCAGTTATAAGTGTGACAGACAAGATTTGGTGGATACGGAGCACAGGCTAAAAATAGTTTATCACCATCAAGAGTTCAACGATACGGACATTGCGAAAAGAGTGCGAAGAGAACTTAGAAATCAGTCACCGTTCTTTGAGCAGGCACTTTACGTGGCGTCTGTTGCTGAAGAGCAGGAGCCTGGAGCGATAGTTACCACCGTCAGAGCAAGGTGAGTTTGATGCATACATTTTATTTTATTCATAACACATTTATTTTATCGTCAACAAATCGTTTTATAATTGGTGGATGTTTTGTTTATCATTAAAATCCACTGCATTTTATTATAATATTATAAATCGTAAAATTAGTGATTTGACGAAAATTTATTTTATCCTTCTTTACTGGTACTACTTTATTCGATCTACGTTTATGGTATCATATTCGCACAGAATGGTGATATTTTATTCATGATTTACTTTTAGCAAAGTATTTAGTTCTAACGATGGCGTAATTCTGAAATAGCTATCAACTACGCCAGGGTTTCCCACTCGTTTTCTGCAATGAAACACTTCGCAAACCTGGAAATTTTAACCTAACCTAACACTTTTGGGTTGGGTAATTTCTACTAGTAAAATTTTTTAAAAAATGTTAAGAAAACACATTATTTATTTAGTAATTGTTTTTAAATAAAAAACTTTTATCTACGTTTGTCAATTCATTCGATATATTTTATAAATTATTGCATTGATGAGCCAGTTTCTATATCAATAATATCACATAATATTTCAATCTAACCACATTGATTAGTCGCCATTCTGACAGAAAAAAACTTTAAATTTGTACCATTAGTTTTGTGTCGATTTTTATTTGCTTGATTAGGTGATATGTGATTACAAACAATTTAGTATTTATTGTCCAAACGCTGTAGTTTTTTATTTGATCCGCAGCCTATACCCAATAAATATGTTCTTTTGCATATTTTTGTCACATACATTTTCGGTAAGAATTTAAATTTAAATTAATTTGTTTGCTGTCTCAGACGACAGAGATTGAAAAAAAGAACACACATAATTCAAACGATGACTTAACACGTTAGCACCGGGGGACGCGTTTTCCGCGTTGCAAAGTTTTTTGTATTGCGGCGGTGAACGCGTTTTTCGCGTCATTAATCGCTCATAACTAATAATTCATGTTTGATTCATAATATTATTGGAAGAATTTTATCAGTTTATTACGAAACACCTTTAGGAGAACATCCAAACTTGTTTTCGCGTAATTGTCAGTTGGTCAGTCATGGTGTTCTCTCCGTGACTTATTGTCAATTTCCTGCGAATCAGCGCCGTCGCAGGGCGTATTTTGGTCATATTTCCCTAGCTGCGAATGTGTTAATATTAAAGCCAAACAGTAAATAGTATTGTTGATTTGTAAATTATTTAAGTTTTCGTCTACTGAATTGTTAAAATTTTAAATTTGTCTGAAGATGGATTATCTGCGTATATATATATATAAAAAATAATATTTGTTTGTTTTTGCTTTATGTGCTCCTATACTATTCATCCGATTGCGATGAAACTTTGGTGAGTTTTTGTAAGCACACGCGTGAAAGTGTCTGAAAACAAATCAAATACGTACAAACAGTGACATTTCAGTTCGTGTGCGATATAACAAGTGGTGTTAATTATTAAATTCCAATTGCCGGTCTTAAATGGAAAATAAGCAAAATATGTACTGTTTCCACGCATCCCAATGATTCCGACAGATATGCCAATCGAATTCAAACGTCTGCAGTTTCCGATGCGACTCGCATTTGCAATGGCCATCAACAAAACATAGGGACAATCATTACAAGTGTGTGGTCGAAATTTGAAAAATCCATGCTTCCCTTCTGATTTATTCGTGTACGCACCAGACGGAAACAAAAAATATTGTGCATCCAAAAGCACTTCAAAAAACAGAATTAAATCACAAAAACTATCATTCTTTGAGTTGCATTGCAACGCATTCCGGGTACTCACTAGTTAATAATAAATAATTATCCTTATTTTACATTCGCTTATAAAGGCAGCATTCGTAATACACACATAATGGTATTTGATGGGAGTACGTTACGCTGTCGATTTGATTATATTATTCCGATGACACTTTAATGTGTACATATTTTGCGCCGATAGAATTCCAATTAGTAAGCATAGCATTGCGACCGTCGCGCTGATGTTGATGCACTCTTCTGAGGTCGACGCCATCTTCCTCTTCTTGCTCTCAACCGCTGTTGTGTGTGCAAAGTAAACAGGTCGACATTTTTGAACCTCTAATATTACGATATTTAATTTTTAACGCAAACAGAAATACATTTCAATGTATTAACATATAATAACGTTAAGAATAACATCCATTGCTTTTTTTCAAAACATATCAGTAGTGACGGATTTAGCAATCGGCAGGCCCCAGGCGCACTATAGTGTGGACACCCTGTTTTTCAAATAATAAAATTTATTCGATATTTTCATAATACGTATCTAAAATAAATAAAAAAAATCCATATTTGTAACATCTTCTAATCACAAATATCTCATTATTATTATTGTCGAAGGCGTTCCAATGAAAGCATATTAAATTGAACAACATTATTTATTTAATTGCGATAAACAATTGCAATATAATCACAATTTCATATTAAATATATATTGAACACTAAATTAAAAATATGTAGGTTAGATAATATTATAAGTTATTTTCGAGGCCCCAAGCGAGCCCGTGCTCTTATAGAGTAATTTGCCACTGGGTACTACAATTTGCCTTCCTTTGTCAGAAGTTTGAAATCAAAATAAGATGTTATATTAACACTCGGACACCCGGTCCCGCACTAATGCGGAAATTCTCGCATTACGTTAACACCCGGCCACGCGCTACTGCGTTTTTGCAGAGTGCACGACAAATTGACATCTGTTAGCGCGAGGTGGGCTGTTCGAGTACTATTTCTTTCGTTATACTATTCAAGAAGGTGTGATTTAAGGCTTCGTATTTTTTTGTCGAGTTCTTATTATAATTAAGGTTGAAAATAACCCTTGAAATATGATGTTTATTGCGTCAGAAAAATTTACATTAGAATATTAGTTAGTTAAATATATTTTTTATAGCTCCTATCGATATCTTATGCTTTCTATTCTGTATGGGTACATATCGTAGTTCAGCCACTTTTCGAATTATTAACTCAAAGCAGTGGCGTAGCTATAAATATTGGGTCCCTATGCGACATCAAGAATCCTTGTATCCAATATTGTATGAAATACCATAGATATTGATTAACGATAAGAATTCATTTCATCATCACTGTTTTTTTTTAAAGTAAGGATTTACTCAGTCGTATTATTTGTTTTCATCGATACGTATTGTGAGTTTACACATACATATATGATCTATAATAATTTGACGCAGTTATTATGGCTATAAAAATCCTACTTTTATGTTTTACGCCAATACATAGGTAAGTTTATACCTTATTTAATTTACGACAGCATTGAAAATGGTATTAACAAACTTTCGATTCAGTTGCGACAACTTCAATAAAGAATTAACCCAAAATAGTTGTGTAGTCAGGAAAAAATATCGTTTTTATTCGGTTATAAATTTTAAAACATCCAAATAACTTTCTATTAAGCGCTGTCTCGTAGTAGTAAATGTATTTCATGTTATAATATATTATTTTTACCATCGTTTTTTAATAGTGCGTAGGCGAGAATGAGTTTCCGCTGGTTAAAACGAAGAGACCTAACGTTAACATTCGAGGTCCAACCGTTTTGACCTTCAAACATGGCGACATGATCGCCGTTTGCATAATATTTACATTTAATGCGTTTAGTTTCTCCGGCCAACATGTGCTCATTATGTTATGAAGGCAGTAAAAGTGAAACAATTGAACAAAAACTTTGCACAGAATTACGAATCAAAATTTACTACGTACACTGAATACCAAATAATAAGACGAATTTAAAAAAATCATTTATGTAAATTATCGATATGCCTTGTGCTTTAGGGCCACTGAATCTGTCATAATTTTAGAAAGGCTAACCAAACGTATGTCCTCAATGTATGCCTTCAAAATTTGGTCAGCCGTCTTAACCAAGTGGTCTTACTTCCTACCCGATTGGGCGGTTAAGGGTTCCGATATCCTAATGGACACTTTCATACTTTGATTTTTTTCTCTTCCTACCAACTTTATTTGGTTCTATGAATATGTTGGCGTCCGTGGGGCAGTTGGTAGCGTCGTGGACTACGTCAACGTATGTCTCGGGCTCAATTCCCGATGCGGACAGTAGTTATTTCAATCGATGTGTTTGTGTTTGTGTTGTATAAAAAAAATCTCCCTCCTCACCCATCCATCCCATCCTCACGGGGCGTAGCGAGAGCGATTAGCTAAGCACTAGTCTTGTCCTAGCCCTATCCTTCCATTCCTACTCTCTTCGATAAAGAGAGGTTAAGAAGTTAAGGAACAGTTCCCACAGAAAAATTCTGTTGATATACCTCTATTAGGAGACCATATGTTCCACATTGGGAGCGGACATGGAAAAAAATGTGACATAGTCGTAGAGAGGACGATTAAATAACTTTTAGTCATTTTTTTTTAATTTAAGACATCGACTGAGGGTGCTTGATGGAATTTCAATATCAAATTTGAATTGTTGAGATTTTGTGTATTTCCATGTATTTCGTCACTAACGACTCGGTTTTCGCCTTTCGGCATCTTCAGGCATTTTTGTGCTCGAATGCCTGAAGATGCCGAAAGGCGAATCCCGGGTTGTTAGTGACGAAATATTAATCATTTCCCATTTGTCTCCGTTCCGAAAAGAAAGGTGGAACGACTGACTTACTAACAGTCCGTGCTTAAATTATTCTGTTGAAATTCTCGGTTGTGAGAATCGGACAAAATCTTATGATATGATTTAATTGCAAATAAAAATGACATTGAACAATAATAGTATTAGATCTTTCCCATAAAAACATCGCAGCGGTTTTTGAACGAATACGTAAACGACAAAACGTGATGTAGATTTTGAAGACATATTTTGCTGCTCTAATCGCACAAGAAATCTGTTCGTATGTTTTTTGTGACATACATTTTCGCGCGCAAAAATATTTTACGCTCTTCAACCAGCTAAGTGTGCTCGCTCGTATAAATAAATATACGAGACCGCAAAAAATGACAATCATTTTTATAACAATGGCAACGTGGCATGAATATATATCAGTGCAAAGTGTCTTCTAAAGATTAATAATTTTTCTCATAGCAATTTGCTATTATCATCGGATGTGGGGCATTTATCACAATGTCTTCAATTCAATTGTTTCAATTGAAACTGTCGGCTCATTTACCCACATTTTTCTTTTTTCATAAATCCAAACAAGAGGTTTTAAAATGCATGGCTTTGAAAGAAATAGTAACGACTTCATAAAACAGAAGTGGTACAATTTTATGACGATTATAAACAAATCTTAATTCAAATTTAGTACAATTAATGTTACGAAGAGTGCTGTCAGATTTGTTTTCTTAAGACTTAAGTACCTACTCCATTTCTTTTAATGCTCAAGACTTAATTGAGCCATGGTAAAAGGCATTATATCTTATTGAATATGGGCAGGTTATTTGAAAATTAAACATTTAATATAGGGACTCTAACTAAACTCTAAATTACTCGGAACGACATTAGAGATCTGTAGATAAAAAAACGTGTTTAAAATACGAGCGAGTGCCGCCCTGCGATAAGGGATTCGAATCCACTTCCCAATCCCGATCTTCGATCAATTTATGACTGTATTCAAATATATTACATGGGTTAACAATACAGAGGGACTGACTGATATATATATATATATGTATATATATATATATATGGAGATAGCGATTATCTAATAAATATTGTTTTCAACTCCTACAAACTATTGTTCATCGGTAATTTATATATTTATGAAACACAAAAAAACTTAACATCTTCGGTAATACTTAAGAATAGAGAATTAATTCAAAACTATTAATAGCCGGCCGCGAAAATATAATGACATGGTCTGCCGAGCGCGTTGAAAGTCGTTTGTTAAAACTTCAACGCTTTTATATTGAATACATAAAGAATTAAGATTATTTCATTAACTCCGTAGCAAGATTAGCATGTAAATTTGAATTATTATCATATTTGGGGCGTAGCTTGCAAATTAATAACATAACGAAACACAACTCGTTGCTGTTTCGTCGTTATAACGTTTGTTTGCCATTTAAAAAACATCGCTAATGACTTTATTAGACTAATTATAACGAGCTATCTAAATTCTAGTTATAATTACTCAAATTAGATACTGACCATAAAATTTGTAATTTACAGTGCTAAGCAGGTATAACACATTTGAATTTAAAATATACAGATCTTTCATTTTGCTGTTGGTGCTCATCGTATGAAAAGTAAGTTTACAAGACTGTGTCGTAATTCTGTCGATTAAACCCTTTCTTTGGCTAGAGTGAGTTAAGAAGTATACAACCAATAATGGACACACGTTTAGTCCCGATTTTAGAATCGAATACACTTTGACATAAATCTATTGTCAAACTAAATAGTACACTTGTTCATTCGGATATATTTCATACCTTGGCCCAGCAACCGACTAGAACGAATACAGAACACACACGCCCATTGACCATTCGGATACAGGCAGAGCCTGATTTACCTATAAGCTAAGTAGGCTTAAGCTTAAGGGCCTCAAATACCCCTTAAATAGATCGATATTTTTTTAAAATTTATATATAAAATAAATAAATATTTAAAGGAAAATAAAAATTCGTAAAAGTTCTCCTCCACGTTTTAGGGCACGGACAAAGAGGTATAAATGGTATTATTGCAGGGTTCGAGTACCGGAGCCCCGTTGCTTAACCTACTAGTTTACGAATTTTTACAGTTCTCCGTGGGCCACGGTGAAAAATATATGAAACTGTCCTCATGCTAATCCCGAAGGTGTGTTCGAATAGTTTGTAGACATTTTTTTCGGAGGGGCCTCAATATTGGAGGAACTCACAAGTAGAATAGGCTTGACATTCCATATCCTCTTTTCATATAACTCCGGCTCTGTATAATAAAAAAATGAATACTGTCTACCGATGTAATTTATGTCGAGTGACATGTTTTGTACGTATTTTTATTATGTATGTACATAATATATACAATTTGTACTTTCACTCGGCGACCTCTTTCTGTGAGGTGAACGAGTGACGTCACAGCAAAATCACCAACTAAGGTCCTACTTGAACGGACGTGTGAAATATGTTTTTAATCCTAGCCTTTTTTATGCTCGCGATATTTATTTTCTAAAGCTGGGATTATGTTCCCGCCGTTTTTTGTGCGTCTCGAGAAAATCCTTTTGTTGGTTTTTGATTAACGCCGTCGAATCTATCTCATGACAATGGCCAGCCTGCAGAGGATTAATTTCATATCTCTCGTGGAAAAACAAGGGGGTAAATATCTACGATGGTATTACGAGTATAGATATATTTTTGTTAACTTTGCGATATGTGCGTAAAATGTAAGCAAGCTTTGGTGGTATAATCTGTATAAACGTACCCCGTAAACTAACCCTCTACTGAAATCATTATGATGTGCCTATGAGTATAAACTGTATTCATAGCTACAGCAGTACAACGCGACCATCTTCGTGGTTTTATCAGTAGGTACCTATAAAGTGTACTAGTTGCGTTTTAGATTCGCCCATTTATTTAAACCTTTAGTTTTTCACAGTAATTTGTTTACTCCTGTAATTTTTTTTTGTTTTTACTTATATATACATGTGATTCCTCTCAGTATTGATATTACATATTACCATTCATAGACCATTCAATATTTATACGATAAAGTCTTATACCCAATGACATAATGCTAATATAAAATGAAAATCAATCTCCTGGGCTTCGTTTCATTAAGAAGCATCTTCAGACTTAGTAACACAGCAAATGGAATAACTAAGTTATCAATTTTAATTTTATATAAAAATTGAATTTCCACAATGTTACCGCCGAATCCATCGAAAAAAAGACATAATACTTGAAAATACCCTTACTGCGTTTAGTCTTTATTTGACAATTTTACTTTGCAAAATGCCTCTTGATTTAATTTCCGTCTAATATTTTCACAGATGTATAAACACAGACGTAGAAATAATGCTTAAAATTTTCTCGATCTCTGAATCACTAATGGTTTCAAAGACTGTCAAGTGGGTAGGGTGATCATTTATTATGAATGCTACGCTATAAACTAGCGGTTACCAACCCATATTGACTCGGGAGTTGTTTACAACAAACATTTGTAATGTTACCTGCATTGCAACAGGGTAAGGGAAATATTATGCCGTAGGCTAGTTTGTTTGTGACGAACATTTTTACACAGCCTGAATAGAATTATTAAAAATTATATATTTTATTCAAAAATATATCAGTTAAATTACTTACCCTCCTCCACCCACCACTGCACATCTGTTTTCTTTAATCGGAAGTGTCTCAGAAGAATCTGCCCAAGACGTGGTGACGTGTATTTAAGTGTGCAGAAAATCAATTCTTCTAGATAAACGTAAAACTTCATGTGTTGGGGTATACACGATCTCTATATCGAGGGTATGCTGACAGAACGCATTAAGTCAGTTTTTGATGATTTTCTGGTGTTAAAATCTATGCAATTTAACGCTCTACTCATTAAGTGATATGATATAATGGCATTGAAAAAAAAAACAGTATTATTCATATTGTTACTTTTCATTCTGGCAAAAAGCATGATATAACTATTACTCATCGATAATACAAATCTTATGATTTGTATTCCTAAAAGATTATTCTCTATAGTGTACAAAAAAACCTTTTTAATCTCAGAACTTGTTTTAATGACCAACCTACCCTCAATGTGACGCCGCAATTATTTTAAGTTTGTCTAATTACCCACAGAGTCGGCGTGGCTGATTGGTTAGCTTTCTTTCTATATTTAAAAGTAAATACCTCGTTAAATTGTCTTAAAAATCGGAAAAACATTTAGTATTTATTCCCAATATCGGGAACACATTTTATCTGTGACGCCTTATTTATATATATATTTATACATCGAGAACATACATTAGAAACGTGGTGTTAATAGCTTGCCGTCATCTTTACAAACTTAAATATTTTTTATGTAAAATAGTTTTTTTTTAAACATTTTAAATGTGTTTTAGGGATCCAGAAAACAGTCCGGTGACATACTCCATGTCAAGCTTGTTGGACTCCAGATCCCAAGGGATGTTCAGCGTAGACCCTAAGCTGGGATCTGTCACCACGCTCACCAAGCTTGACCGCGAGTTGGTCGATGTCCATTACTTCAGGATCACAGCAGTTGATGATAGTTTTCCACCTCGATCCGGCACCACGACCTTGCAGGTACTATTTTGTATATTAACATGAATACATTTAATTATTATTAGATTTGATTTATTTTAGTAAGTTTTATTTTCTTATATTCCAAATTGGATTTAATATAATATTTTTAATAGTGACCAGTTGAAAAAAAATGTGCATGTGTAATAATATAATTTTAGGATATTTAATACTAACAAGATATTTTATGAATTCAATTCCAGGTGAACGTATTAGATTGCAATGATCACACTCCCGTGTTTGAACTGCAAGAGTATGAAGCAACCGTGAGAGAAGGCGCCAGCCAAGGATCCACCATAATCACATTGAAAGCAACTGATCAGGATGTTGGAAAAAATGCAGAGGTACTTTTAATATAGTGTATGATCGGCTTATCCTCACATATGATTGGCATATTGACTTTACCTGAAAATTTATAACCATGAATAATATTGTAATTACAAACAAATGTAATAAGCCTCACTGTACCCTATTTATTCTTTTTGACTTAGATGCACTGTATCATGTTTCTACTTCGAGTGAATATTTTTATATAAATCATTTAGTCAATGATGGAATAATATTAATGGTAAATGTACCCATAACAGTTTGAGAGACACTTGACTGTTTGCACCAACAAGAACGTATATAATTGACATATTAAAAAAAGTGTATTACACAGTCATAAAATTATAACATAATTATATTTTAGTCATTTCAACATTATTGATATACATTACAAAATGCAATGTAATGTTGAACCACTTACATGGTAGAGAAAAAAGTTGCAAACAGAAATAAACAAAGCAAAGATTTTAAAAATAAAAATTAAAAATCATTGGTTTTATTTGGGCCAGTAGGCTTTGTCGTCTAAATTAATGAACTACTAATTATTCCTTTCAATTCCGATATATTTTCTGAAACGGTGAATATAGAAGAATAGGGTCAAGAAAGAACTTGTCGTTAACTAATCACTATCTCGACAATCCTGTTTTCAAGATTGGTTGGGTGGGTGGGAAGTTAAAACATCACATGCAATAAGGACAATATTTAAGGTTATTAAATTTGTATTTGTTTATACTCCACAGGTGGAATACTCAATTGAGTCTGTGACATCAGAAGGAGAATCCAGCGATATGGAAGAAGATGCTGGTGCTTTCCGAATGGACTCTAAAACAGGAGTCTTGTCCACCAGATCTCAGCTTGACAGAGAAAAATCATCACGTTATTCTCTTATAGTACTTGCATCAGACCAAACTAGTCCTGTGTCAGAACGGAAGACTGCTAGGTAATCAATTATTGTGTATTTTTATACAATCAATTAAAACTCTATTAAAAATATTAAAAAGGTTAATGAATCAATTATGTAATAATTTTACTTTGCAATAGGGAGTGTGTTCTAATAATGTTTTTTTATGTGGTGCAACTGTATATTCTAAAATGTAATTATTAAACTTTCCAGCGCAACTGTGATTGTAAGAGTATTAGATGATAATGACAACTATCCCCAGTTCACCGAGCGGACTTATACAGTATCCGTCAATGAAGATATAAATCTTTCAGATAATCCTATAGTAGCGCATATAAGGTAAGAGTTGGAAATCATATTGATATTTTAACAAATGAACATAATATGGAGCAAATTTTTGTGTCACATATATTATTATCTCTTGTGATGTAATTATAATTTCATTTTTACAAAAGAAATCCTGTTTACAATTTCAGAGCAATAGATGCTGATTTAGGTCCCAATGCGGCAATCAGATATGCAATCATTGGTGGAAATACACAACTACAATTTTCCATCGACAGTTTGAGCGGGGATGTTTCACTAGTTAAACCACTTGATTATGAGCTGATTAGAAACTATAGACTGGTCATAAGAGCACAAGGTAAATGATACACATATTTATGTTAACAATAATATCCATAACAATCATCTAAGATTGAAATATTTCATCAATTTATTACTCCAATGTGTTATTCTTTCAATTTAAGATGGCGGTAGTCCTTCTCGTTCCAATACAACACAGCTTTTAGTCAACGTAAAGGATGTCAACGACAATGCTCCTCGTTTCTATACATCGCTTTTTCAAGAAGCTGTCAGTGAAAGCGTTCCAGTTGGATACAGCGTCGTTAGGGTATGATATTATACACAATTAAAGATATTAGATTCAATCTCAATTCAACTCAATTGAATTATTTTACAAGCAAGTATCTTGTGTTATTTTACTTTATTGAATTATTCAGGTTCAAGCCTATGACGCCGATGAAGGTACAAACGCAGAGCTGACTTACAGCGTGAACGAACGAGACTTGGCAACATTGGGAGGCACAGAAAAGTTTCCTTTGGGAATCGATCCGAGAACAGGGTGGATTTACACAACTCGTCAGTTGGACAGAGAAGAACAGTCAAAGTTTAACTTTCAGGTAAATAATTGATTATTTTACTCTTGTGATACTTATATTATGAATTTTACGGTTACATATTTAAACTTTGATTTTTACAGGTGATAGCGACAGACGGAGGTGCTCCACCTCGTTCTGCCACAGCATCTGTAGCACTCACCGTTCAAGATGTGAATGATAATGATCCCCACTTTGGTCCATCTCGGTATGAGGCTAATTTGGCTGAAGATGAACCTCCGGGAACACCTGTAGTTACCGTGACGGCCACAGACCCCGATGAAGATAACAGGTTATTAATAGTTCTGCATTTTTAATGAGTACATTCGAAAACGTTGAAAATTGCTGAGTATGTACTAGTTTGGGTTCATGATGAATTCATTTTAACTGATTAAATACAACATGTTTTCAATTTGACTTTCTGACTCTTCTAGATTACATTATGAACTTACTGGAGGCAATACCAGAGGAAGATTTGCAATTACTTCCCAAAATGGCCGAGGCCTCATAACGGTCGCCCAACCTCTAGATTTCAAACAAGAAAGACGATACGTACTAACTGTTACTGCATCAGATTCAGGAGGCCGAAGCGACACAGCCATGGTTCACATCAATATTACAGATGCTAATAATTATGCTCCGGTATTTGAAAATGCTCCATACACTGCATCTGTGAGTAAAAAGATAATTGAAATGATATGAATCTTATTTTAATTTGGATATTATTACATGTAGTTTCTAATGTTAACAGGTTTTCGAAGATGCTCCTATTGGTACAACTGTCCTGGTTGTGTCTGCAACTGACAGTGACGTGGGATTGAATGCCCAGATAACTTACTCTCTTGGAAGTGAATCAAACAATGAAGCGATGCTCGGACAAGATCAAGAATTTACAATTAATCCACAAACTGGAGCCATCCTTACTAACAAATTGCTTGATAGAGAAGCTCTCAGCGGTAAAGCTAAATTCAATTTATGAACCATACTAATTCAGAGCTATTTAAGTGGCTGCCAATTAATGCCTTTTTGAATTTATAACTTTTGACTGTCGCCATTACTTTTTACAGGTTATCTTTTAACAGTGACAGCCAGAGATGGTGGATCACCTCCACATTCTGATACCACTGATGTGGAGATATCTGTCACAGACGTCAATGATAATAATCCAGTTTTTAAGCAACCTATGTATTCAGCAAGTGTGCTTGAAGATGCTTTGATTGGTAATAATGATTTAACTCTGTATATTAACAATATTCGGACAACAAAATGCTACCGATACATATTAAGACAATCTTATTAACCACATATTTCTGAATTCTCGTTAAAAAGCTTCTTTTCATTTATAGGAACATCAGTAGTGCAAATATCAGCCTCAGATGCTGATATCGGTTTGAACGGTCGAATTCGATATGAGCTATCTTCAAAAGACCGCGAAGATGGATCATTTGTAGTGGATCATGCTTCTGGAGTAATTCGCACCAACAAAGGACTGGATAGAGAATCAGTGCCTGCATATGATCTGCACGCTTTTGCCGTGGATAGAGGAACGCCCGCTCTTAGTACCTCTGTAAGTGATTATGATGGTATCTGAAAACAAATGCAAGCATCCAAAATCTGATTGTAATATTTTAACTATTCCAACAAGGCGCAAACAAAATTTCTTTATTATATCCATTCCATAGTAAAAAAAAAATTATGGTAATATGAAGGTTGATTATAAATCATAAGTTATTTTTTCAGGTTCTAGTT
The DNA here is from genome assembly GCA_022494535.1 of Himalopsyche phryganea. Lineage (NCBI taxonomy): Eukaryota > Metazoa > Arthropoda > Insecta > Trichoptera > Rhyacophilidae > Himalopsyche > Himalopsyche phryganea. The sequence continues at coordinate 5,182,621 of JAGVSL010000008.1, read as the reverse complement.
CACGTACGTATTGAAGATGTGAATGACTCTCCGCCGGCATTTGAAGGTGATAAATTGACTCTTTATGTTGCTGAAAATAGTCCTATTGGCACAACTGTCGGTGAAATTCATGCACATGATCCTGATGAGGGAGTAAATGCTATCGTCCATTATTCAATCATAGGTAGGTAGAATTTCTAATTGATAGACAATTTTGTGGCATATATTCATTTTAACTCTATTATTTTATCCGCTGATTTTTTTTCTATTTTTCACACAGGTGGAGATGATTCGAATAGTTTTACCCTTGTGACGCGACCCGGATCCGACCGAGCAGAGCTTCTCACAATGATGGATCTCGATTACGAAAGTCCTCGCAAGAGATATGAATTGGTTATCAGGGCTGCCAGTCCTCCTCTTAGGAATGATGTGCATGTTGAAATCCTCGTGACTGATGTGAACGACAATGCTCCCATACTTAAAGATTTTCAAGTCATCTTCAATAATTTTAAAGACTGCTTTCCTGTCGGAGTGTTCGGAAAGGTCCCTGCTTTTGATGCAGATGTCGCTGATAAGGTAAATAACCTATTCTGCTCAGTTGTGTTGAAATATAATGTAATTAGTGACCCTTTAGGAAGACTGCGATCTTCCAGTTCAATTTTACCATTGAATAAATAAATTAATTTATTTTGCTTTTATTTTTTTAGCTCACATATAAAATCCTGTCTGGAAATAATGCCAATCTCGTTATGTTAAATCAATCCAATGGAGGAATGATATTGTCGCCTCAGCTAAATACTAATGTTCCCAGATTGGCAACAATGGAAATATCAGTTTCAGGTTTGTAATATTCAAATTAATTTTTTGCCCTTATATATTTTTACCCCCTAGATTGTGTTTGAATTGACTGACTAACCAGGTAACCTGGGAGAACTTCTGTATTATTTCTGCTTCAAATATGATTTATTCAAGATACTGACGTAAAAATTAAAATGGAAATCTTCATATATTATGTTCTTCATCAATTGAAAAGAAATACTCATTTTATTTCTTATTTCACAGATGGCATCAACGAGGTAAAATCAATGATGCAACTTTCCGTCCGTCTTATAACAGAAGATATGCTGTACAATTCTGTGACTGTTCGACTCAACGAGATGACTGCTGAAGCATTTTTATCACCCCTGTTAACTTTCTTTATCGATGGATTGGCTGCAATCATACCTTGCCCCAAAGAAAATATTTACATTTTCAGTGTGCAGGTAATGTCAATTTATATTTGGAATCAGACCTATCCAAAAATATCATTTTTTTTCCTAATACAACATCTTCATTGAAAATCTATATTTATAAATATTTCACTTTTATATCGCTGACTTATTTATTCTCATGGAGTACAAATCTAAATGCACGAGAGAGAACACACTTTAAGATTTCGTTTTTAAAAAATCAATCTCGTTATATCATTTCTTTCATTCGGAATTATTGTCTATGGCTACGTTGCCCATATGTGTCTAAATCGTTTTCATTTGAAGACTCAATTTAAGCTCCAATTTATTTCAGGACGACACTGTAGTTAATGCAAAGATTTTGAATGTGTCATTTTCTGCACGAAGACCGGACGCAACAGGAGAATTTCAATTTTATTCACCAGTTTTCCTTCAAGAACGCGTTTATTTGAATAGAGCCATCTTAGCCAGACTTGCAACTGTCCAGGTCAGTACATTATATATATTATAGATTTATAAAAATAGCCATCTATCATATATCAACTATAAAATAAAAAATTACCATCAAGTCTTATATGTGCATATAAATACGATTAACCAAATTTTGTCCCCGACAGGTTCTCCCATTTGATGACAATATGTGCGTACGAGAACCCTGCTTAAATTTTGAAGAGTGTCTGACGATTCTCAAATTTGGAAATGCATCTGATTTTATTCACAGCAGCACTGTTTTATTTCGACCCATTTATCCGGTTACAACTTTCGCTTGTCAGTGCCCGACAGGATTTACGGGTATATACTAATTATTATAATACCGAAAATCATTTTTGACTTGTTTCTGTCATTTTTATACTCTTTTATTTGTTTTATTTCGAAGGATCAAAGGAGCACTATTTGTGTGACGCTGAAGTAAATCTATGTTATTCGAGTCCCTGTAAGAACAATGGAACTTGTATGCGAAGAGAAGGGGGCTACAGCTGTGTTTGCTCGAAGGGATTTACAGGTAAAGTGGCCATATTTTGATTATCACGAATAGAGATAGAATAAGTGCAACGATAGTAATTTATTGTAAATATTTCAGGTACCGATTGCGAAACTATACTCAAAAAGGCAAGTTGCTCAACGACCGGTGACATTTGCAAAGGTGGCTCCCTGTGCGCTGTCAAACGAGAAGGCGGAATCCTATGTCAAGGCTGCAGCATCGACACCAATCATACAACTGATCTCTGCGAACTGCGAGCCCGAAGTTTCACCAGAACATCATTTCTAACCTTTCCCAGCCTTAAACAGAGGCATCGGCTACACATTAAATTGAGGTGTGTTTTGACAGATATTTATCTTAAGCCATGTCTGCTCGTAATGTGGACCATTTCCAGAAGTTGGGTGCGAGTCAGTCACTCAAACTTTCTTTTAATGTTACTCTGTTAGTTTTCGATAGCTTCTAAATGTTTTTTTTTTATTTTTGATTACAATGCAAGATGGTTTGTTGCATGTGATACTCCTATCATAATGTAATTACTTTTTTTACAGATTTGCTACACAACATCCAAACGGTTTACTTCTATACAATGGTAGATTCAATGAGCGTCATGACTTCATATCCCTGGAAGTAGTCGGTGGAACTGTCCAATTTTCTTTCAGTCTCGGCGGACGGGTTACTTCTGTATCTGCAGGCATTCCAGGAGGCCTTGCCAGAGGGCATTGGCACACCGTTGAAGTGTACTACATCAATAGGGTAAATAAATATTTTATAAATTCATAAATATTATAGAGTTTCATTTATATTTTGTTATTCAGTAATTTGGCTAAATAATATGTTTAATCATTTCTGTTGACAAGGTCATCACAAATGAGTAAAGTTTAACAATAATATTATATAATATAGCCAATGCTGTAGTTATATACTTCGCAAAAGGTCTACGTTTATGTGATATTGTAAACCCTTCATTTACACCCATATGTATACCCTTCAGATGCAACTAAAATAATGACTATATGCACCGAAATTCAAAAGGATGGTTATTATGTGTTCGCAATATTATTTACTGAAAAATTATTTAATTTTTTGTCTGATGGTAGAATATTTTATTTAATCAGAATAGACAGAACACCATTTCTACGAATATAGCCGAGTATACTCCTGTACACTCTCCACTTCAGCTCTGAATATAGCGATCTTAATTAATTCTCTTGCTTTTGTCAGTTAATGCTTATTTTTCCATTTTTATAGACGGCAACAATCTCTGTGGATAATTGCGACACAGCCGTCTCATTAGCAGGTGCAGCCCGTCTGGGGGCCCGTTGGGCTTGCGCAAACACCACTGTACACATTCTGCCAGAACGATGTGCACTCCTCACTGAAACATGCCACAGGTTAACAACTTTTTATTATTCTGTTTGCATGATGGCATATTTTACTAGCATTAAGCTATCGATACTTGAGTAACAATTTCTAGCTTTGGATGTCGTAAAACATCAACATTTTGGGCAAAAATCCACATACCGAAATACTTCATTCTGACTTTATTCACACTGAGGATAATTATTAGAAATGTCCTGAAATTACTCTACTTACTAAAAATATTTGTATGAAAAATATGGCATTCTGAAATAAATATTTATGCAGTAAAATTTCTTCCGTTTCCTTTAGATTCGTTGATTTAACAGGGCCGCTTCAAATTGGTGGCCTGCCAAGTATACCATCCAGTTTCCAGGTGAAATCCAAAGACTTTGTCGGATGCATATCTGATTTGTTCGTTGATCACAGATTCATTGATTTAAACAGGTAAAGTATTTTAATTTAATAAAAATATTTATTTTCAACGAAACATTCGAACTCTTCAAAAGACTAATAATTTTTTGAATTTTTAGTTTTGTAGCTGATAATGGCACTGTTGCTGGATGCCCTGAAAAAAGATCTCACTGCGGATCTGACCCTTGTCACAATGGCGCCGATTGCAAAGATATTTGGGATACATATTTCTGCGAATGCACCGAAGGCTATACTGGAAAAGATTGCAGTGAATGTAAGCAGTGAAATACATATCTAATTCAACATTTATATTGAATCTTCTTCATATAGTTACAGAATACTAACTGTCACTTTATTACGAATGAATAGATGACATGCTTCAAGATGTTTTTTTAAATTACAACCAGATAATGAATTAGTTATATGACTTTAATTGCAGCTATCAGTCAACCGTGGAGATTCAGCGGGGACGGAGTATTATCATTCAATCCATTGTTGAGGCCTATACAACTTCCGTGGCTTAACGCTCTTTCGGTTAGAACACGACAGCAAGATACATTCCTGATGTCTGTTCAAGTCGGTCAAAATAGTTCTGCTATAATAAGTGTAAGTTGGCTATAAATATTTTAGTGTTCTGAACCAAAGTAATCAAAATGAATACATAATTTATCTTTATATTCAATTTATATAATACTAGTATTTATTACCAGGTTTCACCGTGGATAGATTCAAACTCATTCTTTATTCATTTAGAATTTGTAGTTATTATGGCGTTGTTTTGGTGCTAACTAATGTTGAAAGTTGAAAATATCACCGAGGATCATACCTTATTTAACAGCCACAAAATATAGTCAGTCAATCAATAATAATGTTAAAAATTGAATGTTGAAAATTGCAGATTTAAAATATTCTTATGCATTTATTGTAAAATCACTAAAGATGAACCGCTTGCTCTCCATAAGTATTATGAATTTGATTTTTTTTCAACTCGCCTTGCTGTTCCCTTCTCGAGTTATGTTTAAATATTATTCTATAAAAGCTAAAAATTGAAAGTTTAAAATAGCACAGTTGACCAAGAAATGACATGTGCAAATTTTACATTGCTACTTTACACCGTATGGGATGAGTTTGTGTAACAGACAGGTTTATACATGTACTTTCTGTCAGTGGCGCCCGGTGACAAGAATATTAGGGAGTGCAAAAAAATGTTCACCCATTTATTCAAGAAATCCAACCTACCGTTTTGAAAACACTTCAACAACACGAACATCAAAGTTCGATATCGACATTACCAACTGTTTCTCTACACTTAACATAGCAATAGCATTTATTTAGTCTATCGTGAGTCATATTATTTCTCAAAAATGACTAAATCCTTTTGAAAGTTGAGAAGGAACGCTCACTTTCCACTGAATTCATCGGTATTGTAGAAATAATCTGTAATAACACTTTCACTACATACTTCGAGTAAATTAATATTTGTAAAAAGTTGAAGTATGGACAATGCATCCATCGATGACGTAAAAATCTTTCCTACTGTATATGACAGTGAATTCATTTTTAAGCTTTAATTTTGAATTAAGTTGATGTAATATTTATGTCCGCCAATGGATAATTTTTTGGAATAGTAATTTATTTAGGAAAATTACTTGGCATATGACGACCTACTGCTTTAATTTCCAGCCTTTTCGAAAAACCCCAACGATTTTCTTTAATGTATGCAATATTCATTATTGAAGCCCATAAATATTATGTGTATGTAACTAGAAAGTAAATAAATTTATTGGTCTGCGTTTGGTGGATATGCTCAATATACTTTATTAGAAAAAAAGGTGCCGAAACTCACTTCGTTTTAAGCTTTTTACTAAAGATAATTATATTGAAATATCATTTAAATAAAATTTAAAACAGCTTTTCCTATGCCACGGAGAACATAAAAAAATTAACATTTTTTTTTAATTTAGAAATCTAAAGTTAATTTTGATAACGCATTATATTATATAAATATGGAGTAAGTAAGTAAATAAGTTTTTAAGTAAGCGCGAAAATTATTTCGTCTAATTTCTTACATTGAAAATACTGCTAATAAATAAATTGCTCCTTTACAAGAGCTGTCCCTGCTTTCTGTTATATAGTAGAGATAGATAAGATGAACAATGGACATGAATAAGATTTACAAAATTTCACTTTTTAGCTGTAAAGAAGTGGTACCATTATCTCAGCAGTACCTTTAATCTCAATACAATCTTTCCTTAATTATAAATGTTAACTGACTGAATCCTGTATTTATGTTTTTGTTTATATTTGGTGTGTCAAATTAAAAACTTTTCTAGTGATTTTTAATGCATCAAATTGATGCTGTTAGGTATAGTGATTTTTAAGTGAATATTTTTTTCATTATGCTCAAAAAATATATATTTTAGGTGAGTTATTTTAATATTTGTACTCATTCCTTGCAGTTAAAATCTGGACTGCTTCATTACACTTATAACAGTGAAACGATGTTCCTTCCTGGAACTATACTGTCTGATGGTGAATGGCACAGAATTGAAATAAAATGGCTCGGCGCTGATATATCGGTGGCTATAGATTACGGTTCTAGACTTACCTTGTTGCCAATGTCAGCTAATAAGATTCAAGGATTGTATGTTGGAAAGATTTTAATCGGAGGACCGGATTCTCTATCTGCTGGCAATGTACTATCGGCTGATTATGGTTACTTCGAAGGATGCATACAAGTAATTTATTAAATAGAATTTGATACATTTCTCAAAACTTAATATTTCATTCAATTTTTTGCTTGTCTTGCAAAGTAAATAAATGTCCAAATTTTTTTGAATTAAATATTCATTGCAATTTTACCGATTTTCATGATTTATTGTTTAAAATAAAATACTATTAGTGAATTTTTCCTTCTATTAAGTATCACCAAGCCAATTTTTCACATGGAATTGTCATTTGTTAGGCTATTTTTATGAATTTATCTATTACTTTCAGGATGTCAGAGTCGGAACTTCACAATCTATGTTGAGTCGTCCGACAGTAAGAGAAAATGTTCGTGACGGTTGCCATTCACGAGCAGATTGCTTATTATCTGCGTGTCCATCACAGGTAAAGAATTGCTGAAATTCTTAAATTTAAAATAGCTCTGTACGGGGTGTAGCAAGAGAGATTAGCTAACCACTATTCCTGTCCTAACCTTATCCTTCTATCCCTATTCTCTTCGAAAAGTAAACGTTGAGCAACTGAGTAACAAGCAGTTCTCTTATAAAACTTCTGTTGAGATACCTCCATTAGGAGACAATATGCTCCACATTGGGAGGGAACATTATACAAAAAAAAATGTTACATTTTTAAACATCCAAGTAATATTTTGATTATGTTTCCAGGGACAATGTCGAGCTAAATGGGATACAACGGAATGTGTTTGCCAAAGTGGAACTGTTGGTGACGATTGTCGGCCAGTTTGTGAAGTTAAACCTTGCGGAGACAACGGTGTCTGCATTCCTGATCTGACCGACTCTAAAGGATATAAATGTACCTGTAACAATGAGACCTTATTCACTGGTAAGACCGAACGTAAAATAAAATTTAATATCTGCCGTTGACTACTATTATTGAATTTACACATATTCACATTTAATTTTTTTGTAGGTGAATACTGTAACATTCAGCGGTCTCAAAGCTGTCCGTCTGGATGGTGGGGTAGTGGTGAGTGCGGCCCGTGCTTATGTCAAATTGAAAATGGCTACCATCCGGATTGTAATAAAACGACTGGCCAGTGCTACTGCAGAGTGAGTATACAAACCTAATTAATATGTATATTAATAACATTCCTACATACTTTTTGATATATCAAGTGTATTTCAATAATTAATGAATGTCATTATTGCAGGAACATCATTACCAACCAGTCAATAGCACAAAATGCCTGCCGTGCCAGTGCTATAGCGTCGGATCGGTAGGTGGTGCCTGCGATCCCCTCAACGGTCAGTGTACTTGTCGACCGGGTGTCATCGGCAGAGCCTGCGATAGTTGCTCCAACCCGTATGCTGAAGTTACTGCCGATGGGTGTCAAGGTAAAATTATTTTAAATCATCAAATTGAATGGCATTTATAATAAGTAGCCAATAAAGTTGAATTATATTGCTATCTTAATATTAAATTTAGAATACTAAAAATACGTTCTTATTGACAGTTGTGTACGATGGATGCCCGCGATCGATGTCTGCTGAAGTGTGGTGGTCACGGGGCAAGTTTGGAGAAATAGCAGAGGCGTCTTGTCCTTCGGGAGCAGCGGGACGCGGTTCTCGAGCTTGCGGACCGGCCGATCGCAGACCTCCATGGCGTACTCCCGACATGTTCAACTGTACCAGTCCAGGATTTATACACCTCAGAAAGCAGGTATGATTTTTAAATGATTCATCATTTAAAGCAGTGCTCCGCAACCGGTGCACCGCGAAACGACCTCAGATGTACCGCGGTGCAGTGCGTCCAAAATGAGAAAAATAAAAACAAATTATAGAATTGTAAGTTTTGTTTGTGAAATTTATATATTTTGGCTTATGGTGTGCCGTGGGTGAGAAAATGTTGCGTAGCACTGATGTAAAGTAATGTTGATGATTATTGACGAGATATTATGTTTTGCTTGGAATACAATGTATCAATTATTTCAATATATATTATTATCTATTTTCTGCGGATTGCTCATATATTATTATTATGATTGCACACATTGAAAAATGGATTCATATTTCAGCTAAGTCAGATAGAAGCCGGTGAGTTGGAAATCAATACTTTTGTTGGCGTAAAGTTAGCGGAGAATTTGATGATAGCCACTCGCGATACCCCCGATTTGTATGGAGCGGATATCTTGGTGACGGAAGGAATCCTGATGGCGCTCATTGGCTACGAAAACAATCAGGCGGGCCTGAATTTAACTCACAGTCAGGACAAAGATTACATTAAGGTAAATAAATATTTGTAAAAAAAAAATATTGAGGATTCTCATCATTGTTAAATAAGTGAACATATTTTATAAATGAATTACAATCAATAAGGCAATATATTTTTTCAGAATATGGTTAAATCCTCAAGCAAAATTCTTTTGCAACGTTATTCAGAACAGTGGCGAAGAATTCAGGAACTAACAGGGCGCTCTGCTGACGGATTGCTCGGGATATTTGACCAGTATATTACCGTACTAGGAGAAAGCCAGCATGATACTTATACAAATCCATTTGAAATTGTTACTGATAATATAGGTAAATATTTGGCGTAATTGAAAAAACAGTTGAGCCCTGATATATCATTATCGCATTCATTGTTTTTTTGCATTTTTCGTTGATTTCAATTTTGCATTCATTTTTATTGAGAGACCTTTACACGAAAAATTGTAGTTCAACTGTATTATAATAAACCCAAAAACAGTTTTGAAATGGTTAAATTCCACATTTTTTAATTATTTGTTGTATGATTGAAATATATTGTGTTTATGTTTCAGATGTTAAATTTACAGATTTGACATTTATTATTTACTGCATGGCAGTTTTTCATTCACATTCTCTACATTATTATTTCAATTTTTACAGCACTCGGTGTTGATATCGTGACAACTGAATCAATTTACGGATTCGAGCCTGCTCAGCTGTTCAGGTCTCTGCCGGAAGATAAAAACGAACACTATCCAACAGAAAGAGTCATCTTACCGGACACGTCAGCCTTTCTCCACTCTCCGATCCAAACTGTTGGATATTTTGGTACAGGAAAAAACCTAAAAGTTTCAAAGAGCAGTGACAGTCCTATGATCTCATTTCCAAAGTACAATAATTACTTACAAAATAAAAAGAAGTTTGACAGGTTTTCCAAAGTTTTCGTCCCACTCGATCTTTTGGGAATCGAGCCGTACACCAGTCAAGGTGAGTCTGTCGATTTTATAGCGAGTAAATATCTTGATACTGTCTTTTATTAATATGACATATTGGATATAAACTCAATCTTCATAATTTTAGATGGAAAAGACGGTACCTGGTCTCGCGCAGTTGTGGCGTATGCTCAATGGGACGCCGGGGCAGGATCCCTGCTGCCGGGCAGGTGCGCGCCGTCCGTTGCCAGACGATGGGGAGTCCCTCTTCGGGTCGCATCCCCTCTGATGCAACTCTCCGTGCTTGTGCCTCAGCCCGTTTGGGATTTCGCCAAACAGAACCACGTGCCAGGTTTGTTTTTCTAAATTTAAAACCCTCTATAATGTGACCATACCCTGACTAATCAGAGGTTATAGAAATAACTGAAGTCATTCATCTATGCTTGAACCTGTTTTTCATTTTCAAGTGAAAAAGGAATTATGTTGTAAGCTGAAAATTCTAATTAAAATAATATAATAAAACATGTTTTATTTACAGATGTTACAGAAAAATCTCTGACATTTTTAAATAAAGGCAATAAAAATGGTAACGGCCAAATAAAAGGCAATAACAATATGGAAGCTTCACAAAATATCTACATGACTACAAATCAAACCACAATACACCCTAATGATAATAATGATCTCCGAGATATGACAACAGACCATCCGCCGATCATAATAAAACCGTCTTCTAAAAAACACGGCCTAGAAAGTTATGCCAAGGATATTGCATCAGAAAATGAAGCAAGCTATTTGAAAGATGTTGAAAATTTCGATACCAATATTAAAAATGGTCCTGTGGCTCTAGCTTACACTTCAGATAATGCTAATGATAAGGAAACACCAAAGAAGCTGATGTATAAATCGCTCAGCGGAATTAACCTGCGCACACCTGTCAGACTTCAGATGTGGTTGGATATTGAACCGGCTCGATTTAACAGCAGAATCAATCCACAATGCGTGCATTGGTCAACAGCTCGAGGGTGAGATATCTTTGCTCGTGAATTCTGCACTCTCAAATTACAAAATTTAATGCTACAATTCCAATCGTACCGTACTAATTTAATTCCATTTACATTTTTTTCGTTTTTACAGGTCTGGAGAATGGTCACGAATTGGCTGTCTGACCGAAGTAGATTACGATTGGGACTCGCTCTCTGGAATACCTTTGCTGGTGAATTGTACCTGTAACCATCTTTCTACCTTCACCGTTCTCATTGATATGATTGATTTAGAGGTATGTATCCACCGATGGATTGAAATAGGTTTATTTTCGTTTATGTATTTTATATCATCAACTGTCATGCAACTCACAAGTGTTAAATAAATGGCAAATATTGTTGCATTCAATAGATTCAGCCTTCTATCTTACAAATTTACTTTATTTCAGTACATCCCGGAGCCATCTCTATTGGAAGATGTGTCATCATATTCAGCGTTTTGCATATCATTACCGATATTGTTTATGGTACTGATTGCTCTGTGTCTTGTGAGAGGAGGAGCTGCGACTATTTCTAACACAATTCACAAAAATCTCGTCTTCTCCATCTTCATGGCTGAGATGCTGTACTTCATTGCCTTGAAAGGAAGAAGCTCTTTGGTGCAAAAAGAGGTATAAGATTGAGATTTCAATACATTTATCATAGCAACTATTTTAGTTATATTTTTATTATTTCCTTCTTCTTTTAAATTTTAAATTTGTACACATTATTGTTAAATTACTATTTATATTTCAGTTTGTCTGTAAACTTCTGGCAATGGTGCTTCATTACTGGTGGCTGTGCGCTTGTGCATGGCAAGCGGCCGAAGCTTGGCAGTTGCGCCGAATGGTCCGCGAAGTGAGAGATGTGAATCATGGAACTGCAGGAGCACACTTGGCATTGGGATACGGAGCTCCAGCAGTAGTTGTCGCTCTGGCTGCTGGTGTGAGAGCTCATCAGTATGGAAATGCACTTTTGTAAGGATTATGAGAGTTATTATTTCATATAATTTCAAAACAATGACGTACCAAATTACTATTCTTTCATTTAATATTTTTCAATTTATTTACATATTTATTATAATTTTCATCAACTGATTGTTGAATTTTAGCGTTAGAAATTATTTATTTGAAACCGAATACGAATTCAAAACAGACAATGGTCAAAAATAACATTGACTAATTATATATCAAATATAAGTCAGAGCAAGGATATAAATATTTGCTCATTATTAGAAATTTCCGTGACATTCATATGATTTTTTTTCAGCTGTTGGATATCATGGCACGAAGGTTTGGTGTGGTGGATCATATTACCTGCGGCCGCTCTCGGTCTGGCTTGCCTCGCTACCCTCGCATCTGCCGTCAGAGCTGCCTTTACTCTCAAAGATCACATCCTGGGCTTTGGCAATCTGAGGTTTGGAATTATTTAGTATCTTTGATAATCTCTTCTTTAATATGTAATAAAAAATATTATATGGCTTGAATTATTAAAAATTTTAGAACAAATGCTGTGCGATATATTGCGATATTCAAACAAAATATGGATATCATCGAAATGGTGATACTGAATTCCAAAGTAAATTGGTTTAACGCTACTTTTGTTTTTATTGCAGAAGTTTGGTCTGCGTAGCAGTGCTGTCGGCTCCTTTGCTGGCCATCGGCGGTTCATCCTGTCTGTTATTAGCCGGTGAAGGGGGGAGGGGATCTTCGGGGGGAATTTTATCAATCGCTCTGGCTGTCTCGCTCCCCTCCCATGCCATCACACTTTTGCTCGGATATTGTCTCTTCAATGTGCGCATCAGAGAGAATCTTCAGAGGTTGGTTTTCGTTTACTACATTCGTAATATAATTGAATTAAAATAGTAACCTTTTAAACTAATGGTGATCATTGCACGTATAAAATGACATTTATAATTTTCTAGAACATTCCTTAGATGTATGGGTCGTAAAGTACCCTTATTGGACACATCAATGGTGACTAGTTCAAGTGGACAACCTGTGACTCCAGGAAACAGGTAATCATTTTTATACAACTGTACCCCTGTCTCAGTTTACTTAAACTTATCATTAAATGGTAAATATTTGCTCCGTCGGCGATAAATAGATTGTTTATTACGTTTACGTTTTCAATCGACAGGTCGGCCTTGGCCTATCACAATACCGGAGGACTCGAAGGAATCACGGCTCGAAGAAATATTGGCATATCAGCTTCCAGCACCACATCCAGAAGTACAACGAAAACCAGTTCTAGTCCATATAGGTATATAGTAATTTTATACAAAAATGATTGATAACCTTGTTACTCCACTGTTGTGTGACACTTGTTTTATTTCATTGAGAAAATATTCAAACTAACTGTAAAAAAAAAATTGAGTCATATCACTCAATTATTGCATGTACTTGAAAAAACAGGGTATTTAACCATTGACAGGATGTGAAGAGGAAGACAAGGAATCAAAATTATTAATTATATTTTTAAAATGAATTTTATCAATTTCACTGCAATATTCTTTACAAATGTTAGTTTTGTTTTGTTTTTTATCATAATGATGTATATGTTAATAACATTTTTCTCAAATTATGTTTTGTTTTAAAACTTCAGGAGTGATGGTCATATGCGACACACAAGTACATCAACCTCTAATTATAACTCTACAAGTGATATGCCTTCTTATTTAAGAGGCTTCGATTCTTCTCTTCACAGGCATCGAGAAGGTAAGACTTTATTTACTCTTCTTAGTTGGCATAATAAATTCATTAGACACTTCACACAATTTAAAACTTAAAAAATGTGAAACTCAAATTATACGTAATTTGATCTAATCAATAGAAGAGGGCGGCGGAGGAAGTCGTCACCGTAGAAGCGGACGAGCTTCAGGGGGGGCACCGGGAACCGGGACGAACGGAAACGGATCCGATAGCGAATCAGACGGCAGCGCTGGGAGAAGTCTAGATCTCGCTTCATCGCATTCGAGCGATGACGAAGACACTTCTGATAGAAGAGGGACCATCAAACATGCCCCAACAGGTTAAATATAAATTAATTTCAAATTATCTTTTTACTAGCGATTTTCAACAAAAAGATTTATTAAGTTTACATAGCCACTAGCTGATAAAGCATGAAATTGTAAATTGAATATTAATGTGAGTTTTATAAAACGAGTTTCATAAAATACCTAAAATATTTTTAATATGCGTGCACATATTGTTACAGGAGAAATAGTAGGAAATTATCTGCCAAATATAACAGAGGCGTCTCCAAATTTGGTAGTCGGTGCTAGAAATCCGAGATGGCCTCCACCGCCACCAGCTCCCGGTAAGTAAATCCAATAGAATTCATCACCTAACCTAACCTAATAGTCAGTTTTTACATATCATTTACAGTCACTGCATTGGCGTGCGGTGGCTTATGATGCAAATCATGCTGTGAGGGAAAATATGCAAAATTTATCTTGTTTTTGAAATTCAGTTTTATTCTTCTTACAAGTTTTACACCTTAATTTCAAATCCTCTTTATTCTCTAATATTCCGTTAATGTATTATTAAATCCCCTTTCTTTTCTTTGCTGTTAATCCATGTTGAGGGTAGCGATAAATTAAACACGATTTATCTGGCAATCCGAATCACAATACTAATGACAGAGAAATGCTAAAATCCAAGCGCATGCATCCGCATACTAACATTCATGCCCGATCCATGGCGCAATTCGGATTTTTCTTTACTGTGCATGCGCGGGTAATGCAAACTTCTTAGCGCATGCATGCGAAATTTCATCAGTGACCGTACGTTTATCGAGCGGTCACGGCTGATGCAGATAAATGCCAATCAGGACGCGCAGACTTTCTGAATTTAGTGTATAAACGTAGAACATTGAAGCAGTTTTGTCTGAGAATTACATAAAATTATAATTTAATAGCTTTACAAAGATGAGAAAAAAAAAGCTTTTTCATTTCCGAATTGTAAGGTATGCGGCGCATCTACCGCATGCATGGACTGATGTGAACATGTATTTAAATTCTGTAACTCTTCGTCATTATTGCGTTGCTTTTTTGCGAGACAGTCAGCGTAGCGGCCTTAACATGCAGGCGCTCACTTGCACAATTGGGTGGCTTGTATGCTTTAAAACGAGGACTCGCTTTTAAATGAGAATGCCACACACGCTCATTTTCGTTTTAAAGCACCGCCTTTGTGTAAAGGCCGTTATTTGGGTGAAGTAGAGGACTCTAATGTGTGATGTGATAAATATTGATTTTGAAAAATATTCATGGAAACATTATATTATATTAAGAAGTTATAGTATATTTACTAAATTTGAAAATTTAAGTAATTGCGATGTGTAGCAATACGATTTTTTACATTTACAATATTAATTTTATTTAATGTTTCAAAGGTTTTAGAAATATGGGTGGGTAACTTATCAAGACATAACACTCAAAAAGTCACAATAAAAAAGGCTCTTTCATTTAAATTGGAATCATTTTTGTATACAATATGGTTTCACACGTTTACATTATTGCAAGTAATATTTTCTCAAGGATGGTGAGAGTTGACTCTCACCATTCATGCTAAATGGTCTTCTATAATTATAACGCCATAGCGCATACGACGTTTCCCACTTTCAAGTTTTAATCAACTGAATCAATTCTATTAAATGAATTATTTATAATTAATACTAATTATACTATAACTTTCTTCTTTCAGGAGAAGGTGAAGTCGGCAGGTGGTCGCAGGAAACAGGATCGGATAATGAAATGTTGAGTCAGATGCCTCATGCGAAGACGCCGTCGCCTAATCCTTTGCCAAACCCTGATCTCACTTCTGACACAATATATCATCTGAATAAACATCATATGAAACCTTCAATATTAGAAAATATCCATGAGACTTATGTTGCTAATATCGAGCAACCTAGAATGCCCCTGGATAATAGGTAGAGTTGTCTTTCTGCTTACGATTTTGAGGAAATAATATTGTTTGCAGCTTAATCCTCGATGGAAAGACCTAAAAATTAAAAAAACGTAAATTTTCCACAAAATTTATTCAAACAACTGGATCAGATGCATCAGTTGAAAATGCTTATTAGATAAGCGATACCAATCTTGTTTTTTAAATAAAAATTGTGGAATATTTCCTATACTTGTGATATGTGTGAAATTACACCGATTATAGCTAAGCTGATGCATATTTATTTTTAATCTGTGTGTCAATTATTTTAAAAATTATTCACCTATTTCAATGTTGAAAAACACGAAACATGTGTGGGTCATAATTGAGGTAGAAATTTTGTAAACGTTATACACTGTTTTCTGTCTGCCAGTTCGAGTCCATTCGTGCGCTCGAATGAAGATGCCGAAAGGCGAAACCCGGGTCGTTAGTGACAAAATACATGGAAGTGTACAAAATCTCAATAATCCAAATTTGATATTGAAATTCCATCAAGCACCCTCAGTCGATGTCTTAAATGATAATTAATTATTAAGACTTTCATTAATTTCGATGATTTCTAAGCTATTCATTTTCAATCTATTTATTCATTTTAAGTAAGTATCTTTCATGCTTGTGTTTCGTTGTCCTGCAAAATGACTGGAAATAAGTTACCACTCTGTTAGTGGGTCGATTTGTGTCCAATATCTTACCTATGAGACAATTGCAGTAATATTTTCAGTGGTTCAGTTTATTTCTGTGGGCTTAATAAAATTAATAGAGTGCTTCTTGCAGATTTGGAATGGAGAATGAATACGGAGAGATGAAATATGGCATACCGGAAGTTGAAAAACACCACCAAATGTCTTACGATCCTCATTATATGCCGCACCAAACCGAACCTGATTACGCTATGAGGCCAAATCACTACCGCCCACCTTACGGCTCGAAGTCTTATCTATCAGCTCCAGAAAACTACAGCTACAGTCCAACAAAGTTTTTGAACAGTGAAAATGGTATATATGGGTCTCGGGAGTTTAGAGATTCAGGAATAGCTGGTTTTCTCAAAAACGATTACCAGAGAAAAGTTGACAACCAATATGCCATGGCTTCAGGGGACTTTGTCGATAGAATGTCTGAAACTTCCGATAAGCATCATCCGCATGACAAATATTTATTTCCCTACACAGGTAAATTTACACTTGTTTTGAACAAAAATTTAATGAAAAATGAAAAACTAATTCATAGAAACGAAACAAATTGTGTTTTATATGTTAACTCATCCAAATTTATCACTATGATCACTTCATTTGGATATGTCATTTAAAAATTTGTGTTTTAAGTTTCACATAACTTTTGTCACGTAATATAACTGGTTCTGAATTAGTATTATCAACAAGTTTCTCACAGTGATATCAATTCCCAGATTAATCAATCACGTTTCTGTGTTAATGCACTGCTTCAACTTTGCCTTTATATGTTATCATAATTACTAATGGAACATTGCCTATTGGTTGAAATTATTATTGCACTGTCAAACATAACATGCCCTCCTAATGTGACAATTAGCTATCAGATAGTGACATAATAAGCTATAAGATAGCGACTTAATGTGCATTGTACTGTATAATCATTTCTTTTCCAATACACGTTTTATTTGATATACATTTTTTCTTTCAGCTGAAGAAGACCATATAAGCATAAGAGGATTAAATCAATCTCCCGCTATAAATAGCCATATGGTTCATCCAGGTAATTTTTGAATTCACTTCATAAATATTTACTAAACAATGATGTATTTGTTTTATGCAATATTTTAAACATTTCAGGCCTATCACAGCAAATGGTTGCACCACTAGCAAATATGGCTGAAACTAGCGAGTGAGTATACAAATCATTTAGATTTCATTGTAATTAAGTATAATTGCATCACAGCACCAATCTATATAGATCTAGTGACATTTGAAAAATCAGAAATAATCAAACTACTTCACCACATTTAAGTTTATTGATGCAATAGGCCCTATTATATTGAATACGGTAATTTCTGCTCTCTGCCACTAGATGTTTATAAATCGATGTTTCAATTACACAAATAAATAAGTTTATTTTGGATGGGGTACAACAGGTGTCGAATAAATCGAAATAAATCGAATTAACAATTAACACACATTAAATATAATTTAATGCAGATTATCTTGGTGAATAAAATAAAAAATATTTTGCTAACTAACATTTCTTATGGTAGTCTAAATTATATTGTTGGTGCTGAGGGCTAAAATTTTAAGTCTCCGAGGACAGGGCTGATCTATCGGCTCGCTTATATTGTGCTTAAAAACCTCACAGAACCCATCAATCAGCGCAAACTCTTATGTATCATATTCAAGTCTATCTATTAAATATGAAAACTCTATAAATATTGTTTTTCAGATGACAAATTAAAGTTAACGCCGTTAGATTGGCTTTGATAATTTTTTTTAGCACCTTGGCTCTCTGAGGCTGTAAGCGTTAAGCGATGTGAAAAAAATGTATTCTCGACAGAGAAGGGATTGTAAAAGACTTCCTCTGATAGGCTTATTTTACTAAAAAAATGTGTTGGTGGTGTTGGATTTATTATTAGTAATTGACTCTTTATTGTCTTAAACCTTTTCATGTACCTATTATTGAAATGTTAATTAACATATTGGCTAATATGGTTTACTAGATGGTGGTGGTTATATGAATCAAATTGCTAAACAAAACCTTCTTATGTTCTGTTTGCATTGCGAATAATCATTGGCGAAATGGAAATAATTGGATATTAATCCCCCTCAGAGATGAAGTAAGTGCAGATTAATATTAC
Organism: Himalopsyche phryganea; assembly: GCA_022494535.1. NCBI lineage: Eukaryota > Metazoa > Arthropoda > Insecta > Trichoptera > Rhyacophilidae > Himalopsyche > Himalopsyche phryganea. The sequence continues at coordinate 5,164,009 of JAGVSL010000008.1, read as the reverse complement.
TAACAATTTTATCTAACGTATATATAAACCTTTATAACTATTTTTTGTTAATATCTTCAAATAAAATACACGCAAACTCTTATAATTCAGATTCAAATTCACTATACATAAAGCTATTCTCTGAAACTTTGCTGGTGGTTGTTAGTTTTGAAAAACACAGATCAGACACCAAATCTGCTTTATAACACGCGAACAGTGAATATTTTTTTGAATTACGTTTGTAGAGCATTCATTTTATATTACACTATCTTTCATATGACAGTGTAGTGTTGGACCATTTATTATTATACTCTTAGCCATCGCTGCTAATACTTTTATTGTTATGAATGATTGTGTTATTTCAGGAAATCTACTACAGAGGATGATGCAGAAACGAGGGTGTGATCAACAATACGTTCGCATAAAATATATTATTTAGAGTACAATTCAACGGAAGAGCATTACTTACATTAATTTGCTATCGTTTAGAAATATTCAATTTTATACATCACTTCACAAGACTGATTTCAATACTTTTTGCTTATCGTAATAATAATTTAAGTTCGGAAACTGCAGTGACGTTAATTGAACATGTTAGTTTATTAAAATTATCATAAATTATTTAAAATTTAATCCCTAATATAAACAAATAGCAAATGTATCGCCATAAAAATTGAATTATTGTGAGTTTTTTAGATATTAACAGACTTAAGTTAATTTTTAAATTTCTTCAATATCATTGTGTTATTAATGTAAGCAAGAGATTTTAGACTTGAGCATTTATTATTCTTTGTGCATAGTGTCGGCGAACAAAATACTCAATTTTCTTTTTCCTGTAACTAATGTATTATGATGTAATTTTATTTATTGAGAAACTCTATCACTCAAATTGAATAGTGTAATGTTTTATCGTACTTTTTGTGATACATATTTTTTTAGAAATATAATAGCATATTAGACTAATTAATTAGTTGACGAATTTATTCATTAATATTGTAATGATTTATTCTAAATAAATCAAGTTCTCAATTAATTAGACAATTCTTCACATCGATCTGCTGACTTCAATTTGAAATATGTTCTAAAAAATGTCACCGTACAAACAGAATGCTTATTTTCACCCACTCGCACTTACAAATTATACAGTTAATATTTTTTTAACTCCAAAGATATTTTTTATTCTGTTGATTATTTCGAGAGTAATTTTAAAAACGTTCGATAAAAATTGTAAAATATTTGAGAAAAATTTACTATAATTCGGGATGCATTATAGAAAAAAAGCCAATTGTTTTTGTAAATGAAACTCTTTTCATCGAAATCAAAGATAGTTAATTAAGATGTAGTGACATAATTTTAATGTGTATAAATCAATTGACATAAGCCGAGATTTATTTTCTGTAATGAATTGTGTTGAAGCATTGAAAATATTTTTTTTTTTGAAAACGGCGACCGCCACAATTTAAGCATAGGTGCTCAGTACAAATTGAGGATAAACCTTGTATTATTTTTAAAATGAATCTTAAGATATATTATATAAAATATAAATGCCTACTGAAAAGTATATCCAAATCTTTCTTTTCACTTATTTCAATAATGTGCCTATAAATTAATCTTTCATTTTAAGTCAATACACACTGATGTCACATGATATAAATGACATAATTATTGCAATGCCTCTTTTTTAAAATTGATCACCTATGACTGTTTCTGATATCAGTATGAATGCTGCCATTTTTATTTCAGTCTGTTACAGTAAGTCAAAACATGCAGATGACTCTTGTTTTCAATTACCAATGAAATTCGGTCAAATGAAATTTTTTATCAACCATTTTTGTAAACATAAAAATGCATATCCTGTGAAATCGAAGCAATATGATTTTAAAGTACTGCTGAAAGGCATTCATAGGACAAATAAATTTAAATGAGAAATTATTGGCACTATTTCAGACTAGAATACTCAATCAAACAATTTAACATAAAAAATTAACGAAAGTGTAGATTTTGAACAGGGAAATTTTTGGAAAACAATCTGCCATTTTAATCAAGAGACATGTGTATTATTGTTGTGCGACACCCTGTTGTCCTTCAATTTTCTTAAGATAGAGATGTAAAAATAGGTGGATTTATGTTGTCAATCGTATCCCAGTGCCTATACAAAATGCTTTTTATGAGAGGAACATATTTTTTATTATGAGAAATTATATGCCATACAATAACGATCTTTGTGTATAAGTATAAGTAATACAAAATTAATTTTATTTATTTGCTAATAATTTGTAATTAGAAACAGTGACAGTGCAATTATTGTTTAATCATAACATTCCAACGATTTTGTAAATTATTTTTTTATATTTTAGTATGTAGTTTATATAATTACCTGAGGATACTTTTTTCGTATGTATTTGATGTGTTGTGATTTTGTCTGAAAATTTTTGTAAATGATATTTACTATTATTTATACTTTGTAGATAATAAAACATTTGAAACGCGTATTTGATGTTTTATTACTCTGCGAGATCTATAACTATTCTATAATATTACAGAATAGGTTTATCATAGAGCCATTGCTGTTTGATTTTAATTATATTCACAATTCTTATGAACATTATAGCATGTAATAATTTCACATGGATGTCGCTAGCTAGTTTTAATAATATTATTTAATTCCCATTTATCACCTTTTAGCTATAAATAATAGATGGCGCCTTGTTGTATATTAAAAGGCGCATGTACTGTGTTCTTGAAATTCTATAGATACCCTACCCCTTCAAACAAACGTCACTCTGCTTGGAAGCTACTGCCTACCGAGGTGAATCATTTGCCACATTGAGTAGGTGTGTTCATTTATAAGACGTTATTTTCTTACGTTGATTCCGGCAGGAATGTATGTGTGCTGTTGCAGAATTAGAAGATTCCTTCTCCCCTTTATCGGACTTCCGGATCTTCGTTTACCAGGTTGTAAAATAGGTGTGAAAAAAAACAAAGTAAGTAGTGAAAGCACAGCTCTTGCTTTATTAGGCTTAAATAACCAACATGTCACTGTATATTGTTGACAAATAAAATATTTCATTATTTTTATGGTCAGTGCTCAGTTACTCTTAAATATTTATATAAAAAAGGAATCATTATTCAGAGGTATTTGACATTATTGTATAATAAAGTGGCATGCATGAATCGTTTGCATTATCGACAAATATGATAAGTTAAGGCAATCAAATCATACAACGCCCGAGGTCATTTTCCCGTAAATATAATTTATTAAAATCACTCAACTTATCGTAAACAAAATAATTAACGAGACGGTGACTTGAAGGTCTGAACACTATCGGTAAGTCTATTGTTGCAATTAGGAGAGTGGTATATCGATTTCTATCATCGCGGATTGACCGTTGATAATTATGAATTATACACATTTGATCAACTATTTTCACGCAAGCTTCAGATGCAAAAAAAATGAATTTTCCGTATTGACAAAACGAATATAAAAATGATTTTCGAGTGATTTTTTTATTTCAGAATGATCACATTGATTAATCGACAGTTCTATCTTAAGCAGACTGATTTATAATATGAACCGTTTAAATGGAAAAATTCAAATTCATGTGACGTTATGGGTGCAGTCCATAAAAATATAAGTAATATCTTATTCAATGTATACTCTAACCGTATACATATTAGTTAAATATGTATTATATATGCCTAACTAAATTATATTAAAATGAATAAATGTGTAAAAATTAGTACAATAAATTAATTACACTAAATAAATGAATTAATAAGATTAGTAGTACTTAACCGGTAAATAATATTATGCAAACAAACACACGACTTAAAGATTTTAATACTTCAAAACTCTAACTCCATTTGATATTGTGTAGATAAAATAATATATGAAACGAGTTGAAATTAATTTTTGGAAGTATATCAATTTCTCTATAATAAACGTATTCAAAAGAACTTTAAAATATATTCATTTAATTTAAAATTTCATTTTGAGACAGTGAAAATCGACCAACGATATATCTTTCTTTTGTCAGCAATGGAACTCGAGACTAAATCTTCTCTACCATAATTATCAGATTTCTTTGCCGTAATATTTAATCCAATCTACAATTTTTAGTGAGCCCCACCATAAACTAGCGCGACTGATCTCGTTAACCGCTAATTAGAATCCACAGAGGCTCACCGATCAGCAAAGGTTTGAATAAAATTTATAGCTAAATCGATTCAACATCAATTGCTGAAATTGCCGAGTACCCCTGAGTACTGTTACTAATATTTCGTGAACTCTCTTAAATACAGCAAAATAAAATGAATGTACAAGTGAATTAGACTGTGATAATTGAAAAATTGCTATTGTAATACCATTATAACTTGGCTGCCGGCAGAAATCATACAATCAAAATAGATATAGAAATCATTTCAATAATAAAGGCTTGAATCTTTCAAACGTAGTGGAAACAAATAGGATACGCAGTGTCAAGTTTTTCGAACTCGATTTTTGAGAATGTGCGGGAAGTTATTCTAAAAGTCTGACATTTCGTGAAGATGGCGAGTCTCAAAAAAGAATTGATAATTCCAATCAATAATGCTGACTGCAGGAAGACATTTTGTCTGTCTTGTTTTAAGTCACATAAATACATTGAATGCTACGGCTGAATTGTTCTCAACTATTTCTTTTAATTTACACAATAAAAAAATGTCAGCGAGTCATAAATGCAGCGTGAACACGTCCCGATCGAACATATTCAATGACAAGATTTACTACTATTTAATACAAATGCAATGAAAAATATATTTTTGAACACGGTAGGGCAAGAAAAATACTATTTATATCATGTAGAGTAGTGTTTCCTAACCGATGGTCCTCCAACCGATGCCGGTCTACAGAAATTTTATGCCAAAAATATTTGTAATTCTATTGTTATTTTGCAATGCATGTTGTATCTCTCTACATTATAAGATTAACAAAATACCATGTAAATAGTTTTTTTTCATGGTTAGGGGTCTGCAAAATATTTCTATTTATTCTGGTTAAACGCAAGTTTAAAAAAGTTGGGAAACTTTTATCAGTGTAAAGGCTTTACCCTTGGACCAAATGATATTGGTAATAATTTTAGGATGACTTTAAAAATGTGTGCAAAGTGAGTATTATTACGTGGTCAAATTTTTATGTCATGATAGATACGATTTTATCATGATAGATACGATACGATTATATTTCGTTTGTCAAAGATTTCACAAAACCATTAACGTTATGTCAAAGTTTTGTTACATCTGTCGTAAATAATATAATTAATACAATGTTATCGTTGAAAGTCGCTTGAAAATGAAAGACCAGTATCTACAGTTCAGATACATTATTCTAATTGAGAGGTGAATAAATAAAATGTAAATTGATATTGATACATGTCATTATGAAGTATGTCCGAGAAAATTGGTTATGTCACAGGTCAATGGACCCGCAGAAGGATCAGAGAAGATTTATTGAAGTGATATTTAGAACGAAAGTGTGAAAAGTCTAAACGCAATACTGATATGATCATATATTTTTGACCGCAGACACAATTTGTCAGAGTAAATTTATTCCAATATAATATTTTTCGTTAGTAGATATATGTTTTACAAATATGACCTTGCGATACCAGACTAAAATGACTCATTTGAAAATATAACTGTAAGGTTTTCCAGGAGTATTCGAACATATAAAATATTTTTTCTAGTCAATTAGTATAATGTGAAAAATCATAAAAAAAATATATATATATATAATACCAAATTCCTAAAACTCTTCTTTGAGGAATAATGTCTGTAAATACGAGCTATATAATTTCAAACGAGTACTGTGTTTCAATTTATTTAAAGTTAGAATATCAATAATATATGACAATGATTATCATTGTTAGAGTCAAATTGTAAGGGATAATGATGATCGAACATTTATTTCTATAAACCATAGTTCCAAAATTAGGGTGGCAATCGACAAAATATATTTTCTAAAAGTAAAATAGCACCTTAACAACTATTTTTTCGGTGAAAATGCATTTTCTTTTAATATTACCCAAGTCTCACTATCTCAATAGTGGAATTAAAAAACTTTCGCTTCGTTATTATGCTACCATATTGAAAATCCAGGCAAGACATCTCAACAAATTCATTAAAAACATACGAACCGGATAATTATTTAATAAATTTAACCGCATCAATTGCAAGTTTTCCATCTTAATTTTGGAGCTACGCTATGTTATGCATAAAAATTAAACAGAGGAATGGTCAATGATAAAAAAAACCTCGCAACAGTCGATTAGACCTAATGTGAAATTTTTTAATGAAACATTGTATATTTACTGTTTGAACAAAGATGAATATAAATATTATTTTTTTATTATGCTGCCATAGTGAACACTCCTCAGATCAGACCGCCCCGGCGGAGGTCCGACCTCAGTTTTATGTACAAAATCATTGTATAACTAACGTAATAATTAAATTTCCATTTTTGCGATATAATTTCAATAACAAAAATTCATATTATAAATATACTGCATACATAAAAAGAAAAACTCAAAGGCAACAGGAACTCTTGATAAATTCATTATTTTAACAGAACTATTAAAAAAAACTAAACTAATTGATTACTACGCAAGATATATTATCGCTTGAACTGATAAAAAAGAATACCGTACCGTAAAGAACAATGGTTACGTCAATATTTCGCTCGAGTAGAAAAACCTACGATAAAGGCAAGATATTTTTATCAATTCTATTTATAATCCTTATTGCATTTCAAAAACATTCCTGTCTATTTCCACCGAACGGTAGCAACGCAGCTATGTTTTATTTACACGCGGCATGTCAAAAGAGTTTTGTATTTTACGCAGCCTTTTACCGTTTGTACATTGAATTGTTGAAAATATCATAACATTATATTATAAACATTTCTTATATTAGTTATATTAAAGGCAGTGGTTTATATTACCTCGAATATTTCATCAGAGGATTCCGTGATAAAATCGTTGAAGATAAATAATAATTGTCATATAATACACAATGGAAATAAACAAAATCGATTCGCTTAGAGAAACGCCTACTTATTTGATAAAGACGCTCAGTTTAAAAATAAAATATTATAACTTCAAAAAAAAAAAAGAAATCTATACAATATGTGGGCATATCTTACATATTTGTAGATATTTACAATGGTAAGCTCTCCATTAAACTTTTTAACGAATAAGTAACATAAGAACGTTAATATCTTTTTTGCAAGTTTAGCACTATCGGAAGGTAAACTCATATTTACAGTTCTACCTCTCTCGGAGAAGAGGTAACCGTATATAATTTTATGAAAAGATAAAATGGGATACAATTGGGGGTGTGAAAAAGCAATTAAACCTTACATACATAATATCGTTTAATCCTTTTCGCTGACTTCTAATTCTGCAAATTTTGTTTGCAGTATTTGCTGAGGTTCTAAATAAAACAAGTCAAAATTCAGGTCGAGGAAGAGCTCTTGCAGAAACCTTCTCGCAATGAGTCTGAACGTACTCTGTGAGACAAGTTTACAAATCTCCGAATAGAGACAGACATTTTGAAATGACTCAGGATACTTCTGTTTGAGTTCCAATAGCGACTGTTTGGATTGCTTGTGCCAAACGGGATTCCCCATCCGCTCTGAATGTTTCAATATTTCCTCTGTCGCGTTGGGATTTCCGTCAGACATCTTGGAGAGGTTCGAGTCTAAGCTGTTAGGGCTGCCACAAGACACGTCGAGGGAGGCATAGGTCAAACTGTTCGTCGGAGCGGGCGACTTACACTTAGGATATACATATATACCACTCTTCATACTGCCGCTACCGTAAGGTTTCGGACTGTCCATTCCTAAAATACAACAATTAACTATCAATTCGGTGTATGGACCTATTTCTACAATTTTCAGAATAAAAAATACTTGAATAGAAATGTCAGATTCATCGAAATATACCAATCGACATATTTATTTAAAGGCAACATATCCTTTTTTTTAATTCACTATTTATTAGTGAACGTTTGATTTGCAATGTTGAAGAATATTCTATTAACACTATAAAACAACAGTAAAATTTTCATACTGCTAATATTATAAGCACAGCAGAAATAAATGTACCAGCAAAAAAGATTTCCCTCAAGTCTGCAGCTTTCCGAACATCAGTAGGTTTCAATCGAGCGCAGTAGAGGCAACTTTGCTGGTCATGTTTAGTGAATCGTTCCCGCGATCTGCCTCGACTGGCTTTGCTGGACGCTTTGGCGCCATTCCCAATAGATAAGTCAGAAAAACTGCTATTAAAATTTGAGTCATCATTCTTTTTTACTGCAGTATCTTGTTGGTTTCCTACAGACAAATTATAACACTAATTACACATAAAATTTTGTTAAAATTTAAAAAAAACGAATAAACAAATGGCTAAGTGACTTTCTCTTCCAGGTTTCAAAATATATTGCCATATTATAACATAATTTGAATGTACCTGGGTTCGAAAGGAAAAATTCTAAGCTCTCTACGTAATAGAAATTATTGTAAATAATTCAATTCAAAGACCATTGAGTGTTATTGTCAGATTTGATGACATAAAATTTTGCTAACTAGTAGGGATTCCAATTGAATATTCAATGTTCGAATATATTCAACTCTTATTTGGTATTCAGATATTTGATGAATTATTAAAATATTATTAACATCTAGTTCAGGGTTTCCCAAACATGTAAACAAAAAAATATCATTAGCATTATATTTTGATAGGATTCATTTTTATTATTTTAATAAGAGAATGCTTGCTCAAAACACGTAGTGGAAATTAGTCTACACTTGCAATTAATACGTCTTGCCAGAAATATTATGAAATTCATATATTGGCATATTTCGTTAATAAATATGTTTTTATATATATTATGCAGTATTAAATATGTATTGTAGGTTTTTTTCCTTTTTTCGATAAAATGCAAGTGATATTTTAATGCCTACTTACCCGTCTCTAAATCTATTGCGATAGAATCATCTCCCATTCGGTAGTTAGCTTCAGACGAATTGTCCAAAGTATACTGGGCTGCGGTTGGAAATATGTCTAGAAGACATCGCGGCATGCTAATACCCATATAGCAGGGACCAGGTCGCGGGATTGGAGGCGGGCGTCGGCACTTTGTGGGTATTCCTCGCATCAGGCGAGGGATGTCAGTGTCCTGAGACTTGCCCGGGTCTTTCACGTGAGACTGATTACTCGATCGAGCATCTGACGATGTTGATATTGGTTTCCAATCATATTTTAGACGACTGAAAAAAAACATGTTCACACAGCAATCGAAAACAATATTGATAAAAATAGATTTTATTACAAAAATAAAACCTTCAAGAAAGAATTTTAATTTAGAGATTTGAGTTGAAGACATTCTCTTTTGAGATTGTTTTTTGAGGATTTATAAACGGTTACATAATTTCACAGAATTAAAGAGCAAAATAAATTATTTTCATCATCTTGTGAAACCAAAACTTACAATCTAACAAACTTGAGAACCACTATTAAGGTGTTAACTGTCAATTCTTGGTGAAAAGACTATATTAATATAAGATTATATTTTAAAAAATAAAACACAATTCATTTGTACTACTTCCTCTAAATAAACATATGTTTGACATAACAGAAAATTTCAAAATCCTGCACTTAAATAACAAATCTTTAAAATTAGATAAACAAGAGATTTTAGAAATAAATAGATATAAATTTTTGCCCAATTCAAATTTATTGAATGAGCAAACCGTCTTTGCATCTTCTCCTTTGTTATATCCGATTCATTAATTTGTATTATACCTGTCAGGTTATTTTTAACTTGTAAGAATTGATTCTGTCTCTGTAATTTTTGTTTTTCAGATATTAAAAATTTAATGGATACTCATAGCTGCTCTGCTTTCTCCACTTAAGATGGTTGTTTATTGTTCATATTAATTACATACTTAATATTTGATTATTTTTAAATGGTTCACTAATTTTTTCTTATAATTTTCCTGATTCATTATTGTATATTATATTAGTAACGTCATTAAAAATTTTGTTCAGCTAAATGGACTTTTAATGTAGCTATATTTGTGATTTCAGATTAGTATTTAATGATTTGCAAGAGGTCCATAATATTTTAATTGTAGATTCTTTTATTTGATTTATGTATAATTTGTTTGCTGATCAGTATTCTCTTGTCTTAGTTCGTGAACCATCAGTTTTATATACCTTCATTTTTACACTCAATTTTATATAAATAAGCCTGTTATGTTTGTATTTTTATCAGTTGATAATAATGCTCGTGATGAGCGAAACCGGTCCTGATCATTATAAATATGTGGATGTAGTACAAATGAATTGTGTTTTATTTTTTAAACTTGAGAATATTCATGACATAGAGAATAAATCAACTAACAATATTTGATATATTATTTAAGTTACGATTGATTTTTTTCTTGGTTCTATTATTACCATCAAGCTTTATCCATTTTGATAAACACTGAAATTAACCATTTAAGTCTATTTCCCAGTATTGAAAACATTGCTCAGCAGTAAAACGGGTAAATTACCACAGAATGGCATAAAAGTAGATCGGAGATTGAAGAATATCATCAAAATAACATGTTTAACCTATAAAATTCAAAATTATTTTTAAAAAGTATACCTTAGAGTGTTTCTTGCGTTTGCTGATATGATTTTTCCTACTGTAAAGGGATACGCGTTTTGAGGACGGATAAAGGTATCAAATTCATCAACTCCTGCCTCTGTGTACGTTAGCCTAAAAGTAATAATGTTCATTATGTCTATTTCTTCACTACACATAAATATTTTATCATGAGTTTTTTTAATGTTAACAAATTAAAAGTATCAATGACATGACCGCAATTATTTGAGAAGAATTATATTTATGGCGTATGTAAAATCATTCAATTTGCAAAAAAAATATTTAAACCGTTTTGCACAGTCGATTACAGATAGATCGGTCACCTAGATAATTTGTTTTGTTAATTTTATGTTACTTGACATTGAGATAAAAACCAGACATGTCGAACAGCATCGGATATGTTTGGACCATATTATTTACAACGGAAACATTCACTTTTTGTCCAATTATACATATTATGTCGTGACTGCTTTGTCAATGAACTTATACAGTGTATCTGCATAAATGGTACAGGTGAAATCAGACGTTTCAAAATTGGATCCAAGAGTGACAAGCGACCGGGATATGAAGGATAGACGAAGCGAGACATCAGTGGAATGGAATCTCTTTGCTGACGCCGGTCGCCAGACGATGACGCTCGGCTCTTAGAGGATGTGACTTCAGTGAGACCGGTCGGTAATGTATTGATGTCAATGCTTACCTTCGATGATGACCACGCAACGTTCTCATAGTAGCGTAACCTACCAAGTCTCGTTGGCTCGGAGGCGAGCTAGCAACGTCAGACCCAGTATAACCTAAAATATAACATCAAATATTTGAATTATGATATCAATTCAATTTTCTACTGAATCTTTTTTGTTTTCATTTTTTCTCTATATTTTTAACTGTCAGTTTTTTTCAAAGTTTATTTGGCTGTGACAGTGGATTTATAACAAAAGGTGGATACACAAAACGTATGCTGACAGAAAATTATAAAGGCGAGGTTGCCCAAAGGTCATCACTACCCATGTGATAGATTCATTTTGTCACACGGATTTCATTAGAAATACAAATTTACTCACTGTGTAAAGATATTCTTCGTGTGGCTTCCGTATGTCGCCTGTAAGACATTATAGATTTCATGGCAGACAAACTTGAAGAGCTCGGAATAGGGCTTAACGTAGTGACTCTATCACTGCTAAAAAAATTCCACATGTTTTAAAAATTATTGAATCAAAAAAGGTAATCAGAACTGCAGTTAAAATAATATATGAAAATATTTGCATATATCAGACAAAAAAGAGAAATTTTAACAATATTATATATTTTGTATGATAAATGTGTCACCCACCTGCGATGTGAGGCATATCTAACCTTTAAATGAACTATGTAATGTAATGAAAAATACACATACTTGTAAACATATTTGCCGAGTACAGAATCACAACTGCTGACTCCGGACGTGCTGCTCTCGCTGATATTTCGAATCCTCCTTTGCATGCCTTCCCGCCACTGGTCGACTGACTCCAATCGCCACATGAGTTTGGAATCCAGAACTCTCGGAAGATTCAGCGTTCTATCGTAAACTATATCACCGGGATCGTCATCCGATTTTAATTTATCGACAGTTTTGGATTCCGACAGGGATCTTTGGTGTTTCCTGGAGCCAGGATTGAGCCGCTGCGGTAATGTTTTACATTTCAACATACCAGAGCTCTCACTCACCGACCTGGTGTTGGGTTTTTCCCCATCTGTCTTTTCATCGGATCGGTCTTCTCCTTCTCCCTCGCAGCTGTCGCAGCTCTCCTCCGTCAAGGAACGTTCAATGGTGGCAGAAGTGGCCGTCGTGGACAGTTTTCCAGCCAAAAGTTTCGTGGTGTCCGAATGAAAACTGTCAGTGGCGCTGTGATCGGTTTTATCAGAGGCTTCGCTGGTTTCAGTGTCGACTGTCACCCTGCGTTCCGTTTGTGAGGGCCGACGGTAGAGATTTTCATAGATTTGATCTTCCGAAGCCGTCTTCGTCAGCCGATCGTCATCATATATGATCGGCCACCGGTCATGCCTGTCATGACGGACGCACAGCCAACCTGAAGAAGTTTTTCGAGCAATATCAGTATTTAAAATTTTGACAGTTTACAATAGATGTAAAAGAATTCATAAAAAATTTGTACATCGCCATACCTAGTCCGTAGAGTACATCGGCCCCTTTGTAAGTGCAGCCCATGAGGCCTAGGACGTAGAAAGCGGTCCCTCTGATGGAATAGACTTGGCACGTCTGAGCCAGCTTCACTGTGTCAGCGAAGACGGAGCTGCCTTCCGTTTGCCCCGCAACCAACAAGTCTATTCCTGCATTGGATGTAGCGATATGGCCGCACGCCCAAAGAGCTGCTTTCAGATCCATCACGTCTTGTTCCGTTGAACAGAGGCCTTGTTTCACCCGCTAAAAATTTTGAAACATGTTTCACGGCTATGATAAACGTCAACATTAACTGTATTTTTGTTACATTACAGTGGACCCCTGATCTATTGTTCTTGCATTCATCATTATTTTTTTTATAGTCCCGGGTAAACACCCATAAGAACAGTTTTAACTAATCTCGTGTTCATCATTCCCCTAAGTATCATTTTCCTTGATCACAAATTTTACATTGATTGATCGTTTTTGTAGAACATTTGCCATCCCGCTCTCAAGCATGTTCGACCCCATCTAGCCGCTATAGCTATCCTGTTCGCGCAATAACATGACTGCGAACCTGCATGAAACGTCACATAACTCATATCACTTGCAACTATAATGCCTCTCATGAAGAATGTTTGGACTTTAGCTGAGAGTGAAAGCAATTAAAGAAGTTGAAAGGAATCCAGGAAAAATCACGATGTTGTTGATGAAAATCGGGTAAGGAGTCTAGTTTCAATGAACTTGAGTCAATATTTATAATACGGTACCAGCAGGCGCGAGGTGCCAACATACTACTTATTGATGAATCCAATATAAAAATATCATAATTAAATAAGTTATTCTTAAGATAACATATTTATAGTTTTTGAGACTTTCCTGCACGCATCATTTTTCACACGGACTTTTAAAAAACGATAAATCGGTGTTCAACCGTACTTTTTATTTATAAGTCATTAATTTTTTTCAAGATGTAACATTAATACCTGAACAAGAATAGGTATATCTGCATATCTTTCAAGCATGAGAACTCCTTCAAGGTGCAAGACGAGCTGTCCATACAGATGAGTAGGAAGAGGAGCTTCTTTAGGACTGACGGTCCGAGCTGAGCTGTGTCGCCGACTGTACCGCCCGTCTTCAGACCTCTGCAGTAATGTCAGGCAATCGTGGATATCGCCATCCACTAATCTGGCGTATCTAAATTGACATAATGATTATTTAATCAAAAGAATTTTAGTATTGCTGAGTGAACTTGTGGAAGTTAACATATCTTTAATATTTTTTAAGCTAAGCAAATAAAATATAATCGTTCTAAACCATTATTTCATACATGTAAAGCAAAAAAAAAGTGCAAAAAAATTCGATCCATAACTAAAGGTTTGATGAATTTGCATTGATTTAATATGTTTCATATGATGGTGACTTTTATGTTTCTCTCAAAGTTTTAGATCAAGTGAATAGGTATTATATTTGCAAAGCGTTAAAACTTATTGTTTTATAATTTTCAGTTATATTTAGGAAAATGCATGATCTTCAAAAAAAGAGTAGCTTTGACTTGGCTAGATTTATAAAACTCTAGCAAATCTGAATTAGACAGGGCGCCAGAAAAATAAGTCTGTCCGACATACCTGTAGTTGTAATGCTTGACCCAGTAATTGATTTGTCTTTGAACGTAACCAGCATCCACGAGGGCTTGAAAGCCCATCAGCGTGCCGGCAAATCTCACCCATAGAAGGTAACCTTTGTCACCTAGATCTTTTAGCCGGGGCTTGATTGTGACCAATTTGTTTAAGTATGCCTAAAATTATAAATACACATTTCATTGCAAGTGGAGTGACAAATTTTGAACATCATTTATTTGCATCAACAAAGGTTAGGTTAAATTACTATAAATCATTTGGCTGTACATTTGCCTTTTTACATTTTTTATTCATAATTATTAAACTATTTCATTAGATTCATTAAAATTTACTGATTGAATTGGGATTTATTTATATTATATAACTCCATTATAATAGGGTAAAACATAAAAATGTATTTAGGTCGACAACATTGTTAATAGAACCATGCTATGCAGAAACCATTCAACTCACAAAATGCAAAATTTGATTTATGAATGAATTCTACAACATCAATAGAGATATTATATAATTTAGGACATCGACTGAGGGTGCTTGATGGAATTTCAATATTAAATTTGGATTATTGAGATTTTGTACACTTCCATGTATTTTGTCACTCGAACTGAGTTCGAGTCCATTCGTGTGCTCGAATGCCTGAAGATGCCGAAAGGCGAAACCCGGGTCGTTAGTGACAAAATACATGGAAGTGTACAAAATCTCAATAATCCAAATTTAAGAGATATTATAATTTGCTGAGGATATCTTGCCAAATGATATTGATACAATCTTTTCTAGAGACATTTTTCCTAAACCACAAAACATCCAAGTGGGTTGGATGCTTTCAACTTTTTTTGAATTTAAATTATTTTCATACAAAAAGTACTGTAAAAAATCCATGTGGGTTGGACGTTTTCTGCAGAATCCTTTCTTTTCTGTTAGGGAGAGCTGCAGGAAGAGGAACCCAGCAGGTAGGTTCTTGTCTTCAGAAGCATTTGTCCCAAATTCCCTCCTGAGACGAATTAACATCTGTTAGCACGAGATGGGCTGTTCGAGAATTATTTTTTTCGTTATACTATTCAAGAGGGTGTGATTCAAGGCTACGATTTTTTTGTCGAATTATTATTATAATTAAGGTTGAAAATAACCCTTGAAATATGATGTTTATTGCTTTAGAAAAATTTACATTAGAATATTTGTTGTGATCGTATTTTTTTAACCAGTCACAATTTTTTTTTAAATCACTCATACCCTGCTAGATATCATTTATTTAGTATTTACAACTGCATTTTGCAATTTCACAAAATGAATTTAAATTAAATCAAATGTTAGCATAAATTCAAACTGAGAACATGCATTGATCCATTCACTAAATTGAAAACTGATACATAATATGCAGATATTGGTATTTATATATAGTTTAGAAATATAATAAAGTTACCACGTAATGTGAAAATTTGAGTTGAAAATATCCATTGGATTTTATGAAAGTAAAATATTTTCACACAAATCATTAAAAATGGCTCTTTACGTGCTTAGTTCTATTGTTCTAGGTGCTTTATAAAAAAAGTGGTAATATACTAATATATATTGGCATTCTTCAATGCAAAATTGTATATCTAGATACCCTGAAGTGATATTACACTAATTTCAATCAGAGCGGCAATCGACCACACTCACTGGAACATTACACGCTTCATCCAGAGAGTTCAGAGCCGACAGAGAGACAGACTTGGACTTGTCCCTCGCTTGTTTGATGAGGAGTTCTAGCAGCCAATTGTCCATATCGGAGCAGACCTCGGGTTTCAGTCGATCCGATCTAACCCAAGACCTCGAAACGTCAAAATCTGCACTCTCCGGAGACGGAGGTTCTCGATAGACCTTTTTTCTCGGTGATCCATAATGCCGACTGTTCATCTCTCCGGCTTTCTGCCTCGCTCTCAAGAGCACATTCAAGAATTGCGTAGCGTAGAGCCTCGACGGTTCCATATCGCATTGGAGAGTTTCGGCGAGTATCTGTCTAGGGTACGAGTCTATCGTGTAATTGAGACTGGAGACTATCAATTTCACATAGCATGTGTGATGAGTTGTCGTCGATAAATGCAGGAGGCTGAAAAATGTAAAACAAAATTGTTAAAAAAGTCGATAGCATAGTTTACGTTTTTTCATACAATGGAGTTTTTTAAGTTAGTAAGGCAAACGAGACACATTCAGGCTTTATAAATTTCATTGAATAATGTTTCATTCCAACATTTTAATCAGCGTACGTAAAAGAAAGTGGTATTCGTTACTTTTTATAAATATGATATTGTGACGCAGATCTTACCTATCGGCGAGACCGGAGTCTTTGAACACCTGCAATCCTTTCAAGGTGGCACACAAACGACCGATGAGTAAGAAATACATCTGACACATAGTGGTCGCCATGTGCTGAGGGCTGAAAAGGCAGTCGTGAGCGCTTCTTGAGAGCGTTATTGCATCCATGTGGCTATTAATATTAACAAATAAGTCTCGTAGTAAATCCGCAGATTCAATCTAGAAAAGAAAAGGTTGCAGTCACAAATGGAATGAGGAAATTTCCGCAAGTCAACCGGGACATATTTTTTTTGTATAAACTCTTTTTTTGTTTGTGGAAACTCACAATTACAGAGTAGAACATTTTTTTATCTCAGAGTAGAGGGATCGAAAATAAATCCATTATTTTATAAAACAACATTCAATTAAATTAAATTTGGGCGTTTAACTATCAGTTTATGGTCTTTCTAATCGTTGACAATACACCTCCACAGTGATTGTTTCACTAGGTTTTAATAATTCAAAGTGAATTATACCGGATTCATCCCA
Source organism: Himalopsyche phryganea (assembly GCA_022494535.1). NCBI lineage: Eukaryota > Metazoa > Arthropoda > Insecta > Trichoptera > Rhyacophilidae > Himalopsyche > Himalopsyche phryganea. The sequence continues at coordinate 5,146,726 of JAGVSL010000008.1, read as the reverse complement.
CCAAATACTCTAAAGCAGTGTTCTTCAACCTGTGGTCTGCGGCTCAGTGCCAGTTCGCGAAAACTTTCACCCGATTACACTGCTATACTATTCGGGGAATTCCGATTAACCATATAAAAAAACTGGACGGTTTCTGGCAGCACATATTTGTAGACATTAGGGCTCCCAATTCCATCTGGATTTCGAAATCCTAGGATCCCGTAAAGATAACGGATTTCTTTTCAGTCTCTCTATTATTATGCAGTATGAATAAATATAGTATAGGTGTGACAATAACAATAAAACTGAAAAAAGTATTTACCTCTTCAGAAGAAAGTAGAAAACTAACAAGCTCAACGGCGGCGAGTGCCTGGTCTCTGTTGGTCTTAGGACTAGTCAGCTGGAGGTCTGTGTGTGAGAAGAGATTACTCTGAGGTTTCAGATAATAGACCAGACGTCGGGCCACCATTGAAATCTGTATTCCCCAATTTCCCACCTGACATAAAATTATAACGATTAATCAACTAATTAAATTAATCTTGCACGGTTACAGTTATATCTCAAAACATTAAAACCGTTAGATTCCTGTTACTTTTTATTTTTCGTTATATATTTTTTTCTCTTGTAGAGTATCTGACTACTAAACAATAGCTCTCCCAAAATTTGCCCTTTAAAAGCCTCAATGCTGTAATTTCATCAAAAATCTACAAGCACCTGCAGTGGTTGGATCCGCAATCAGTATGTATAGTATTACCGACATTACTTGGCCCCCGCCGAATTTGGAACTAAAATTTTCACACTAGGATAAATTTCACTAATTGCCATTTTATGCAAAATAAATATATTTAGACAATTCATGTCTACTTTTGATAACCGTTGCTAAAATATGAGAGTATTGTTTCTACGTTAAGATAGTGTTGTACTAAAATATCAATTATAATATATTTTTGCAAAATTATTGTTTTAACGTAAAGATAGTGTTATACCATCAAAAAATTCTTTTTCTTGTTGATTTATAAATATTAAAGTTGGGTGACGTGCATTTAGAACAGTTTTATCCTAGATTGACAGAATTCCTTAGCAACTGTCAAACATGAGCGTACATATGCCAACAAACAGTTTTGTTTTTAAAAATACAGTGGAAATAAGTGGCCACGGCATGTTAAATAGTTCAAAATGAATCTGCGGTGAAAGCCCAGGAAGTTATATGTAACGTTTTTCAGTTCTGCAAACGTAAAAATCTAGTAAATAACCAGTAATTTCTATCAGTTGCAACTGCCCCCATTACAAAACAATCAAATTTTTAGTGTTGCCAAGTTACTCATTATTATATACTTCTGTATTTTTTATTAAGACTTCTTATATATTTTTTTAAATATTTTATAGATACAGTCTTTACTTTGTGGAAAACAGTTTTCAACACAAAATTTAAATTAACACTACGGTAAAAGCATTTTTTACACAATTTCGTTTTTCATACTTTTTATGAAAGTATATAAAAATATTTTTAAGACAGTATACAAAATTGTATTTCCATTTTGTTATAAGTTTTAATGTTTTAATAAAAATACATTATTTACATAGTATTTTTTTTTCATTTATATCTTTAAAAATTGTTAATAAACAAATAATTTTGGTTGAATATGCCAACATTCCTGTATGGCGATGGTGACGCCCTCAATAGCGTTTAAGTAATGTTGGTAATACTATAGGAAAGAATAATTTTAGATTGTGGATATCCTTACATATTTCTATTACAATCAACTCAAATAAAATAATGTTTAAAAAAAAAAGAGTGCAATTTCACGGATGCTTGAAACAACAATAAATGATACTTTAATTTAATACAGTAATTCAAAAAAATAATGAATATAAATATTAAAAAAATATTTGGCATTACAGCCAGATATTTTTGAATTTTTTAATCACACGAGATACTCTCAATAAGAATTTGATATCGACCTATTTCGGACTTCAACCCAGACTCATCCTATCACCAGCGTGAAGTTCTCACCGCTAGTTCGCGGATGTCAACATTTTTAGAAGAAGTGACTGTATGAAGCTATTACGATTATCTCAGTCGATCAGATTATACAATGGAAGCGGTTAAGTTGGATTCTCACCTTAAAAATGGCTCTAATAATATTCCAATCCCAAGAGCATCCAGATCTGTCTTGAAGCACATTAGAATCTTTTATTAAGGTATCGTTTTCTTTATTAAACAGACTGAACATTTTTTTCCGCGCAACGTCTCTGATAGCGATGTTAGTCCGAGCGCTGACACTTTTACTTTTCACTAATCCACTTTCATTTTTCTGCGAGTAATCATTCCGCGATCCGAGGCTCCTCCGCTGCGACTGTTCGATTTCGTAATCGGCGTCATTTAAAAGATCAAAACTGTCCTCTCGGTATTTGTAGAGTCCCTTGACCGGCTCCGGAGTCGCTTTGGGAGATGGAAGTTTTGTTACTGATTCTTCTTTTTCTGGATATTGAGCAGGCGAGTCACAATATTGAAGTATGTGATCCAGAAAGAGGCTGTTGGAAGCCGGTCTAGACTTGAGGAGCGAATTGAGGTTCTGAAGAGCGGCCACCGCGGCCAGAGCTTGCGGATGTCTCGCCGATAAAAGAGAAGGCAACGGCGGAGAAATATTACAAGTCTCCGGGGGCAACAGAAGGTGAATGAGATGGAGCAGCTGTCCCAAGAGAACTGTCGCTCGGACAGAAATGAACGTGTCACTCGTCACCATAACTTCCACCAATGCGTCTAACAATCCGACCTGCGACGATAAAAATTCAAATAATCAAAAATATTAACTGTCTGAAGTGTATTTCATTATTTATTAGAAAGATTAATCGTCTGCGCGCCCACCTCAAGAAAGCAGTAGAGCAAAAGAGCTAAATGCAATTCTGTCAAATTAGGTCCGGTTCCGGCAAGATGGGGAAGAATCGAAAACCCCTCGGCAGCTACGAATCCTTCGCTGAGTCGCCATGAATCCTGCAAAAATTATTTCAAATTAATGCAAGATTCAAATAAAAGTGATGATTATTCAACTCGGAGAAAATTAATTTCTTACTTGAAAATCGGACGGGTCGACTGCTTGCAGAGCGACAGACAACTCATCAGTCCACTCCGGTTGCGGTAAACCGAGAAGTTCATACAATAAATCTAGAAGGGCTTTCTGTAAAACAAAAACCATTGCTGATATTCAAAATTGGTTGAAATATTTTTTAAAAAACCTTACAAATAGGTCAGCAATCTGTGTGGAATCTTTAGATTATATTATTATTGTAACTTGCGGCGTCCAAAGGTGAAGGCAAACAAATCATACTGCAAGGATATTTATGCATGTTTATGGTAATTTTTAAATAAATTAGATCTACAGAATGAACATTTTTTATAATTTCAAAAAGGTTATCTGTTCTCATTTTATTAACAATCAAGTGAACAGATCACTAGGGGGGCTGCCACAACATTATCGCGAATATTCGCAGTGTGAAAAACGATAGTAAAGAAATTCAGTCAGAGAGATCAAATTGGAAATGTTTATAATTGAAATTTAATTACATCAATAATATCATGTTTTTTTAAATTGTTGTGTGACAGCTCTAGAAATGTTTCTGAAATCTTGGATATGTTGTTTTTCTTAATCTTCTTTAAAAAAATAAAAGACATGTTAACATAGATATCCGGGTCAGTAAATAGCATTTTCATATAAATATACGGGTTTGAAAACGGTGGTGTTTAATGGGTTAAGGAAACATTTTACTGCTTTGGAGATGGTAAGTGAGTTGAATTGAAATTTCACCAGTATGTTTAAATCAATCTTTCTTGCAATATGCAACATAATATAATATCTAAACATTTATTATTTTCAATATAATATTGATGGCATATTTTATTCTGATCATGGCATATTTTGTGTGTTTACGATAAACCACACCTAAACTGAATGCTCAATTAAAACAAGATTCATATTGCATCGTTGTAACATTACCCTAACTTCCAGTTGATTGAGGTATAGAACATCCACGATGGCTCTGAGGCCGGACTCATTGAGAGGATCGCAGAAATGCAAAAGACCGGGCCAACTCCGAAGAACAGACAGAAGGGACAGTCGACTGCATGTAAATCTCATCTCTCTTTCATCCCTGTGCCAATAATATTAATTCACATACATCCTATAAATCAATTCTACAAATTACATTTCTATTGATGATGTTATCGGTTCATGGGTTAAATTTTATTTTCTATCTATTCTGCTCTCGCTCTATGGTTTTGAACTCAAAATATTTAATTACATAATGTTAACATATACTTATTATTTAAGATATCGACTGGGGGAGCTTGATGGAATTTCAATATCAAATTTGAATTTTTGTAGATTTCCATGCATATCGTTTATATCTGTTGTCAGGTGTTCGGAGTAATTCAGGTATTAATGTAGTTCCTACACTTGGTGATAGTATTTTGTCGTATTTTATTTTATATATAAACTATTTACTGTCTGTCAGTTGGAGTTCAGTGACATCTGTTAGGTGTTTCAACATATAGGATACAGCAACGGAGAGTTTGGAAGGTTCAGCTGTTCGTTCAGAATTGGCAAGGAATGTTTACTGTCTGTCAGTTCGAGCCCATTCGTGCGCTCGAATGCCTGAAGATGCCGAAAGGCGAAACCCAGGTCATTAGTGACGAAATACATGGAAATGTACAAAAATTTCAACAATTCGAATTTAATACACATACTGTTATTATTATATTTTGTAAATAGATACAGATTCTTAAAGAACTTGAAAATTTACTGAAAATTTATTTAGTACAATATTTCATTTAATGAGGCGCTAAACTGCACTGAGATCTATATTTTTAATTCTGCATATTTGGTAAAAATATATATCAGGCGACCAATATCTGGCCTCCGGGTTCCTATTTAAGATATATTTTCACAACCAGCATAATACAGAATCAACGCTGATTCAAAATATTAATTTTTAAGTGAAAAGTACAATTTGTCTGAAGAATGGAATGAAATTAAATTATGAAAACTAAATTTAATATGAAACATTTTATAAAAAAATAATGGCAGCAGTGAATTTCCAACCTGTTCTTATCCATCCATCCGTGCCTGTAATGAAAGTCACAATACGGTGCGGCCAAGCATCTGAAGTCAACTTTGGCAGGCACCCGCGTGCGGGGGTCATTGAGTAGATACAGAAGAACTCCACACAACGATTCGGCAATCCGAGGAGTTTGACAGTCCAAGATGGCTCTGGTCAAAGCTGCTACACCACCCGTTCGGATGAACAAGCTCGGATTCAAGACTCCTGTAATTAACCCAATCCATCGATTACCTTGATAGAAGCCATCAAATATGTCTTGCAAAAGAATTACACAAACCGCTGTAAAAATGTCATTTTTTGCACAATCCAATGCAAAAGAACATTTTATTTTACTCCTATTCAAATTTGATTCCAATAAACTTTGTTACAATAAATTGGAATGAAAACCCGTTTTATTTTAACATCTGTCTCATATAGGAAATAAGATACAAAAAAGTTTTTAGATTCATTTCCCATCTGCGATTTATAGGCTTAAAATTCCTTCCATTGACAATAACTGTAAGGAACCGCATGTGTAGGTAATATTGAAGGAAATAAGCAATGACAATTAATGAAATGTGCAATTGGTCCTAGTAGGCTCACCGAGTTCGCATAATGCTGCAAGGCAGGCTCTGAGCATACGATCCTTGTCGTCGGGAGCGGCCGCCAGAGCCCTGGCCAGGGCTGCTTCGCAAATAGAAGCTGCCAGGCGGAGAGCCCTCCTCACGACACGCAGTGCTTGCACTCTCTCTATCTCGTTTCTTAATGCGACGTCCATGCATCTAAAACAATTGTATATCACAGACTACAGTTTTGCCAATAAATTGTAAAATGTTACAATGAATATTACATTGACAAAGTTAGAAGCGACCTCGACATGTAGATACATCATAAAGCGACACGTAGAAGTTTTGGTTGATATTCGTTTATAGTACAGGTATCATTTATGAAATAATCGGTCTGCGGGGTGGGGTTTATAAATTTAATCTAAAAAAATTGATTACTTTTGCAATATGTGGTATTTTGGATTAAAAATTATTTTACGAGACATGTTGGGGTTTTGCCTTAAAGATTAACACGTCGACGCGTGGTCGGTAATTAGCAACTACGTGGTAATCGATAGGGCACTAATATCTAGGTGATTAGTGTAGCAGTGAATGAGTTAACGATGCAACTGATGTAAATATCATTATATGCAAATTGTGTTTTATTTTTTAAAGTATAATGCCTTTCCGCCAAGAATAGACAGCTAACTCCTTAAAAGTGATGTAAACATCATAAAATCTTAGCAGTGACATAAATAACGTTTATTTAAAAAAACAAAACACAATTCATTTGTACTACTTCCACATTAACTGATCAGTTGATAATGCTCGTGATGAGCGAAACCGGTCCTGATCATTATAAACATGTGGAAGTAGTACAAATGAATTGTGTTTTATTTTTTAAAATATAATGTCTTTCCACCAAGAATTGACAGTTAACACCTTAAAAGTAAATGACAGTTACCGCAAATACCGCACCATTTTTGAAAAAATATTTTAATGGCTTTTGGCAACTGGGCTTCATGTGTCTTGATGGAATTGAAAAGATTTATTTTCACAAAGATTATAGTTTACAGCTGTCGATTATATTATTAATAAAATGAATGCAAAAAAAAACATGAATAATTACAATGTTTCCACACTAATAATAATTGTGTTCAATTAAAATTATTTTTTGATAATTATGAACCAGAAAAGAAATTTAATTTTTAGTTTATTCTGCAGATGTCAACCCAGCCTAGCTACATAATGTGTTTTTAATCATCTCAATTGACAAATGAAAAATAAATATTTTGGAAACATCTATTCAATTTTATCCTTCGAATAGAATATATTCAAAACCATGTTTTTGAGGGAAAATTTGAAGTAAGGTTGACTTACCTTGTCACTAAATATGGTAGCCTTAGAGAATTAAACGCGACAACATCAGCCTCATTTCGTAGAATATAGCGAACAGCACGGAGTGTTCCCGCTCGCACTTGTGTCGCATCATGGACGAGACAAATCCGTAAACTGAAAATTTTTATAATGATTAATATTCTTACTATTTTTATTTTTCACTAGAAATCATATTCTTCTATTCTGCACTAGTCAAGGGAGGAATTTAGTCTCATTCATAATTGCTCTCCATCGCCGCCTTCTTCAAGTGTACAGGAATTTTCATGTTGCCCCATTCCTTGTGAAAAAGTCACATCTACAGTGATATGCCTCAGACTTGTTTCGTTGGAGTACTCACTTTGTAACGTTTATATGTATTCTAGCATCTGATATTCTTTCAGCATGTACCACTTGAGCGATCTTTGGAGCGTCTTACAATCATTTCATTTCTAATAAATTCTTCCAGTTTGCTTCATTTTTCTCTTGAAGATTGAAATATTTAGTGTAGATTAATGGTTTCATTAGAGTTTTCATTAGTTTCAACATGACTCACAACCATAGGTCACCACAAGTATTCACATATAGCCCCTGGCTAACTATCAGGGGAATTATTTTGGTCTTCTGACCCATTGCTACTTTGCTAATCCCGAATTATATATTTTTGATAACAAACATACCCCTTTTTTGTCCTACCACTTCATGACACATGTCTTACCGCGTACTAATAATAACCTATATAAATGTTTCGATACAATTTATCCACAACACTTTCAAACAAAGATAAAAAGCAACAAATGAATCTTTTATCGTTGGACGTTCTGAGCATCTGAAAATTATTATTTGACGTTATTTAAAATTAAAAATCTGATTTTAATATTTTTTCAAGCTGAAAAACTTATGAAACGATAAGAAGTATTTTAAATGTGAATACTTCTTTTTCTACTCAGTGTGCGGTTTTTTCCTGTTCCCTTTTTTCTGTCTGATTTTTTCCTGTACGGTTTTATCCGGTTACCGTGTTTATGTATTATAATATAAAGTAAAAATCAAATTAACACTGCATTGACTTGAAAATAAAGTTCACACTACACTTTATAATATATAACAAGAAAAGTGGTTCCTGAATATGTGATTTAGAAAACTTGGATGTGCAAAACAAAATCTGGATACTCTCATATATCTCAATTAGATTCATGTGTGGTTATATTCGGTAGCCAGGATTTCTAAGGGGCTAACGGTGACCACAGTGGTCTGTAGCTGACTTACCTACTAGCCGTTAAGATTTTCTCTCCAAAACACATACAGTCCTCGCAATGTAATACAATAATACACACAAATGCAAACTAAAATATTGTTTTATTTTAGTATGCATTTAGTTAATATTTTAGCGATTTTTTAACTTCAAAGAGTAATGTCGGAATTTTTAAAAACACAATCATCTGCAAAGTTATAAAAACATTTCGGTCTCCAAGACATTGTATCAAAATTTCATTTGTCGCCAACCTGTTTGACATCTTTTTGTAAATCATTTAACAAGCTTTTAAATTTAAAATAATTATATGCAATTTTATATTTAAAAATTCTGTACTTAAAATTTTTAATTATACTGTAGGTTTTTTAAATTATTGAAGTATTTGTACATATTATTACTCACCAGCAAAGTAATTCTTCAGTAGTAAATCCGATCTTTTGCCGCGTCTCATCCTTTGACAATAATTTGACTAAAGCATTTAGATAAGAGAGTCTCTTGGCATCGGATATGATAGTTTTCGAGAGACTTTTCGCTGTAGGAACATCATCATTGAATGTAGGAGAATAATTTCCTGATTGAAGCGATGTGATATCATAGAAAACATCAGGTCTCCGGCAAAGACTTTGCAAAATATCGAAAGTATTTTGCTTTGTACTTTTATCTGGGTCCAATCTGTATAAATCCTCACTTTTGCCAAAACCCCCTAAAAAAAAGTAATATTATTTTACATGAAATATCGTTTCAAAAGAAGTGAAATCTTCAGAGCAATTTCTAATAAACATAATAAATTTGTAAAATAGTAGGTAAACTGCAAGTAATGTGTGCACAAGAATGCTTCATTTAATCTGCCACATACAATGTAAATAAACAAATTGGTATGTATATGTTAGAACAGTCTTCACTTCATGATACTAGCAGGCATAAATCCGGTTGAATTTTTTAAATATTATATCAACAGAATATTGAGGGTTATAAAACTATGACATGCTGCGATATATTTTAGAGCTATACTTGAGTAGACAGATTTTTGTGGGAAAAATGAATTCGATATCTTGACTGAGAGAGAATAAATTTTATGTGAATTTTAAACGTCCAGGAATAGTTTCAATCTACAAATAAACGTTATCGGCATGAGTTCCTGTCAGACTAAAATTGTAAAATTCGACCATTCATGTATAATAAAGAATTAAATATGTAGTAATTTGATGTAGAAGACTGAATAAAATTTCTGCAAAAGATAACGTCACAATATTTTGGTAACATTCACTTGTAAATTCAAAGTAAACATAATATCAACAAACCCCTCTTATTACGTCCACCACGAAAATTTGACCAAGAAACTAGTTCCATTCTCTAATTCGTATTCGTCTAAGACGCCAAAACGATGTCGTTACAAATTTATTCGTAGGACACATATTTAATTATAAATTTAAAATACTGAAATGTATAACAACAGTAAAATTTGATATTTTTAGCATGATAATTATTGACAGTTCGATATCCACTCAAACAAGTTTTGAGGTTAGAAATTATTCAGGATAATGCTATCTTTAGGTTGGATAACATGATACGTGATGTCTATGGTGAAAATAGGTTGCTACAGAAGCCATAGATAGTATACTAATAACTGAAGCTTCGAAGGTATATACCTATCGCCATCGTTCAATACCTAATAGTAATTAGCTAGCTTTTTGAGTGGAACCAAAATTATTAATAAAAGAACAGTTTCTAGTTTAATGATTTCCATTTGATGATTATCATAAAGGTGAAGCATGGCCATTTAAATCATACATTATACATTTTTAATATTAAACAAGTTTGCAATATATACCTAGTACTTTGCAAAATATATCACGATAATAGGTGTTCTTACCCTCTCATTTTTAGCATTCGGTAACACTTATTTTAAAAACATGGCATTCTCGACGTATGCACACATTCATAGTTCCCTATGCACACATTGTATAACCAAATGTTAGGTTTTGGTGAGTTATTAATTTGGTGATGTAGATGGAAGTACCTAGGTACCTAAGGTACTTTATTCAATATTGAATCACGTATAACATACATGTGTACCTGAAGCCAACACAAAATATCGTCGTGTTCTCGAAGAAGATACTAACTGAAAAATACTAGTTGGTGAGTAATTGGGCTTTGAGTATTGTCAAATGTTTGAAATGCTATACCTTCCGTTTTCGTTTTCTTTGTTTCTACAAAACTGTTTTCAAGGTAAATTATAATTTTTTATAAAAATAAGTATGTTCTTCTATGCGTAGAGTTTGAAATAAGGAACATTTTGGTATAACTCAATATATCGATTTTTCGATTTAGTGTTTTCTTCTAGAATAGCGACGATATTTACGAAAACGCTCCTGTTTTTATATATGAAGTTGAGCTCAGTGTTAAATACATATCGCTACCTACGTCAATGTAACAGTAAGACATATTGCAAAACCTAGTTCTGAGATAATAGGTGTTTTACTAAATCTTATAAATGTTTTCATACACAACAGCTTAAGAACTATAGGTTAAGGGGACCTATTACTGTGATATATTTTACAAAGAACTATATTTAACTGCAAACTTGTTTGATATTAAAAATTCAAAATGTGTGAATTAAATAGATATGTTTCACCTTCATGATAATCATTAAATGACAATCATAAACATAGTAATTATTATTTTATTAATAATTTTAGTTGAACCCAAAAGATAAATTAATATCGTGACAACTAGAATACCCACAAAGGAAATAAGCGAAAATATTTATTTATAAATGGAATATAAATAGATAGGCTGATATTGGTACCGTCAAATGGGGTTACTTTGCCTAATTTTCAATATTTTTTCGTTAATTTAAAAAAATTGTCAATTTTTTGTAAGAAAACATAGGTATTTTTAATTTACACCCAGCTATTAAATACATATTTAAATTAGTAAATTCTATTTAAATACTCGTCAAACATGATGTTAAGGCGATTAGGAAGGTTTTTCTGTCATTTCGTGAAAGTCATTAATCATTTTCCGTCGCCTAAAAAAATGTGACATCCAAATATTTTTTTTCTTTTAATTATTGGACTTTCAAAGTGCTTCTTTACATTATTGAACTTTTATTTAAATGGAAATAATAAAGTTTTCAAGCCTGTCTAGCAAAGAGTTAACACCTGTTTTTCAGAAATGCTTTTATTTAGTTTACGCCGTGACTAGTTCGGTTTATTGTAGGTTATCGAGATTTGATGTCTGAGAGAAAATCGTAGAACAGTGTATTTTTAAAAAAGTAGTCTTGACGAAATTTGAAAATGAATATAACGATTCTATAAAAAAATTTAAAATGTACCAACAAGTTCGTTTTCTCACAATTTTTCTGACTGATATTTAAAGTAGAATTATACTGAATATATTTTTTTGAAAAATGGAGCAACAGGAAATTCTATTGTACACATCTTTTAACAAAAAAATCTCAAACAAGTTAATAAGGGTAATAAATAATAATCATTTTTCGGGGATGTGTTTTTATTACCTTCCATTGTGATTAATTCCGTCCGTCGTCTACCTCGACACCGCAGTTGTTATCTCTTTAGATTATATTTAAATAGTAAATAGGTGCTATTATAATCAGTAAATAATATTTTATAAAACCATTTACCAATTATAATAGCCCCTATTCACTATTTACATACAATTAAAATAAATATCGAACATAGTTTCGAGGCAGACGACAGACACCGACTTAACCACAATTAAAGTTAAGAAAAACATATCCTCGAAAACTGATTATTATTTATTATTCTTACTAATTTTTTTGTTAAAAAACGTATATAATAGAATTTCCTGTTGCTCCATTTTAAAAAAAATATATTCAGTTTAATTATTCTACTTTAAATATCAGTCAGAAAAATTGCGAGAAAACGAACTTTTGGTACATTTTAAATTTTTTTATAGAATCGTTATATTCATTTTTCAAATTTCATCAAGACCACTTTCTTAAAAGTACTCTGTTATACGATTTTCTCTCAGATATCAAATCTCGATAGTAGACGCAATTATATTTTTCGAAACTCTACAGAAATAGTGTTATTGAGATTGTTATTTTGTGATATAGTAAGTTACGTTTTCATACAGTTCGAATTTTAATGATAAAAATATCCGACTATTGGATTGGATTCGTCGTATTTTCTGCTTAAAATGGCATTTTTAACTCAAAACACGTTTTTTGCAATATGTCTTAATGTTGCATTGACGTAGGTAGTGATATGTATATGAGGACCTGAACTCAATATGTTGAAAAAGCAAATAAAAATGTCATATTTAAGAGTTTATTTCCAATTTTCCGCAGTTTTTCCCGCCATTTCAAAATTACCGGGTTTTCTGCATCACTACTTATGGCTGATTCTTGGTTATGGAAGGTTAATTTAGTCCACTGACAGTCTTCTCTATAGTATATTATCTATGGTCTTCTCCAACATTACTTTATGGTCTTATCCAACGATTATCAAATTGTTTGACATTTAAGTAATAATAGTGTAGTGAGGTATTCAATGTCAGAGAATTAAAATATGTGTGTATTACACGATTGAGGAATATCTTAAAACTACCATAAGCACTATTAAAATCATGTCTTCGCGTGAGGCAGACGATAAATGGACAAATAATGAAAAGGAACTACTATTTTCTGCCGTTCAACGTTATGGTTCAGCAGATACAAATAAATTACACGAAGCAGTACCATTTAAATCAGTGAGTTCGATTGTGAACCTACTTGTACACTACAGAGCCCTCGCCGATCAGACACTTTGCAATGAAACACTTCTCAGTTTTGACTTTATTTCTCGGGAACAGAAGAAGCTGACTGCACATAACGATGTGCCATTATCCATGTGGATTAAAGCATTGCATGAATCCAGTTCTACGGACTCCTCCAACAAAGCATTGTCAGTCGCACTCCGTTTAATTGCACTTCTCGAAGACCATCCAAACCCAAATGAATCGTATGATTTTAAGCAATTATATTTATTCTTGGCTTGTATTATATCAGGCGAGACACCGCCTACATTGAGTGAAAAGTCTCGAGAATTTTTGATTCATAGTTTAATAGGCCTATCAGCCAAAGCCAAAGAGCAAAGATTATCAGAACACACTGATTTTATCCATGGTATTACAAGAATTTTTCAAGAACATCGCTCCAGTCATGACAATATTAAACTGGATAATCCCACTTCTCAAGCATTTCATAGAATTGTGTCTTCTAATATATTTAATCCCCTAGAATTGCCTTCAGATTACTTAAATAGGAAAATAGATTCAGATGAATGAAATATCAATTTAGCATACATAGAGTAGTAAAATAAGTTTCCTGTAATTTGATGCACAACCTATTCAACAGTAGGATCAGTTTGATCCGTTTTACAATTATTCAAGGGCTTGAGCGGTTACAAAATTTTCCAAGTATTATTTTTAATTTAATAATAACTACACTTTCGTTACTACAGCCTGTATCTATATTTGCTCTGCTTATAATATGTAACAAATGAAATGTAATCGCTTCCGAAAAGACTTGCAAAAAGTGCAGCCTTTTTGTGGAACACTAAAATGCGTGTTATGAAATCAATAATTTAAGAATAGACTACTTCTTACTGGATTGCAGACAGTGTGACACATATTTTTTGTTCTTGGTAACCTTAACAAGAGTTGATATTGAAATAAATAATAATATACTTGTTACTGGTCAATATTGCAAATTGGTCTCGAGAAACTTTGTATTTAATCTATGGACTGCAATCAATCTAATTTTGGGATGTGGATTGTGAATCACTCATATAAACAGTGCTGTAGTGGTTTGGCAGATAACATAACCAATTGCCAAAGAAAACATCAAAAATGAATAACATCATTGAAAAACATATTTTTTCAGTTTTTTAAATATCATTTTTGTAAAAATTGTATCACAAAACAGGTCTATTCGAAAGTCAATAGTCATAGAAAATATTCATAAATTCTTGCTTTTTTGTGATAAGGAATTAGATTAAAATAAAATGTTGAAGAGAAAAATTTCTTATAGATAACAAAGAAGGGACAAAATCAAATAATTTATTGATTCTTAAATTTCAAGGACGAAGTTACTGAATATTTATGTTACAGTTTGCAGAAAAATGACTCGAGGTCATATTTGTATTAAGTATTGTTATGAAATCTTAAAAAAAGTGAAATGTGTCATATAATACCAAATTTTTCAATATTTCAACCGAATGTTAAAAATTGTGTTACCAAACTAATTTATAAAATATAAGCCCACTCTTTTTTAACCATACTTTCAAACAAACTAAAATATACCTCCAATTGCATTCCCTACATATATATATATATATATATATAGTGTAGTGCTTGTAGTGGTAGTGCTTGTGCTTGTAGTGGTAGTGCTTGTAGTGCAGGTTCCCAACCTATGAATCGCGACCCCAAACTGGGGGTGACATTGTTTGTATCTTTTTCTATGTTTTTGAAACTTTGTTTTATTGTTAAATATTAACCATTGTTCGCCTTTGCACCTTTGCTGGTGACAGTAGAAACAGGCGAGGCTAGGCCCAAAATTTTGAAAATTTTACTAAAACTGAACTAAATATTGTCGTTTCAATAGTTCACCCATTGGTATAAATCAAAAAATTGTAACTGCAAAAAAAACTGTTGATAACTATAATTTAAATTTGAAAGGCAAGCAGCGTAAATAAATATGAAAACATTCAATAGTGCCTGCAATAAAATTATGAAATCGTATGCGAATGGTATGTTTCGCGCCAGATAGTCCTGCCACAACCTGGAAGTTTTGGGAGAACACAAAACACATGCGCCAAATAAATGTACCACATTTCGGGGCTCGACAAGGTTGGCCTGCAGTAGTGAGATAATTCAATAGCTCAAAACGTATGCCGCGCCGGTCACTGATGTTCACATAGTACTATTGCCTTTACATAATAATAACTGATATCATCTAATCAGCTATTATTATGTATTATGTGTTATTATGACTCCATCTAAAATTGCATTCTTACAATTTCTATATATAAAGTTTTTTAATCTAAATCATTTCGAACGCTTCATTTAAATTATTGGTGGGGTCCGGCCCTTGTGGCTCCTAACGATGATCCGCCACTGGTTTACATCAATGGTCTAAAAATGTATTTTGCTAGCATCCGTATCATACAAGATGGTATCACTGGAGAGATAGATTTAGGCAGAAAAATAAAAATGATACAAACCATGATTTCTTTAAAAAAAATATTTTTTTACTTATTCAATGCCATTTACATATTTATCTGTTTTACGCCTGATAGATGCAATTTTGGTGTTCTACTATGCGCAATTCTTCATTGAACTCTCCATAAAGAGATTTCAGTAAAATGTTGTGAAAAGGATTTTTCCACCCAGGTGGGAACAAGATATTTTACGAGGAATGGCTGTAAGTCATTCACACTACCTCTCTTTTTCAGCTTTATGGATAAAAGGATGGGTCTAGGAAAAGACTAGCATTAAGCCAATCTATCTGTTTATGCCTTGTTTAATGAATCTGGCATGGTGGGTGTTAAGTCGTGAAATCATTAAACACTCCTTTGAATATAAATTCATTAATTGTATGCCCATAATGTCTGTATAATCAACTGAGTAGGACAAAAGCCCACTAGTACTACTTTTGTACTTAAATTTGTTTTGCTCTCCAATGTAACATAATACAGTAATAACCTACATGATTTTTATAAAAAAAATATATATTTCGACAAGGTATCAAAACTATAAGGTTCTATTACATTATATTGTAATCTATTTTTGCATAAAACAGCCTTGTTTACCCTAACTACTTACTTTGGTAGATGAATAATTTATTGAACATTATCATTATATTTCATTCATTCAACCAAGTCATAAATCTCTTCAGTATGTTTAAAGCCACACGAGCTATCCTGGTCCAAAAGCCCTCTTCCTCTGGATTTTCACCCGATTCAGTGTCTTTTGTATCTTCAAGGTCCATCAATTCGGTTTGCCTCTTTCTTCTGTTGAGTCCATTGTTCATTAAATCAAACATTGTAGCCTGCATTCTATATCTCGCAGACTCAGAGCGGAAGGCCAGTTGGTCAGATCCATGTTCAATTTCTGGAAAAGAAATTCGTCATTTGTAATTAGTTATATCGTATAGCGCTTCATTGTTTATTTTTTTTTTGTTTTACTATTATGAAACACCAATCTGCAGGACTTTTTAAATATGTTTTTTACCAAAAAGTTTTTGAGTCAAACTATACTGTCAATTCTTTTAATACTTGAGATGATTACTGTATGATATTTGTGATTTTTAAAATTTAACAGTTCGCAATGTCATACATAATTAAAGTACGAGTACTTTTAAAATGAATCATATTAAGGTAAAATAGATTGCGTCAACACTAGTAATATAACTAGGATTGCTATTGAGCTTTAGCTTCCCTTTTCAGTATTACCAAATAATGGTGATGCTTTGCATTTCTATTCCTCCATAAATTTACTGATTTTTTATTAAAATTAAGCTTTGGTGTAATGTAATATGTAGTGTTAATGGTATAATTTTCATCGTTTCCTATTACATTCCTTTTTTTAACAATTGCAGCAATCTCTTTAGAAACTACTTTGAATTTTTGTCATTGATGCTTTTCAAATGTATCATTATTGTTATTAAACCTATCATTTAATTGAAATAGTTGGAATTTATTCTAATCCTATGTAATTCATCATGATGTTTTAATGTAGAATCTATTTTCCACTAGTCGGAACTTTTACTAGCATCAATATCACACAATTTCACTAATTCATTTAACACTATAAATAATATTTTGTACTGTTTACTTACCAAAATTATGATTGATGTCCTTTCCTTTGCTTTGTAACTGGAAACTTTTTTCCTGCAACTGATAAAATATGTTTTAATTTGATTTCGTAATTTCATATACACTAATCACAAGTGTTTTTCGTTTACCTCAATGGAAGTGGAGTAAGCGATGAAATATAAAAGAGCGAAGAGAGTGAGATGTCCACTGCAACTAATGCAATGCTTCATCGTGTACAAAATTACATACTGAAAATGCTATGACTGTGGGATTGGGTTTTATACCTTAGTCGAACAAACATTATATTGACAATAATTGTAGCATAATACCCTTTTATTTTTGAACAAAAGACCCTCCCATCATTCATGTAATTGTAGTGTACATCAACGTGCATAGATGTACTGGTAAATGTACTCCTGATATAACCTTGATTACTTGACAATGAAAATGCAATACTACGGTTGGCTGCACGCAACATTTTCAACAGATTAGCTAAACTGGCGATGTGATTTGCAATAATTGATGGCTGTGAAGAATCAGGAAAACAAAACTACTGAAAAAATATTCGATCCAGTGACAGTAAAGAGTTTACTGTATATATTATATTTTCTGGGATTGTCTTACATCAAATGGTGGTTTCCACAAAACATTTTACAATTATAATTTATATTGGACTGCCAAAGTAATTTGAAAATGCTTTTTCAATTAAAACGATTTTATGGAACTTAAATATACCATTTTTACTAGGTAGTTGTAGTTCATACATATGTTAAACCCTCTGCGGCAATAATAAATACGTTTCATAAACCCCTGCAATTTTGATGTCCAGTCATAGTATACGCACAAAAGACAAACAGGAAAATGACTAATGCTCTCATGAAAATCGCACATACAGACAGTTGCGCTCAAAATATCATTTTGTATTACGAAAATAAAGAGTATTTTCCATGTAAAAATATTTTGAAATATATGACATAAGATATAATTGCTATAGATGAATGTAGAGGTTTTTTTAAAAGCAATAACGGGTGTGGTCTAGGATCAATTTCTTCAGCTTTTAAAGGATGCTTATTGTAGATAATAAGTTAAACAAAAAATCAACATCAATCTTGAAACTCTGCACGGGCTCGGGCTTGAGCGGGTAAAGACAAATGAGATTCGGCCTCGGGGCCATGTTCGGGTCATGAGTCAGCCATAAGGCAATATTATTTATAACTTAAATAATTTATTTCACACGTGTTATGAATATCGTTGGAAATATGGAAACGATAGCATAAATATATTGTTTGAAAAGTATAAATGAATTTCCATATTGAAAAAACATGGGGTTTTTTTCGAGTTGAGAAAAATAAATCTGGACTTCGGGTAACAAATGTGATATTGAGACTAGGGTTCGGGCTGGGCCGGACCTGAAGATGTCGGCCTTGGACCGGGTAATTTTATAAAATTTCGACTCATGCAGACCTCTAATACATATTGATATAAGTAAATACGATGACGATTGTGTTATTGTCATTAAAACAATTTGATTAAATAAAAATCGGTAGATACTTATCTGCTAGTATCGAGATTAGGGTTTAGTATTCATATTAAAAGAAAAAGTTGAAGAATAACTGTGAAAATAAGTATTGACAGTTTTTTTAAGGATACTAAAAACTCAAAACACTGTATTGGAGTAATTTCTGCCTGAATGCCCATGATATATTAAATAGAATACCATTCGGGTATAAACCTTTACATATATATATATATATTTGTATAGGTGAATGTATTTAAATAAAAATATAATAAATTTTCTAGTTAACCATATTATTACAAAGATATTTTTTTGACTACCAATTGCAATTTCACTTATTTTCTTTACACGGTACATTATTTGTATACAGTGAATTTTATTATGCTACTTTTTTTCAACAAATATTTTTATTTTTTTTTTCATCATTATCGGTATGAAATTTTAGAACACCACTGACTGACGTATTATAAGTATATTAGGAGATAATATCACAACAAGAATTAGGTGAATTTATCATAATGATTTAAAATGTACGACAATATTTGACTTAAATTAAAAAAACACTGAAACGTAAAATGATTAATTATTTACATAAATATTTATTTTATGAAAAATCTTATATATGTTTTTGATGTTGTAATTATTATAGTAAAAAAGAGAGGTTGAGCAACTGATTAACAAACAGTTCTCATAGAAAAATTCTGTTGAGATACCTCCATTAGGAGGCCATATATTATGCTCCACGTTGGGAGCGGACATGGATAAAAAAAAATATATATATCAAAGTAGTGAAGGTAGAAAGAATACGAAGACGATTTTGTTACTCTATAACAGGGTTCCCCAATTAAATTTAGTTGCAGAAACCATTTTTGTTTTGTCAAATAGAAAAATGCTTCCTACCACAGTGTTTACTCTTAAATGAATACAATCAGTTTCATACTTTCAGGCAGGAGATTATAGAAATAAATCCTACTGTAATGTTTAACTGTTGATATGTAAATTGTAGTTAAGCTCCTTATTTTTCATGGAACCCTTAATTTTACCTCACCGTTTGCGAAACACTGCTTTATAAAATGAAAATATACAAAGTGCATTTTAACACCACAATATCATTGGCGTCATCTTGAATATTGTTTATTATCAGTTGGCCTAGCCATGGAAAGCTGTGTTTTAAAGTATACAAACAATAAATACGGGATTATTTACCACTGTTGTTATAGGTGTTTGGACTAGATTAAAAAATAATGATAAATGCAAGAAAACGATGAATGCGAGAATGACAAATCGAGGTTCCACTGCATATCTTTACTTTGATTAAATTGTTTCAACCTGATAATTTTTGTTTCCATTGTGCTAATTAATGTTAGAAATTTTGTGTTGAATGTCAAATTCGAAAAATCATAATATATAAATTGCGTAAGATAAATTTTGCTTCAGAAATTTCATGGTCCTCGGCTATGTGGAATGGTTCTTTTGCATCTCACAGCTCTCAATTACTTTTAATGGAATTTAGTTACAGATCATCAGTTTTATTGAGTAGGTTAAACAGAGTGAAGGAAAATAGTAGTGATGTTTTTACACAAAATAAAAGTTCAATCAATTGACTGCAATAAATTTATTATCTTTTTAAAGAATTTCCTCAGCTTTAAGTATCGATTAATAAAACATGTTTACAGTAGCATTTTTTCATATAATATTGAGCCAAACATTGTGTTATATTCATTCTTGAAAAAAATGAAATATTTTTAGTTCGATAAATCTTAGATAAATAAGTTCTTATGGGTGAGGCACAATACTGTGAATAAAGGAAACATTTCATCCGAAAATTTTCTCATTATTTTTTTGATCCACCAAATCCAGAAAAACCCATTATGTTAGCTATGTCAGGATTAGTTTGTACGCTGTCATCTATTTCATCATCTTGAAGTTTACGCTTCCTGTCCTTTCGCCTTTCGCGGCGGTGTTCTTTGAGTCGCTGTTCTTCTTCAGCTGCTTCACGTAACCTACTTTCGAGCTCGTAATCTTTCTGTTTTTCTTCTAATTTCTTTTTATTCGACTGGAAACGAGCTTTCACCTGAAATTTGATGTAAATACATGAGATGTGTAAAAGATTTTTCATGGAGATTACTTTAACATAATTATATCAATACATTATGCAAGGACGTTGGACCGTGTAAAAATATTCTATGCGGGAAGAGGATATACTTGTCAAATAAAAAATATATGATTAGATCTTATATTGTTTTATGTACGGTGCTTACTTTATACCAAGTGCTTAATCCGCCACCGTACATCATACTAAATAAACAGTAAACATACTCTTCCCATATATATATATATATATTCATCAGTTGTAGAAAAGGGTATTAACTCATTCATTGCTGACACCGCACAACCTGTGTTGAAGGTAATTAACAACTGTATGGCAATCGATACAGCATTAATATTTAAGTAATTAGCTCAGCAATGAATGAATTTTCTAATGTATAATGTGTTCATAGTATTATTTAAATAACTTTGATGCAAAGTTCTCAGTATTTAAAACAAAATTATTAATATTAAAGGAGATTTCTTTAAGGGAAAATGAAGGGTGATATCAAAAGATACTAATAAAATGTTTGATTTTCTCTTTGATCAATACTTCACTTACATAAATTTACACAATTATATTTACCTGATCAAGAGAGCTCCTTTCAACTTTCATTGACATTCCCAAATTGCGTTGATGTTTTTTACCATTGATGTGATCCAAAAAATTTATCGAATCTTTGACTACGCAGTCACACACATTGCAATAATATCCACCGGATTGTGAAGAAGGAGTGTTTTTATTGATTACTACACTTTTTCCTAGTCTGGAATCAAGGTCAACTTTGTAATCTCTCTGTTTTAATAGTTCCCTTTTTACTGGTGGCCCTAAATAATTAAGCAAATTAAAAAAAATATATATATCAGTATACATAACTCAAATCATTTAATAAGATCGTTCATTCTTACTATCACTTCAAAACAAAGGTCACAAACCCCAAGAAAATCTGGTTTGATTAAATAAACAAAGCTGGGTACAGCAGGAACTAAGTGGATATTTATTTAATTATTATTGGTAAAAATGCTTCGCAATATGCTATTGTTTTTTGGCCTAAAAATTACTCAATGCTGCTGAAAGCAATACCTCTAGAAAATTGGCAAATTATCATGCATGGGAATGCGGGAAACCGATAATTTACGCGAAATACGAATATAATGTCAGTATGAGAAAGTCATCACATCGACGGTATTTTTAATGAGTTTATGATGTAAATTATAAAAATAAATTGAACACTTTTTGGAAGGGATCATTTTACATTGGGGGACAGAGAATCTTAGATATGGTGTAAAAAAATTTCCTAGAATATGGCATGGTTTTTAGCAGTATTGAGTAATTTTTCAGGCAGAACAGTAGCAAATTTATATTATTTTCATTGAAATGTGCATTTTAATTTGATTAACACTTTTAGCTTATAGCCCCAGAGCGCCGACATTTCACCGCAGTGATCAGGTCTAAATGAATGTGGCGGTTCGGGTATATACTTATTAATATATATATATATAAATTAGCTGCCAATTCTGGTTTTATTGTATGCAATAAAATTCTATTACCTTTCTTTTTTTTTGATTCTTCTAAATCAAGTTCTTCCTGTAGGCGTTCGGTCGCAAGCTTTTCATATTCATCTTTATCCCACTTTCTTCTGTGGTCTTCCGGTCGTGTAGTCATTTTGTGACAATCGATTTTTTACAAAATTTATCCAGATCTGTTATGCTGATTTAATCGTTTAATATAAGATAAAACTTACCAACGACAAGCTAATAATTATTGACATTAGTATTAACTCTTTGACGTTTATAGCGTTCATAGACCAATAAACACAATTTTTAGTACAGACCATAGATAATATACCAAAGTATACTTTGTCTACAATATCTACCTTATATACCTACACCAGTGGCTCTCGTATGCAGCCGCTATTTGTGATAATAAAGAAATCTTTTAGCAAGAAAGTATTGGATTTATTAGCTAGCTTATTTGGAGGAAACGAATAAAAAGATTAGTCTGTACCCACCCTAGCACAAATTTTAGTTAAGAAACTAGGAATCCGCTTTCCAAACTATAGAATATGTAGTTTCAATACGAAAAAAAGTCTAAAAATCCGGTAAACTACTATCAAGTTTACCAAACCATTACAATGAGCAAAAATATTTACAACGATATTACCGTACCTACGAAATATATTTGCTTCACATGATTATCCGTTTGATACAGCTATAACACTATAACAGAAAAATAAATTATTTAGCAGTAACGGAAAAAATAAGATTACCCGAACATTTTTGTGCAGTTCAACTTATGTCCACTGGAGCAATCAGCTTGTAGTATTTTTGGACATATAATTTAGAATAAAATGGTTAGCGGGAATTCTGATAAATCTGCTGTAAACCTCTAGGATTGATACACGTATTTTTAATATGAAGAATTGTTATGGTGAATACAGAAAAAGATTAAGTGGAAGTTTTATCTTTGGAGCTTTTTGGGTAAGTTTCAATTTACAAAGATGATGTTCAGATTGTTTGAGTTTTGTTTATTATATATCGTCGTTTTTCTGGAAGAAGACAATAACTGAAAAATACTAGTTTCGAGTAAACTGGTTTTAAGGTAAAGTATAATTTATAAAAATAAGTGTGTTCTTTCATGCGATAGAGTTTGAAAGAATGAACATTTTGGTATAACTAACTCAATATGTCATTTTTAAATTTAGTGTTTTCTTTCAGAACAACGACGTAATATCTGTATGATATTGAAAAATGATATGAAACTACTATGAAAAATATGTATCTATAATATTATAGATACATATTTTTCATAGTAGGTACTTCGATAAATTGTTTTTTAATAGGAGTATCAATTACTTTATACGTGTTTCGTTTTTATAATAAAAAAAGGCAATTTATTATGGAAAATAAATAAATAGAATACTTAGAAAATATGCATTGTTTTTCTGCTGTTTGAAATGTAAAGAACTTTTTTTTTTGTGCTTATTTTTTTATGTAAATTTAGTTAGTTAAAACTAAAAGCATGGAAGTAGAATAACGGACATAAATATTTGAGTTTGTAAGAGCATTTCATTCTATGTCCAGAATGCAACTTGCAATATCTCAATAACAATAAAACATACTATAGTCAATATGTGCTAATATGTAAATAAGGAATTAATTTAAATTATAATTTATCCAAAAGTTTTGAAGATATTGTATACTGTTTGAAAGATATAATCTCTGTAATATTGAACTGGCTCTGGTGTAAAATTTAGATTTATTGACAAAGAATATGTTGATCCTCGGCTCGCGATATAATTAATGATATGAAATTTGTATTATGAAGTGTACTACCTATGCATTTAAAGAAAATATTAATCGCATAGAATTTTACATGTTTAGGACCGGACCAAAAGTAGGAGGCCACTAGGCCGGAGGCTGCTCATATAATATGATGTAAGCCAATATTCCATCCAATAGTAAAGAAAATGGGGAATTTCATCATATCGGCCACTGTGTGGCATCTATTATACGCTATTTTTAATAAGAAATGGTTAAATTTGAATTATTGAGATTTTGTACACTTCCATGTATTTTGTCACTAACGACCAGGGTTTCGCCTTTTGGCATCTTCAGGCATTCGAGCGCACGAATGGACTCGAACTGGCTCAATCTCAATAATTCAAATTTGATATTGAAATTCCATCAAGTACCCTCGTCTATGTTTTAAATTATAAGAAATGGTTATCTCCGATTATTCTTATTTTAGTTTTGTATTCATCATATTCGTCAAAATGTTGTACAGTTAGAATGAAATAAAAGTCTCAAGAATATTAATTTAACATTTTGTTTATTTATTTTTCGTAGATGGTAGATTTGATATAATAAGGAATACTCTCTAACATGATATATGCTAATTTTATAATGAGGATTTAAATACTGATATTTCATCAAAACATTCAACACTTCAATTTTAAGTACTTAACACAAACATTTTTTTAATAATACTATTAACTCAAATATTTAACATACATGTTGTTTACTAATAAAACAATTGTTCAAATGAAAAATAAGGGCTATATTGTCAACTTTAATATTTTCCAATTTAGTGTTTTATACAACGGTGAATGAACTAAATGGTGGGTAAAAAAATTTCATATGATGTCTATCGTACAAAATTAAAACATAATAAAGTAACATATAACTTATTGAATTCATAGTATGACGGCAATAATTATCAATCAGCTATTTTACTTACATATTTTGATCAGTGTAAAAGTAATAAAATGACAATACGAATATGATAAACCCTTATAATGAAACACCTTTTATGATTGTTAAGCAGTTGTATGAAACAATTTCAAATTTAGGTTAAATAGTAAGTACAATATTTTTGCTCTACTTCTTAGACATATTTTAGTATATGATATGAAAAGTAATAAAGTAGAATTTATTCATTATTAAAACCAAGCCTCCCTAAACATTTTGATACAAATGTATTTTTTATGAAAGTATAAATATGAAAAGGGGGTAAAGGCTTATTGATTTACTGATATATATGTAATATTCAACAAGTCTTTTAGAAAAGCCAGATCAGAACTTCTAAATTTATTAATAAAATTATGATTCTTTTTACTAAGCTGATTGTGAGTTGTATAGGTAGTAAAAAAATATTGCGTTTAAAAAAATGATCTATAGCAAAGTATTTTTTATTTATCGTTGGTTCCATTTCTCAAACGCAAATAATCTTTTAAAATCCTCCGACGCCTGTGATTTCTTTTAGGAAAACCGATGAGACAAATGAATACAGATTTTGATTGTGTACCTGACAATCCGTACGAGTTAAAAAAAGTTATACTCTCAGTGCCGACACATTATATTTAAATGAACAATGTGCAAAATCTATCATTATCATTAGCATTTTTACATGACTATCTCCAAAACGTTTCCGACAAACATTGAACTATTTGCATATAGGTATTACCTGTTCTCTTCCTTACATTTCTCTAACAGTGATATGTTATCAAACCGTAAGTCGATCATACTACATTTTGATTTTGTGATAAAATTTACAATGCAAAATGTTATTTATATGTGAAAAAATTCCAGATGTCATAGGAGTATTACTTTTAGTTTGTTCTATACACATCGAAAGCATTTCATCTACAAACATTATGCACAACTATATTTTACTATGTAGAAACACCCTAGTTAAAGCTTTTTTGACTGTTGATAGCTTCAAATGGAGATCGATCGCTCCTTTCGTCTAAACCAGATATTCAAGTCACTCGGTAATGAGAGCAAACGTAGACATCTATCGCTTACTGTACATAAATTTCGACTTTAAATTAAAAGGATTATGATTTACTTTGCTAATCTGTGATTATAAGTATATTATTATGTATATACAAATATCACACCTACAGTCACAAATGTCTATGAGTATGGTCATAATGCAGTATATAAATTAACTTGATTATTCAAAAAAGTGAAAAAGAATCTTAATCGTACCTCAAACAGTTAACAAATTCTCTTACTTATGTTACATATATATTTATATTAATTTTAAACATTTCAAATAGCAGAGTTATCATTATTTATGAATAATAAATCAATCCTCCGAGGAACAATCCACATACCTAAGTGATCCGGTTAACAAAAACTACAAAACGTAAAATAAAAAATCCGACATACTCTTTTACACATCTCTACGCGAATAAAATTTTATATTCTGAAATCAAACATTTTCACAATCTATATAAATTTCATTTCAATCATAACATGCTTTATTACGTGATAAAAAATTGACTAGAATATTGTATCCGTTTAACTAGTAAGATTCATAACATAATTCAAATTGACTATATTTTATTACCAAGCACTCTTTTGCTTCATCCGAACGTCTGATAGTTATTCAAACATTTTTCAGCATCACTAACAATACTAGCCCATTTAATTTACAACAAAACAAAACCATGAAACATAATTGTTAATAATCATATAAAAATATCATAAATTTCTTTCCTGTATAGGCAAAAGTGAACAAACCACGATAGATTGCTTATTGGTAAGATAACTTAATGGGAATTTAAGCTCCAGCAAAAAATTGCTATTTTTCAAATAAAAATACAATTATTAGCATTTTTCAATATAATTGCAAATTGCTTGCCAATATTTTATCAATAACGGATAAAATATCTACCACCGAGGATATATTACATACACAATCTTGAAGAAGTCACTTTTGCTAATATAGAGATCACTATAAACAAAACTGTATTAGATACTCCGGTAATATAAAACAAACCAAACATTATTACATCAATTTCAGTGTAGTAAATATTTAAAATATATAAAAAGCAAACATTTTTTTAAAATAAATTATATTATATTTTTTTATAACTTTCCATAAGATAAAATCGTTTTTAGACATCTTTATATCTTTGATGATTCCATAAAAGAGTAAACAAGGATTCAATAATTTTATTACAGTGAATTAAACTTACATAAACAAATCAACTAAATTAAATTTCACATCTCATATCATAAATAATTGATCTTAACAAAAACGCACAATGATTCTGTTAAATTTCCAACAGAAAATAAATATAATCTTTACCAATAAGTTTCTTAATTATAAGATAATAAATCTGAATTCTTTTATTTGTGTGAGATATGATGTAGAATTTGAATGATTGGACTTCTGTTTTTGTAGAAATGAAATAGATTTATTTTAGATAATATACCAAATCCTTCATAGACACGATTAAATCAAATCCTCAAATATTATTCTATACATTTTTTAATTCAGTTCATAAAAAGATAGGTATACATATCGTCTAGCATTAAACCGATTCATATGAGTTGTTGCTTTGTATATTTAACTAGATACTATAACATACATATTTTTGGTTTATGATAGATGGTTTTGAAAATTATTAATCAATTAACTATTAACTATTGAGAAGCCATTTTATCATATTGATAAGAGAAAGATTGAGAAAAGTATGTTATCTGGTATTGTAAAAAACCATTTCTTAGTTTTAGGAAAACATCTGTATTCAGTTATAAGATCACTATTAAGTTGAAGAATATAATTTGCAGTCAACAGAAGTGAAGTAAGCGCTTCGATGACTTGTTTCTTTTATATAAATATATTTAGATTCTTTTTCAATGATTTTATTTGTGAAAAGTATGAGTCTAACCATTTTACGGACAAATTCTTTATAAACTACTATTTAAAATAACATTTTCTTCCTAATGAAAAATTCTAATTATGACATCCGGAAGCCTGTAAATACAATATAATCAATTGGCATAGAATAATTATAGGTGTCAGTTGAAAAATACATATTTATGCAAAATTCGATGAATACATATTTTATTATAATGAAGTCCAGAATGTTTGGAATTCAACGATTTAATTATTTATAAAGGAACATTTGTGCTCCTATATTGAAAAATTTCTGTTATTTTCCATATTTGTTATGATGCATATATGTCCGCTGTGATTCTAGCACCACATTTATGTTTTTATAAGTATTCTCATACTAAATAATAGTTTTAATGGAATTATACAGTGTTTTTTATTTACACAAATTGACCAAAAATTGCCAAAGAGAATTTAATATATATGAACAGAATAAGCTAATTTTGATTTGTAATGTTAAAAAGATTTAGTTTCTTTTGGAATTTAGTAACGATAAGAAAATACAACTACAAGTCATTTGTATTTATGTAAAAGTGGTCCTAAAAAGATAATAAGAAATCAAAAATATCAGCGGGCAATATTCTGCATTCAATATAATATAAGCCCGGAATAACACAAGAACTATGATTTCAATCTGAGAAAAGAATTAAGCTTAACTACATACTAACCTTATTTTGAGTAAAATTATAAGTAACGATTTTTAAATTTATCAGTGAAAAAAACTTATATTATTTAATACTTTATATATTATAAAATGTTTTTATTATCGCAATAATCAATTATTTTTCATATATACAATTAGGATGGCAGTGGCAGAAAAATTAATATCTACACTTAAGTATATATATATTTCAGTGGATTTTGACTAGTTTATTATTGTGTCACGCGAAATGCATTTGTTTCGTTACAAAAGTAACGATATTCTTTATTTCACATCTTCCTCCCCGTACATTTTATTTTGTAGAGATGAGCTACTTTAATCTATATGAGTATTCATTTAGCACAATATCTAAAACGTTTCATTTTTATTTATAGCTTATTTTCTGCCGAAGATAAATACAAAATATAATAACATGGGAAACTGTTCAAGTAGAAAGATATTTACAAATTAATAAAAGTAACTCGTCAATTGAGAATAATATTAATTAAAAATAACGAAACGACTATACAAATTTCTAACTCATGCATATACTATTATTGGCTAATTATGATATTATGATGGTGATACATAATTCACACCACTTTGTGCTTACATGTTTTCCTATATACAGGAAGATTTTCCTTAGAAGATATAACATATTAACAACAATCAGGAGTATACAAGTAAAAACACTTAATCAAAGTGTAAATTTAAAGACAAACCTCTTTGCAATGTACAGATTATCAAATTTTCTTGCTTAAGTGTTAAAGATTTGTTCGATTGTTTTGGTTCATGTAATAATCTTATTTTATAAATATTATTCATCCATATGTATTCATTTTGATTTTAAAATTGTAGACATCATTCAGAAGTGTCAAAGCGTAGATACCTATAAAATATCATTCATACATTGATGACTGACGGTATAACTCTTTTTTTTTTGGGCGCTTTAATTTTTAATGTTCAATACTCGGCTACCTATCGCGATATACTGACTAATCCAGTACTCATTGTATAACAATGGTACTCGGTAACATTATTTAACACTTTAATGAATCTAAAATATGTTGGATTTGAGTCCTAAATAAAACATAAGCGGGACATAATTTGAAGATTGTAATACAGAGATGCCATTAGGCATAAACATTATGGGAATATAAAAGGGTACTTATTTACTTTGGCAATTTGATTATACGACAAGCATTTTAAGTCCAGACACTTTAACAATACCAAATAATCAGAACATGACAATAGGATTTATAATGATCGTTATAAAAATTAGAGCCTCTGAAAACCATGCTAATCTATGGCCATGATTTCGAGCAGCTCGAATAACGTATTTTTATTTAAATATTTAGTTATATGGATTTCAAAAGTAGTAAATTTTACTATTTTATTACGAGCGTTTCATTTATGTGAGGACTTTTAATCGCTTTGCTCCGCGTCTCCGTCTATATCTCGCTCCTGCTGGTCGCGGGGCCGAGAGTCTTCTGTTCCGGCACTCGAAGTGGGAGTCAGTTCTTCCATCCCTCGACCTTCCCTTCTGCAGCTCAACATATCTCCGCCTCCGCCTCCGGACATGGTTCCGAAGAGATTCGCCGACGAGAAAGCTCCGTCGCCGTTCGTTATGCTCTCTTCTTCTATAGTTTCCGCGGGGTAATTTTGCAGAAACGGATTAGTCGAGCTGTAATTCAAATGGTCGTACGCGCTCGAGTTAGGCTGCTTGGATACTTGACCGGAATTGAAGAGGTCAGAGCCGTGTGAAGCGTAGCTTCCTCCACCCGATTGCTTCGAGCCCGTGCCCTGAGTGCCACTGTACGAGTCCCCGCTTTGTTGAGATCCGTAGGTTGCGTATGCCGGAATCGCCGAACTCACGGCCGTCGAGTTTATGGCAGGCATTTTTTGACCGTACATGGAGTTCTTCGTATTGAAGGGATCGTTAGATTTCATGCCACCCCCGCTGAGATTTGTGTGGTTAAAAATTGAGTCGGCCGTCGTGCTGATGTTATTTATTGTGCTTTGCAAATTTGATATGAGAGTGTTCTCCATGCTGGTGAGAGATGTGGACGACAAGTCAGTGAGGAAAGGCGACGGGTTCATGGTGACGGCTATTCCCGCGTTCGTGCCCGGGATTCCGGGAGACGAAGTCCGATTCATGAGATGACCGGGAGAGGAAGTTCGCGTCATATTCGGCGAGTCACGAGGGCTCTTACCCTGACCGTTGGTGGAATACATCTGGTTGGAAGGACTGCTCGTGTAGTATGAAGAAGCCTGTTGACCGCCGTAATTGCCAACGGACGAAACTTGGTGATACGAAGGGGTCGTTCGTCCCGTTCCAGACGAGAGGAGTCCTGCGGACAGCGGGCTCGGTGAGCAGCGCGCGTTCACCGGGGAGTGTCTTCCCGCGGTTGGCTGGTGTAGAGCAGGTGAATGCCTTCCGGAGTGATGGAGTGCCGGTGAATGCCGTCCTGCGATCTGCTGATGTAGGGCTGGAGAGTGGCGTCCTGAAGCCGAGCTCTGCGAGGAAGGAGGACCGGGCTGGAAGGCGGGACGAGTAGAAGTGCCTCCGGGGGAAGCTCGCGCCGGCTGGCGAGCGATGGATGATACGGAGCTTCCGTGCTTCAAGGTTTCGTTACCCGACTGGCTATCAGAGCTACTGC
This sequence comes from Himalopsyche phryganea, assembly GCA_022494535.1. Lineage (NCBI taxonomy): Eukaryota > Metazoa > Arthropoda > Insecta > Trichoptera > Rhyacophilidae > Himalopsyche > Himalopsyche phryganea. Next base: position 5,115,540 of record JAGVSL010000008.1, on the reverse strand, counting down.
TTGGTGAACCGGGCGAAGATACTATCACCTTGAAGAATTGGATGGAAAGAAAATGTTTATACTTACAAATTATGAACATTGGCAATTTTTTAAAGTAATAATATTTATTGAATAATAATTTGTCGGCGTCCGTGGCGCAGTTGGTAGCGTCGTTGGTTACGCTTACGAACGTGTCGGGTTCAATTCCCTGTGAGGACATTTTTCATAAATTGTTTGTGATGTCTAAAAAACTTCCTCCTCACCCACCCTTCCTTCTAGCCCTACTCTCTTCGAAAAATGAGAGGTTGAGCAACTGAGTAACAAAAAGTTCTCATAGAAAAAATTCTGTTGAGATAACTCCATTAGGAGACCATATGCTCCACGTTGGGAGAGGACATGGAAAAAAAATGATGTACCTGTCGGGAGCGAGGCGGAGCGGGCAGCGGCCCAGTTCGCGGCGATTGAGGACGATATGGGCCGACCTTGGCTGATAATTGAGCCTGAAACATAAATAGAGCGAATATTGAATACGGTTTTATTTTGCATCCTATAATATACATGTATGATTTTATTCTAGAGCCAATAGAAATCCATTGTTAGATGCAACAATGTAAATCATTTGATTATGCAACACATTTTCAACGTTCTATCATTATTTTTGTTAAATATTATTTTACTATTTACATTTTGCAAAGGAATTCATTAATTTCCCGTTAATAAATGTCATTTAACTACTACTGCGCATGGCCCTTAGAAACGATCAAGACTTTTCACGCATGCGCAAAGGAAATGCCACCATTTTGTAAATCAAAATTAAAAATTCAATATTATTTTCTTTTATTTATTTGCAGTTGAGTACTCATAATGCTTTACATGGGCCTAGAATGAGAAGAAAATAATTCTTTGTCAAACTGACAAATTAATGTTGAACATAATTAATAGTGACATAATAATCATGTCAAAGTTATCATTTTTTTTTATTTAACGTAACATTTCTACATTTTTTAACTAAATGTTTTTTTAATATGCGTAGTAAAATTGATATAAACGTAATAAGTAGATGAATTAATTTCACAAAATTTCATTTATCTTCTCAAAAATTTTCTTAATTATCAATATCTAATTTGGTAGCTGCGCCAATGCTATTTTTTTCAGCAATTCCAGTGACGTTCAGAATTATTTATTTCTTAAATTGCCATTTCAACGATACGATTTATGTTATATTTCTTCTTTTTGTTGTTTGTTCTTTTTCTTTATTTATTGCTACTTCATATTTATTTCATGTTATTAAAATATTATTATGAATAAAATTGCTTAAATAAGTTGAATATAATACGATATTATTCGATAAATATTGCGTATGAAAAAAAGCTTCACTTATGTGAGACTTTTTGGAGTCGGTTTCCGTCCAAAGATTTAATATTCCGCTCATATATTGTGTGACTCTTATATCGATAGACACAGTTTTATGGTTGACAGTAATCAACGCCAACCACGTCACGGTGTATTCTCAAAAAAAAATATTGATGAATATAATAAACGTACAAGTATAAGAATCTACGTATACATTTCACTTAGCGTAATGTTAAACAATTATTTCGCTCACCATGTATTTTGCAGAAATATTTAGACTAATATATAAATCAATAAATTATAAAATGAATGCTTTATTTTGGCGTAGAAGGAGAGCTTGGCCTCTACGCAGCTACGTCCGTGTCGATTCATAAGCTTACCCCGTGGGGGGAGGGGAGGTTTGGTAAAATTGTTGCAGCAGGTGTAGATAAAAGATGAGAATAATTAATAAACTGCGGTTTTGTACTTACATGCCCTACCTGTGATGGGGCGGGAGAGGGCCGACCCAATTGAGCTGGCGATGCTGCTGATGCTGCTGCTGCTGGCCGATATTGACTGGCTGAGTGCTGATACTGGCCTATGGGACCACACTGTACTCTTAACATACTTCTAAAACAATCTATTTACACTAATATCTAACGTTGCCGATACCACATAAAAATAATTATCACACCTTAGCGAAATATCGTTTGTCAGATTCCAATAGAACAATGTCAAAATGTCAATTCAATTTAATCCGATATGAATTAAAGTTATAGGCCGAAAACGACTTAACTGTATTATTTGCAGACAAATATTCATACGAATAAATTTACTACCACATGCGGAAAATCAATCAGCTGAAGAAAACCTTCTTGTAATTTTATAGAAGAAAATAAATAAAAACTTTATCGAAAACTGATCTCGTACTTATTATGATTGTGGTTCATGTACCTATGATATACAATAAAAGTAAAAAAAAATCGAGTTTTGTTTTCGTCAGTTTTTCTAATATCGATATAATTTTTTATTGATTGATTTAAAAAATAATAAATAATACTGGTTTCACTTTAAATTAAGTGATATTTTGGATGTAATTTTTCCCTAAACAACACTTTAACTAATTAATTATTGGAATTTGACTGACGAAATTATAAAATTATTATTAAATTGGTATTTAAATATGGCAGGGCCGCCTTAGGGTACGAACGATCTTAGCGGTTAACTGCCTGGGGTGGGATATTTTTAAATGCGCGTATGTCGTTTAGAAATAATTCTTGACCTGGGACTGAAATGAAATATAATATTTGAACCGGTTTATTTTTTTTTATTACAATTCATTATTATTGAACTAAATTCAACTGTCGTAACCTAATAGGGTTATTTTCTTTTTAGTATTATAAGAAAACACCGAAGGACGATTTTAAAAACATGTTACCGCACCATACATAATTATTGCACTTATGTTTTATATACTAGTGAATTTGATCGGTTGATTGATTTGAAAAAGAATTTCCAACGCATATCTGTGATAGAACCGTACAATTATTTCAAAAAAAAATGTAGAGACTGCGTATAGTCTGTCATTGCTTTATACCAATAAATACTTATTACGACATCGTTTCCAAGCTTTAGCAGTATTCATCACTGTCGATCAATAAAAATATTAAATACAAAAATGAATTGTTCAATTATGAAGCCAGACGGAGAACGATGTTAGCTTCGATGCAAATGTTTAAATGTCTACAGGCGGAGATGCGGTAAGCTTCACTTCAGTTTCTTAGCACTTACTGTATTAATTATTCAGATTTTTAGTTAGTAAAAAGATGTAACGGGTTAAATGTACTAGTATCTCAGGCAAAAAGTATTGTATCGTTTCTACTTGCGCCATTGTGTTATCACAATGTCACTTACGGTCGAAGTTTGATATTTTATTCAGAAACTTTAACGTATTTCAAATGTTTATGATGTTTGAATAATTTGCCTGTATTATACACATAATTATATAATACTAAAAATCATGTGCCACAAAGACATTTTAAAAGCTATAGCAACTACTTTTCAAACTAAACTAAAGGTAAATGTCAAAAATAATCTAAAAACGAAGCTGAGCATGTGGCAAGTATCATTAACAAAATAGCTATGTTGTTGATATTTTAAAATCATTTTTTGAGAAGTTTTCATCGAGTAGTGGGTAATGTCTTGAGACGTTGATTGAAAAATAGACGTGCATGTATTGATATTATTAACTTCATATGTACTATAATGAATTTTAAAATTATTGTTAAAAATAATGATATCATTGCTAGAAAAATAAAAACTTGAATATGTTGTTTTTGAACTATTTATACTGTTCTATAGTGTTAGATTTCTTGCCAATTGAATTATCATGCCCATGATTGATAAAGTTATGCGTTCGTGCAGTATTTTTAGATAATCTGTCAATTGAGTATGTATGAGTGGAAATTGTTTTCACAGGCATGTGCAGACTATTTCAAAGTGAGATTTATACGCCATTATTTATAAAATAAACATTACTTAATTCAGTTTAATTAAAACAAAAACCAAAGCACTACTTTACATTACGAACAGATGTAAATTTGATTGTTCTGTTAATAAATGCATACAGAACAAAAAAATAAAAACATGTTTTAAGTATTAGCGACTATATGGTAAAAATGGTAAATACTCTTGATTATAATAGTAAAAAAAATAATTTTTGTTTAATATTGATTAAGTACTGTTTCAGTATAACACATAAGACAGAGACTTTTGATGGAGGAATGATTCAGGCATATTCATTCAATATTCTAACCATACATTTGCATATGTTCAAAAATAGATATACCTACAGCATTCTCATATGCCAATTGGAATTATAAAATTTAATGCAGTTGTAAAATAAAATACTGGTAGTGTTGTATTCGTGTGTATAATTGAATGGTGAATATCCGAATTCTTCAATTAGAATCTTTAGATATTGTTTATTTATCGTTATTTCATGGGATGCTTGTCTATTTTTCAAGTCCTTTATTGTAAGAAGTGTATTTATTATATCTTGAAAACTCCTCGTGCTATGATTTTCAAACCCAAAGCCGAATAAGCCTGCGTTGCACATGCCTGCTCTAAAATTGTAAAGTTAGGTTAGGTTAGGTTGTGTGCTGCGTGTGGTGAGTTGGTATGTGGTGATATGAAATGGAATGGGTTACCTTGCGCCGTGGAGTGTCCCACTGGAGACGCACTGGCTCTGTTTCCATGCAGCCCGGGCGCTGGCTCGCCGCGCCGAACTGTCTACAAACATACACGCATTAACCACGTGCCCGAATATCTTGTCTCCCCTTCGACGGCATTACTCTCGAATATTTCAAATAAACATTCGTGTTTTTAATGTCTGAAGCCGGCCCTGCCATACATTGTGAACATCGACGGAATATCATTTTCAATTCTTCCCTTGGTGCGATTTAAGAAAAGCATTATTTGATTTAATTTAATGAAGCACAACCACATATTTTTAAAGAATAAAAGTATTACTAAAATAATGCAGAATTTCGTGTACACATTATAAAAATGTTTTCACACACTGTCGTATGAATGATGCTCGTAGGACGTAGAAGGTGTTTTGAGTAGATTTAATTGTCATGATATATGCTATGGATGTTCGTAAATGTGACATACAGAATCAATCATTTTACGTGGCCAAATCTTGATATCGGCAGGAGAGGCAGAAATAGTGTATAATTAATAATTCACATCAGATTGTACGATTTTCGATAAAGATTTAGTATTATTAAAATTATAAGAAATAATGTTATAAAATCTAATTCTGAAAATTACAATTGAAATATCTGTTATTTTGCTTATGCGTGTCTAGTTTAGATTTGTAATCTATGTCTTACGATAAAAACAAAAAAATGTACTTTCGATTGATCGAAGAAGTGTTAAAAATATACATGTGATGATACGTACGTATTTTATTGATATAATTGTTAACCAAAAATAGTTATGTAAGGCTACTTCAACCTTCAATCAAAAACAAATATTAAAAAAATTTCAGTTGTATTCAATCTTATAAGCGTGTTAGTTTTGAACACATTTTTTAAAATATTTATAGCGACAAAAATTGTATTATGTTAAGTAATTAATAGCTCTACAATTTTTTTTGTAATGCTATACGCACTGGACACTCACTCCACGAAGTCTTGGTGGGTTGGTGTGTGAAGCTTTTATGTACTGATAGATATTGCTGTTTTTGAAGCAAGTATTTTTAGATACGAATAATCTAACACATAATATAAGTTGACTAATTATGCAAACAATCAAATAAACAGCGATTGCCTACACAAATATTACACTGAGCATTATAGTTTCCCTACTACCAAAAACAAATTATAATCTATAAAAGTAAAACAAACATTAAACATATTATATTCTTTTTCAATGTTCAATCAAATATAAAATGATTTATCCGTCAAAAATGCTTTGTGCTACAACATCAAATAAAAGCATAACGTTACTAAACATATACCATTTTAACATTGAAGCAAGTTTTTAAAATAATATACAACAGCACTTAAATATCTAGCTAATAATAAATCGATAACAAACAATGAGATTGTTAGAAACATCCGAAAAATATAGATCGAATTGAATAAGAAGGTTTTATAAAGTGAAATGTAAAGGTATAGTAATTTATTACTATATTATATAATATTGTATTTAAATACGTTTGGGATACGTTACGTGGCATATATTTTGTCGTCTTCTGAACACGAAATATAATCGCTCTCGTCTAGATTATTATTATGTAAGAAATGTTAAAGGTGATTAGATTTTCAAAAGATAAAATTTATGCCAATTAATTTAACCGTTTTTTTTTCGTTTCACGAGATAAAAATGTATTTAACTATTTTTCGTATTCCAGTATTTTGGAATTTAATTATGACGCGGTGTATTAAAAAGAAACAGATCTATAACAAGTAATCCACATGCTTTTTTTCATATTTATTTTATAACTAGGGATTGCAATACCGGTCTTTCTGTATTTCATAACAAAAATCGGTATTGAAAATTTCAATACCGGTATTAAAAAAAAATATCTAAGTATATCATAATCATAAAAGATTGATTTTTATAAATACCTTAAGCTTATTTTAATTCATATATAAGCTAAGTTCGTCAATCTTGATCGAATCTTCGTGCAAATAATACCGGGTACAGAAAATCTATTTCAGATTGCACGCTTGTTGAGCATAGAATCATTAAATAAGTTTGTTCACAATTGAAAATATTTTCCTTGTGCACAATATGAAATACCGGTACGAAGCATTTTCAAACCGGTATTTAGGTATTGAAAAACAGCCGATATACCGGGATGCCGGTTCGGTTATACCCGTACTGCAATCCCTACTCTTAATCATCGTTGAAAATTTTCGTTGTGAAATTTCGTCTAGGCCATCCAGAATAACATTACCTGAGTGCTTCGGAGCAGGCCATATCTGCAGCAGGTATTTGAGTACTCCGATCGGCTGCGCGTAGTCAAGGTCGGTCGTGATTATGTGTCCATCGCTAGCGGAGTGCAGCATGAGGGGAGGGGCGAGGGCTGTAGCCAAGTTCTGGGGCGACATTTTGTTTCTGTCTGATACCGACACGACCATGGCCAAATGATCCAGGAGGAATATGAGGGTGGCTCGATTGGTTCTGGGTAGGCAGTCAAGAATGCTGAACATCAGCTTGGCGTTTCCTTCGGGATCGTCGGGTAAACATACTCCTGAAAATTAAAAAAAAGTATAAAATTATCCATCAGAATGTAGCATCACATATTCCTACACACCAGACAGTCAATTAGTTTTTGAGTGGAGTTTTTTCTATATATCACGTGCATAATACATTTACTTTATTGGTGATAAGGATATTGACGTTTATTGTCCCTGCATGAAAATAGTGCATGCTGTGTAAGAATCGGTGACTCAACTACCGAATGGTTCGGGGTCGCAACTGGAGTGAGACAGGGTTGCGTTCTTGTTTCGTTCATGTTTATTATTATCTTTGATTTCATACTTTGGAGATCAACGCCATTCGATCGAGGTGCAGCTGTCGCTTCCGGTTTGAGACTGTGTGACCTTGAATGCGCTGACGATGCAGTCATATTCGACAAATCTGTTATTTGAGACTATTGAGAGGTTAAGAATTAGCTCGGGTCGTATTGGTCTGAAAATAAATGCAAGTAAGACCAATGTGATGTGTAACCAAACCTGTCATGACTCTGATAGGACCCTGACTAGGGCAGGACAGATCATCGGGATGGTCGACAGCTTCAGATACCTCGGTGTACAGATCCCGAAAAACGGTAACACAAAGAAGGAGCTCGCTATCCTGTTAGGAAGAGCCGGAGCCACATTTAATTCTATGCAAACCGTTTGAGACACAGCTGTACATGAAACCAAATGCCATTTGTTCAACGCTTGCATTCTAACTGTGCTGCTTTACGGTAACGAATTATGGAACATTACAAAAACTCCGTATACTGCATCGTATATAAAAACCGTGGACTGAGTTTTGAGAATAGATGCTTGCTTCGGATATTGGGGATGACTTCGTGAGGAACTCGAAGATTATGGAACGGACCAGGCAACGCCCTGTTACGTCAGTGGTCATGCAGAGACGTTGGAACTGGCTGGATCACGTGCTGCGAATGCCTCCGGAGAACCTCAATCCTGTTTGTCTCTTCTTCCGATCGGTGGAATTCCAGCGTCCTGGAAGACTATCAGGTACTATCCACAGGATGTACCCGGACGAGCTGAGAGACTCTGGCATGTCACGAAAAGAAGGAAAACAATTGGCTGATGACAGGGAATAATGGAGGCGCCGTGTGGAGGCCATATGCTTCACATAGGGAGCGAATATGGTCGAAGAAGAAGAAGAACTATTGGAATCCTCGCTTAAAAATGCTGCTGAATACACCTAAACTTTATATTGTATTAAGCAAATTGCTGTAATTTTATATCTAAAAGGGTGGTGGGCGTGGTGGTTATTGTATTATTTAATCATTGGTGCTCCTGAATATTTTTTTTAATCTAGTAAATTAGAACAGATAGAATTTTTCAGTTTAATTAAGTAACGTCAATTTTCTAGTGCAATTATTTATCTGTTCACTGGGATAAATCTATGAATTTCTGGTAGCTATGATTGAGAAATTATTTTTTGAAGGTTTAACCCGATGAACGCGCTGGACATGTTTACATGTCCAAGACTTTATCTCTTATTTCCAGCCAAACTATAAGGAAACACTTGTGGATATATGCTTTAAAAAATTGTTCAAACCTTTAGGTAGAGAAATTGGCAACAGATCATGAAAATGTGAAGTAGAACACAAGGAAATATATTTTTGAAAAGAGCTCTCGATATTCAGTATTTCGAATTTCAGTTTTGAATTGCCGATGCACAGCATTAATCATCCGTTCCATGTATTACACATACTTATGCGGCTATGCGCTTGCTTGTGTGCGTGTTGGCGGTGTATATGAAGACTGACCGCAGACATTTTGTTTATAAAGTCGTAGATTAAATATTTGTCAGCATCTTCATTTTCTTAGATTTATTTTAGCGAGAATGCGATAAGTTTAGTTTATTTCTTGATGTATTTGGAATAACTCAAATTTATTTCACATAATTCTCCATTTTTTATGTTTAAATTTATCTATTTTCAGCCATAGTGAGCGTTTTAACAGATCAATTGGCAGACAATAAATTCGTGAGAAAACTGCTCACGCTGTAAGGGTTAAAGAAGAAGATCGAAAATAAATCGACTCACCTAAAGCATCAACAGTCATTTGATAAAGACACTTGGTGAATAGTGGCTGAGGTAGTTCTCTTAAATAATCTTTCAGTACTCCTGTGATAACATTGATGTCAGGAACATTGTCTGGAGTCAGTTCAACTGATCGACTGTTCCTTTCGAATGCCTCTCGAAGTATCCTCTTTTTGGTCGCTGACCCGCATAGACGGTAGAGCCCTGAAATATTTTACATTATGTTTACCATTTTTAAGCACTCTTAAAAGAATTCATACAATTATATAAATCGACGCTCACCGATAATATCGAGTCCTCGCCTTTCAATTTCTTCAACGCATCTCCTGACAATGACAGGTACTGGAGGCTGGCCGGCGTGCTGAGGAGCAGATCTCGCTGCCTCCCGACCCACAACCGTTTCCAAGTCGGCGCCGAATAAGGGTGGACTTGGTCCTCCGCTACGAGGTATCGTTGACGGAAGACCGCGTCTTCTGTACAGAGTCGACGAATCCGTGTATCTTAATCGCAGGTAGAGAGTTCCTGAAAATTTGCGAAGTCATGTGATATAATTCGTTAGCAAGAACATTGAATCTAGGTATAGGTTGTAATATTGTATACAATTATAATTGTAAATGATCAAAAAAAATTTCCTCTTTTTTTGTTGTTCAATGTTCAAATCACAGATATTAAAACGTAAGTTATAAAACTATACATATTTTTGACCCGAAGTTAGTTTAAATTATTTTCATTTGTCAATTTTATTCAATATTGCAATACAAATTTAGAAGACTTGTTTATTTAAAAGAAATGATAGTTTTGTAAAGAATTTCTAAATCTCTATGAAGGAGTCAGTAATCAGGTAATAATAATATTTACACTTTATTAATAATTTAATGACATATTTTTGCAAGACAATTGTTGGGCTTTTTTTATCAAATCAAACATTGAAATTGTTTTGTACCTCTTGGTTCAATTTTAAGAGCCAGCTGATGAAGCGGGCTTTGGTTGAGCAATTGGACGAGATTAACTGCTCCTCTGTAGCATAATTTATGCCTATGCTGAGGATCCCAAGAGTAAACTAGAAGGTCGAGTTGTCTATTGTTTACAAGATCCAGTTCAAATGATTCGTCCCAATCAAATTGAAGATCTCCAGTGCGGACCTGAAAATATTAAAATTATGTAATATTGAGATTTTTGACCAATTTATCATCACTCGCAAATTAAAGTGAATATAGATAGCATCAGCATATATTCGTACATATGTAGGTTTTTGTTTTTTATTTCATAAAGTTGTGAAGTTAGTACAAAAAATGTTTTATTTTTATAAAAGTAATGCCTTTCCTACAAGAATAGACAGTTAATACCATTAAAGTGATTAGTAAAAATAATTATTGAGGATTTGCCAGAATATATTTTCACTTTGAAAAAAAGTGTTCATGCAATGACAGAGTTTTTCAATATTTGCATTTTTAGCAAAACTATTAAATTTACTCACCACAGTCCTAGCTTTATGGACTCTGTCGCATTCAAGTACGCAATAAAGGTCTCTAGCGGCAGCTGGCACAGCATGAGGAGGCGGTTGAGGGGCTCCTGGTGCAGTCGGCGTAACGGGGCCTGATCCACCGGATCTTAGCCCTCTGCCGGCCAAAAGATGGAGCCACAGCATACCGGACACACCGCCGACCGCTGTGCCGACCCCACCCAGACCTGGCATACCAGCTGACACCGAAGACGACATGCTCATTCCGGGCTTGTCTATTTTATATTTTAAGAACTCTGAAAAAACGTATCATTAAATAATTGCTAATAGCATATTTTGTCTTATAAAACCATGCCTAGAATTTTTAACACGAAATATAAATATCAGATTTCGTATTACTGTTTTTTTTTTGAAATATTATATAAATTGAGGCTGCGAGTTGCGACTATAGTCTGAATGTTTAAATGCACGCATTTAGCTTATTTTTATAATAAAAAATACTGGCTATGAGCCTACTCATGTAAACTTGAAAATCATGATGAATTGGATATTCATATACTTTTGAAATGTTATTCAAAAATAAAAACAGACATGAAAAGTAATTCCAGCAACACAAAATATATAATGACCATTGTCAGTAGCAGCCACTGTCTGTTCACTACAAGATAAAATACTTTTCCAGTTAACATCTTCTTTTATTCTATCCCGTTCACTGTAATGGAGTTTAGAAGTAAGGCAAAACTTTGAAACTTTAAACAAACAAACGGATAAATTTAATATAATATGTACCTGCGGGGTTAATATCGACGTGCCTATTTCTGGGAAGAGTTGACGACGGAGTCGGAACTGGACTTGGCCCTGCTCCTCCGACGACGCCACTTCGCGTTCCCAACTCCAGAAGCTGACGCATTCTTCGAGCTGAAGGTGAGCCCATCATACCTGGAGAATGTAATTATTATTATTATTGATGTACACATTTCCTTAATAAAATTGAATATTTTGGATCAATAATAACAAATACAATTTGACCGTTTTGAAGATGAGTTCGTATCGAAAGTAACTGTGAAATTATGAAACGAAAAACTCGGTGTCGATATCCCACGACATTTTTTGCACAACTTTTCTTGTACAAATTATATTCTCGTTTCATTATGTCAATGAAGGTAATTATAAACATCTATTAAAATGAAAGCATGTAATAACCACCTGACGATGTGATGTGCTGGGTGGAAAGCGATCTCGCTGGTATTGAAGTGTGCGTTGTAGATCTTCCTGTGAAATTTCGGTCTAGAGTTCCAGTCAACGCAGATCTTCCACCGCTGTATAGGCCATACGAGGAGCTGAACGCCGAATTCTCAGCCTATTAAAAGTAATTAATAAAGTTATTTTAAATAAAGGATTTCGAAACTCAGAATCATTTACTTTTGATTCGTTTTGTTTAATAATCTTACGTTTTTCAAAGCGTCATGAATATTTTCCGCACTATATGTAAATCTAGCCGCTCTGTGTTGATTGAGGACGTCTCTACTCGCTCTTATCTGCTCATATATTGCACTTGTTGAAGGGGTACGTGAGAGCCACGCGCGGTATTCATCTGAAATAGTAATTCATTTAACAATATGATTATTCTTCTATTATTCTAACACGAACAATTTATCTTGGATCTTTTACAATATTTATCGTTTTCATAATTTTGCAAGAACGTTACTTTGAAACTATATTTCCTAAATCTATCTAACTTATTTAAAGGAAACTTTAGTCATGAAATAAGAACAGTGAAACAGTGTTTGTCGGTTGATAGTCTTGTCATTTATAAAAACTATTAAATTACCATATATTTTTTTGTACAAACGAATCGATATACAACTATCCAACTCTGAAAGATTGCTGTAAATTAATCCACGAGGCTTTATTTTATTTTAATTTACAATTTATTAGACTCGTAATCTGAAGGGAACTGACTTATATTAAGTGAACTTACACGATGTCTCAGATATTTGTAACAATGGACAAGATGTGTCGTTATATATCTAGATACAACGACAAATCTGTATGTTCACCATAACTGGTTTTCACGGAAAATATTAAAATATAATATAATTATTATTGACACAGCGTCGTAGGGTAAGCTAATACGTTATATATTATAGAATGTAAAATTACCTCTTGGTCCTCCCCTTCCAGTAAGATGAGGCATTTCAGGCGCCGACAAATTACCATCGGTATCATCCATTAACAAAGATGAAATCCCTCCTCGATCTAGCGTGCCGAATCGTTTACCCATCGTCATTCTATTAAAAAATATAAGGATCTTTAAAAGCACAATGATGATTTGATATAATAATTATTGCTTAAAATTACAATCTTAATTTCAACAAATTAAGATTGTAATTCTAAAGAACATACCATTCAGCTACTGATTAAAAGATAAAATAATCGTTATGAATTATTTAATTGCAATGATTGCCGACCGAGGACACTGTCAGTCATACACAGTACACAGCTTTATAACCAATATTGTTTATATTTTGAACTGAAGAATATGTATTGTTTTGTAAACATATTTATAACTCCGCTTATTATTTGAAGTCTCGCGAAATTCATTACCTCTTAAATTAACGACGGTTAAGTTAAAAAAAAGTGTTGTTTTAATACATAGGCACCTCCTCCGAGTAAAATAGTTCGATGGAATACATTCAAAATACATCGTACCCTGATTGAGTAATTATTAACAAAAAGGCGAGTTTTGCCAAAAATATCAGTAAAGACTATTTGTAAGCACATTATTAACGTAATACTTTTTTATTTAATACGATGTTTTTAATGTATTATTGAAAAAGAAATTTGGAACGCTTTCAAAACGTGAGATGATTACTTCTTACGGGATAAGGTTTGTACAGAAAATAGCAGTTTTTAATATTGTAAATATGCATTTTCTTTAAAATCTTGACTATTATGAATATTTCGAAAATTGAAATCATTGTACGGTGTTTCATTAAAAACCTTTGCATCGTAAGTAAGCGTCAAATAATAGGCATTAACATAAACTATTTGTTGTGATATGTAATAATACAATATATTCTAGAACAATTCTCAATAATTAATTCGTTTAACAAACCTCGTGGAAGCTCTCGTATCTCTAGGAAGGGAATTGAATTTGTTGACCAAGTCTGTCCCAGTTATTGCATTTGTGCGAGATATTGAGCTCAATGCTGCCGAGGGTGGATTTCTGGTGCTAGAAAACAAAATGGCTACATATTAAACAATAATAATTGTGTGAAGAATAGAGGAAAGTCTGCGATTCACCTAAAATTGGAAATAAATTACCATTACTAAAGTTGACATCTGTAGCCAAATGATAAGGGCACTTCTCAACGAGAATAATCCGGTAAATATCAAATTCAATATAATTTTTGAGATTTAGAATCTTGAGTATGGGTGTTTGTGAAGAATTTTCTCTGCGAGTTGATGTTGTGTGATATAAAATTTAAGCATATTTGGTGCATTAGCAATTTAATGAAACTACAAATTTATTTGTAAAAGAGAATATCGTCGTTGTTCTGGAAGAAAACACTAACTGAATAATACTAGTTTTGACTAATTGAATATTGAATTTTGTCAAATATTTGAAATGTCACACCTTTTTCATTTTGTTCCTTTTTACAAAACTGTTTTTAAGTAAAAGTATAATTTATAAAAATAAGTTTGTTATTCCATACGATAGAATTCGAAATAACGAACATTTTGGTATAACTTACTCAATATGTAATTTTTCGATTTAGTGTTTTCTTCCAGAACAAAGAAGAAATGTTTATTTTTATTGTTAACACCAACACAATTATTGCAATATTATGTAAGAATTATACAACTTAGATACCGTCGTTCTGGATGAAGACACTAACTTAAAAATACTAGTTTTTAATAATTAGGCTTAGAAGTTTGTTAAATGTTTGAAATGCTATACCTTTTTCATTTTGTTTATTTCTACAAAACTGTTTTTAAGGTAAAGTATAATTTATAAAAATAAGTGTGTTGTTCCATACGATATAGTTTGAAATAAGTAACATTTTGATATAACTAACTCAATATGTAATTTTTTCGGTTTAGTGTTTTCTTCCAGAACACTGACGATACATTGTTTTTATTGCAAGAGAATGTAAAAACCAGCTTGTGCTTTGTGAGTATAATCAATTTAAAATAAAGCATAACTATTTATTTTTAGTATCGTATAAAAAAGTATTTTTTGGGATAGTATAGCTTAGCCAATATTTTAATTTAAATACTATAATATGGTAGTTTACCTATTATAGTAGTAGTAGTTCGATCTAGAGCCGCATGTGGCTTCTGTATCAGACGAATAATCTAAGCTCCGATTTCTTCTAGTGAGAGTGGCTTGCGCCGTTATTGTACTGGGCGATACGTATTTATTACTCAGTCCTCGGGAGTCCGGCCCTGTCGTTGCATACCTTTGATTGTATCGCGATAGCGTAGAACCTTAAAAACATTATGAAATTGTAGTATCCACAGATCTCTCTAGCATAAGAAATTGCACGATTCATTGTAAGTTATCAAATATTTTTTTAATACTATTCACACATCGAGCCATATTACATATTTTATTTCACTAGAAAGGAATATTATTAAATATACAACGAAAATATTTCGCATTCTCGCACGTGCAATTAAGCACCATTGACAAATTGATAATGATGTCTAGCTTTCATGGCGTCTTGCGTGTATAGCGATGATTATAAAATGATCTTATATTCGAGCTCTAAATAGAAAACTCCACGAAACAGAATCGATAGTAAAAAAAATCGAGTTTTGTCTTTTCATCATAACAATAAACTATTTTTTGATCATTTACTAACGGAGATTTGGGTTTTTTTAGAGACGGCACACAGCTCTTAGTGGATTCGAATAACCAAGTTTCGGTGAGATTCGATCGAATTCGAGCCCTGATACGTTACATGGTTATCAATAAAACTTCTAATTAAAAAGTAAATTAGTAGTGAAAAAGTGGGGGCCTTACTTGACTGACCTGACTTGAGACTTGACCGCAGCAGTGTGTGCCTTCCGGCAGGCGATATTGATGTGTAGTCTGAATACTCAACCCGAGGTAAATGCTGATCGGAGCCAGACCTCGGCATGATGCGTTGGTTTGAAGAAAATCTGTAGTGATAACAACACCCATTAATACATTCGGCTGAATTTAAAATGCTTTCTACTGCTGACACAAAACATGAATGTGCGCTTTGGATAGTCCACGAAACAACAACATCGATAATATTCTAGATTCAATTTTACTTAATTACTATGAGAAATTTTTATAATGTCTACAAATGGTTTAATTACTCTTTAAAAATTATTAATATTGAGCATTGCTTGGAATGTTTGTGGACAATTTTTCGTTACCAGTCTTCTTTTATTATTTGGTACCACAAATTGTTAAACATTTTTCACAATATTCGATTCTATACTTTAGTACCGATCTAAAAAATTTGAAAATTGTGAAACAATCAGTGAATTCTTCTCGGTCACTCGTTTCTTAATTTTTATTGACAAAAAAGTAATATTTTCCAAAATAGCACTGAATAAAATATTGAACAAGACATTTAGTGATCTGTGAAGGTTGTACATTCGAATGTTGTTAATCAAACTCGGGACTGCAAGACTGCGTTGACAGATTTTTTATGTGGCATTACACATAATTTCCCTGTTCCCTTCATACATATAAGAACATCGCCGACATTATAAAATTTTCTATTTGAGAGGTGCAAAATTTTACTGATTTTTTACTTTTATTTTGAGTATTAAAGAAGCAATAAAAAATTATATTGTCCATATTTTGTTCGATATGAGTGTTATAATATTTTTATGCAATTGTTTTTTTCATTGCTTTTTCAATATTTCACATGGTAAAGTTTCCATAAATTTCTAATGATGATGTGAAGTAAAGGTGCTGAATGTGCTTTGTTTGTATTCCGTTTGCAATAGTGCATAATAATATTACGTTGTCATAATTTGACTTATTGTTGTGCATATATTGTAATATCAATTAAAAAATCAAATAGCTAATCATAACTAGGCTTGTGTATAGGGTGGTGTGCAGTGGCGTGCCCAGTCCAATGAAATACACGAGAGCATCTGAAGTATACGTTGAAATTGAAAGTTTCGGCAATTAATGGAAATTATGAATACGGTGGCTTTTTCTACGGTATTTCTACAGATTTTTCAGTTAACTCAATTAACACAGTCCTCCAAATAATCTGGTGAAAATCTTCACATCAAATTAAGTGTATAAGCATTTAAATACAATTAAAACAATATAAACATATCGTATACCTAGTATGACAAAGTATTTTTTAAAATCACTTGTGTAAGTCTCAAGTATTTCAACATGTTTTCAATAACCAGCAGGGGTTTCTCGCATATCTACTACGCTTAGTATGGGCACACTACTGCTGGTGTAATAAAACCGCTCTTAAAATGTGATTTAACCTAGAGGATGTGATGGGCTGGCCTCCTGCGGAGAGTCTCCGCGAACCCTGAGCAGGAAGAACTGGTCCCGTGTAAAACGAGTGAACTTTTTCAGCAAGGCTTTCTAACGTTTTTGGATAACCGCGCTCGTACCCTTGGAAGTGTTGGACATTTGACTTTGGCTGCTCTGTTATAACTGGCGGCGGGGGTTGGTAGCTGCAAAAGCAGATCATTCAGATTATTGAGCTTGGGTGAATAAAATCACTTCCGTACGGACGTCAATGCATTTTATACTTAATTTATGTGGCCTGACTGATGTCAGCCGACGAACGAATTCGTGTTCTGTTTTGCGCTTTAAAAAGTGTTTTACTACTTTATCAACACTCTCTTTCAAAGGTTTCCTATTGAATTCCCTGAATTGTTCATCGGTGACGATAAACTTTGGAATGAGTAATAAACGTCAACTTAAAAGATCAAATGATCGTAAATATCATTATTACAGTTGGTACGCTGGATTAATGCCCGTCTATAGCTATCGTTAAAAGTTTTACTTAGATTTAAGTGTTTGTAAATTTCCGTTAATGGGTTACAGTTTTCCAAAAAAGAAAATAAATGGAAGTTACTTGAGTTATTGGATTAAATTTCAATTGAAGAAAAAAGTGGTCTGTTTATTGATTAATTATTTGATGAAATATTGTCCCATATAGTATTAAACAAATTAAATTTTAATTTATCAGGCAACGTTCATAAGGTTGACGAAAAAATGTAGCAAAAGCTATCAATTTATTTACATTATATAACATTTAAGGCAGTTATTAACATTGATAACAGTTAAAGATCTGATGGGATTATATTTTGAAACAAATTGCGATGCAAAATTTAGTTGTACGAGATTGTAAAAGTACTGTTTTAAAACTTCCGTTTATATTGAATAATTTTCAAATAATTTACAGCTTGTTAGTCGACATTATTTCACGATAGCAATTATTGTCTTTTAAATGAATCCGATCATAATGGTAATATTGATATAGAAGGTTATTGAATTATTATTTCCAGGTAAGTTTATTTAAATGGCATTCGATTTAATCAGATCATCTCATTAAATAATAAACCTGTTTGCTATATTGAAATTGTGCCGAAAATAGTTAACTGTAATATTTATTTTTATATTATGCTCATATATTGGTCCCAACGGAATACAAACACTCACACTTACGAAGAATTTGCCTAAAGTATTCAATGATATCGAAGATTAGATAATGGTGATTCAAAGATTTCCTGTATATGAACACTAGAGTGATATTTT
This sequence comes from Himalopsyche phryganea, assembly GCA_022494535.1. Classification (NCBI taxonomy): domain Eukaryota; kingdom Metazoa; phylum Arthropoda; class Insecta; order Trichoptera; family Rhyacophilidae; genus Himalopsyche; species Himalopsyche phryganea. Next base: position 5,097,174 of record JAGVSL010000008.1, on the reverse strand, counting down.
CACGAATTATATATATGGACCCGTACGTTTTGATTGTTTTCATGGCCATGCTTTTTATATGTAGATAGATATATAAATGATGTGAAATAAAAGGTTTATTTGTGCGTCGATGTATAATATATTCATTACCTCCAATGATTCGATGTTGTTTCGGAAGGGGGCCTACTATTATAGTATAGGTCGAGGCTGGAGGACTGGTCCGGGGAATACCCTGCCAGTCCCAATCCCAACCTCGATCTAGACTCAGTCATTTCTCTCCCATCGCCAGTATGCCGTTGCCTCAAGCTTCCAGAGTCCCTATTTAAAAAAAGACTAATGTAAATCTTGCCAGAGATTGCAAATTATATAATACTGATTGTTCGGCAAAGAGATATTATGATGATATCATTTGTGATTTATCATATTAAATTTTTTGAAAAGTAGACGTATTTCATTATTCTGATGGCATTTTTACATTATTATAAAAACTTCAAACACTTTAAATATGTTCAATATGAAATGAAACTGATATTTATGAGTGTCAGATAAAAATTGTCTCATCTATATATTTTTTAATCAGTGTATATACTTTGAGAACAGGGTTTTAACGATAATTAGCAATAACACATACCTATTAGAATGACCGTGGTCGAGTTCATCCATCATGTCTTCATCTCGCAGCTCTCGTTTGATGACCACCACAGGAGGAGGTTTGTGTTCCGATCTCGGAGGTAAACTAGGAGAACCACTTCCCTTATTGCCTTGAAAAAGTAATACAAAACGCTTATAATATTTAGCAGTCAAAGGAATATTCACAGTTATTTAGTTCGAAAATTTTGATCGACTCCGTAAATTAATTTATGTACAATTAGTCAAGTTTTGTTTTAATATTTGAAACTCTCCTTTGCAGGTAGTAGAAATAATTGAACTGTAATCTTATTTAAAATTGTTTACCGAGAAACGGTACCTCGTATCTTTCTCTATCTCAAAAGCTGGCAATTTCAAATTAAAACTTGAGACAGTAAACGTGAAAAGACGAACTCATTAAAGAATTGATTCATTAAAAACAAAGACGTATCAAAAGCTTGTGCTTAAATTAATTGATATTTTAAACCATGTCTTAACATGCTGTACAATGAACAATTGTCAGATAAAGATTTAGATGATTGTACTTCGATATTCGATTCAATTTATGACCTACCTTTGCGTTGCCTGGTGGCTAAGACTAATCTTCTTGGAATGGACATAATTATAACAACATCGTCCAGAGACATGTGAGTTACATCTACCAAGTTCACGGCCAATATTTCATCTCCAACCTTTAATGAAAACAAATAACATTCGAAAGCTGGTAATTTTGCAGTAATACCCATTATCTTTTTTTAATGTACCGCTATTTTACATCAAAAGAAGTTTTATCATATTGGTATAACAATTTGAATTTAATCCACTAATAGTAACTATAATCTGAGGAATACTAAACTAGTCGTGATGATCAATTAGATTGGTACCCAGCAGAAGAATCTCACTTGTACTATATAAATAATATTTTAGGAGGTGCACACAGGTCACAGCGAAGCCATGTTGTATTGATGAAATCATTTAATATATTAAGTATAAATTTGTTAATTTCTCTTGTCTTAATCGAGCTATGAATTGAAATAGGGAGATAGAAATGGGGTGTCACTAATAATCAGGTTCGCGGTGGAGTGGTCAACGTCGCTGGCTTCTGTAACAGATCTCACAGGCTCGAATCCAAGAAGTCCAAGTCCGGACAGTTTCATAAATTGATTTTTCAATCGATTTATGGATTTCTGATCGATGGCATGGATGGATGTTTGTAATCTTTAAAACTTTCTCCCTATCCGATTCTAAAAACAAGGTTTATCGAGAACGATAAGCCAATCACAAGTCCTGTCCTAGGCCTATCCTTCTATCCCTGTTCTCTTCGAAATAGAGAGGTCGAGCAACTCAGTAATATGCTGTTCTCGTTGAAAAACCGCTCCACATTGGGAGCGGACGTGATTTAAAAAAATATTCATATGTTTGTCGATGTAGTTTAAAAAAATGGTTATAAATAATGATAGTTTGTCACTTTTTTAATTTATGGCTGTCATAAAATTTGATAAAAGATCACGCGTCTCTTGTATTCGTATTCAATAGATGTTGATAAAAATTTATTTGAGAAATTCATAATTATATCGCTTATACTTTTCTTCAATTCTATTACTGACGTAAGTAAACGTATAAATAATAATATACCTTAAGACAGCCACTATTATAGACTGCCGATTCGAGAGCAATCCTCGAAATGAAGACTCCATCCCCCCTATCCATTCCATTTCCCTCTCTTATATAGAGACCGAGCGTCTGCCCGGGCCTCTTCACTATCTCAACCAATTGAACAGAGTGCTTGGCATCCTGCAAAATAAACAACATACGATATTAATTAAATTTATATTTATAAATAATTGTTTTACAGAAAGCAAATTATAATGGGATGAGAAAATTCAACGGGCCTTGAGTACCGCCTTGAAAAACATTGGCGATAAATTCTTTCCTTTTCTCAATTTCCCCCTTTGTCTTTAAGTGTTCTGTTTTTCACAATGATGTGGCAATTAAAACGATTTCCTTTTCGAAAAATTTTAATTTTATATTAAAACGATTACCTCTGTTAAATTCAATACAATCACTTGCATTGTATTTTATGTTTTTTATGAGACTCGATTATTTTTTTATCACGACATTTACGACCGGGATCTGACCACCTACTGATGAGCAATTAGATCTTGAAAACATATCTCCAGCCAATAGATGAATGCTATAAGACCTAGGCGGTAGATTATGATATCGTTTAAAAATAAATAAATTTTCAATGTGAAAGATTTATATTGCGAGATTTCAAGCTTAATGGAGTAACAGGAAAAATCAATTCAAGTGTTAAAAAAATTGTTCTTATATTTTTTAAAGTATTATTTACTAGACTATATTTGTAAAGATATATAGAGTAAATAAAATTAAAAAAATGATAAGGATAAAAATACGAAACCAACATTTGTTTCCTTACTTTAAAATCAGATTTTTTTCCTATGAAGAAAAAAATGTCCCTATGGTTTAATGATGACTAATAAAAAGTCACATAATTTAGTTATTGTAGAAAAACATTATTACGTATTTTTAATTTATTTTATCTATTTATGTTGTTTTATTGGTTTTCATTGCATTCCTCCAATACAATATTATCAAGTCACACTAAAATCCCACCATACCTTCGGTAAGCTATTGTAGTAGATTTTTTATGGAAATGAAATGCTTTGTACCGCATAGTGCAACTCACATAAAAGTTGATTATATTTGTTATATTTTTCCTCGTATGTGAATAACTCCTTGCTATCAACTAATAATAACAAATATTCTGCGTCATAAACTATAGGAGCAAACGTTATATAGATAGTTTCGTGGAATTGGGTTAAAGCGTTTATGACATGGTAATGATAAGTAAATCAATGTGTATTCCAAATATGCGAAATGTTATATCAAAGTCAGCTAATAAGAAGTTGATATTGCTCACGATGTGTTCATTATAAGTTTTTTTGTTTTCAAAAACAATCGAAATTAACATTAAACAAAAATACTACTTTATTATTATATCAACAAGTGACCGCTGAAACCTGAAACTCAATGGAACTCAATGGCTTTCAAAACCAAATGAATTGCATTTAAATTGATTAAAATTAATAATGCTTCACTTAAATAAATAAAAATACATTGACAGACAATTTAGTGTGCTAGCTTCCAAACGTAGAACAAAAAACTATTTTGACAAAAACAAATATAAAAATGCTGATAATTATTATTTTCTTTCCATTAATCGCCCTCAATAAATCGTCGTTGTATTCTTTATATACGAAAGCTTTGTAGCTGTAAATCAATATTTTATTATCTAATTCGTTGTGACTGATTTCGGTGTTTTTTCCCCTTAATTTTATTACATTAAGATGAAACGAAATCGTATCTACCCAATAAACAACATGCAACAGGTGTGCTTGTACCCAGCCTGTCAAATAAAATATTATCTCATGGATATACTCTTACCTGGAGCGTGAAAAATCGCTTGGCTGCTTCGTTTGCTGCTCTACCGACTTGTCTAGGCTCCAAGATGCGAACTATCATCTCACCCCTTCTCTCTACAGCCTGAAAAAATGATATGATATTTATCACTGACATACAATGAAAGATTCTATAACACGCATTTGTAAAACGCATATTTTTACAATACGCGCATGTAAAAAGTAATATGTAACAACGTTTTCAATGGAAAAATTTCATCAATGATTTATTTTAAACATAATTATCAATAGCAAAATTCGGTTGGTCCTTAATTGAAAATTTATGATTTCTTGATTTTATGTAGATTGAATTAATAGCAAAAATTGAAACTCAAACTTTTTATAGAACTCTGAACTTTTATAACACGATTTTATATACCACTAAATCTATCTCTGTCTTATAAAAGTGTTGGCTGTATAATATTACTAATTTATGTATTTTTAAGAAATTTTATTATTCACAAATCTTAAAATATATATTAAAAAGAATATTTAGATCTGAAAAACAAACCTCCAAGGCAGCAGCCGTGGTTGCATCGTGATCATTTTCTACCGTTTCTATCTGTCGAAATATCTCTGAGCTTATTCCCGAAACCTTTGAAACACAAAAAAAAAAGTTTAATGCATTACATTGCAGGCGTTCTCAGCTTGGAAATATATACACGTGTTTCGGGAAGGCATCGTGTAATTATTGGTGGTGATCTTTCGAAGTTTCTAAACATTCGGTAACATTATATCTTGGGCCAGTTGTTTTAGATGACTATTGTTATAGATTCTTATCTATTATAAATTCTGAATATTTTTTTTAAAATTACACACATTGGGGTAGGGGGGGGGGGTTCTTCAAAACATCAAGAGCATAGTTATTTAATATTACTTTTATATGAAATAATAACAAATTGAACTTTCGAATAATAAACTATATACAGAGGTGGTATAGTAAAGAATCAAGTTTAACATTTTCATACATACAGTTTAGACACCCATTGAAAAAATAGAAAAATAATTGCGTAATCTTTCCATATTGACTTAGTGTAATTCTGAAAAGTATCGTTTAAATTACCTGCGATGGCTGCTAAACAAATAAAAAAACATCTTATTTGGGCAGTATTCTTAGTTGCGTACTAAACGAATTCATTAAAAATTTGAAAACGTACGTTTGGCGATTAAGTTTTTCAGATAATTACGTACACGTACACTTGAGAAAGCTTCATTGCAAAAACAGCGCCACCTGCTGGAAAAGCTTTCAAGGCTCTCTCAGCTTTTATCTTAAATTCAGCTTAAACTCGTAGGATATCAAATTACATCCAAGGTTTACAAATGTATTGACAGACACATAATTTTTCTAACCCTTGTGTCTAAAACAAACAATATATTGGAATAGATTATTATTACGTTAGAATTGTTGAGAATTTTTTTTGGAAGGCTCTCATAATCTTTTATATAAAAGCACAGACCACTCTGTAGACGTTTGATTATTAACAAATATCACACGTAGGTGTGAAATTTTCTCATGACCCTAGCGTTCTCAGTACATATATAAAATAAAATGTTATGCATATCACACACAGCTCCGACGTACTAGCTACTTTCGACATTCAGTATTTAAATTTCAGTACGAGTATAGTTATACTAGTTTTATTATAATATGTTATCATTAAAATGGCTACATTTTAGATAATTGACAATTAATAAAATAATTATCCAAACATATCTACTATTTTAATACCATGAACAGTATAAAATAAAATACACGATTCCTCATTAGGCCTTTCAAATATAACCGAATATAGAGAGAAGTTGTTTAGTGAATGTGTATTGCACATACTTATAATCAGGGCTTTTTTCCATTTAATGCGGTAGAACGGCGTTCCAGCACCTTTTTTCACAGTATTTTTATTTTTTTTTCAAAATTTCAAAATCAATTAGACGAAACAATGCTTGATATATGCACTGAATTCTATTCCCATTTCTTCAAGTGAATGTGAAGGCGAGTTTTCGAAAATGAATATTATTATTACCCCAATAAGAGCTTTGCTGAGCACCAAAACAGTTGCGGCACTCTTGTTCATCAAACTCGTGGGACCACCTTTGACACTTTTCGATCCTTTAAAATATGTTGATCGGTGGTTACTCAAAGGAAAACATTCGGTCATAGGCATTAACACCAAGAAAAGGAATCGAGACGATTTGCCAGATGAGAATTCGACAAAACTTTGGAAATCACGATAAACTTTTATTCAAATACATAAATACATACATAATGTATGTATTTACAATTTTATTTTAAATTTAGTCTCAGTTGAATATTTCAAATATAATGTCTGTATTTGATTGTTTCTTTAACTTTAGATATAAAATTGAATATAGTTTTATTTATTAAAAAAGCTTGACATAGAATGAATTCCGGCATCTTTTTTTTTGAAAAAAAAGCACAGCTTGATTTTATTTTATGCCCTCTAGACATCAACATTAACACATCAGCGCTCCGTGAGAATGTTATAAGATGCGATACTGTCTCTCTTGACATCTAATTATAAAATCAATGTTTGATAATATCACAGGCCTAGAATTCAAATCTCACGACTCGATACTTACAGAACAGCATAAAAACGCAAAAAAACTCTTGTGAGTTTTCTTTAAGATGTTGTTGAAAATTTAGAAAATTGTTTTAGAATTTCAATAGTTATGTGTTTGACGTATTATATTAAAATAAAAATGTTTTCAGAGTTATCGGTGAATATTTATTGACGTCATAAAAGACATAATATATCAACTTCTTTAGATTTTATTTTAGTATTTGATGGTTTCATAAAGATTTTCTTGATAGAATATGAGCGGGAAAATAAGTTTCGTAGCGGCAGATCAATCTCATTAATTTTATTTTGAGAATTACGACCTTTGCACTCGGTGCTGATCATTAATGGTGAAAAATACGTTTTAAATGAAAATGGTTTCATTGCAAGTACTATATACTATGCTGTCCGAGATTATAATCCACAGTTAATAATTATGGGTCATATTGATTTATTTTTATCAGGTAATTGAAGTACGAATTTAAATTCAAGGGAATGGGCGATTATCGTGTTTTATCCTTCAAAGACTGTCAGTGGCGTAGTAATTTGCGCAAAAGATAAAAGCGCTAATGAGTAATTATTCAGAAAATCAATTGAGTACCATCAAATCACTAGACTTACTGCCGTCTCTTTAAGGCAACTTATCTAGTCATGTAAATTTGAAAAATTACTTAAAATCATTAATGACATTATGATATAATGGTAGAAGAATCGCTGCTTTAATACAAAACTGGGACATTAATTATTTACTTATCGATTAAAATATTGGTTTAATTAAATCTCAACAACAATGAAATATGTATGGATTGATACCTCGTGAAAACCAAAAATTCACCATCAATTGTAATTTACACTTTACCTGCTATCACTACCCACGTCAAAGAAAGCCCTATACGGACAGTTTAATTAAGAGTGTAAAAAATGGGAAGCCTTCAGAATGTGCTATCGAATTTTGTTAAAATTACGCTGTATTTTTTGTGATAACTACTGGTTGGGAGGTAAATGGAAAAATTCGTTGGTAACTTTTTTATAAATGGTCTTGTTGTCAAAAAAAACCACAATAAAATCTCTAAATTTCCTTCTTTCAGAGACTGACTAAAATTTGAATGGAGTCAAGTATGGCGCTAATGAAAGGAATGAGTTATATTATACCCATAATAATGCGGTTTATAATGTTAGATTGAATACTAAAAAATGGGAGTTACAAATTATTAAATTTTGGCGTATGTACAGTTTTTATTTCTATTACGACTGTCAAAGGCGAATACTAGATAATTTATAAATAGAAGGAGAAGATGAAAAACCATACCGAATTCACTTTTGTTTCCTCCATTTATATTGCATAAATTATACCTCCCACGCCTTGTCAAATAATGTTTGTAACCTTTAAGGTTTCATCTCTAGGGGAAAGAACGAATAATGTAAAATGTTCTTTCCCTATCGCACCACAATAAAATATTAAAAAGTCGAAGTTTTCTACCTGCTCTATTTATAAAACCATATACATATGTATAATAAATGCTTTTCTTAATTGCATTGAAGACATAGAAATATCATAATATATGATACAAAAATCTGCATTGAGAATTTGTATTCGTATATTCAAATCTATGATATGTATAGTTATCTTCTAATATTACATTAAAAACTGACAAGAACCATAAAACGATCCAAACTTTCATATTTTTGCGTCGAATAATTAATTACTAAAACGGTCATTCGTTTTCGCGCTCATTCTGTTTTGAATAACCCAAGTAACTCATGTAATTTTAAATCAAATATGTTTGGTAAAATGTTATATTATATTTATAAAAATAGTAGTGTCAAATCAATTTGACTCACTCGATTTTCAATTCAATATTACACATCTAACGGGTTTAAAAAATATTGTTTTTATATCACAATAAAGTTGTAGAAATAGTTGTTTATGAGTGAATTGGATTACCTTTCGAAAGTCGCTCTGGATGACCATGGGGGGCTGGTCCTTGAGACTCCTGGGGGGCGGCGCCCTCCCAGGTGACGCTGTAAGGTCCGGCACACTGCGCCCATTTTCCTGGAAAAGAAATTCATATATTCAGTGGGTACATTTTATTTAACTGCGACTGGGTAAATAAAACAACACATTCTATTTCATATTAATCGATAGTGGAAATTAATAAATACAATTTTTGTGTATGGTATATTCGATACATATTTGGAATAATGATTAAAACATGAAAAACGATTGACCACTTTTCAAATAATATATTGAGGATCTGCATTTCTATGTAGTTTTATTTCGCTCTGTGATTCAAAAACCTATCAAAAATACAGAAATACCGAGCGTGTCTATCACCGCTAATAAGATAAGTTGCTCTGTTATAGCTTTTAAAAATATAAGTTTTATTTAAAATTCTCAATCAACCTAATAATAATCAAATGTGTAATGCGCTTGGAGGTAATCGCCTACTTTACTTCAACTTGTAATATTGAAGTAATTTGAATAATATTACCTGAATCCCAAATCTTAAAGGCATAAGTTTCGTGAAATCGTTTAGCAAAAGCGGTTTATGTGTCTATGAGAGGGTTTGTGTTAATAACGCAGTTATAACATTGTCTTTCCACTTTGCTGCTCGCCATATCACTTCGCTTATGTAAACTTTGTACAAGGAAAACTTTATCGCTAACGTGCTTTAACCGTGCCATATATTACGTTGAAATAATAAATTATAACATGGAACATCTTTTTGAAAAGTGGAAACCAATTAACATAACCATTACAGAAGCAGTTATTACAATTACGCAAAGATTCATATTGGAAGTAAATAACTGCAATATGTTTTTTAGCTATTGATACATTATTGTTGACATTAAAGTAGCTGCCACTTAAAACTTAAACGAAAATTATTTGTGTTGTATTTATATCGACCAGATATAAAAAAATATTCATTTTTAATGCTATTTATGAGCAGAGCTCCAGAATCCAGAGCAGAGTACACGAGGTACCCAGTACACCCTCTGTTATATTCAAGTAAATAGCTTATACTCTTCGGTTAAATCAAAATATTCTAACATCAGATAAAAAATTAAACGATCTGTAAAATAAATGTATTGTAGGCAAATTATAAATGTCCTCTTTGCCTTTCGGTGCAGGTACCCAGCATTCTAGCGTCAGTGTTTGAATTATTTTACAAATGCAATGTAATTAATAAAAGAACAACTCTTCATCCTTCCTTTTCCTTTCCGTTTCGTTTTCACGGAATGCTGAAGTACAATACGGGAATGTGTTATAGGGAATTTAGTATGGGTGTAAAAGTAGGTTATATGGTAATGCAGTATTCGGGAGAAACTTTTACGACTTCAGCGCTTTCCACAATTATTTCATCTTTATACTATTAATAGTGCAATATTAGAAGTCGCTAGAAAGTTTATTTGTAAAATAAATCAGAAAAACAATTATTTACTACTTTACTAATCTATTAAATGTTTTTTGAAAATATTTTATAGATATTATAAAAAGAAAAAACACAAAACAAAGTTTTTTTTTCAAAATTATCTCGTGATTGGAGCTAATAAAAAATACATTTCTAATAAAAGTAATGTATTAAATCGAGAAACAATCAGAATATTTGGAACGTAAATTAAACCAGTGAGATGGGAGGGAGGGTGTATTTATTACTAGGTGTCGGTGTCATCAAGTTATTCGCCAAGGCCGCCGGATTAATTGCCCCTTCATCAAAACGCGACCCGTACGAGAGGTGTCTCGCCCGATTTCAGCAAGTGGGTCACTCATTATATAAGCGAGAATCTTTATATCGCAGGTCATTGTCACTTGCCACCACGGCCGGCGTGTGCGACGTGTTGCATAACCACAAACGCTGGCGTAGACCCACAAACTACAGCCCACTACGACAAGCAGGGGTGGACCCATAAGACGTCTTCGTTTTATAACCATGATAAAATTTTGATAGTTTTATTATTTCTGTAGCCGACGTGAAGTATAATTACATGATTTACTTAATAAAATGTCATCTTAAGCAATTTAAGTGATAGTTTGAATATAGCAATAAAAAAGTGTAGCAATGGGATCCATAAATCGATAATATCGAAGTGAAATAGTTTTCTTTTCGTAAAATTAGGGTTGGATTGCTCACAAAGAACATAGGAAATGATTTTCACAGTGCAACTTTTATAAACTCATATATTACGTTACAGTGCGTATTTTTTAAGTCGAAATTTGAAAAAAAATTATACTTACTTCTCAACAAATCGATATTCAATCTTGACAATACTTGGATTTTTGGCTTTAACGATTTGTTGATAGTTGATTTAAAAAAATAATTTAAGCAATTAATATTTATGTTTAAAATAATCATTTATGAAATAAGTTTTTTATTTAGAGGGATTAATCTTGAAGGGATGTAAATATTATAACTGAAATTCTGTTAATATAAAATAAAATGTATCATGATGAAAGGAATGATTGCTTTGTGATTTTAAACTAAAATGTATACTTTTTTTTTTAAATAAAACACAATTCGTTTGTACTACTTTCACATATTTATAATGATCATCAGTTGATAATGCTCGTGATGAGCGAAACTGGTCCTGATCATTATAAATATGTGGAAGTAGTACAAACGAATTGTGTTTTATTTTTTAAAATATAATGTCTTTCCACCAAGAATTGACAGTTAACACCTTAAAAGTAATAAGTAAAATGTATACACCCCTGTTATAAAACACATCCCACATCAATAGGCGTTTTCTTCGGGGTGTTTGTGTACATCATTAATTCAAAGACATCCATTGAAGTACCTAGTTTAAGCTTGATTTACAACCACTCCAGTGGGGCATACTTACATACTTAGAGGGAAAATAACTATTTGTATTCATTCTGGGCCTCGGGATGTTTTATTGGAGGTTATGAGTTTAATTGTCGCGTTGCAGCGGGTTTACGCACACATTTCACTTATCGCATAATTTTGAAGGTGTTTTGAATGCTATGAAAATATGAAATAGTACAAAGTGTACTCCAGGTTGTACTGAGCCGATTTTCCGGTCTGCTGAACGATAGTGTGTGATATGGTTCTGTGTTATACCCGATATGGATCACGTTACAATGCATGGATTGATTTGATAATTGAAATAAAAGGATAAAATTGCGTATGGGTCGTTTAAAATTACAGTTTTATCTTTTATATAATAACAGCAATACTTTATACGATTATTTTAAAAAAAAATGGCTTGAAATGTATAGCGTTTTACAGTATGAAATATTTAATCTTTTCTAACATTTTAAAGAGTCTTTAAGTATAAAACCAGTTTTATTTTTAATAAGGGATAATATTTGTCATATTATCATACGTATCAATTCCGTTTAAATTTTAAAGCAACATATTATGTTAATATACAATCAATAGGTACCAAAATTTTGAATAACTTGATGACAAAATATGCCTCTTTGAAATGCTATCAATATTGTGATCAATCTTTAAACATTCTGTTCCCAAAGGAACTGGGTTTTTACTTTTCTATTAAACAAATTACTACATGTTCTATCATTCTATATAAGATGGCACCTTACAATAATATCCAGTAAATGTTTTTCACCACAAGTATCTATATGAACATTGGTTTTTAAGATTAAGGTATTACCCATATACATTTCAAAATCAGGCGGATAATAATGTAACTTCTTTTTTCTCTATTTGATGGATTTGTCTGTGTTATTAATAATATGATATGTTATAGACATATTATATTTCTTTGATATATGAAAACTCGACAAATATTTTCCAAGAACTAGGTTTCCATTGTTTGAATTAAATATGTCAAACTTATTTAATTGCAAAATTAATAATTTCATGATGGAAAATTTAATGTCTGTTAATGAAGCCCTACAAGATTCATTAAATTATTACACAGCAAGCAGGCACCACTTTAATTAGCCCTCATAGATGCTTTGATGAGACCGAACAGTAGATACAAGAGGTTCCCTGAGAAGTATTTCATAAACTTTGTGACACTCGAATTATCTTTCTGGAAAATTCTCCTCTCGTATTTATTAAATAGGTCACGAATAAAAGGATAACTCAATATTGTAGAAGTTATTTCATTACAGTAACCCAATTTGAATAGTTAATACAGTTTTACATTTAAGTATACTCAATCAAATAATATCTATTCAGATTTTCTGTATTCAGAGAATATTCTTGTAAATTATTATTACTTTCACTTTTTGTCAGATAAATATAATCTTTTTCACATCATAGCTGTTTTAAGTAATATTTTCGTTAAATAATACTAATAGTATTAATCTAAAATTATAAAAGTTTATTTTAAATTATAATTGTCAAGAATGATACCAGTGGTTCACTAAGTGTGCGCCACAACTCGCAGGGGAGCTGTGAAATATTTTTAAATTCAATGTGACAGAAGGCGAACTTTTAATTTCACAAACATATTTGCTTATAAAATTTGACATGGGGGAACCTGAAAATAGCAAGGGTGCCGCGAAAGGATTTTTTGTGAACCACCGAATTAGACTGTATATATTTATTTTTTCAAACTATATATTAGTATCACAAATATTTAAAAATTAATTATATCAAGAATACATTTAATCATCTATGTATTTCGTAACGGTGTCGAAAATTGCGATTTCCTTAAGTAGTTAGTCTGAATATGCTTCTTAAAGAAACGAAATGCGTTACATTTAGCAACACAGCCAGTGGAATAACTTAGTTATCAATTTTAAATTTATATTGAAAATTATTTTCCACAAAGTTACCGTCGAATACATCGAAAATATTAAATGCGATTACCTTATAACATTTCTTGATAGTTACATATTTTTGGACAGTAGCCCGATGATATTGAAATATTCATAAATAAAACTATTTTTACATTTGTATACATATAATTTATGCTTTGTTTTGTGTTTATTATCTTGTGAAATGAATCAAAATAAAATAATGTTGTCTAATGCTGTCGAGATACTTATATAAAAAATATTACTTTTTTCGAAATGAAAACCAATGTCCATATAAAGAACTCAACTAGTAAATGTAAGTGAGCCTACAGAAGAAGAAATAACGTATCTTTAATGTATATTCAAATAATTAAAAATATTTTAATCATGTCAATCTACTACAAAGTTAAATGTCAATACTCTGATAGTGACGTAAATGTTTTGAGAGATGACAAAAGATTCCGAGTGTGTTGGCTTCTGCCGTAAACATGTATGTATTTGTAGATAGATATAAATTTTGTTGGCAAAGCTTAGAAGGTGTTCGCACGAGGTGAAGTTCATTTGGCAGGGTGCCACCAGCATCCGGCGCCGTTTCAACGGCCCTTGACTTGCTTGCCTCGCGCGCCCGCCGCTGGAAACCTGCTTACGTGAAAGTCGTCGAGCTACGGCGAAGCGCGCGGACCGGAAGGGGCGGTATTGCTTCCCCCGACCCTCAAACTCGATACGTGAAGTCAGCCTGTCCTTAATGTTACACGCGTACCACCCTCTTCTCTGTGAAGCTAAGAAACTTTCGTTGAACGCAATATTCATTTCCGACATTTCAACGTACTGTTTTCATCGAGTTCGTTTTATTTAAATCGTGTTTACTGTGTCAAATAATTTTAATGAACAAACTTTTCTTATTAGATAATTTATAAATGTTTGAGTTGCAAAGTGTGACATTATTATTGATCGCAGCAAGTAGTAGAAATAAAACATTGCTTAGCAAATACTTAAAAAAACTATTTATAACATTTGGCAACATGAGATGTGATATAAAATTAATGTAATTATGCATATTTTGAAGATTATATCCTCAAAAACAGTAGAAAAGAAAACATGAAAGTGTTACGTAAATAGTCCATATCAAAGGATTTAATTTTAGTCAATATGTGCAATCAATATTTTTCGAGCCGGTGTATTAATTTTTACTGATATCGCAAGCATAATTGAAATAATAATTGCTAATAAAAATTTCAGCAGCAATACGTTTGTGGACATATTATTCAAGGCGAAAAAATTTCCATTTTCCGTTCAGTGTACAGTCCGTTTTTAGGGATTTACATATAATTCAAGTTAAAAAAAATGCATTTATCATGCAAGGATCTTTCATGTTTAGTAAAAATATTTTATATCCAAAATAATAAAAAAGGAAGTAACTGAACCTGAATCTTAGCACTTTTTTTTTCTTTTAAATATCCAATATTGATGAGGAATATAAAAATAAATTATTTTCCATAGAACAATACAATTTAATGACTATTCAACTCCACAGAATATTGATCGAAAGTGAAAACCATTGTAGATTACAATCATAATTATTGCTAATGTGTCTCGCCATTGGATAGTGTTTATTGTTCAATAGATACTATAAAGTATATTATCCACAAAGCCCATTTGAATTTTTGATTATTCTTTGAGCATAAATATAGATACTCAAACTGTCAATTTTGTTGAACTCAACAATAATCGCCTACAATTACCCCACATAAATGTATAGTTGGAATATTTAACTTCATTCAAAATCGATAGAATACACTTTACATAAAGAATGTATTTTAAAAGTAAATAGCTCATTATTACAATAAAGCAAATAAGCCCTTCAGAATATTATATTAATGTTCTAACGATACATAAAATACTTCAAATTCATCATTAGTTTTATTTCAAATACACGAATTAATTGTAGTTATTTAAGATTTCCAAAAGACCTCTTCGTTGTAATAAGATTTAAAATTATAGATCATATTTGTGAGACGAAAATTGTGAATGCCAAATTTTATAACTAGTTCATAGAGTTTTTTGGTTTATCTTGCTTTATCCATGGATCACATTGATCGCAAACTGTAACTCTCGAAGTAATGGGAAATATCCATAATTTTTCATATATTGAATAAAAGGTAAATAAAGTGTGTAGTTTTTTAATACTGAGCTTTGTCAAGTAAGTTTTATTTACAGCTGCCTCTTTTAAATTGAATTTCTTGGTAAAGGTCTTCTATAACATGTCCTTATTTGATAAAGAAATTAAAAGTTGATTTAAGTGATGTTTATAGAACAATTAATAACTCGTTTATATTTTTTACTCTGTCGCTAAAAATCAGATTGTATCATATAAAGAGAGGTTTATTTGTTTATCCGTTTTAACAGAATTTAGGATGTATTTAAAAACGATACTAAATATGATGCCAATCTTCTTTGCGGTCAAATTGAGCATTAAAAGTTATCAAATTTATTAATTTGACTAGGTATATAACATTCAACAAAACCATACTGCGGAAGCTGTGGTGAAACCCAAAATTAAGGGATATCAGGTTTTTCAGAATTCAGGCTTTTAGAAGTTAGATTACTTAGATCTCGCCAAAATGTTGCGTCAATAAATCACATGTTAAGATAGAATTTATTTAAAACTAAAATTCGAGCTATACGTTTATTTACAATAATGTATTTGACACAATTTCAAAATTATTTAGAATCATGATATAAAGTTGTAATTTAGACTCTTTTTCAAATTGATCAAAGAGTAGTATAGTAAAAAATAAATTATAAAAAAGCACAAATAAGTAATAAATATTTTGAAATTGCTCGAAAAATACTACTGCTTCAAAACATTTTCTGTTATTTTTAGTAATTCGTCGGAATATGTTTTACTGTATAGGTAATATATTATGAAGTCTTGAAATAATAAATTTAAAATATCATCGGATAAAATCTATGGATGTTATTACTCCTCAAATTTCTTTACGTTACTTAAGAATTGCCTACTTTCTCGGGTGCTATTGGGTAATCTATTTTTGATGGCGAAAATTTCTGGTTGTGATAGGTTGTTAAAAAAGTCCGGAAACGTTGGCATGTCGATAAGATTATTGGCGGTGGTAGACCGTCGGCCACCGACCGCAGGCGGCCGACTTGCGAGTCTCGCTAAAGCCGAAGTCACCGGGAACCAAATGTAATTCGGAGAACAGATGTAATGGGGAGGAAAAATTGTATCGCTAGATTGCTTTGTGCCAGGAATATCAACTATCGATTTCCCGGGTCATTATAAAATAGCAACTTTAGGAAATGTTTTCCGTTAACAACTTAACTCAATATCCGTTTCGTAAATATCGGTATTGAAGCAATTTTTACTATTTTTTTTTATTAAATAAAACAGTGCAATTGTTGACTGTTGAACGATTATTCAGCGACAATAAATGATTCAAGTTGAAGCGGTTTTCAGCTATTGTATTGAGCTACAAATGAGCTCCATTAATTTCACAGTAGATTAATTGAATGTATATATTTAGCTTAAATTCAATAAATATATATATTAAATGATTTATTTTAAATTGTGTAGACTTAATACTCCAAAATAAATGAATCATACTGTCTTTCGTAAGTTATACATTGAGTGTAAAGATACTAGTATATATTAATGGTCACAGAAATTGACCAATTGTGGTGTTAAATGACAATTCTTGCCAAAAAGACATAACTGTAATATTTATGTAATATCAACGAAAATGTATGGTACTTATTCCTTGATTTTATAATATAAATAAGAATGCCTCTGCCCAGAATCACGAACAAAATTTATGGGGGATGTATTTTAAAATTATTCATGGCTATCAGAAGGTCTACAAACAAATTTTTTAACTCAAAATTATTATACTATTTTTAGTACCAACACATCGTAAACTTAGATTTTTTAATAATAAATTATCAAAATAATGTTTTTATGTAATTTTATATAAAATACAATAAAATTGGACAATTATCAGAAAATACATGTATAAACCGGTCTGTGTGACTGTTTGTCACAATAACTCATCCCAAACGGTATACAGTATTAACGTGAAATTTGAGCAATGTCATTCTGGCTGACATTTCTAGGTAAACTGTGTTTTTTTCAACTTCCGTCTTTTAATTTTTAACTGTGAACCTAAAATTTTTGAGGTCTCAATGCAGAATGAAAAAATCAACAGAAAGAATAACAGCAAAAGAAGATCGCTTATAAATCGATCCATTTTAGTATGCCATGAATGACAGTTGTGATAATAACGCAAACGCAAATATTTGTGTTTATGGTGTGCGCATTAAGAGTTTTATGTTTGTGATTTAGTAGAAAGTGAGCTCGACATATTATTATATATGACGGCATTCGATCTGGCAACGCTCTTGGCCGTGCCTACACTGTGCACTCCAAAAACATTGATTGTCATTACATACGGCTGTTGTTGCATAAACTCAAAATTACAACATGTTAAGATCTCCGAACCGTTGATAGAATTGAATGTGGCACGTATCGTGAAGCGTGCCTAGCATTGGGACCACTCGACAATTACAATCAATGGAACGGAACATTAAAGGGAGCTGTAAATTCTGATTCATCTTCGAAAATTCGAACATTGCAGTAATCCTCTCATTTTGTGAACCTTCCAATCCAAAAGTGCCCTGAGAGAACAATAAAGACTGAATTTCTAAAGATATTTTGAACATCTTACCTCGAGACAATTCTCAAGTTGCTTCGAATTATACCAATGGCATCTACAACGAGGCACTCATCAAGCTTGAGGATAAAGTACTACGCATGATCGGACAATCTTTGTCGTAGATTGGCATGATAAGTTCTTCACAAGGCATGAGTTGGAAAATGCAGCGAGAATTAGAGATCTAATATTTAATTTTGAGGCGCAGCCGAAACCATTGTTAAATGCAGATCAATAAGCTATATATCAAGAAGTTCTGAATGAAAGAAGTAGCGAAACGAAAACCGGCAGGGAAAAAAAATGGTTCGGGTCTCTGGTTAAAACCTTCCTCCTCAATGTGTTGTTTGCTAGAACTAGAGGAGAAAAGAATATTGCACTAACTGTTGCAACTTCAGGTATTGCTACAACGCTAATTACAGGTGGACGAACAGCACATTTAATGTTGAAAATCCCGATTGGCTTAATATACAACGAAATGCTTCTTTGCTACATCAAGAAGAAAGTGCAAAAACCAAATGGCTGAAGCAGGCTAAAATACTATTCTGGGATTAAATTTCACCAGAAATCTTCCCAAATAGTGATCAGTATCGTGGTGAAATTTACGCATGACATTATGACTGCCATTTCTGGGCCAACTGTGCTATTTTTAGCTTTTAAGATTATAAATTGATGGACTTAATAAAATTATATTATGAGTATTACAAGACGTATGGTCCAGGCTAATATTTTTAACATTCAACCAGATTTAAATATTTGCTAGCCAACGTCTAAATGACCAAATATAAGAGTTGTCTATCTTTTGTGCAGCCAGGTACAAAATAATAGAAATATATATAATTATGAATATATTTATATACTTAATAAAAGTAAAACGTCGCTGCCCGCGTTGCTAATGGTTAATACCACTGGAAAGGCTTTTTCGCTATTTCGTCGACGAATAGAACCCATTTACGAGTCTACGTAACCTCATTCGGTGAAATCCATACTGGAATAAGAGTTTTTCTATTTTCCGTTCAACAGCCATTATAAACCAACTGTACTTTATGTCATATAAGGCATGTATATTGTCTTTGGTTCGTGACTTGCTAACCATATTACCAAAGAATTTATTTCACGGATGCAAACCGATTTTTAAATTATATTCTATTTTTTTAAAAATATTCCACCTAAAATTAATACCTTTAAAATAACAAAAAATATTGAAGCACAATGTTAGATATTGTTATAATTGCATTGTACGATTTAAGAGATAATGCTTTGAAAAAGTTTATTGTTTTATAATTGTAAATTTATAAGTGAATAATTGCCGAGTTATCAATGCTTTTAGGCTTTCGTCTTACTGGGTGGCACGGCCAAGGTTTATTGCACGCATTAGTTTCTGTGACTTTTTCATCTATCTTCCGTCACTCTCTAATTGATCCTGAAAAAAGGCTGCAGAAAGTATAATTAGCTAACTACATGTACATATTTTTACGAATATTAAGAATATATTTTAGTATAAAACATAGGAAAATCCCTTCGTTTATGAGACTTATTTTATGAAGTCACATTGCTGGACAAATATGTAAATATGGTTTAATGAAAAAACGCCCTTGTTTTTGACAATATAATACGGAATTTCCTTCTTATTATTTAAAAGCTCTTTTTTATTAAATTCGATGTCATTTATATTAGACTGAATAGTTTTTTTTAAGGTGGTATAACAAGAGAATTTTATATTTGATGATAATAATGATTGAGAGTCATTGTTGCCGAGTGGTGTCGTAAATTAGTACCAATTTGTTTCATAAACAAGGATTCAGAACTTAGAGTGGAAATTAGCATTCGCTTATTATTTTTTTCCAAATGGAATATCTTAAATTCTTCATTCTTTACATTTAAAACTGATAGGGTTGAAAAATAATTAATGTTCAATATGGCAAACTTACATTTAATGGATATTTTCCATAGCCGTACATTCCAAAAAACTGACTATATTTTCCTTTATAAATTGGGGCGAAAGCGATATCGAAGGAATAATAATTTTTCCCTCATTTTCATTCTCTGTCTATCGACCCGATTAGTCCATTAGTGTTTCTGTCGGTAAACAATTTCTGGCTAATTGATAAATTCAAGGCAGTGAGACTTCTGTCGATACTTTCAAGGATTTCTTTTATGTTCCTTCAAATACGAAATCACTAGATTTCATCAGCACTTAATTATTGTATGAATATGAGCTTATCAAATTGTTTATAAGTGAATGAAAAAATCTTTAGAAGGAGAACTAATTAGCTTATACATCCTTCCTTGTAAAGAACAAACAGGTAGTATTTCTAATTACCTGCAAAAGGAAGTAATTATTATTAGTGTTATATATGAACAAGTGGTTGGCACTTATTTTAATTGAAAAGATATTATGCAATAACTGTACACGATTCACGAATCATTTAAAACATAAATTTGTTCTAAAGAAGATAAAACATATACTTTTTTTGAAGTAGAATATATTATAGTCATACATATTTCATGAAAATTTAAGCTTTTAATAGATTGTATAAAATATAAATATAGTCAATCAATTCAATTTGATCATAAAAATAATGCGTACGTGCATCACTTTAAAATATATTTTATTTTTAAAATGTAATGACAAATTATAAACCATTTTTTTAAATGTTATATCGGCTTTTGTATTCTAGCGATAAGAGCTTTGGTTATCGAACAGAATGTCCTGGATTTTGGAAATTGAAAAATGCTGTTTTCTAATTTTTACAGGAAAATGAACAACCTGATAAAAGAACCTTATTATTTGACAAAAACTGGCTATTTGATTTAAAAATCATTTAGTTCATATTACTAGTCATCTGAATGATCTAAATTTAAAACAAAAAGACAAGAAAACATTGTTTCCTAGCTTAGTAAATAACATCAGTTCATTTAAAATGAAATTGAAACTGTTCATCTCTCAATTAGAAAATGAGGATTTGAGTCTATTTCTACACTTGAAAGAACAGAGTGAATGTGCTACGGAAAATAGCAATTTGACCAAATATATTTAAAAAATCAAGATAGTGCATGGGTCATTTGAAAGCAGTTTTTATGATTTTGCTAAAGAAGAAAACTGCATGCTATAAACACATTTTCACTCAGTGATCTAAACGTAATACAGGTGTCTTGTAACATACAAATGAAATTGATCGATTTAAAAAAAAATTAAATCAAAACAAGATTGAAACAACTGATTCAAATTTGAAGAATTATCTGGTGCTCTTAGTAATTTAACAAATTTAACATCAAGCATTGAAAGACTAGCAAAATTCAAACAGACCCAAAAGTTTCATTAATGGTAAGTAATGTTTATGTGCTGTAATAAATATTGTTTTACATATAATAATTAAATCATTTACAAATTTTAATTTAGTCTATAAATATACTTTTATTAAAAAAGTTATTAAGCATATGCCAGGACTCCTTCAAGCGAGCAGAGAGAACAAACCAATCTGAGATCGCTGTCAGTGCTCTCTCTCTCTCTCCTTCATCACATCCAACAACTGTTGTTCAAAGTTATCTTAATCAAGCGGGATTCTTCAACAGCTTTATCAGCGGGTCCACGACAGCGATTACCCTCTTGTCCAAGAGATCATTTCTGACTATTACATATTGGTGCTTCAATAAACGTTCCAAAAATTTTTTGAACTGGCGTAAATTAATTAATTTAATTACGTGATTGAGTTATTCCTTTTTCTCCTCTAAGCGAATGAGATCCTACCCCTATCCCTATTTTCCAGTCCCAACCGTGAACGTAAGAAGGTAGAAAAAGTGCTCGAGTATTATGGCGCATCTGAGCCCGTATAGAAAAAAATTGGCGCATGGTATACAAAAAGTTGGTCACCTCTGATATAGGGCATGCGTATGCGTATTTGTAATGTATTTTCTCATCGAGTTGATTATTTTTTTATCTCTAGTGATTTGGTTTTTAAATTATCTGAGGGTTTAGCAATTCGCTGTAGTTAAAAAACGATTCATTATATATCTGTGTTATATCAAATTTCAATTGTTGAGATTTTGTATGTCTAGTCATATATTATCAGTCGAATAGTTTTTATAAATGTTTTTATGATTTTCCCCGTTATTGCTATCGTATAAGTTATGTCCGTTTTATACGTATAAAATAATTTTTGGTGAGCAATTTTAATTGATTTTGATATTTGATTTATAGCATTTGGTATTAAATAGTAGGGAATAGTTTCGAAGTTACTATTGCAGTATCGTGTGTAATTTTCTATCATTGATGCACAACTTCATTGCATTTGAATTAATAATCTGAAGATTGCGATTCGTTCTTTTTACTAGAACAAACGTAGTAGGCCTGAGTGAATGAATGTATTAGCCGTGTAGTATACGGCGAGTGGAGTGTTGCAAATAGTGTCGGAAAGCGTAAGGCGCATGCGGGTTTTACATCTCGGGAAATCCAGCCCGCTGTCAAATTCAGAGGTCGCCCCACATCACGAATTTATTTAATGGCGGATTTTTGTAATACACTCTCTCATAAATCACTTTTTAAATGTGACAAATAAGCACAAAATGCATTATTGAAAATAAAACCAACACCAAAACACACCGCATGAATGCTTATCGAGTTCAATAAAGTTCGCCGTAATAACAATCAAAGGAAATATCATTCAAATAAGTCTCATTTTTTTTAGTAAAGTTATTTAATCAACATTTAATATAATGTATATTTACCGATATGTAATCAGACTGAATAATATATTCAACAAATAGTCATAGTAAAATTCGTTGATATTAAATATATTTGTTAGAGAACGCTACATTCGTAAAGATGTTACAGGTTAAGTTTCATACACATACGATTTTAAGATAAAACTTAAGGAGATTTAAGAATCAGTTTTTTGTATACCTTTATTTTAAAATAAATTGGTTAGTGTTAAAATTTGGTATATGTTTGATATTTCGGTGTTGATTACTTATACGGAAAATAAAATGAATCATCACTTAGTTAATAAAACTTATTTCAAGACGTGAAAGCTTATGGGGGCTATTTAATTATTTGATAATGTCTTAATATCTTAGAACCGATCATTAAAGTGGCAGTAAATTATATATTGTATGTACATCGATACGAACACTCATTATATTATATCTACATCTAAATTTATATATGTCGGCGATAGTATCTTGCGAATCTCGTACAAATGAAATTATGTAATAAAATAGCCGCCGATGACTGACCTTTCTTGTAAAGAAGCATCCACTCCCTTCACTGTCACACATTAACGTCGTTTCTTACCGAATAAAAATAAATGATCGCGCGATACGAAATCGGAAAAAATGATGTATGAAGGAAAATGGCGCGACGGTCTGCCCCTGAATTGTACTATCTAGGCAGTAGGCACCCCACACCGCTCCACACGCCTCTATCGATTGACCGCTGCCCCCCACTCCGACCGCCAGACACGTGACGTCACCGCTACCCCACTATCCGTCGTCTTCGGGGCAGCTCGGAATTTTCCGGACGAAGCCGTATTTTAGGCGGGGAAAATTGTTGAAAATTCAAAAAAGCTTTACAGTATCATGTCGCTGAAATATGTTGTGTAGTGTAAAATATACTAATTATGAGAGAACATTTACAGCAAGTTAATTGTTTATTTCCTTCAATATTTCATATTGAATAAAAGATGGGATGCAACATAAATTTATACATAATCTACATTTAATCAATCACGAATGATCAATCGATAACATAGCATTTTTTTGAATACATTCAACAAGATTGTTCCCTTGGCAAGTGTTAGAGTTTTCCACGGTCGTTTCTATAAATTGAGACATAAAGCGTGCCACGAAAAGGGTGGGGGATCTAAAAATGAGACGATAGGTTCTTTACCTTTCTGCGGCCGCAGCAAAGCATGTTGCGTGCGCGCGACGTTCCACCGGAAGTTGTCTTGAAGCGCGCCAGCTTCCTCCACTGCATCGGGGCGCTATCTGTCCACGGCCTGCCGCACTTCACAGGACCCCATCACACCCGATGGTAGGCCATCGCCCCAAGCGGCGGTCGCTGTCTCCTCGGCAGAATGATGAACCGTCTGCAAAAATCATGTCCCACCTTCTAAGACTTCACCTCTTCCAGATATGTCATGATCATCTTATCGGTACGATGATAACTCCCATCCCGCCGGTCGCGGTTTACGACCGCGCTGGCGTGCCGTACGCGCATTTTAATTGCATGCGCTCAGAGTCACGAGTACTATCGTCTCTGTTTGTAGACTGCCCATTCATGAGAGCTCTTATCCCTCGCGTAGAGATAGAATCTGTTTCGCACCCCGCCACTTACCGAATCGAAAAAGATTTTCGCGGCACTCAGGTTACGAGCGAATCGATAAAATATTTTCAATGTGTGTACATATACACGAAATCGGACTATGCTCTGTATTTACTCCATCGCAATGACATATGTTTTTACATTATCTATACACAATACCCGACAATTAAAACATTATTTTAATGCAACGCCTTAAATAAGGCTTAAGATAAAATGGATTATAGAAGATGAGTGGAAATATTTATAATTTTGTAAGTATCTCAACCTTCCGTCGATAGCCTACCGCGGGCGCTATACAAACACAAATATTACATCTCCACAAGCGTTTTTCACTTAAAATCACTTTTCTTATCGTCGAACTGCTTTTAAATTCGTAATGCACTCGATTGCCAATGGTAATTAGTATGAAATTGGGCGATAAACTGTCTTATTTAATATTACCCTAATGTTTGATGGCCTATCGGTTTTTCCAAACGTTTCCCCTCTCAGGCTTGAGAAGCAACGGATTTTTCCGAGATTTTCCGAGCTTCTCCGAGCGTGCCCCACCCGTTCAGCCCTCCGTCCTCGCTCTCCGCTAACCTCAGGCAGTTTCAAGCTTCCCCCGCAGCCTTCTTCAAATTTTCATTCCTTTCCAATTCTAATTTTCAAGAATATTAGCTTGAAGAAAATACCGATTTATATATAAAGCTGTAAGATATTCACACCGCCTCCTTTATAAAATTATTATGTAAATCGGATTCTTTTTTTATTACATCCACCAATGCCTATGTCTGAATAGAATCCACAATATATTGACCGATTCCCTTTTTATTTTTACCCAACACTCTGGTAAAGAATACTCTCACAAGATAGCCATTTTTGTTACATTGCTCCAATATTTTTTTATAGATGTAAAGATTTCTATTATAATAGAAAGATGTCATTGCCAATGAATTAAAAGTATCTAAAGACCTTGTTGTCAGATGATATCACTTTTAAGGTGTTAACTGTTAGTTTTTGGTGGAAAGGAATTATAAATAAAAAAAATAAGGTATAACTTTATTTGTACAACTTCCACATTGTATATAGCGATCAGAACCGATTTCGCTTATCGCAAGCATTATCAACTGATGAAATATAAATCCTAGCCAGGCTATTTATCTAAAAAACGAGTTTTAAAAATTACCGGGAACACAAAACAATTTGTTCAAGAAATATGATAAGACAACTTCCACATAAATGAAATTTACATTGTTTTATTTTTTTAAATGTCATGATGTTCATTTTTATAATAAA
Source organism: Himalopsyche phryganea (assembly GCA_022494535.1). NCBI lineage: Eukaryota > Metazoa > Arthropoda > Insecta > Trichoptera > Rhyacophilidae > Himalopsyche > Himalopsyche phryganea. Next base: position 5,071,459 of record JAGVSL010000008.1, on the reverse strand, counting down.
AATAAAACTCAATTTTTTGTACTAATTTCATATTTTTTTATAGTGATCAAGACCGGTTTCCCTCGTGGCGAGATATTTCAGGAAATGTTTTATTTTTATAAATATAATGCCTTTCCACCCAGAATTGACGTTAAATGTTTAAAAATGATATGTTTCATATTAAAAAAATATTTTTGCATCTAATCTGAAACGTTGAAAGAATTTCGGTCCAGCAGGTCTGACTCCGAATTTGTTATGTGTATGATAGCTTGTGATTAACTAGTGCTTCATACATTTAAACCAAATTGTATGACTTTTAAGGTGTTAACTGTCAATTCTTGATGGAAAGACATTATATTTTAAAAAATAAAACACAATTCGTTTGTACTATTTTCACATGTTTATAATCAGTTGATAATGCTCGTGATGAGCGAAACCGGTCCTGATCATTATAAACATGTAGATGTAGTACAAACGAATGGTGTTTTATTTTTTAAAACAAATTGTATGGTCTTTAAAATTCGGAAAAGTAACTTTTATCATTTTACATAAGGTACATCTTTATAGAGGGATTCAAATAATAATGAATGCCACTTTATACGTATGATAAAACATCAGCAAGATGTAAACTGTCAAATCTCGATGGAAAGGCATTCGATTTATAAAAATAAAACATTTATAATGATCAGGGCCAATTTCAGGTACCTGTAATAAATTTTTATTCATATCATAAAAAGTATTATCAATACATCTATCTTACTACGGCTTTATAATAGTCGATATATACCTTTTTGTACCTTACCTGTTCATGGGCGCACACAAGGGGCGGTCCAGTAGATCCGAACCGCCCCTAGGATTTAAAAATATTTTTATTTATTTCTCCATCACTTCACGTCACCAAACGTAATACAGTAAGACTTCGCATATCTACTTGTTTTATGACTTCTCCGTATGAAACGGTAGCCATCATATTGTTTAAGTTATCCCAAACACCGTCAAAATATTATGATTTTGCTAAGTTTTCTTTGACTTTTGGTGCTGTAATCGTAAGGTGACTCGTTTCTGCGGATAATGTTTATTTGACAATGTTACAAAATTCTTAAGACTCTCATGTGCCTCATGTCAGCTGAACCGCCCCTAAAAATAAATCCTGTGTGCGCCCCTGTATCTGTTAATATTATATAACTTATTAAAAATCAAAAAAATTATTTGTGGCAAATAAATTTTCATGCGATGTTTTCAATCTAGTTAATGTTTACGGTTTATGTGACACAACATCCCCTCCATAATCTGATTGTCTATCTACTATAATCTACGAAATATTTATCAATTTTTCTATTAAAACATTGCTCATCACTGTTGCTTTAGCACATGGGTATCTAAGATACGGCCCGAAAGCCCAAACCAATCCGGCCCGCCGTAGTTTATTTTGATTACATTGTAAAATTCATAATATAAGTAAATCATACAAAATATTATTTTTTTCCATGTCCGCTCCCAATGTGGATCATATGGTCTCCTAATGGAGGTATCTTGACAGAATTTTTCTACGAGAACTGCTTGTCACTCAGTTGCTCAACCTCTCTTTTCTTTTTCGAAGAGAGTAGGGATATAAAGATAGGGCTCTGTCAGGACTAGTGGTTAGCTAATCGCTCTCGCTACGCCCCGTGAGGATGGGATTGGTGGGAGGGAGGACTCAGACTACGAACAGAAATCCATGAATCGATTGAAAGATCAATCTATGAAAACCGTCCGCACCGGGAATTGCACCCGAGACATACATCCGTAACCGTAGCCAGCGACGCTACCAACTGCGCCACGGATACAAAATAATAATCAGAGGTTTTTATTTAACGAACAATTAAGAAACAGTATTACTGAAGAACGCAATGAAAATTACCATTTTAACTGTAATTAATTTGAGATTTATCACATACATAGGTAATTAACATAATGAAATTAAACATTACAATTATCATCAATGAGATTTATGTAGATGTAACTTTCCACTGACAATTGTCGATCAAGTTTACTACTGGAAGCTATCAGCAGCGACTTCATAAGCTCATCAGTTAATTTACTGTAAATATTTTGCAATGAAATGTCTTTGACACTTGCCCGTAGGTACCAACCGAAATTACGAACGGAGCGTAGTCCACCCCCGCACCCTGCGGCATTGATATCTCACCCACCGGCTTGTCCCGATACGAAAATTTGCGCGTAATTCGAAACTACAGTATGTTAGTATGATGAGCTAGCTAGGTCTTGGCCCTTGGAACCTAGTGGAGGAGACAGTGTGGCCCTTAGGCTTAAAAGTTTGGGTACCAATGGTTCAGAGGATTAAAAATATGGCTAGCATAAGCAAAAACGCACTAATTATTGAAAAATAGTCTGTGATTTCAACGTCAGTATTTTTCAAATTTTTCTTATTGACGTCTTCGATTTATACCCGTAAATAAAATATTTGATGAGTATGAAATCACAGTTTGTGTTACCCCGAATATACCTTTTGTCAATTGGTATGATTTTAAAATTATATGGCGACAGAACAGGTGGCTTGTGGCGTATGTTTATGATTTAAAGTATAGATATTTCAGACAGTTCATCGCACGCAGTGGCTTAAATATTTTTTCTGAAGTAGGTATACATTTTTTGCTGGTCCCATTTCGTACACTTTTTATGTACTCGTATCTTTTTCTGACAGAACATCTAATTCAATGATTGCAGAAAACTTATAAATGAAATTCGAAGATGTATTTAAATGATTACTTTTCAATAGTTCATCCAATAGTTGCGTCATGTTAGTACTGTTAGTCCAGGAGTGGTCAAAATGTGGCCCGTGAAGCCGGTACCGGCGTCCTCGTGTAGCTGCAAATTTTAAAACCCTGGTGGTGGTATTTTTGTTACCTTTGTAATTAGGACACACATACATAATCTTGTATTAGGCGGCAAAGAGTCTGGCGCTGTTCCCGTCACAAATATTATCCCGATTGATCGTTTTTGTCAAGCATTTGTCATCCCGCTCAGGTACGAGTCCATTCAGTCGCAATTGCTGTCTCGTCTCAAATTTATCCAGATCTATTGTCTTTGTCAAGCATTTGTCATCCAGCTGATATGTACGTGCGATCACTATCGTAAAAAATCTTGTTTTTATGATGCCAGTTCATAATGCTTCCACTGATGACTCACTTCCTGAACACTTATGTACAGACTATTTAGTCTTGCCTCGTATTTGGCGTCATGAATTATTCTGATTTGCAACTAAAATTTCACATATGAAGAAAGATAGAGCTCTGGTTGAGAGATTAAAAATAATAGTAGACTTTCCCACATTCATCGTTTTTTACGATTCAATTGAAAAACAAAGAATCCGGGTTCCAATGCAGTATTTGAATGGAAATTATTTTACAAAACTTGTAAAATAATCTATCTCTATCTAAGTATGAAATCAATTTAGTTGTGACGTAATTTACAACTATACTATAAATAAAATTACTAAGCAAACTTTGGAGTAATACGAAAAACTTAAAATTAAATTTTACAATGGTCCTCTTGATTGAAGCAACTTACATGTCATCGACGTTGAAGCAATATTCCCATATAATGACAATTTTGTATTTAGTGGCGTCGTCCATGATAACTTTGCGAAAATACCATTATTAGCTTGGTCCAGAGTCCAGACTTACGCTTATAGGGAAGCAATAAATCGCATTTTAATATTCCCGTGCAAAACACAATAAGCCAATAGATTTTTTTAAAAATAAGTTCGAGTCATATTGATAGAATGTACTTACCTTCTCTTCTTTTGTTTGGGTACAAATATTTATTTTTCTAAAATCTATTCAGATTCAAACAGAATAAAAACCAAACAAGAAAATAAAAATTTTCTTAGATTTATAAATAAATTTTGATATTTGGTCTGTATCGTCCATGGTTTCATGTGAAATTTTAATTTACCCATATGTAATTTTATCTTGTTCTTTTGAAAACAAATGAATGAGTGATAGTGAGATTATAACGAGAAGATTGCACAAAGTACCTTATAATATTTCATCTTACATGTTAAGTTTGTGATTCAAGACAGGATGAATAAGCTACCGATATCTGAAAATGATAAAGTATGCGTGTTATCAAATGAATTCGTACCACAAAGGGACTTTTATATTGGAATCTGTAAGTATCAATGCCATTCAATTACTTAGTATTTTCAATGAAGATTATGAATTAATGTTATCATTGCCCTTGTGACAGATAACGTACCTAGTAGGTAATATTTGTGTTAAAAATATTTATACGAAAGAACCCATATCGAATAATCAAAGCATCTTTGTTTGCGATTATTAATAATTCATAACGAAATTAATTATTGCTAACTTCCAAAGAAACCACATACATATTTCAAAATCAAGTACCTGCTGATAATAAATTGAAGTTCGCGCGCATGCGTTGCTGGGTTGGCGTCGGCCATTATACCGTAGCCTAGGCGACTGGCGTAGCAACGAGTCAACAACTTGGTACTTTTGCCTCATTTATGGAATTTAAACAAAATTTTTGTCCAAGTTTATCTTAAATTGTGTTCAAACCAGTAATATATCACCGTTATTCTACGCCAACATTATTAGTGTAAATTTCTGTATTGTTTGCTGTCGCGAAATTGCTTTATTTATATTATTTTTGTGATTTGACATACGGGATCATCTAATAAAATGGCTGACAGGTATTTTTGACATATTTTTTCGCCATATAATTAGATTTAGATTATATCATACTGCTTGGATGAACATTTAATTAGTTGTGTGTTTCAATAATGTGTGGTCGAATAGTCTCGGATTTATCATTATGTAATCATTTTCACTTACTGTGAAGTTACCCGACGACACCGCAAAACACAAAGATTGATTATTTTGATTGTCGTCAAATTTAGAACACCGATTATTGGTGATTTTAGTTATATTGGTCAGACAATGTGTATGCTACATTTTCATCCGGAAATTTACTCGAAGACTAGCATGACATTATTTCAATTGTCCGAAATGCCTGCGAACATACGCAACATAGAAAGGCAAACATAGGTAGGTATCTAAGAATAGATAGTACGTTCATTGTAGATGAAGATCTCCATAACCATTTTAAATTGTATATCGTGAATAGGAGGCTATCTATTACTAGAGTATAAACTATGATTGAAATTTTTTTACGTAGCTGCAACACATTTTTTTAACAATGTCTTTATGCTTAACAAAACAATGTTTAACAAAACAATGTCTCGCTGGATAACTTTATAGACGAATGCGCTAAAATAATTGATTGAAATCAATTACGTCAAAAACTAATATGCAAACGGTAAATTATAAAAAAAAACCACCACAGGAGCTTTATATTCTATATTCACCAGCAATGTTTCGTATAAGGCGAGACATTCTCTGGGCAGAAAATAAAAATGATGCGCAGGCCAAACCAATTTAACCTTTGGCAAACATCAATAATTTATCATATATTAAAGGAATATTTTTTGTAAAAAGTAGTGTTTCTTGTTTTGCTTTCCAGAATAAAAATTATCATTATTTCTTCATTTATACTATGCCGTACATAAAAACAAATATTTTGTAAAAAAAAATGGTCAATTTGCTTTATTTTACTTTTAAATTTTTTATATGTATCGCATAAGTATAGAATATTTATTGAAAAATTATACATTAGGTATATTTATTAAAATTTTTAATTTGTATACGTTGTATTAGAGTGTGTGCCAACTTGAGACGAGTGTGCGGGGGTTTTAAAACTGGTTTGCAACCCCAACGCACGTGGCTTAGAGGGAGCATCGTTCACCAGTAACAATGCTCAATTGTTACATTTATTTATTTACGTTCTCAATGTGGAGCAAATCCTCCCACCCATCCCATCCCAACGGGGCGTATCGACAGCGATTAGCTAAACCACTAGTCCTATCCTAGCCCTATCCTTCTATCCCTACTCTCTTCGAAAAAAGAGAGGTTGAGTAACTGAGTAACAAGCAGTTCTCGTAGAAAAAAAAAATCCTGCGAAGATACCTCCATTAGGAGACCATATGCTCCACATTGGGAGGGGACCTGGAAACAAAAAAAAAATTGGGCAAATATGCATTCTTATTATGGTAGATATGAAATTTTCAATTTAAACACTCTTATGTGGTGAGTGTCGGACTACTTCTTACTTTACCTTAGCTTTTTGATTGGTTTAATAATGAGATCTTGTAGTTCTTCTGACTTTATATTTGCAGAACAGTAACCCCTATTTTTGCATAAATACAAGTTTTATAAATTAACTTCTTATTAATAATCAATGTTTATACTTATTAGAGGTCTGCATGCGCCTGGGCTTGGCCGGGTTCGGGTGAAGAATTAAATTTCCATAAAAATATTTCGGACTATGTTCGGATCATGAGTCAGCCATAAGGAAATACTACTCATAACTTAAATATTTTTTCCCATGTGCTATGAATATCGTTGGAAATAATAACATATATTGTCTGAAAAGTATTAATAATGTTCTATATTGAAACAAATGGGCTTTTAAATAAATCTGAGTTTCGAGTCGGGTTCGAGTGACAAGTATCATATTGAGGCTTGGGCCGGGTCGGGCCTGAAGATGTCGGGCTTGGATCGGGTAATTTTATACAATTTCGGCCTGTGCAGACCTTCAATACTTAAACAGTACAATAATTGCTTAAAATAATTATTTGTAGGTCTTTATATTTCAAGTATAAAGCAAGTATCGTAGAATGGGGGGAATAGAGACACTTTTTCCCTTCACGACTATGTATCTTCATACTTGCTACACATTATTCAGACATGAATGGCTTGAAACGTGTTTCTATGGTCCTACCAGTAGCGGCCAGTGACAAGAATATTAGGGAGTGCAAAAAAAATGTTCATCCATTTATTCAAGAAATCCATCCTACCATTTTGAAAACACTTCAACAACACGAACATCAATTGTTTCTCTACACTTAACATCGCAATAGCATTTAATCTAGTGAGTCATAGTACTTCTCAAAAATGACTGAATCCGTTTAAAGTTGAGAAGGAACGCTCACTTTCCACTGAATTCATCGGTATTTTACAAATAATCTGTAATAACACTTTCACTAAATACTTTGAGTAAATTATTATTTGTAAAAAATTGAAGTATGGACAATGCATCCATCGGTGACGTAGAAATCTTTCGTACTGTATATGACAGTGAATTCAGTTTTAAGCTTTAATTAAGAATTAAATCGCAAGTTGATGTTGCAATATTTATGTCCGCTAAAGGAAAATGTTTTGGAATAGTAGTATAGGAAAAATACTTGGCATATGACGACCTGCTGCTTTAATTTCTAACCTTGCTGAAAAATCCCAACAATTTTCTTTAATGTATGCAGTATTCATTATTGAAGCCTGTAAATATTATACGTATGTAACTAGAAAGTAAATAAATTTGTTGGTATGCGTTTCTTGGTGGATATGCTAATATCACTTATACAGGTCCTTCCCACGTAAGTGCTCAACATATGCACACTGCTTTTATTAGAAAAAAGGTGCAAAAACTTACTTCTTGTTAAGCTTTTTAATAAAGACAAATATATTCAAAAATCTTTTAAATAAATTTAAAGTAGCTTTTCCTATGCCACGGAGAACATAAAAAAAACTAGGTTATTTTCAATTTAGAAATCTAAAGTTGATTTTGACAATGCATTCATATTATATAAATATGGAGTAAGTAAGCAAGTTATTAGGTAAGCGCGATATTTGTTTCGTCTAATTTCTTACATTAAAAATACTGTGAAAGAAGGTGCTGTAATGCTGTTCCACTGCGTTACATGGCAAAAAAAGGCCCTGCATAAAATCACGTTTGGCATTCGGGAGCACTCGTCATAATTTGCCAAGAGGTGGACATGGGAGATTCTTACGCATATAAGAATATGCGTAAGAATCTCCCATACAAATCGAATAAGCGACACACATGACATCACAAAATATCAAACTTGTATACGATATATCTAAAAGCCAGGGGTAGCAATTGGTGAAAGGATCCTCCTGGCAAAGGCAGACTTCAGAATCGTATTATTATTGTTTTAGCGCTGAATACGTTGGCTAAGCATTTTTGTGAATCATCGCTTATTGCAATATTTTTTTATGAGGAACACGTGGGGAATTTAAAATTGGTGAATTGTTATGTTTATATTTATATCGCTTCTTAATTGAATATGTAAATCGGAGTACAATGCACACTTTGCTCCTTTACAAGAGCCTTCCCTGGGCCCTACTACACATTCATGATCACCGTTATTAAGACACTGTCAATCCGATTCACTTGTTCGATGTCTCTATTTAACTTGCATTGGGGGGAAAAGACACGAGAGGCCGGTGATTAGGGACTTGAAAGGTGAATAGAGACAAAAAAACAGTTTGCAATGATCGAAATTTATTTACGGTAATGTAATAACTTATGTTCACTTATGGATTTTAGTAAATTAAATTAATAGTGCAGTATGTTTAATAAAAATTTATCAATTATAAAAATATATTGGTACATGATATTTCACAAAAAAACGTTTAAAGATAGTATGATATAAATCAATGCTCAAAAGTTTTGAGCAAAACTTCAATTATCTAATTATGTATTCTTCAATTTCCTTCGATTAAACCGTTTGACCTCCTTGGGATTTCGTATATCGTGTCGTGTGTCTATGTAGAACGGAACGATGTATTCCATATTTTTCCCCAACTACTCTATAACTGAGATTGTTCTCTATAATATCTTGCACCGCAACCTGCAAAGTCTCAGGGTTGTGTTTTGTATCCGTCTTGGTGCTTTAAGGATCATGTTTATAGACTATCGGCATGTTTTTATTGTGTACGAAGCTTTCTAGAAATAGATAAAAAGAAATATTACACTGAACGTGACAAACTTTTGTTAAATAAAAATTTTTCAATCACTTGTCGTCTTTGTCTCTATTCACCTCGTATGGCATCTCTATTCACCTCAAAATATTGGTGAATTTCATGTTTTTCAAAAAGTAGCTAATAATGATGAAACTGTATAAAATATCCAACAAAAACAAGTGCATATTTAAGAAAATAAAATATGCAAGAGTTATTAACTAAAAAAACATAATTTCACTTACCTTTTGTGAAATAAAAGAGAAGTTTATGAGTAATCAAAAAGTATGGATGCACATATATCAAACTCTAAAACATTTTTTTCAATTCTGACAAATCATTGATTTCGTTTGGTGCGTCCATTCGAGAAATGGTATTGATGTCTTTGAAAAAAAACTCCCTTAACCGTAATGATTACGTTGGATACTTAGTAAAGTTGCGTTGAAACTCAAACCTTGTTTTTGTCTCTTTTCACCCCACAGTCTCTATTAACCCATTTTACGGTATATATTTTATTTAAGTCAATTTTTATTTTATTTATAATCTAAATATTTACTTCCCTCTTGTATTATAAAAAAAAAAACATTTTTTTAACTTGTATAAAACATCCAACACTAATAAATTGAATATTTGATTAAACTGTCAACCTACAGAGATAAGGTGTATATATCTTTAAAAATATCTATCCAAACACTTTAAACAATTTAATTTGATTCTTTTCTTTTACCCTCTCGGTTGCTACCCGTTAGACACATATTTTTGGAGAGGTGTGAATTTGATTGTGAAAAAATGAACATTTTTACGTTAATATTACTATTGCATTAAGTTTATTCATAATTCACTTACCCCTCTATTGTGAAAATAGTAGGTTTCATATTCGGAGGGTATTTTAGAAGTTAGTGCCATCCTGTACCAAGTTTCTGTATGAATCACATATCTACCTGTTTCATTTTCAAGGGTAAAATTGTTTATTATGATTTGTCATCATATTAGGTGCTAGACATTCAATGTCATTTGCAAATATATGGAAAATCTAGAATTTTTTTGTGTTATACAACCACTGAAGATGATAACCAATTTCATAATATTTATAAACATTGTCGAATTTCAATTAAAAATATGCATGGCGGTGTAGAGGCACAATTTTTTACTTTTCATATTTCGGTTACAGTTAGATAAAACAAAACTTTTTTTTATAAAATGAACTTCCACATTTGTTTCCACGACTGTTTTTAAATGCGAGCATATTCTGTTTGTTAGCTCACATTTTCTGGAATCGGCCGTAATGAGAATAAAAAAATCTCGCCTTACAGTTGACCGCATTTTATTTTTGATAGCACCTCAATTTCGATAAAATTGATTTACCTCATTTTTTCCTACACTTCTGATAACCGTTTAAAGTGATGATAGTTTTATGTGTTTCTTATTTTTTTTTGGTATTGTGACAATTTTCATTCCACTAAGAACTCTTATTTCATATAATCAATTATTTTAGTCCAAGAAACAAGTGTTTTTGGTTGTCATTATTGTAGTATTATTCTAATGGTAAAAAATGTAGTTCTTCTGTTTTTTATCAGATTATTTTGTACATGAATAAGTTTTTCTAACAAAACCGTTATCTGCAGTAAACCTGTTTATACCTGCATAGAACATTGTTACAACATGCAACACAACAGTCACAGCTTGAATGGCAGCCGGCAGGTGTGTCAGTTGGCAGACCCGTGTGCTTTGACCCTAAGTTATGTAGATTAAAGCCACCCCCATTATAAAGGTAGACAATATTGCATTAGGGGGGCAATTGTTACATACTACATTTTTTTTGTCCAGGGGTGGATTTGATTTTTCTACTTAGTTTTTAATGTTCTTTGTTAAATTATAATAATTATATAAAATATGTTTTTTATTATTATAAATAAGGAAAACAATTGTATGATATATACTTGAATATGCAGTTAAGTAAAAAAAAATATATATATAGGCATTGATGTATCATCAACCAGACAAAAGAAGTAACCAAAGTGAATCTTTTGAACATTTTGTTAGAACATCCTTTTTATTATTTTATATATATTACGTGATTCAACCTTTTTATCACTTGACATTTTTTAAATCACTTTTAAGGTGATATCTGTTAATTCTTGGTGGAAAGGTATTATATTCATAAAAACAAAACCCATTTGTTTCTACTAATTTGGAGCATTTCCTACTGAATAAGATTTTAATATAAACAGTGCGATGTGATTTGTGTATATTTTATAATGTCTCATTTAGAATATTACCTTCCTATTCATAGATTTTCATATATTGAATTTAGGAAATTATAATAGATATTCAGTATAATAGTTACAGTATTAAATTGTTGTCCACTCCTGGGCAGGTGCGTACTATCTGTTTTTTTATAATGGTAGCATTTTGTTCCCCCAACTCGTATTGTTTAGTTGCAAATGCTTTGAAGCATTGAAATTAATATGGTACTAATCGTGAAGATTATTTGATCAATAAAGCGCACAGGCTTCTCCGCTGTACACTACCCGCGTTCAAAGTGAGATAATGAGAGTATCAGTTAGCCGCGTTACCTGTAGTTAGCTCATTGTTACTTGAGAAGAGGCAACCATGGGACTTGAGAATATTTTTTATTTAGAAAGTGAGTAGCACCTTGTGTAATTATAATATTTGGCTTAAAATATTTCATTATAATACGAAGAAATTTAATACTTTTACAATCCTTACATTTTAGCTATTTTTTAGGAAACTGTTTGAACTTAATAATTTTAAATAAAAACCTAACTGATTTCAATGTTTTTTTGAAAATTATACAAATAATTAAACAGTTGTGGCAGCATAGATATATTTATTAATAGAATTTATAATTACTAACAAACTTGCTTACCAAAAAAACTTTTGAGAAATTAAACTCACTGTAATGGAAGGATTGCTTTATTCAAAAAACCAATAAAAGAATATTTATTTTATGAAATATCTTTGAAAAATATTATTTCTACGTTGACTGAAAGTTTAATTTAAATAACAATTATTTCACTTAAATAGAATCGATCTGAGTAGAATTTGTTTAAGCTTAGCATTATTGTGGCTATTATTGCGAGTGAAATCTGTGTGCAGCAAAAGTGAGAGTGAGATATTTCAGTAGGCCCGTTTCCATAGTGAGGCTCTCTTTTGAGATTTCTCCCCTCTTAGCAACGCTGGATTGAAATCGGGCCGACGCTGTCGCCTCAGTGCTATGGTAACTGATCTGGCCTCGCTGTGTACCAACAATAACCAGTACCGAATTTTCACATATTAAACAATTTCTATGTTTGACTCCAAACGAATTCTAACTTGTACGATTGTCTATGCAATTAGTTATTTATACTTAAAAACTCATATTTTCTATTTGTAAATTTGTCTTTATCGTGTTGTTATTCGGCTCATATTATAAATAAACATTGCGTAAAGACTGACAATTCATGTTAATTGGAAAGTATCGCTTTTAAATTATGCATCATTAGTCATTATAACCTTATAATAGGATAATTACTTATTGTAAATGGGCCTATTTGGAATTATCAATCAAACATCTGTATAATCCTTCAAATCCAATCTAAATTGTTATTATTACTTCAATACTGAGGACATGAATAATAGGTTTGCTTATATAGATTAACGTCTGAATGGGAAATGAAAATTAAAAAATGTATTCTCTGACAACAGTACTATCAATGTAATAATAAACATTCATTTTTATTATTACATTGATAGTACTTAATATACATTTATACATTGATAGTACTTAACATAATTAATATACTTAATTACATTAATAATCATTTTTCTTCTATTTGTCATTTTTTTTTCTATCGTAGACTTCGACTGCCCGACTGACGAGATAGTAGTGAAGACGTCCCCGGTATCCCCGTCCGGGGCCGTGGTCCGGCCGGCTATGTCGGCCCGTCTGGCCGGACAGGTGTTCCAGCGAAGGACCGCCTCGTCCGGCTCGTCCGGCTCCGCGGGAAACAACGTAGATCCTTTGGATTGCTCCCGGGAGCACGGAGACGACAGCGAGGGAGCTCCCATCGTGGAAGAGGATCGAGCGGGTATTCCCAGAGATGTCATAGTTATTCCCTCTGATGCGGACGCTGCTCAACTGCAGCAGGCTATCCAGCAGGTTCCTATTTTCGATTACACCTTATACAGCATAATATAATATAGAATGTTTTTGTTAAAATATTTGAAATTAGTCAAGTCTGCAAAAATTTTCTTTGTCTCAATTAGTTATAACACCAATTTTAAATTGAGATTAGAAACTCTTCGGGTTGTGCCAGATTACATGAAGTATGCTTTATCTAATCTAAAAATATCACCATCTGCTTTTTCATGACATAAAATCAATACATAATTTGCTATTATCAACCACGACTAAATTTATTGCTTCTTATTAATAATATGCAAGTACATTTATAATATAATTGAATATATCTGTACCTGAGAGGCTAATAGTCTTATGTCCATTTTATCAACTTAATAGGAGGAGGAAAAACATGTTTTTGGACATAGGACTATTAACCTCTGAGGTACAGACAGATATGTCATCTCTGTCCCTGCAACTAATTCATAAGGTTTTCTGTAGATTCAACTCTCACATTGGCAAATTAAATATGAATTTGTCTAACCGTTATTATTGGATCAAGATTTTATTCAATTCATGTTTTATATTACATAGTTTTTAATAAAATTAATGACATTGGAACTTTGTATTTTGGAGGCAAAAAAAATTATTTTGAATACTTGGTCAGGTTTCCGCAAACGGTGTGACGGTTCTGGACGTGCGTAGTCTGCGTGGAGGATCAGGGCGGAGCAGTCCCGGCAGCGAGCACCAGGTGGCCGTCGTGCAAGCTGCCCAAGGACAGCATTACATTGCCGTTACAGGTGAGACACGTGCGAGCGAATATAATAATTGTTTTTGTGTCTTAAATTGCAAAATAAGTAATTATGAAATTTCCATATTGCAAATTGTTATTATCTGCTTGATTGATGATGTCTACTCTTATTTGAATTAAATAAATTTTACATGTTAATAGTTTAATAAGCTTAGAAAATTTGAATTGTTGAGATTTTGTACATTTTCATGTATTTCGTCACCAACGACCCGGGCTTCGTCTTTCGGCATCTTCAAGCATTCGAGCACACGAATGCCTGAAGATGTCGTTGGTGATGAAATACATGGAAATGTACAAAATCTCAACAATTCAAATTTGAATTCAAATTTGATATTGAAATTCCATCAAGCAGCCTCAGTTGATGTTTTAAATTAAAGCTTAGAAAAGTTTCACAAATTCTGAGATTAATATTGCTAATGATACTAACTATGAATGTCCCGCTGTACAATTTCATGCTGCAAAGGGACTGTTGCTCGTTCTTACGCATCTCTTACAACTGTAAATCCAGTAGGTGAGTGAATTGGTCCGGTCTTTCTCTGAAAATAATTTCATGTAATGAAAAACAAGCCGCCAGCCACCCTCTGTAATCCGAGTCGGTCGGGCAACAAGTAGCTAACACGTGTTTCTACACTCCATCCCCGTAATAAGAGCTGATGATTGTCTCTATAAACCTTCCCTTTGTAATAAATACCACCCTAAAAGTACCCCTTTTTCTTTCATGCACCTGTGTAATTTAGAAGCTTGACAACCTGCCTTACCTTTTCTGATTTCATTGATGCGTTTCCTAATATTTCTCAGTTTTCATTTTGTCTGGAGATCAATTATCACGGAGATCACTGTGACATAGATCATGTTCAAAATGGCTTGGCACAAATGTAGGCTTTGAAGGATTTCTTAAAAAGGTGGATTGAAATTTTTGCATTTTTTTATTTTATCTAAATACGATAGATCCTTTTATTTTTTATGTAATCTTTCAATCTTCACATGCCGTCTAATAAAAGGACAACCTATGCCTATTGTATCATGTCAGGGGGATTTTGTATTTCATTAATAAAGGATTTTTTCACCTGAGTTGTTATCAGGGGTGATATTTGATCATCCCCATTCCCATTGGATACCTGGCTGCCAGCCCTTATTTGTTGCTAAGGTTTATCTCTAATATATATCTCAAAGTAATAATGCAGTAATATTTTTAAGCCGCTACCCTATTTTAAATCTATCTTCAAAACATTCGTAGTGATTTCATTGAATGTTTACAACTACTTCAGTCCTTGGAAAAATAGATTGAATGATATTAAAATCGCTGCTTTGAAGTTTTTCTTGTTTGAATTGAGTAATAATTTTTTTTGAAAGATAATTCTACAAAAGTGTTTGCCAATTTTGTCAGAAACAATGAGAACTTTTATATTTATCCATATCTATTTTGGCACAATGTCATTGTAATTAGTAATTTTAAATACTGACTTTCGTTTGTTTGTATAATGAAGTTCAAGAGTTGTTAATCCGTATATGCATATGATAGGTATTGTTAATAATAGTATAGTAAATTAAAACATATATTGTAGAATTGAATATTTTATTACTTTTTACTTGGAAAAGGAAAGGGTCACACGTCTTTTTCACATTGAGTGACATTTTTACGCAAATGTTGTATTATAGTGACTTCTTCAGCTCTCATATTTGATAATAATTATTTGAAGTTTGCGCATAAATATTATAAAACAAGAATTTTTAACACTTATAGATGCAATCTTAGGAATTGCCTTCTGAATTCATCCAATCATTTCAAATATATTTGCAGAGCATCACTTCAAATGGGTTAAATAAAATGCTGCTTAAAAGTCCACTATGTATCTAAAAGAAATAATTTTGTCAGTTGCATGCATATTTATATCTGATGCCTGTTTTCTATCGTGCACTGGAGTTAATAAAAACTGATTTAAAAATGTCTTAATTATTTTCGTGATACTTCAAGTCTCGAAATAAAATTGATCAATATATTTATGTGACAGGAAATATTACTGTTTATTTTAGCATCATTAATAATCTAATGTATTTAAACAGGTAACAGAAAAGAAAATCTCACATTGCAAAAAATGGCTTACTCTTTGCACTTTCTAATTAAATGTGGTCTAAATAAAGCATTCAATAAAAATTGATCCAATCGCTGGGAATTTGAACTAAATTAATATGCAGTGAAATGATAGTGAACACGCGCTTGCGCATGAAGACTTAAAGGCGCTGGTCTGAATGAATGTGGTGGATTTTAATAAATTGTGATAAACTTCCCACAAACAAGTAAAAATTCTCTATTCTGAAAGAGCTCCATCATAATTAGGCTAAAAACAGTAATGCATTTAGTTCTACAATTTTTTTTATCATGTCCGCTCCCAACGTGGAGCATATGGCCTAATGGAGGTATTTCAGCAGAAGTTTTCTAAGGGAACTGTTTGTTACTCAGTTGCTCAACCTCTTTTCTTTCAAAGTGAGTAGGGATAGACGGATAGGGCTAGGACAGGACTAGTGGTTAGCTAATCGCTCTTGCTACGCCCCATTTTTTGAGGATCGGATGGGTGGAAGGGAGTTTTAGACATCACAAACATTCATGACTACGAATAAAAATCCATAAATCAATTGAAGGATCAATTTATGAAACTGTCCGCACCGGCACTTTAACCCGAGACATCCGTAACCGTAGTCAACCACGTTACGAACCGCGCCACGGAGCCGATAAGTTTTACAATAGTTTGAGGATTTTTTTTTTGATTAATGTTCTGCCTTATTGAGAACAGTGACAGTATTTAACAATTATTGAATTTCTGATTGAATTCTACATATAAAATGTGATTGCGGCAAAACACAGTTTAACTGTAGATTGTTAATAATAGAAGTCGAAATAGTCTGTATTTAAGGTAATCGAGTAATATTTATATTGCATGCAGTCGAAAACAGTTATTCTAAACCATTTAAATATTAAATAGACAGAGGTGTGCAATGCCACACTAGTGTACGTAAGTCTGTGCGCTATAATATAAACATTCATAAAATGTCTTCACTACATTAATAAAATTATGTATGGAAATGACACTTTCACAAACAAATTAATAATTTTAATTAATTGTCTCAAAATTTGCTTTAAAAAAAAATCAGTTTGCAATAGTGTTATACATGCAAATGAGTTAACTTAACACATATCATTAAATTGCATCAAGTTCTATTCCATTTGTTAAAGAATGAATAATAATTGAAAGCACCTATTATATGGTAAATTTAATTCAGCATCGTGAAAAATTTAAGCAAAGATCAATCCACCCCTCCCAGGTGAGAAGTGGGTGTCGGGAGGTGTATAGGAGAAAAGAGAGGGAAGAGAGGGGTTAGGTGAATGCGGAGCCTGGTTGGTGTTGTTGCTAGCCAGTCAGGTCGAACCAGTCGTCTGGGAAACACTCTCACTTTAAGAGATATCGCTTTCCATCCGTCTTTGGCAGCGTTCGTAGTCGGGACGCTTCGGCTGGGGTGTATCCATGGAAATGGCAAGATATAGGCAGCCATACTCTATCGGTGGGTGTCTTCCCCTATAGTATCGATGCGATAGCCAGAGAGCCCTTTCAACTTTTCTCTTCGGTTAATTGACGTACATTGGGGGCACGCTCTTATGCTGCCTCTTTGTTCTAGTAGAGTTGCGAATCGATGCCACAGACTTTAGCGTGTCAGTCGAGGACAATTCTTTGTCTGTGCTTTTAATTGTTATTCAGTTTTTCTGTCATGTTGACGGTTGTGATGTTTTAGTTTTATTGATGCTAAATTATAGAAGTATATAAGAATAATACCATCATCTTGTAAATATGCTCTTTTATGATAATATTACATTCAATATTTTCCTACGGGCTGTATAAATGCATTATTTGTTTCACTTTTTATGTCTTCAAATACAAAAAGAAATTCTCTTCTCTATTGAATTCTATTGTGCAAATCTGTATTTTTCGTCCTTGAAGAACATTCATTTTTGGGTGTGGCAAAATTCACTTTGAGAATTTTATTAAAAATGGTAAAGATATATTTTTTTATCTCGATTGAGGTAATCCATTAATATTAGTTAGTAATAGCTACATGTTGTGCAGTGTTTTTTTTTTTTGAGTTTAATTATCTTGCCAATTAGTTACAAAATAATGAAATATGTGAATATGAGAATTCTTATTTGTTCCCCAAATATTATGGTTTACTGGATAATGAAAACTTCTGACACTTTTCCAATTTTTTCAAATATATTTGTATGATGAAGCATTACTTATCACATATCATTTTTACGCTTCCTTAAAAATAATTCTTTATTCTCTACCGAGTTGGTCTCAATTGGTCTTTTTTCAAATTTGAATTTCACCAATCTGGTCCTGCCCTCAACAGTCGGAAGACTTCAGACTAGTCGGATGATTTACTATTATTGATATTTTGATCAGGTGACAGCGGCGGAGTCGGCTATCACGTGCAATATGTGGAGCCTCAGGAGCTATACAATCAATCGCAACAAGGGCAGACTCAAATGTATGTCTCTATTATATGAACTGTTATATTATTATTTGTGTAATCGTATTGTGTTACAATATTACTTAAATTTTTCATTTGATTTTATCAATAGCAAATATGACAATATTACCATTGCATACTTGTGAAAGTTAGTGTCTCATAAATTCCCCGATAACTTATCAGATGTGACAGAAAACTTGAAATCGTACAGTTACATTTCAATAAAGTGTTGTGCGTGTCTATTGAAATCAATTTGAGACGAGCGTGATCGGTTTTTGCAGGAGCTATCCGGTCTACTCGGTGGGCGAAGCGAGCTCTGGGGGCAACGTTTACGGTGGCGGGGGAGGAGGAAATAACGGAAGCAACAGCGAGAGCGGAACTAACAATTCGACAGCTCATTGGAACGCCTACATTCCGTCTGAGCATACTTCTACCTCTGGGTCCACCGGCACTTCTGCGGCGCACCACTTTCTTCTCTCAGGGCAGCAAGTGGACGTGGACACCGCTCCTCAGCTGCATAGGTCGTCACCTCACACCGTTCAGGCTGTAAGTGCACCGCTGTTGCACTTTATACTTACCCTTTTTATTTAAAATCTACCACTACCTTGCGGATTGCCCTATTGACAGCCGATTTATAGATTTACCTTAGATGAACGCTTCTGCATGTGAAGGTTACTTTGTAAATCTAGTGTGAGCTGTAGAATAATTAGTTTAATTACATCACTAATGTCATACAATATTTCATTTTTGCAGAAGGGTGTTTTTATTGCAGTGTATTGTTATTGTTACACATTTAAATTGAATACAAAGTAAATATTGTTCGATATTAATTTCCTTAACCGAAAAATAAAATCTTTGTAAATCAGCAAAAATGAAAGAATGACATAAATTCATTTGCATCGGTGTCGGTGTCTTGTTGGCTTTAAATGTCTATCCGACCATTCCGTGGAATATATGGCTGTTAAGAATAACTAATTTTAATTTGTATCTTTACAATAAATCTATTTTATAATCTTTTCCATTAGTGCGCAGAATTGCATGATCAGGTTGTGCCAAATATATCATTTATTCTCTAAAATATTAATTGCTGACCGCCTACACGAAACTATACATTTTCTTTGAATAGTGTGTAGGTAGATACTTTTAAGTTTTTCTAGTAGGATCTCTAATATATACTATGTATGAAAGGAATGTCAGAAAATACCTCTACCCTTATATTTTATTCTTTTGTGGGCTATATTTTGTATATTATTACTAACACTAACACAATATATTTTTCTTCAAACTAACATTACTCCTCTTTTATGTAAAATTCCATTAGATATTTTTCGATTCTCTCATAGACTTGTTAATATATTTTATGGATTGAATTTAATGCATCATAATACCCTACTAATTATAAATAATTTCTGAAAAGTGTTCTACTACATAATTGATCATAATCTATCACCTTAATAAAATAAGTACTGCTTGAAATGCGCCTATAAACCTTTGTTCATCTGTTAAAATTGTACACTATAACACTACTAACTAAGGTTAACCCTAATATGTGGATTTTGGTGGATGTGCGTTTGGCGGTGCAGGAGGTGGCTTATTTATCGAATGCAGTCGGATCCGGCGGTTCAGGTTCGGGCAGCGTGGCGGGCGAGGAGTCGGCTGCTCAGCAGGCCGCCCACGCCGCACGCACTTCCCCCGCCACTGTAAGTCAGTTCACAGTAAGTTACACTTTTTGCCATCACGACACTTATTTAATTTCCCAATTTGTGTCGACAGACATAATTTACATTCCTGATTATGGTAATATGCAAACGTAATACCCCTTAAGCACAGGAATTTATTTTATCCAAAGAAATCTTGTCCGTTCAAATATTAATTGGATTTGCATTTGTCGTTTGCCATATATCTAAGCGAGTAGGTTTTTGATGCTCACCAAGAAAATAAAAAAAAAACATTTTTAAATACATCAATGTGACATTGACAATGTAAGATGTAGGAGAAATGTGTCAAGTATTTTCAAGTTGGGAGTTGAGCAGAAGTAAGGTTTCTATTACTTCGGGATGCCTAGACCCCTATGGTTCTTCTTCCGACTGCACTGTCAACATTTATCAATTGTATTTATATGGTGAAATTTAGGGTCGCTTGCATGTTCTGGAAGAAGAAAAACAATTTGCGGGTGACGGAGCATGCTGACAGTACAGTTTTTCACCATACGTTTCTTACAGGGAGTGGATATCGTTAAAAAAGAAGAAAGGTTCTATTGATAAAAATACAAGCATCTATAAAATGATTATTTTTTAAGGTAAACAAATAATCACAGAGAGAAATATCTGAAGGATTCTGCGTTATCTGCTTTTGTGATTCTTCAATTTTGATAATAATATAGCTTTGGCTTTAATATCAAACTGCATAATTTATAAGAAAAGAATTTGCTGGCAAACAATAAAACTGGTCCTGTTTTAATAAATTATGTAAATATAAAAATTGATTCTTGATACTTCATTCAATTGGCGGCACTTTCTTTACCGCAAGTTACCATTCAATCTAATGAATCCAGTTTATCGGTCGAAAAATTGTGTATTTTGTTAGTTAATCCGACAGAATAGTTACCATTGCTTAAGATTCTCAACGAAAAACTTAATTTGTATTATGTAAATATTCTATTTTTTTTTTAAATATATTTCTATTCTTCAATTGCATGGTTTATGGTTATGTGAGGAATTTTAGATTCTTTTCCATGATTACTTTTAGTAGGCCTGATAAGATTTTAAAGCTTCATTGCTACACTCCCGAGTATTATTTGAGCTTTTGCATATTGAAATATTAAATGAACATTCATCCGTGCATCTGATACGTGTTGTTACTCTTGAATATTTTTTTTGCCGTAGATTACAACAGCAGCCAGAACGTTAACGGTTCCCCGAGTATAGCAGTGTCCGCTTTGGTATCACTCCATCGATTTGAGATCTAAATGTGGCACACAGATATTGCTATTCCTCTGTACATATGTTTAAGAAAAGTGAAAAAAGGAACCATACACATTCATTCAATCTATTTATTGAACATTCCGTCTTGAATATCTTTACATATGTTAAACTGATAAATTTCTTTCAATAGGTTCAATGGCTTTTGGAAAATTATGAAAATGCGGAAGGCGTGAGTCTACCTCGGTCCACATTATACAATCATTATTTACGCCACTGTGGACAGCGTGACTTAGAACCTGTGAATGCAGCATCATTCGGAAAACTCATTAGATCTGTCTTTCTAGGACTGAGAACGAGACGGCTAGGCACGAGGTTTACTAATTTCTTTGCTACTATGAATTGAAGTAAATAATTTAAATCTTGAATCATCCGAGATCAGTTTGACCTTTTCCGTGTTCTTAAAAACCTGGTCTGATTCATTTCAACAAAAAAACAGAAAACTACTGATAGAAATGCCCAAATTAAATGATCCATAAAAATTAACCAATATATCTAGTTTTTAAGAGATGTATTCTTATTTCAGGGGTAACTCAAAATATCACTATTACGGTATTCGCGTGAAGCCTGGATCTTCTCTCAGCAATTCCAGCCCGCAAAGCGACAACAGTAACACGGCCAACAATGGCGTGGGAGGATCTGCAGGGTCCGCCGGACGATCCTCCAATAGTCGCTTTTCTAATCGAAATAGTACTGGCACACCGAATCATCAGAGACCGGACTCTGTCGAAGCACAGACACCGAATGCCCACATGCATCAGCATCACCAGGTAAATTTTTATGTTCCTTAGTATACGGCAGAGATGGTTATGTCAAATCAAAGCCATGCTTATGCTCTATTTTCATATATTTACACATTTTTTAGTATCTCGGTGATGGAAACGGGGCGATTCCAGATTTTCCTGAAATTCAATTTTTGGAACTTCCCGGTGAATGTACAGTCGAAGATGTTGACACTCTTAGGTAAATATAACTTTTCTATCATGATTTGAAATATAAAATTGAAACCGGTCTCTTTTGTATTTTTTTTTATAGTCATCTATTAATTTACTTAATTTACAAATTTTATTTCCAGATCGATATATCGAGAGCACTGTGAAGCATTCCTCGACGCCGTGCTTTCCCTCGAGCTCTCGACGGTGGAGTCACTCTGGCGAGAATTCTGGCGTCAGAATAACAATAATGATTCAGATGAATGCGAAGAAGAAAAATATCTTTCAAAGTGAATTTTTCTATTATACATTTATTGCATTTCTCTTGGGGAGTATGATGTTAGCAATTAAATGAATCATATATTATCTCTATTTCAGAACAAAACTTTATCAATTATGCGGGCTGACTGAAGTGCAGACTTGGGTGAGAACAGTCGACGTGGCGTTTTATCAGCGTCTGGTTCAAGTTTTACTGCCTGACGTTCTCCGTCCAATCCCTTCTCCGCTCACGCAAGCCATCAGAAACTTCGCAAAAGGTATGATGACTATCATAAATTTCTCATTATAAAGGTGCAAACAAACACTTCGTCTAATATAATCATTCGGCTCTAGGGATGGAGTCTTGGTTGGTGGGAGCGATGGTGGGGTGTCCGGCGGGCATGGTGCGGGCGAAGGCGACGCCGGCGAGTGCATTGGCGCAGTCTCTGCGGCGGTACACTTCCCTCAACCATCTAGCGCAAGCTGCTCGTGCCGTCTTGCACAATTCACAGCAGATTCATCAGATGCTCGCAGATCTCAACCGAGTGGATTTTCATAACGTTCAGGTATTACCGATTATTAGGTCTGCAATTTTTTTATCGCTCTATGAAACACGAGTTTTATCGACTCGATCAAATTTCAGGAGCAAGCATCGTGGGTGTGCCAGTGCCCTGGCGGAGCTGTCTGGGCATTGGAGGCCGACTTCAAGAGGACTCTGCAGCGACAAGCTTCACTGGAGCAGTGGGCGGCGTGGCTAGAAGCCGCAGTGCGGAAGGCCCTTCGACCGCATGAACGCTCGCCTCATTACGCGCATCATGCCCGACAGTTTTTACTCAAATGGAGCTTTTACAGGTGCGCATATATAATTGTTACAATAACCAAAATACGTTAATAATTTATATTGGACCTGAAAATATTATTGATCTAATATTGTGTTACAGTTCAATGGTCATTCGGGATCTCACCCTTCGGTCTGCGGCATCTTTTGGGTCTTTCCACCTTATTCGACTTTTGTATGATGAGTACATGTTTTACTTGATAGAACACCGTGTCGCAGCTCATCAAGGAAGTGCCCCTATTCAAGTGATGGCTGAGGTAATCTTTTCTTTTTTTTTTAAATTATGTATGGAATAGTTTTCATACCTGTTATGTTTTATTTATTCTTTTCTCTATTTATTTGTTTCCCCAGATTCTAGATTTTTAAAGTGTTTTTAGATACCTATGGAGTTTAAAATTGGAAAAGATTTGGATTAATGGAAATTAAAAACATTTCAAAAATTAATTGAATTTAGAATGCAATAAAGCAGTCTATCTAACTCTTTATGCACTTTACTTATTTCTTTACTACTGTGATTATTATTTTCCAGAAGGACCCGGTCAATGGTTCCCTCGAACCTGAAGATTTACCTGAAGAAAATGCACAGTTTAATGATTTGGTCGCCGTTCCCATGAAATGTGAATCGCCCTCTCCTCCAAAGAAGATCAAAATAAGCTAGTGGTTTGAATATCTTCGACATGTACACATCACTATGCCTCTGTGCTCACCGCTGCAGTTAAACACATCCTTCGACGTCTTCAACTGATCCCGCTCACCGTTTGGCTCGTCTAATACCAAGCGAACGTTTGCACTCTTCCGATCGAATTTCGCTTCATATCTCGTTGTCGATACTGGAATCTTATTCGCGGCCGAATGGATATTTTGAAGTCTGAGAGAGATCGCTGAGTCACGATAAGTGGAGTATATCCGCATAATCTTTTATTAACATTACAATCTTATTTCAAACATTAAGAATGTTCATTTAGACTAGGAATAATTTTGGTTAAGACAGAATATCGGCGATGTCTTGTTTAGGGGTTGTTCAAATTAATATATTGAATTTGTTTATTTATTTATCCATATTAAGTTTATTGAAATGTGCAATTCCATTATTATTTATTGAATCAGCTTTTCAGTTTTTGTTTTGGTACCATTTTGACTGATGTTTGAGAATTTAATCCCCGTAATGTGAATACATATACATAATATTATGAGAAAATAATTATTATGTTACTCACTGTATATACATAAAGGTTCCATAGCTTTCACTCGTATTCGTAAATATATTGAAGTATTTCTATTTGCGATCGATTGATTCTATGTGAACCCACTTAAATGCTTTACAGAACTTTATGCATCATTGTTAATGATAAAACTTACGGAGCCCAAGCTACTTACCAAAAACGAAACAATTTAAAATGGCAAATAGTCACTAATTTTTTTAAGGTATTATAATAGTGTACACGAAGATATGTTGTGGATTGAATCATCCAATATAAAGTTTTGAAAAAAATATTTTTTTATCAGCTTCTATTATCTAACGTGACCGTGTGAGGATGTGTGGATATTAATTTATTATTCCTTATACTCCTTCATTGTTCAATATATTCCTGTTGTTTCATTGTTTGATCGATCCAAGAGCTTCGTAGTTGTGTTGAAGTTATTAAATTTATCGAGCGTCCTCTGTGTAAATTTACTGGAACTGTCAACAATTAGAGGGTGCGGCGGAATTATTATATACATACAGAGTATTTAGTAAACATTTCAACTCATGCTAAAATGTATTACAGGCTTAAGAGATTAATATTAAAATATATGAAACATAATATCGCAGGCACCATATCATCCTGTTAACGAGTGAAGAAGCCTACAGATTTTATATAATCACAAGTCCGTCGCATGCTCTATTTGTTGCCATCGTGTCTAGTCGAATTTTATTTCATTGCAATATTTTTGCATTCAAAGAAGATTGTCGGCGTTTACCGTTTGTAAGGGACCAGCTTACATTCCCAATTTTAAGATTTATATAATAAATGAAATTATTACAAGACTTAAATCGTATAATGTACTCTGTCCGACATGACAAATTATCATGTTTTATGGATTCTGATATTGTAAATAGATCTGGCTACTTAAATTCACAGTATCAAAAAGAATTTTTTATTTTCATGTAAAAAATGTAGTAAAATGAAGCAATTGAAAATCATGATAGTGATTAACTCAAAATCGGTTTTTGGGGTGTCACTTCAATTATTACAAACATTTCACAACGAAAACTACATAGTTTTTTCATAGTCTACAATTAACTATATCATGTGGACTTTTACAAATTTGAACGGAACGAACATATTATCAAAATAGATCTTTTACATAGACGCACCTTATACGATACACACTTTCTAGTATACGGGACTAACTTTCTTCTATTTTATTTTTCATGTATAGTAAGATAAATTGAGAACCCATTCAAATTTTAAGACAGCCGCAATCGTTCTTGGGATATTCACATGTGGTTAATAATTATCAATACATTCTTTGATGAATTCGCTTAATATTTTATTTTTTCCAAATGTATGATTTTGTCGAAATCAATGTGCACTGATAGGATTGCATCGTGCGAAATTCACTCGGAATCCTCAATAATTGACTAGTATTTGAATGGATTTTCACTGTTAATTCATTTATATTTGTCATAGATTTAAATATACTAATTTATTTCAAAACCTGTTGATTATTAATATGGTTAAAGAGAATAAGTCGATATTAGAAATAATATTTATATGAGATTGTTTACCCCTTGCAGGTAACAAATAAAGACAAATAATCATTTATCAACACAGCACACTTTGCCTTTTTTGTACAGAATCCCATAAATTATGACACAGATATATTTTATTACCGTAATAGTAGTCTGAAATAGTTGAAAATATATATGTATATTATCTAGCTCAGATACAGTCCATCCATACACTTTTATGTTACGTAAGAGACTACGGCAGCCTCATATCTAACGCGTCATGACAAAACTCGAGTCAATTTATCTGCGAGAAATTTTGCAGTGTCGGTCTCCTCTTATTAGATGAGACGGAACCTCGATATTGTAGTGATTTTATTTCCTGGCTTTGTACGTGTAGACATATTAGAGTAAAAATATTTGAACACGATGGATTCGGGTTCGTCGTTGTGAATCGTACGTGTGAGTTTGTGACGATTGAGAATATTTTTGATCAATATTTTACAATATATAAGAATACTGTGGAATCGCTATCGGGAAATAAATAATTCTTATACTTATAACGCAGGGTAAAATTAAAAACATTTTTAAGCATGTTTATATGTCTGGTGAACCTGTCCTACAAACACAGTGGTCATTTTTCACCGACTGATACTTCTATCTTTATAATGTCTTTGTTGCAAAATTATATGGAACGGTAAAACTTTAAGGGAATTCTCAGATTTGCGGTTGAAAAATGCCTGTGAAACACTTTCTATTAATGAAACCGACAACATATTATCAATTGAATCACAATTTGGACTTCAAGGAAATAAAAGGTATTTATGAAATAGAGACTAGAATTATTTTTGTATTCACCAATATTAAAATTTGTACTTGTAAATTTGCCGTGGACACCATAAAGTTTATATTTACACTAACCTCTGTATCCATTCAAAATCCAATTGAAGTGTTGGTTATTATTGTTAAGTGTATTAATTCTTAGAAAATATCTACTTTACGGCTTATTAACTGTTTTCAGTATTTGAGGTTGCTCATCATTCATGATATTTCATGAATTTGGATAAATGATGTTTTCTATTGGGCTAGAAATGGTAAATGACTACTGCAATGCAAATAAAGTTATGTATGTCCATATGTGTAACATGTCGATGTCGGTCTGTCCTGTATCTATTGAAAGGCAGCTTTTGAATCCATAATCAAAATTAACTAAACAACGGTGTAGATATTCCAAAGATTGAATTGAATTACCGAAGTCCTAAAATGTATTTCTCCCTTTTATGTTATTGTATTGGAATATTTCTTTAACCTGGTGTCACAAAATTTAAGATTGTAAAATAAAAATGTCACCAATGTCTTGTTAGGTTACGAATAAATTGCTGTCTGTGTTTGTAAATGTATGGATATTACAAATGTTACCGACTCCTTTTCATGTACCTATGCTTAACGATGGATTGATGATAAAATTAAACTAGTCATGTGTTTTCTTAGCAGTTTTAATATCAAAAATAATCCCCCATTTTATTTTCCATACTCTATTTTTAATTTCATGACCGAAAATAGACAGTCGATAATAAAATTATCGAATATGCACAAATGACGATCCGCAGAGGCCAATAATTTTCTACAAACCTGACTTGCTTTCGTCAACTGATTTACGAGTGCAAAGTTTCTACTAACTTACTTTACAAGGAGCGGAAGCATAAAACCATAATAAATTATGAGATTTTGTAAAAAAATCTAAAAGTCAACATCATTTTTTTCATAATATAAAATTAAATCTTATAACAATGTTACTTCACTGTTTGTGTTACTAAATGTGACACAAGTTTCGCCTCGTTGAGCGCTTCTCAATTTACTGCATCATAAGGTTGTTTATTTATAAGGTGTTAAACATTGATTCTAATTCTTAACTTATGAATTGTAAAAATGACGGGTGGGGGTGGGAAATTTCTTTTTACTGAATGTGAGAAGACAGACACAAACAATAATAGTACCAATTAAACATTATTAGTGTTAGGAGTTGAAAATCCACTGTGAAATAAATTGAATAGTGGCAAGCCACCAGTCCTAACACTAACAGTGGAATGACAAACTTCATCAATTTTATATTAAAAATGAATTTCTTAAATGTTATGTTACCGCAGAATCCATCGAGAATAGTTAGAATTTCTGCGTAAACTACGGTATGTTGGTATAGTCTTAACCACTTGGGACTCAGTGTGGCCCTTAGGCTAAAAAGTTTGGAGACCCCTGATCTATATCAAGGAACTAATAACTCACAGTAACCTAAAATTTGCTGATACAATGTTAGCATGCTTCTAAAATAAGTGTTGCTGAATGCTCAAGATGAAATACAGTTATTAATTTTATATTTGTTTGTTCCCAATTTTCCCTTACGAATTTATTCCCGACACAGCATCAATTTATTATTTTGTCATCATCCTCAGCTCTTGCATGCTATTTGCTCATGGACATAATTATCATCATTCTGCTACATCAGTAGATAATCTGCGGAGGATGAAATGGACAGTGGTAAAAGGACTTAATACAGAGCTTGTCAGTGGGTTTACTTATTTATTTGTAAATTTTTATCGATTGCACAATTGAATATTAAAAGTTGAACAGCTAATGGCACATGATAATCTATTATATGTGTCGCCATCCGGTCAACTTCGGTCACACTATTGCTAATCTTGAATTAAAAATATTTACATACTATTTTTTATAGTAAATATTGTGATAAGTACTTAAAAAAACTAGTACTGCGACACTATCGATAAAGTTGTACATCCCGTACAGAGTAAAGTATTTCTAGCAATGGTAACACGGCTGTCATGAACGGAAAACTATTTGATATGACATTCCATATCAACTACTTTTCATCTAAGTCAACGATCATTCACTTATAAGTGTATAACAAACAACATATTTACATACTCATTTTTTAGTTCAAAATAAAGAAAAATTATGAACCAGCCAAAAAAACAGCATTAAAAGCTTCATAAAAACACAATCATTGAAATATTAACAAAATATACAAAAACATAATATTTCAAGTGTAAAACTGAATAATTTCTATTTAGTAATATGAATAAAATAAACAGCTGTAACCGGATGCAGTCAGTATTGATATTTATAATAAAGCAGCTGAACGTTTGTCTCGGTTCTTTCCGCGGGAGATGGTCCTCGCTTTGAAGGCGGCTGCATTTTGTAGGTGCTGAAATCGAACAAGAAAATCAAATATAAATCAGCAGCTTGAGTAGTTATCATAATTAATCAGGCTTCCTTTGAAAATAATAGATAATTTAAATTGCATAGACCAATTCTACAGTGAACTGATTGGAGTGCCAAATTCTGTTGAAATATGAATTGTTTTGTTCTCTTTTTCGACAATTTATTTCTTTGAGAAATAAAATTTCGATTAATTTTGAAGATAAGACATATCGCAAATAATAATAGCACTGCAGATATTCCACATTATAAATTATAAGAACAGACGCTATTGCCGTCTCGTGTGTTTGTAAGAATAAAGTGAATACTTTTATATTTTATTAATCATAGATACATAGAGGTTATAATTATATGTCCAGCGTAATAGATTTTTTTAAACATAAATAAAAAATTCCAGTTTTGAAACTAAAACTTTGAAATGTACCAATAAGTGGATTTGTTCGAAGAGAATAAATCAGCAAATTTTAAGCACTTGCATGACTTGATACTCTACGATAAAAATATGGTAACAATGCCAAACCATTCCATATATTCCATTGTTATTCATTATTACTGGTTAGAGTTTGAATAGATTATTAAGAGTTAGAATAGATTCTAAAGGTTTGAAATTGGAATCGTTCTTAATTTACTATTAAAGTGAAAGCATCAACTTAAACTTACTCTCATGAGCTTATTGTTGTTATTCTTGAGAGGATGTAGTGGTACAGTTATGGGCGGAGGCAAAGCGAGCGCTGCCCTTAAAGCGGGCGAAACTGACAGATGAACTTGCAATCCGGCACCCAAAGTTCCTCCCAGCGAATGATAACGACGCCTAGCACACCATCCTTCCACGAAAACAGATTCATTGCGTACTTTTACCACAATGTCTTCAATTTCATCCTCCTGAAAACAAATATTGAAGCATTTGGAATATGAAAATTAAACATTTTCTAAATTTATTTGATGCAAATGAGCAAAATAGTGATCCGCGTAAATCACAAAATAAAATAGTAGCATATTAATGCAGGTTTTTGTTTTCAATACAAAATATCAATATCTTATTTAAAAATATGGGAAATTATAAGTTGCTTTGGAATAAGAAAAAATATTCTACCTCTAAGTATCGCAAGATATCTCTGAATGTTGCACGCTGTGTTTTTCTATCCTTTTTGGCTCTGAAAACAATAAAAGAGGTTAAAAAAAAAAATAGAGAAATAACAAGTGTATTTCAATTACTACCAACACTGGATTGCGGTTGAATCTTTTACCTGTATTTATTTGAATCGGTTGCCAGTTTCTTCATGTCTTCAATCAATTCGGGAAGGTATTCCTCACCAAAGTTATCGGAGTGTTCGCGGCCGAGTTCAAAAGCCAATGCGAGACATTCGCCGGCGCCGAGACGCACTTCCAGTCCGGGCGATGCTAACATACCACCCAGTTGACGGAGAGATCTTATCAGAGAAATGAATAAAAACAGTCAGTTCAGTATTTTCAAGTTGAAATAAGTTGATAGACGATAAAATATTACAACTTACGGTGAAAATGTATTGGTGGAGCCTCCTAGCATCATGCAAACGTCTCCTGGCGAACAGAGAGATAGCATAAGAGCCCAAGATGACAAAGCTGCACTATGCAACACTTCTTGTTCTGGACTAACGTTGCTGTTTATGCTGCCATCCCCCTATAATTAAAATTCATTTAATAACACTATATAAGAAATACATGTGTACACAATTATTGTAAAATATATAACCGTAACAAAAAGTGGGTTAAAAATATCCAAAACCCCTCCTACAAATTCATAAATGAATTAAAAATGTTGTTTCTAAAGCAAAAAAAAAAAAAACAGAAGTCTAACATTGATACCATTTTGTGAGTATATTTTCAAAATTTTTGTCTGTCGAATGATGCAGATAAATATCGACTATTGAAAGATTTACTAAATATTTATATGTTTTTTTTTAAATTTAATTTAATATTACTTGCTATAAAGATAGTTTAAATTGATAATTATAATAACTTTGTTGGATAACAAACGGAACACGTGATGGTTTTCAAAATTACCTTCAGATAGCTGCTGCAGAATATTGTCTCGAAAGATTTCATCAACTCTAATATGCTGCCCATCTCATCCTCTGCCAAAAAGCAAATTAATCCGAGAGCGCTGACGCACTGTAAGATGAATAGGCAATAAGCAAACAATACACTTTGTTATTCTTCTAAATGATCATCCGTAATATGAAGATCAACCTCTCATTACTTGAACATACCTTAGCACGGGCATTTGCATTGACCGACTTATCGAGCGCGTGAGCCAACAGTACCGGCTTCAAGTCTTTGCAAAGATCTTCACAATAGTCAGATGCACCAAACTGAAAAACAATCGAAAATCATTAGCAACATAATATTAATTTTGGTACATATATATATATATATATATATAATTTTAAAACTTTTACAGATATTCAGCAGTTTGACAAAAGCTTAAATCACTAATCTATCGATTTACATTCTAAATCACTCAAATAAATGTTGCATTAATTGAGAAAAAAAGCATACACTTTCAAAATCTGTGTAAATCTATGTACAGAACTCAGAAATTTTGATTAAACATGTATCAAAGATAAAGAGTTGTAAATTTATAATTAGAAGATAAGAAAAATATCTAAGCAAATGGCAGGGCACCATCTGCATAGTCGGCGACTAAATTTAAACTGTGCTCTTATTTTTATTCACTGCGAAGAGTATCGATTGAAGTAAGTGATGATTTGTGTGGATTAATAATATACTGTCTAAAATTAGACTAGTTTCATTCTAGAGCTTGATTTGGACTAATATTCTAATTTATTTAGAATAAAGTATTTCATGAGACGTAAAAAACATTATAAATATGAAACAAGCAATTGAAATGGATTATAACCTGAATAGCGATAAGGGTTGCAAGTTCTGCAGCAGCTGCTTGTTCTTCAGGGCGTCCCCTGCGTAATGCCTTCTCAATGTGATCGGTGAGAGTGAGGCGGTGAGCGCCGATAGAGCTCGGTGACCAGCGCGAACGGAGCGCCCCCGATGCTGCAACGAAGCAACGCACTCTTCCGGCTGTCGATTTCTGGCCCAAGCCATCGACGGCTTCTGCTAAAGCGTCTTCGAATCGATCGGCGTCTTTTATAGCATCTTCAGAAATTTCCTCTAGAATAATTAAAAATATGTTTGATATGTATCTTTCGCATAAATTTGCAATCTTATAAGGCAAGTAAGTCTTAAGTGTTAAAAATAAGAAAAATCAAATTCCTATGGGATATAAAAGAGGACAATATCAGGTGTTATCTCACCCTGAAATTTGTCACTTTCAATTAAAAGATATTTGATAACGTAAAAGGATTTGCTTTGTGACACGCTAAGATATTAAAGGGGTTCCCATTCTGTCTTACAGGATACAAATTGATTTTGCAAAATGAAATTGGATAAAGCTGATTTTTTGGCAACTATACATTATCATTTATTTTATTATCCAATTGTTGCATATACTGCGACAGCTAATCCTTGTGTAAACCTTTACATCCTACATGGGCAATCTATCGGCCCCATTTGATACGATTTTAATTAGGCCAAGAGCCAAAGGGTTAAATGCCTACTGTTAAAAGTTTACATTGCAAATGTATGTATTAGATTTATTTTAAATATGATGAATAAGACTTAGGGTGAAGATAAGTTTTTTGAAAAAGACACATTTGTAAGACTCGACTGACCTCCATCTTCGTGGACACTTCGAGTTTCCGATTGGGTAGACCATTCCGACACATTGTCATTGCCAGATTCATCTTCAGATGCCGAGTTGTTGGCGACATCTCCTTTCTTACCCTCTGAAACAAATAAATGATACTTTTACCACACCAGAAACTAGAACCAAAATTTTCTATATTCAATCTTTGATTATCTTGATAAATGTAGCAGAAATTGTATTCATAGTTATTAAATTTTGTGTTATATTACACAAAACGTGAACATTTATGAAATACAAAGATTTTATTGCTCATACAGCAATTTGCATGCAAAAGATTTTGAATAGCATAGTAGCTCAGCGAATCAGAAGGTATTATATGTATAGAACTGGCAAGGTCGGATATCAAATATTGATTTTTTCTATTTAGCATTTGTAGTTTCGGGCATGTTTGTCTTGCCTCCTTAATCCAGCATTTAAAACTCATTAGTTCGAGTTCATTGGTGTGCTCGAATGCCTGAAGATGCCGAAAGGCGAAACCCGGGTCGTTAGTGACAAAATACATGGAAATGTACAAAATTTCAAAAATTCAAATTTTCAAAAATCTAAAACTGCATCAAGATATTGATAATCTACTGACATATATTTACAGTATTCAAGATGGAAAATGATATTTTAAGCATTTTATTTTTGAATATTTATCATTATATCCACCAAAAAAAAAAATTCTAGATGCATGTGTATTACACCAGAAACCAATAATTAAATTAGCCGAGCTGAGGAAAAGTCTGTTGTTTTTTGCATAGTGTATACAACAAATTATATTAAGTGTCCATTGAAAGTATGATACAGTGAAGTTAACCTTCAAAAGAGAATGCACAATGACATAATTAGATAAAGGTCTGTTTATTTATAAGTTTTAGTTAGTTGCCCACAAATCATCTTTCATATGAAATTTCATCATAATTGAATGTAGGCAATGCAGGAATTATTTAATAACCCAAAGTTCAAGCATAATGATTGGGCAATCATTGATAGTGGAGAATAAATATATAGTGGCTCCGATTATTCGAGATAAGTAATTACATTTTCTACAAATAATCTGTATATAGTGACTAACACAAATGGCTGTTTTTGTAAACCTATTGGCAATGATTTATCAACTCTTTCCGGTAGTTATCAAATATTATGCTAAGATAACTTAAATATATTATATGTCATATTACTGAGAATGCACTAAGGAGAATTCACAGCTAGTGATATATGGCATGAATAAGAAAAAAAAGAACAAATAATCCATAATGTATTTTTTATGGGAGCTAATATGACAGCAGAAAAGGATAAAGACGTGAATTTCTCACTTTATCATTCAATCTATGCTCTATGGCTAACCTAAGGCATGGATGTGTGTAAATGTTCTGCACCTTCCTACACACCCTATTCAATCCTGAAAATGGGGCGTAGAGAGCAATTAGCTGACTGCTAACACATCCTTCTATTCTTAACCTCTCTGGAAAGAGGTTGAGCGAGTGACATACCATCAGTCTTATCAAGGAAATTTACCATTTGGAAATCTGCAGCTTCAAATTGGGAGCAGACATGGTATAAAAAAATATAGTATTTCTTTGCGCGGGTTAGAAACACTGGGTAAAATTTTGGTTAACAAATTAATGGAGTAATATGATCACGGAATATTATAAAAATGCAGAAATAAAAATATCAAATCCAATGATGTCATTAGAGGTTAAACTAATTGCAGATACAAAATATATGCAATCCAATTACCCAATAATAATAAAAAAATATTTTTTATGAATAAAATATCTGTAATAACTATTATTTGGGAATAATATAATATTTCAGCTGAATGTTAAACATTTTTAAAAGTTTACCTCATGTAAGTCAAGGAATGGTATATTAAGTTACCACATATTGTGAAATACCCAATATTAGTAAACATGGCATATTGAGTCATAATATATTAATGCCACAATGTTTATTACATAATATGTATGATAAATCATCATTGTCAATATTAACAATATAATTGGATTAATTATTTTTCCTGTTACTTTCGATATTTAGCAATATGATGAATTATGAGACAATGAAGTAATTATAGTAGACTACCTATTACTTCAAATGTGACGTGACAGCTCTGACAACGGTCCATATGGAGCTAGATAGCCTTGTCATAGTAGAAAACTGAGGTCATCGTGTATAGAAACCCAGTTTTACAATAATATACATATTCGTGCACAATAAAATTGTCATTATTAGAATAACATGAAAAATACGACAAAAAATATTTGTAATATTTTTTCGCGCGCACGTCAATCCGTCAGCCAAGTAAAAATCTGCAAATAAAAGGAAACCATGCGACACGAGCTTATTTTTATGAGACGGTCAATTTACTAAAACTTTGTATGTTAGCAATTCAATTACAACTGAAATATTTTTTTTCTATAAAAGATTCTGAAATAAAAATTGCAAAAATTATGTACATACCGTATTTTCCTTTTCTTTTTCCTTTAGGCATGATTGATGTTATTCACGAGACAAACACAAAATTTAGCTAAAATAAATTATCACTATATATAACACTCGATCAAGAAGGTGAAAAGTTCAATATACTCTCTTTTATCAACGATTTTGAGCACCAACATGAATTGAAAACTAAAATTGGTGTAAAAATATTTAACATGTTTAATCTTCGAGCATGCACCCTTGACTGTAGCCACAGAAGTTATCGAAATTGTAGACACGGCACTCTTTATAGAATTGCATGGTGTGGTAAAATCCAACATTAGTTGCCAGTATATATTATGATGAAATAATAAATACTCATCTACTAATAAATTTTATAATTGAAGTGAAATAAAATAGGTACCAAATTCTCTTGAAAGGGAATTTCTTATTTATTGTATTATTATTATATTGTAATATTATTTATAAATGCAATAACTAACTTAAAGAGTATACAATGAAAATTTGGAAAAAATGGTTTTACATTAATTTATTAAGTCTTTGCAGACAAAAAAAACTCTAAAATGCATTTGTTAATAATTTACCTAAATTTCTTAATTTACCAGTAGTTAGCGGGTCATAATATAATACCGGCTGACCATAGATTTTATGTAATCTTTTTACGTTTTGTCAACCAACAAAGTTGATACAGAGGGGTTTGATAGAGTTGAAATGAAATTATCATACTTCAAAAAAATTATTCGTCTTTTACGCATTTTTAGGTAATTTGAGTGATGTGATATATGGGAAATTTCTGTGAAAATAATAAAGAACGCGATAAACAAAGATAAATGTCTGCTAATACTTCTTTGTCTTCCAAGGATAGATGAGGGATAATGGACCCAAGAATGTGTAAAAGAATAAGCAGCGAGAATTTATACAGGAATGAAGATCTTGACTGTGAAGGCTCTCAGTTGGAAATCGGGCAGGAGAGTGAAGAGAATTTTATTTACGATGACACTCTCGAATTAAATTCTGTCAAATGGTTAAATGATGAACAAATTGATCAATTAGATGTAAACTTGGATCCAACTAACTTGTTTTTTCACAGAGTTGATAGTGCTGAGATAATTTATCAAAGTAAAAAAAAAAGATGCAAAATGATCGGGAAGTATGTTATGGGAGACATGTTAGGCGAAGGATCTTATGGCAAAGTGAAAGAGATGTTAGATTCGGAAACATTGTGTAGAAGAGCAGTCAAAATACTTAAAAAAAGGAAATTAAGGAGGATACCGAATGGTGAACAGAATGTCCAGCGTGAAATACAATTGCTCAAAATATTGAGGCATAAAAATGTTATCGAACTTGTAGATGTTCTATATAATGAAGAGAAGCAAAAAATGTACCTGATTATGGAATATTGCGTAGGAGTTCTGCAGGTAAGACACCTAGAGATTATTTAATATTTGTGAGGCCGGTAAAATTGTCTAAAGATGATAAGCAGAAATTCAAAGCTTATGAAAAAATATGAACAAATCCTTTATAAATAACAGAACAAATAAACATTGAATATCAGTTAAAGTATTCTCATTCATATGCTGAATCAAAGTTTGTGATACAAATTTCCAATACTCAACGATCTCAAATCGTTTTTGTACATTGAAAATTTGTGGACAGTGAAGTTGATGGTACACTGATATCATATAAGCCTTTGCTTGCGGTCTTCATGAAAAACTGCAATTGTGGTGAATCGCACAGTTCTACATTTCTTTACTTAATATTTGAAAAATATTCAGCAATTTGGTGACTGCATAACGGATACTTAATAAATTTGCTAAAAATTAAAAAAAAATGAATAGCTATCCGTCATCACAATATGCAGATGCACAATTCATGGACTAAAAACCTGTGCCTGGCAATGTGCGCTTACATTACGTCTGGTCATTCTAGGGTTCTTACATAACTGTTGGTAACAAATGAAATCTATTTTTTGAATTAAATCTTCACTTTTTACTATATTTATCTTGATTAACAATGTTGCGTTAATACTCCATATTACTAATAGAATGTCGGATCCGTGGTCGAGTGGTCAACGTCATTGGCTTTGGTTGCAGTGCTTTGAATGCTAGTACGGACAGTTTCATAAATTGATTTATGGATTTCTGTTGAATCCCATACAATCCTAAAAACGAGGTGTAGCGGGAGGAATTAGCTAACCACTAGTCCTGTCCTAGCCCTACCTTTGTATACCTATTCTTTTTCTCGAAGAAAGTAAGGCTATTTTTCTAGCAACTGAGTATTGAGCCGTTGTCATAGAACTCCAGTCAACCTATTTGATATAAACTCCATTAGTAGTTCATATGGTCCACGTTGGGAGCGGATATGGTTTTTCAAAAACCATATCCGCTCCCGCTTATTTATCGAGCTCCGCTTTATTTATCGAGCTCCGCTTTATTTATCGAACTCCGCTTTATTTTGATCGATATTAAATTATTCTTGTTTACTAATTTATCTAGTTTGAATTACATTCCTCATTTGTGTTTAGGGTATGCTGGATTCAACTCCTCAAAAGCGGTTTCCACAACACCAGGCGCATGCATATTTCACCCAGCTGATGGACGGACTAGAATATTTACACAGTCAAGGTGTTGTCCATAAAGATATTAAACCAGGCAATCTTCTTTTGATGTTAGACCACACACTGAAAATTTCTGACTTTGGTGTTGCAGAGGTAACTATGAATATTCCCCGTTTTCATAAATTAAGAATGTGAGATATATTTTATACCACTGCTTCCACATTTTTAACTGATGGAAGCTTAAAATAAATTTTTCATTTTTGATTTAATAGATAAAACCAAGAACACTCCTCTCATCAACCACTAAGTTGTCTAGAGAAATTTATTCAATAGAAATAATACTATATATTTTTAAAATGTTTTTTTTGCGGATTCTTAGCCGAGAGGTCAATGCCTCTGGCTTCGATTGCGATTTTAACAGATTTAAACTCTGCTATGGACAGTTTCATAAATCAATTTATGTATTTGTGTTCGAAGGCATGGATGTCTGTGATGTCTAAATTCTTTCCCACCCATCCGATCATAAAAATGGGGTATAGAGACAGCGATAAGTTAACCACTAGCTCTGTACTGGTACAGAACTAGTGCTGGCCCTATCCTTATATCCTTACTCTCCGAAAAAGAGAGGTTGAATGATTTAATAAATTGCAGTTTTCGCAGATCCACTTCTGTTGAGATAAGCTCCACTAGGAGTCCATACGCTTCACACTGTTAGCGGACATAGTAAACAAAAATACCATGTTAAGGGGAATAAGTAGGTTTTTCTGTCATTTCGCGAAAATCGTTAATTGTTTTCCGTCGCCTAAAAAATATGAAACGTCGAAATAATCTTAAAAATACTTTGTTCTACGATTTTGTCTCAGATATTAAATCTCGATAACCCTAATCTAGTTATGGCGTAAATCAAATAAAAGCATTTCTGAAAAACAGGTGTCAACTCTTTGCTAGACAGGCTTGAAAACTTAAACTCCATTTCCATTTAAATAAAAGTGCAATAGTGTAAACAAATACTTTGAGAGTGCAATTATTAAAAGAAAAAAAATATATTCTGACGTTTCATATTTTTTAGGCGATTAATGATTTTCGCGAAATGTGAGAAAAACCTACTAATTACACTTAATCAACTAACTTTCAGTTGTGGTGTTCTCAAGTTTTACTTGCTTAATTAATGGCCTGCCACTATGAATTGATATTTGAAAATTTATTGTAATACTTCATTTTTATTTTAAAAATATGGTTACAAGTTCAAATCCTATATTGCTATAATTTTTAACATTCAATATATTGACTTTTTTAACATATCTGTTGTTACTTGGATAGGAGAAGAATGGCCCACAAAATGATGTAGAATCCAAGTTATTCATGAAATTTGTTGGGCAATTGTGTATTGTGATTTTATAGCCATGTAAATATTGAATTTACTTTTTCGGATTTGCCAACCATTTGTGCTTTAATCTGTGTAAAAGTGGAGATTACTAGAATTTCAACAGACAAAATATCATAATTAATCTAATCATGAAAATAAATAATTCTGTGTGATGATTGTATAAAATTTTGAAATTTAAACTTGCTCACCGAATATGCAACATTTACACAATATTTAATAATGATTGTGCAATGTTTTTTATCTCATTGAAATTGAAAATGAGCGTATCCTTTCATATTACCCACTAGTGATGTAGTATTTTTGAGATCCATGAGTGAGAGAAAGTTACTGAAACCCTTACTTACTGAAAAATTGAATTGTTTTCGTTCACAAGAATTTCGTTTCAAGAAGCACCTTACAGTGAATTCTGGGGAAAGATCTGGATCTGCATGCCCACCAGATCCAACTGACCCGAGAATTAAAATAGCAAACCATTCTAAGCTAAGAGAATTGGTTGATGAAACATCAGCTAGTCAGCAAAAATTTTGCTAAGGATATCATCCTTGATGTGGTGCATTTTGAGCTGAATGGCTTCGTAAATAAGCAAAATTGTCACGTTTGGGGCGAGAAATACCCAAGAGTGATTAAAGAGAAACCAATGCATCCACTTTAGGGATTCCAACTATTCGAATGTCAAATAGTAAAACTGAAACTATTTGAAAAAAAGCGACGATGGACCTTGCTTGGACACGTGCTGCGGAGGCCCCAGGGGAGCCTGAATCCAGCCTGTCTCTTCTACCAACCAGATGGATTCCGTCCCACCAGAAGGCCGCTGATGACCATCCATAGGATGTATTCAGTGGAGCTACGGGATGCTGGGATGACCTGGGAGGAAGTGATGAGACTGGCAGGTGACAGAGAAGCTTGGAGGAACTGCGTGATGACCATATGTTCCGAATAGGGAGCGGATATTGATAAAAAAAATTTATATATCCGGATATTCAATAATTTTTTGAAGTATGAAAATATTATTAAACATTCGAAAAATTAATTGGAATAGTTAATAATGTAACATTATATAAATCCACATTCCAATACTGTTCCATTATATTAAAATATTGAATATTTGCAGCTGCGTCGGATTTCTCCAACTGTATTTCTTCAATTACTGAAATCACAACATGTTATAAGGGTTTTTTTAGTCCTGAGTCATTCATCAAACTCAAGTATTATGATAAGATATTGATAGAGGTCCGAGTTAAGTGAAGACACAAAAAAAACACTACCTGGGGTATTCATTATTATAATTGAAATCTGGAGAAATTTTGATGTGATCTTTCGTCGATTTTGTAAAATATTTCATTAAAAATTATTACTGATACTATTTGAATAGTTGTCCAAATATTTGGATATCGAAAAGTGCCGAATATATTTGGATATTGAATGTTCTATACTATACAATACTACAGATACTGTGCAATGGTAAATTGAAGTAAACACATATTTCAAACAACAAGAAATATTTTATGTTCGTAATATGTAACGAAAATTAATATATTTAAGATATGAAAATGCCTCTCGATCTCTGTTTTTCAGGCCTTGGACATGTTCTCTCCCGGCGATACATGTCATACCGGGCAGGGCTCCCCAGCATTCCAGCCGCCGGAAATTGCCAACGGAGCGGAAAAATTTGCCGGCTTCAAGGTTGATATTTGGAGTAGCGGTGTTACATTGTAAGTGGAGCATCTATAAATTTCTGTTTTTGCATCTTGCTAAACTAGTTATGTATTAAATTTTCACGGATACGATCCCATTAACCATTTCCCTGCTGGATTTTATTGCGAAATAACTCATTTTTCTTATAATCGTTTATTTATTATCTGTAGTTAAGATCGTGAACAATTTTTAAAGCAAAACCTGATACTTGACTCATAGTTGAAAGCAAGCGATGAAGTGTTGGGCGGCATTATATGATGGTGCAACGTAGGCATCATCAGTACGATGTCTACGGTGAAAGAATTGAGAATCACTGATTATAAATATTAATTTTACTGACTTTGAGACGCAATCGGTGGAAAATAATAGATATGACCCACAATCGAGGGGAATAAAACCCGATGGCAATAATATATCATAACATAATGATTAAAGCTCAAGTGTCACTTCATTTATTTTACAATAGGTACATAATTTAAGTGTTTATA
Source organism: Himalopsyche phryganea (assembly GCA_022494535.1). Lineage (NCBI taxonomy): Eukaryota > Metazoa > Arthropoda > Insecta > Trichoptera > Rhyacophilidae > Himalopsyche > Himalopsyche phryganea. Next base: position 5,029,855 of record JAGVSL010000008.1, on the reverse strand, counting down.
AAAAATAGTATGAAATTGTTATATTACAGCAAAACAGAATGTGATAAATAATATTATGATAAAGCGATGATGTTTATTTATAAAACTTATCTTGTACACAAGTGCCTTTATTCTACAGTCAATTGCGACAGCTTAGTGGTAACGCTCTGTCGACCTCCGTGTTACTTGGTTTCGCTGTCAAGGATCTCCAAATGGATAATTTTTTGACATTGAACATTAAATTTATTCATGAATCTGTATTCAAAGGCTTAGATGTGTGCTATTTTCACACTCACAATATCTGATCCTGAAAATAGTGCTTCGGAGAGAGGTACTAGTCCTTTCCTAATGCCCGTTCTCTTTCCTCACCCACTTAAAAAGAGATTTCAGCCAGTTTTTAGTAAAATATTTCATTAAGATTCGGATTATTGAGATTTTGTACACTTCCATGTTTTTTTTTTTTTTAGAATAAAACACAGTTCATTTGTACTACTTCCACAAATTTATAATGATCAGGACCGGTTTCGCTCATCACGAGCATTATCAACTGCTAAAAATACAAACATAACAGGCTTATTTATATAAAATTGAAGGTATATAAAACTGATGGTTCATGAACTGAGACAAGAAAATACTGATTAACAAACAAATTATACATAAATCAAATGAAAGAGTCTACAATTAAAATGTTATGGACCTCTTGCAAATCATTAAATACTAATCTGAAATCACAAATATAGCTACATTAAAAGTCCATTTAGCTGAACACAATTATTAATGACGTTACTAATATAATATAAAGTAATGACTCAGGGAAATTATAAGTAAAAATTAATGAACCATTTAAAAATAATCAAATATTAAGTATGTAATTAATATGAATAATAAACAGCCATCTTAAGTGGAGAAAGCAGAGCAGCTATGAGTATCCAATAATTTTTAATATCTGAAAAACAAAAATTACAGAGACAGAATCAATTCTTAAAAGTTAAAAATAACCTTACAGGTATAATACAAATTAATGAATCGGATATAACAAAGGAAAAGATGCAAAGACGGTTTGCTCATTCAATAAATTTGAATTGGGCAAAAATTTATATCTATTTATTTCTAAAATCTCTTGTTTATCTAATTTTAAAGATTTGTTATTTAAGTGCAGGATTTTGAAATTTTGTGTTATGTCAAACGTATGTTTATTTAGAAACTTTATTTAGAAACACTTCCATGTATTTAATACATGGACATTAAATACATGGAAGTGTACAAAATCTCAATAATCCAAATTTGATATTGAAATTCCACCAAGCATCCTCAGTCGATGTCTTAAATTATATCATTAAGATTCTATATGCTCCATGATGCGAGAGGACATGGTTGAATTAAATATCTAAAGTTTTAGTGCTATGTAGTACGCATTTGTACTACGATTATTGAAATATTTTTTGGCAATTATTCCATGGCTGCAGTGTTGAATAATTTTTTGAAATCACGCTGTAAGAACAAGTAATCGTGTATGGTGAGGGCTCAACGAAAACTATGCTGCGCAGTGTCGCCTTGGTTGTGAACTGACTTATCCCACACAGGTTTCAAAAACGTTTTTATTGGACGAAAGTAGTTTCAAAGCTCTAAATTTATGGTGAAAAGAAATAAGTGATATTTTTAATTTAATCTAAAGGACCTACCTAACACACTCAATAGGTTTGTAAAGGGATTCATGCAATTAAGAACTGTTCACTTCCATTAAATTAGTAGGTTATCTTCATTTTATTGCCAGTTGTGAAAAGATTATGGAATATCGTGAGGACGTTATTGTTAAAAATCCTGTTTAAAGTAAGTCTTAAAATTTCAAATGCTCATATCTCAGTAATTTACAAATGTGAAATAGGTCAGTTCCTCACCAAGGTGATGACGGAGAGATTGACCAGTGCTTGTTAAGCTTACCATCACATCCATTGTTGTATTCTTTCACAAATTTACAACTGTCGATGATAATTGCTTACGTTCTCCAAACAGTTTGTTGACTTATTTCAGATATAATATTACCACGGGTCTGTATCCATTCGAAGGTGGCAATATATATCGGTTGTTTGAATGTATTGGTCGCGCGGAGTACACACTCCCTGCAGGATTGGGAGAATCTCTCGCTGCTCTACTCCAAGGAATGTTGCAGAGAGATCCTCAGACGAGACTGTCTATACCTGAAATTAGACGTCAAGCGTAAGTGACTACTATTTTCCCACAAGCAGCTGCCTACCTCTGTGTATTAGCTTATTGTTCTGAGAAAAATAATTTTATTTCTCCATAAGTCACAATTTTTTTGTATGTTTGAGATTTTGTGTTTAACTTGAAACTCTATAAGTAAGCTGACTTTAAGTGTAATTTTGCTTTTAAGGTTTTGTCAGCAGGGGAAATCGACAATTTATTTTTTTTTACATCTCATAATCTATCGGAAGATAAAAGAGTTTTATTGGGGGTACAAATCGGGAAGTCCTAAAATGAGCTCATTTCCTATGATCAGTGGACAAAAAAGTAATGAAACGAACAATAAAAATATTTTTAATTAACTTTCATAATTCCTTCTGAATGATTTTATGTTTTTATAAATGCGTCACATATTTTTAAGGAGAGAAGAGACTCGTGATCGAGATCTGAAGTGAAACGATTCCGAGTGCCAATTGGAGTTCTCACCGCCAAACTGCAGAGGCTGCGTGAATTTTACTACGTAAATTATCAATAAAAGTTACCGATTTATCATTTGAATAAATTGATATTATTATAGTTGGATGGAGAAAAAACCACCCCGCGCCGGTGAACATTGGGTACCCATTCCGCCTCTGCAAGGCGACGAGCTGCACCGAATGACCGTACTGCCCTACCTTATGGACTATCACTACGAACCGGCAGACGTGTCCAATGATTCTAAATACTATACAGAACATGACCTCAACGGTAAGGATATATTTTTAATTACAGATTTACAAACTTACTCGCTGTGGCTTTGATTGGTAGGCTTTATTTAATGTCATTCAACACGGTCTTTGTTGAAATATTTCAGTAAAGCTGCGGCACTCGATTTAGGTTGATTGAACATTTCTCTCGTTGCCAGTTTTACATTAAAATTTAATTTTTTAGTAAATCTTAAAGTGGACTCTAATATTGTGTAATAGTTTCTCAATATTAAAATTGATTGTGTAATAATTTTTATTACTCATATTTAATCAGAGCAAAACGATTGTGTTAATATGACTGTATATGTGAACGAATAGAATTTACTTTTATAAAATATTGCAAATGATTGTTAGAAAGGTCTCATGTTCTAGTCAACTTTCGTATATCATCATCTGGATGGATTTGGCGGTTACTTTTGCTTATTCTCTCATTATGAAATTTGGCTAACTTTGTAACACCGCATATAGTATAACCTCAGAGTATGCACCTGAATCACCCCGCACCGTGCATTAATAAATAGAGTAAAATAATTATATTTATTGATACACGGGTAAAATTGAAAACTTTTATAAAACAAATTAAATGTATTAGTGAAGTGGTTTATCCTAAAATAAATACTGTAGCATGTTTAATGGTTTTCGTATTCATTTGTTACATTAACTTTCAAAAATAGTGTAGAGCCCATTATGATTTACTTATAAAACATTTGAGGTTTTTTGAAATCTTATTTTCTTTCCTGGATAATTCGGTTTTCTCCATATATCATAATAGATCTGTTAAGTGATTGAATTACTGAGGCTTGACCTGTATGTGTATGCTCTGAAATATTTGTTTTTCAAAATATATTATGTAGTATCCAGCATCATTTTAACTGGTCCGGAATATTTGATCTCTTTTGTTACTGTACACACTTGATGCGCTTTTCCAACAAGATACCCAATCCTTCCTGCGCTTTACAGAATAAATTTTGATTGGTTCCAGAAATTGTGTTGAATTATTTAGTTGTGAAATCAGACAGAGCAGTTTGCGAAATAGAATTTTGGGTGGAAATATTATTATAAGGTATTTGTACACAGCAGACAAGTGTTTTGTTCATTTCAACAAGCATAATCAGATTAACTTGTTCGTTACAATTCTATTGATTTGTAATCAGTTTCTTGATTAATTGACGGCCAGTTAAGGCCGACCTTATTCGATATAACATAACATTACTTGTGTGTCAATTAAAAGGCTGACGCCGATTCTATGAGCGCTTAACCAGTTGCGTTGTCAATGCGGCTACGTTAACGTCGGTTAAACAGCAATACATTCTGCAAACTTATCAAGGAAAAATTGTTTAGTTCAAAAAAAACACTTTTGACTGACCATGCCATGATTTCAGTACTTGCGTAGCATAAATCGATTATGATTTAATATCATGTATGAATAAACTTTCCACATTAGAGCTATGGTTTTAAACTTATATGGTATCAGTCATGTCTGCTTGTTAAACACTTTATCTTTGGTGGATTATTGTGACTCATTCCAAAATATGTTGGTCTAAATCTAGATTCGCATTCATACTCGTGTTTTTATTGTATGTGCATAATATTAATTACATTATCTGTATTTGTTTTCCTATAGGTTATTGTAGGCTTAAGTATGATTGACGATCATTTCATCACACTTTCAGATACATATCCGAGAGGCATGACACCATAAGCACAACATTTTACAATTTCCGTTAGGTTTGTGCAAAAGCGTATTCGGTTTTGCTTGGGTTTCCTCAATTAAATACCACCTCCCCTTTAGTGATAATGAGGGTTTTATGGACTATGTCTTTGACGATGGCTTGATAATAATAATAATTTTGGGTGTGTTTTGTGCTCTGACTAATTATTTACCTCTTTGGTTTGCTTCCATAACAATAACAAATTTATTTTTTTTGCTTATTATCACATTATTTTATTAGTAGTTTTGTAAATTTTTGAAATTATTCCACGCTTTTCATCCTATCTTCTGTTGGTCCTTTTCGTGTACTAAAGTCAAATAATATATAGAGATCAATAATTGAAATTTTTGTACTTAATTATGAACAGTTTGTTTACTGTAAGAAATAAAAGATTCATTAAAGCCATTCCAATTATGTAACGAAAAAATTCCGAGTGGACAAGACCGTGCTCTCGGTTTGTGGTTTTCACTGGTTCGAATCCCAGTATGGACACTTTCATAAATTGATTTATGTTCCAAGGCTCGGGGATCTGAAATCTCCTCTCACCCGTCCGATTCTAAGGATGGGACGTTGCGAGAGCGAATATCTACCTACCGGTAACAAGTAACCGGTCCTGTCCTAGCCCCATCCTTCTGTACAATATCTCTGAAAGTTGAGGTCGAAGGGCTGAACAACGAGCAGTTCTCGCAGAACGACTTCTGTCGGAATAACCTTCTTTAGAAGCCGTATGCTCAACATTGGGAGTCAGTCAAAAAAAATGCAGATATAGTTTCATCTTAGAAAGATTCAATTGTGTAAAACGTTTCAGTTGTATGAATTAAGTAATATATTTATAGTTTGTTCCTCAATTCTTGGAATTATTCCCGCTTCAATATTTACACGTAGGATTATTGAGCTCACCTTATAATATTCTTGATTTATAGAAGAGAAGAGGCAGATCGAATGTTCATCGGATGAGAATCACACTCCGAATTCTAAAACTGCGAACGGGTCACAGCCGCACCATCAGAGCGGCAAGAAGCGGTGGCGTAAACCTATCTCCTGCATCTCGTCGAAAAAGTTTCCTACTTGCAAACTGTCGTGATTATATTTTAGTAGATATTTTAAGATTTCATTTGCAAATTATCATCACTATTTACTATTACTGGGCTAAAAGAATCGTCGCTAGACTGCTACGTACCACTGACCAATTTTGAATTGCACTCTTGGAAATCAATTGTGTCAACTACGCGACGCTTTGTGATTTTTGTCGACTAATACTGTTTCTACTTACGGCCGTACTAGTAAATTTGGTAATGTGTCTTCGCAACACTCTTGACATTTGTATATATTTTGTACAAACATATTTATAAGTTGCCATTTCTAGAAAATATAATATTTTTTTTTACATAAAATTATACAAAATACTGCCTGTTGAAAGCATTCGTAAAAATTGAAAACTGAACCGTTTGAATCGAAGGATTTATGTGATTATAAAATATGAGATTGAATGAAATATATATTATGTGGTCTTAATTATTAACATTGATAATACAAAAAAAACTATAATGGTAGATTGTACAAATAAGTGTGTTCACTCAGATTATTTACTCAATATCTTGATTTCCGGCCGAATTAGGGAATGTTGTAAGATTTTTAGTAAGAAATAAATTATTGTACAGTTGATCGAAAGCGACTTTTCTTCCTTTATAAATTACTTTTTGGGACTTTTCGTTTATAAAACATTGTATTTTCCATATTATTCAAAATGAACAGTATTTTATTTATTATGAATCCTTATAAAATCTTTTGAAATCTGCCCGAGGCACATCGACGCCGTGTTAATTTGTATTAAAGTATCCTTTTTAATAAAGCTAAATGAAATATATTTTTTGAATTTTGTAACATTTCATTCCTTACTTGTATGATTTGGATCGTGTGAGGGCTTTCTGTTATTCGAGTAGTCGTCTTCAGTATTGTCTTCTCGAATCATTGAAAACTAAACAATGAAAATGTGAAACTTCTGCAATTTTAACGATTACTTATTGATTTATAAAAATATGGAAAACGGTGAAATGAGTCATTGGCATTCTGCTTAATTATATTTTTGATTATTAAAAATGCTAGACATGAAATTGTGACTGTTTTATATTCTCACATTTGTGTACACAAAATTGTTCAAAAATATTTGTTGAATAAATATAGAAAAAAACCCTTTTATGGTATTATTTGAATTTGTCAAAAATGTATCAACTATTGAAAGAGTCATATCCATATTGTTTAAGATTTTTCATCACACTTTTATGTTCCCCTCTTAATCCGTACGTAGAATTGTGATGACTGTTTTTTGGATGAGTTTTCAGAAATATGGATATTATTTTGTCTAAATCCCAGAATATAATTACAAGTCTTAACAGCAAGCGACTAAACTCTACGAATAAAATTAAAAGCGTATTTCTTTCAAACCACTTTAGATTGTTATTAACACGGTTGGTAATTACGCGTGTAATTGTGTACATTGACGCCCGGCATGTCTGATGTTATTTCTGAGTTTGCATGGCAAAAATATAAGTCAGCGTTGTTCCAAACGATCGAATACGCAGGTAGCACATCGCAATCGGTCGGTTGAATTCTATCCGTTGACAAGGTAAGCCGTGTCGCTCGGTCATAAATAATGAAGATAAAGTTTCAATGTTTTGTTACTAAATCGATAAGTTTATTCAGAGCTCTTTTTATAAACTTATTTTCAATTCGTTACAAAGTAAACATAATAACTTCATTGATAAGATTTCAAAACCAATAACAGTAGAAAAAAATATGTACATGAAGTGAAACTTGCAAGTGATATATATGTGGAACGCGGCTTTATCGGGCATTGATCACTTCGAGCATAAAGCCAAAAAAGGTAAGATATTAATTTAATTCAATAAATCAAAATAATAAAACGGCAGTTATGCGTCACCTGTGAACGAAGCTTTAGTCGCCTTGACAGAACTTCTTTGAGCACGTGTCGTGAGTCATGCATCAATTAGATGCTGCGTAAGTTGCTGTTATCTTTCGAGTCAAACAGTATACATACGTTTTCAATTCAACACATCTAAATATTTAATATTTTTGTTAAGGTATTTGAGTTTTGAAAATTGCAATTTTTGTAGCATCTGCCGTAACGTTCATGATGTATTCAACAGTGAATGTGTTAATATAAAAGTCTATGAAAAAGCGGACCACATGTAATTTTGATAATAAACTGAGTTCATTATACATAACTCCAGAGACTGATAGCAAGCTGTATGTCTACATTGTTGCTGTAAGTAAATATTCAGTGGACTTCGCGAAATCGCAAAACTACGATTAATATTACACTGCTTACAACCGCAAGCTATAGACTGCCACCACTGTTCCTGGTGTAAAGGTGCTATTAAAGCAGAAACAGAAATCCAAGTTCATGTATGGGTTTGTAATGAAACTATAAAATAAATGTTTTTGAAACCCGTTTATTTAAGTAAAAAAAAAACAACATAATTATTAGCATAAATAATTAAAATCAATGCATTCCATAAAAAGGTACACAACAATATGAAGCACCTAAATGAGGTGGAATAAAATATAAATATGTATATGTAGAGAAAATGATTGCAGAATTTTCTTTGACTGTTTACTCTATGCTCTGTCAAGGCGAGTAGAATAAAAATAAGAAAAAATACCGTGACTAAATAATTACCACACACTATTTTTTTAGAAATTAATCATCAAATAATAAAAGATAATCCATAAACTAATTTAAAATTCAAATCATGTAGCTATTTTTAACCCTCCCTCATATCCGAATTAATAATATTATAAAAATTGTTTTGAATTTTTTTATTGTGTGTGAGGTTTGAATGCGAGTCATGTATGGGTATGTAGCTGTTTTTTTTTATATTGTATGCTTATTCGATAAGAAAAATCACATTTTATTTCATTTAACATTCTTAAAAATAAATTTTACACAAATTTTGTAAACATTACATTTCCATTTCACAAGTCGGAATGGTAAGATGCCAATAACTCAGCAATAAGTTTACGCACTACTTAATTTAAAAAAAGAATCGACAGCTCGAGGGCCACGCCTTCCGTTCATCGCAATGTTCATAGCTGTTTAGGAATATTTACACTTTAAAATGTACTAACTTCTGCATGAAATGGGAGATTTGGCGAGGTTATGTCCTGTCCTCGCCTTTACTTTACTCGGTGACTGCAATTCAATTCATGACTCGCAGAACACTGCTGAATATAGTAAAATATTAAATACATAATCATTAGAATTCAATTCCCGCGTCAAACAGTATGTCGAACATCCACATTTAAAATGATAGGTCCCAGATTTGTTCTTTATTAAGGAAGGTCACATTTTGTTACAAGTTCACTAAGCCTATTATTGCATTCCAATCTGTCTAATATTCCTACAGAGCGAGGGAAGCAGTTGACTGGTTACACAGTCTAATTGGCTAAAAATAAGATTGACGCTTTCCAATCTGAAATGAATTAATGGGATGGATATATTAAAAAATATATGTGTGGGTACAATAAAATATTTATGCAGAGTAATATTTTGTCTAAAAATTCTATAGTGTATCACATTACAGATCAATTTGTTCATTTATATTTCAATTGAAAAATACTTACTTTACTAACAATGCCTTAAATGGAATAAGCTTATTGTTCATTAAATACATAGTTTTCAATATTATCAACAGTTGCTTTGAATATTCTTTAATATTATTAACACATTTTTTGCAAGAAATATTTTAAATCGATTATAAAGTTTTAGAGACAATGATTTGTAAATATTTCTGTTCGAAAAACATAATTGATTGTAATATTATGCATTCCATTAGTTGAAAAATAACATAACATAGTAGACTTCTGCCAAATGGAATTGATGTTGAAGTAAAAGGAGGCTAATCAAATTGCCAGTTAAACTATTTTGTCTTTTTTTTAAAAATCTTGTAACCACTTTTTGACGAATTGGGCAAAGTATATGGTTTAAAACTATATTTTAGGTGACACTATAAGCATAATCTTACTCTTCAATGTGGTCAAATAATAAAAAAACTTCTCATTTGGATTTTTGCAATGTCCAGGTTGAGGATTTGAAAAATCAAGAAGTTTAATTACTGACACATAAATAAATTTAATTGATTGTGTATTTACACAGGAAGCTTAATAATGAATTGTACTTCAAGTTTTTCAGAATAATAAGTAAAACAATAAAAATTTGCTTGTTTCAGTAAACTTGGTGGTTCTCATTAGCGATTCTGCAGGACATAGGTGTTAATTTATATTCATAACTTCTTAAGGATAAGAAAAACTGAGATATTTGGGAAGAATTAAAAATATTATTATGATACATAATTATGTATAGTATATTGATTTTAATTATGACTGATAAACAAATCAAATAATTACATTGCTTCAATTATATATTAACCTAATGTCTAAATTGTTACAAAAAGCCAGACAATTATTACACTATCACAAAAGGGCGGAATTACCACAGGTATAATCAGGCTTTCGAGGAGAAAAAAGCACTTTGCGGGAAGATACCTGATAAAAACGTGTCGTGGAAGAACATTTCTTTCAAATTTATAACTCTGAACATGAAAACAAAACCCAGACTTGGAAAAACTTATACGATTCTACCAGTGAATCATATTCACTCGGCGTCACTCACACTCAAAACTGTGGAAGTTGCATACGAATGAACTAGAATTGATATCAATAAATTAAGCACTGCTCAAAATCTCCCCGGGAGCACTGTCATGTATTACTGTATATGCAAGGATTTGCATCTGAGGAGAAATTGGCTCGTAAAACACGGTGTAGGGTATTCGAAGCTTGGCGGACGAGGAGCACCAATAACATTAAACAATCTTTATAAAATACATCCACAAAAAATACTATTTTAGTCACAATTCCAATAAGTATTGTCTTTACACTACTAACTGTACAATTTATTTTAATTAGCCTAGCATTAAAAAATATTTTCTTATTCAAAAGTTTTTCAGCACTGTTTACTATTCACAACCCATTCTATTATAATAGACGCGCCTGAAATGAGTAAGTTTTAAATGTAAAAAGTAAATGTATCGCAGAGCAGAATATTTTGCATCAGTTGCTGACAGGGTGAGATTTGCGCATGTGAAGATCTGTGGCCATCATGTAGTAATCGGACGCCTTCGAACCGGAATGGATGCCGTTCTGCGACGCTCCGTTCGTGCCGATCGGCAATCCGTTGGCGTACGGCTTGCCGATCTCGTGGATGCTACCGTTGGTTTTTGATTTACCGTTCGCTTTCAATTTAGCGGCCTGAAACATTCGTTGTTAAAGTAATTATTTATCAAAAATATGTGCAGGAAGGAACAAAATCGGACAAATATTCAGGTTTTTGAATACTTATTTTTAATTTTTCCGTATGATATAATTAGAGAGGCGTAGCTATTTTTTGAAGAGAAGTTTGTACGCTTCACGGTTCAAAAAAAATAATTGTTTGCAATAATAGTTACGAAGATATTCATGTAAAATATATACGAAAGGAATTTTTGTTAAGCCTTTCCATTATTGGATCAAACTGGTGTTTTTACTCACATTTGCTGATTTCTTAACATATGACTGCTTGTAGAATTCATTAAATAGGAAGAAGAACATAACAGCGTGCATTCCAATCCACCAGACGAAAGCTCTTGGATAATTGCAATCGATGAAGAGCAATTGGAAAGCGTGCACCATGATTGCCACAAACTGGATCTGTAATTGAAGATTATTTTTAGTCAAGTTTAGAATTCATTATAAGAGTCACACTAATATTTTTTTCAAACTATTCTTTTAATTTTTTTTACTACCAGGCAATTTTTTATATGAATTGATAGTGTATTTTTTATTTTATTCAATACGTATAAAAGTTTTTTTGTATATTTAATCACATTAATAATTGAAATAAATTTCTGAAATATGACAATATTTGTTTGAAAAAAATAGATCATATGTTATATTCTTTTTTGCTTTTATCTTCATATTTCTTCACATTATTTTTAATTGCTGTATATTGCTGATGGTTAAAACTTCTTTTTATAAATACATCTAATCCTTTTTGCACGCGATAAATTGGTTACAGAAATTGACGGGTAAAAAAATATCTTACATAATTTGACACATTGGTTCCTTGTTAACTGCCATGATGGTATATATACGGTTCATTTTGACACCTATTTTTACTAGCCAACGAGAATAATTTTAATTATCCCAACATACTATACACAGGGTTTATTTAAAAAAAAAAAACGCGGCCCTTCATGCACGACCATACTAAAACCTTCCGGCATATAACCGGTTAACAATGTATGAAAAACTAAAATTGGATCTTTAAATTCGTGTAAAAAGTCTTTTATTTACATATAAACCTTTAATTTTTTTTAAATGAAATAAAAAAAAGGTAAGATTTTTTTGTTGAAAATTTATCTGTACCTGAGAGGCCTATGTCCAATGTGCCTAATCGTCAACAATTAATTAATAACACACTCCACGTAAGCTTTTTTTCCAAAAGCACAATTAGTATCTTAAATGATTTAATTTTATAAAAATAATTTATTTAAATACAATATCTCTTCTAAACAGTATAAAGCAAAGCTAAAATAGTTCAAGTATAGTTCTGAAGATGGCGTTATGTCGACATAGCATCTGCCTTATAAAATTTTGTAAAACTAAATACTGATATCTTATCCTATTATAATGGAGTTCTACCAAGTAAATGCCAATTCAATCAATACAAGCATATTTTACCATTTGAAGTCCAGTGAGGTATTTCTTCCACCATAGATACTTCTGGAATCGGGGACCGAATGTGGAGAAGAGGTAGTAAGAGTACATGACGATGTGGACAAAGGTGTTGAGGAGACCGAAGAACGTGCTGTGGCCGCCAGGAGTGAACTTGACTCCAAACCAGACCGACATGGGCATGCAGCCGTGATGTATCACATGGAGCGTCGATATGTGACCACTCTTTTTTCTCAACACAAAGAATATCTGTAAAAATAAAAGCATTAAATAAGTGCGTTGCAGTGTTTAATAGCTTGTAGATAGGCTGAAAGGTTTTCTGGAAAATCTGAGAATGTAACTGACACCTACAGAATTATTGCTTTTGTTTTCCTTCATAGTTTTGAAATTCTGGTTAGAAGTTAAGAATTAATCAATTTAAAAGAAATCACAAAATTTCATCTTGTATATAAAAGCATTGATTTATGAAAAGCATTTATAGACTTTTACAATTATTCTTTTAATAAAAGCTGTAGCCAAATTTTATAATAATAAGTCTGCAAATATTTTACGGAGAAATGAAGTGTTATTATTTTTTTGTGATTTCATGAATAAGTGGTTCCTTACCGTATCGAAGAACTCTGTGAACTTTGAGAAATAGTACCACCAACACACATGTACCATCTGAAAATATTAATCACATTGAAAAAAAGTCATGTTATTATAAATATTTTGCATCAACTATTATGATTTTAATAATGTTGGATATATCAGGAATTAAAAATATATTTTAAGAATACATTTAAAGTAATATTTTAAAAACTAAGAAAAGGTTTTTTATTACTATTGTGAAGGATTTGAAATTTCTTGAAAATAAATAGATGTTTTACAAGTCAATTAATCTACAATAGTTCTAACGTACTAAGAATAAATAAGTGTATAATTTGGCCCAGTAAAATAGATTATAAATAAATGAAGAACGACACTTAAAAAAATAATGAGTACAAAATAATGTTGTGATTGACAATCACATTTTTAGGCCGGATCTCCACCGTGAGCTAAGCTAAGTTAGTACTAACTTAGCTTAGCTTAGCTCACATAGCAAAGTCTTTTTCATAGGTCCGTCAACATATAGGCAACTGGCACGCCGAACAACATTCTTAGCTGCGGTGACCCGCCGAGTTCATTTCTGGTGGAGATTACAGCATATTACTGGCTTAGCACTTAGCTTACCCCATGCCTGTTCACTCGGGGTGGAGATCCGGCTTTTTGAATTCCAAACTATTCGTTTCGGTATATTTTGAAGAAAAATATATAATTTGCCATTAAATGAAAGAAACTGTTTCCGATTAATTTTAATAGCTCTTTCAGTTCCAATAATTTTAATTTTAGAGTACATTTTGAATGTCACACTTAAATTGTTACCAGGAACTTTCAGGATAAAAACATTGATAATGTAAAGACAAGGATTAACATGAATCACCAAATTATCTATTTACGATATGATTCAAAAACAAGATATTGCACTCATCTGCAAGGTACTAAAGATGTAGTCATTAATATTACAAATTGCCACTCTAATGAATGAAAGAGGTAAAGAGAAATTTTAGTATTGATTTAATAAGTATTTTACCACTAGCCACTGCATCATTTTAATATATTTTAGAATTGTAAAATACAAAAATTTATAATTATAGCTCATTTTATCTAGTTGAAGGGCTCTCGTATTGTTAACACTTTTGATTAACAATACGACAATATAAATTTTATAAAGAGGTATGTATTGTAATGCATGTATAAGCTCTACAAAGCAATTGAATTATCATAAATAACTAAAAACGAATTCCTACATTTATAAAATATTTTGGGAAAAATAAACCACTACCCTATTACATTGAAGGCAACCATATCCCATTTAAAATATAGGTGACGTGCAATTGAAAAGTGACTTTCCAAAACGTACTAAGTTTGATAAGAAAAAAATCATGTGTTGAAAATTTTTTAATTTCAATATGCACTTTGCTTGAAATTTTAGTGAATTGAGCATATAATTATAAAATTGCGTTTCAAAATTTAATTTAGAATTTGTCCATTTTGGAATGTCACTTTTAAATGGAACATATATGTCAAACGTTTGTTCTTGAATTTTCAATATTATTGAGTAGATCCCACATTTGCATACTTAGTATCTTTTCAATGAATTAATCGGTTGCGTCGAACTTCTATTAGGTACACAATTATAAAATAAATTCATTGATTTTGCTATCATAGCACAACGATGAATCATTAATTGTTTTTCAATGACCATTTCATTCTCGTTTACTTATGATTATAAAAATACTGCAGTTATCTACTGATAACCTATAACATTTACAGTGTTATTAGTTTCCTCGTTACAAATTCTTTTTGAATAAGTTGATTTGAAACATAAAAAATAATGAGAAATTCATTCAAAATTTATGACAAAAGATAGTACAGGTAAATATAACAATTTATCCTTTATCATTGCACTTCAGCCCAGTAGTTATTGAAAACAAATAAGATCCAATTCAGAGAAGGAAAGCATGTTCTTCCATTTCTTTTGTAATTCATACAGCAATCAATACCTTCAATCCCACAAGAAAAGAACATCTCACTTAACATAAAATACACAAAAAGAACATCAAAAAAAAGTCATGGTTAAAATGTCTTCTTCTCTCTGGATATGTTAATAAAAATAAAACACAAGAATTGCATGTACATCTCAATTTTGAATTCAACCAATGATTAACAGTATCAATGTGAAATATAATATAATATTGAAATGTTTCTTAATAGCATGTGTATATATTTATGTAAAATTAGTGCAATTAATCTTTGAATTGACACTGGCATAGATAGATGTTGGTCATTGACGGAACGATCATGACTGGTAATCTGCCTGTAAATAATTAATTTATTCAACATTTTTACTTTGGCCATGTTTGTTCCCTATGCAGAGCACACGGCCTCTACGTAAGTGCCGTCGATCAGATTCACTGTATCCGCCAATCGTGGCAATATCTCTTACTTCCGCCGAGTACATCATAATTATGGATGGTTATCAGTGGCCATCTAGGAAAATGAAATCCAATTGAAAGAGACAGGAAAGAGTCATTGTCACTTTTTAATTTTGAATGTCATAAGAGGCTGCACAGTCCACCCCTCTTATCTCCCAAGAAGCCAAATATTTTCGCACCATTTACTGTTTTTAAAAATGGCAGAAAAGATCTAAAATTTAATTTTGTGACTGCACACATCAAATAATTGTTCCATTGCCGAGATGTACTGTGTCCATTCCCAACGTGAATCATATTATGTCTCCTACTAGAGCATTTTAACGATAGGTATTTATCAATGGCTCAATCTCCTTAAGTAGAAAGGACCGGTTTACCAATCACTCTCTCTTCATCATATTCAAGCTTAGCATAGGAAGGGTTGAAATCAATGCATTTACCCGTGACAAAAGATAAAGATTTAATGAAATTCAGAGATCACTCTTTAGATCAGAGCTTGGAAATCTAGAGTGTTGCCACTTGGCCACTGTAGACTGCCACATAAATTCACTACTAGAACAAGTCGACCATTGTGGAAACATGCAGGATAATATACAGGGGTCATCGATGTATCGTTAATTATTATCCCAATCGACCCAGGTTTCATTGAAATGCACAAAAATTATAGGAAACACAACTGCATAAACTGATGAAATTAATATAATGTGATGTCATCATAAAAATTCGCAAATAGGTCAAATATCAAATAACGCTTTTTTGGTACATACTTTTTACAAATTTAGGCACTACTTTCTGTATCACCTATCCTCTAATAGCAAAACCCCTTGTGTTATTAAAATATATATGGCCGTTTAAAATGAAAGGTATTAGTTCCCACAACGGTTTATCCTTAAAAATATCATCCATGTTTTGCAAATTATAAGCTAGTAAACTGGGCAATGTTCCTGAAAAATGTTAATTTACACTAAATATATAAATGAACAATTAAGATTTTCATTTATTCCAGTCAACCGTAACACATTTTTAGGGATATTGCAAATGTTTATATTATTCTGGAAAGCTATTTCACAAATTGAAATGTACAAAAAAGTTGACACCGGTAAACTCCTGATCATATTTTGTGAATTCAAGATGGTGGCAAAGGCCAGGCTTTTGCATCATGTAGTGTGTTTAGCCCACAGTTTACTTGTGTACATATTTACAGCAAAAAATAAGCTCTATTATTTTTAAAAATATTTACACACCTGTATGACATGAAACCGGTGTGATTAGTACATATTCAAATTATTTATACTGAAAGAAAATCTATATAACAAATGAAAATCTAGGATTACTGTTCAATTTAAAAAAAATAATACTTGTACCGCTTTTCTTTTTAATAATGCAGAAATTTACAAATCAGTGTAAGATATAAAGCAAAGCTAATAAGGATTCGGTTCTTTACATATTTCTTTATTTTTTACAAGTATTGCATATTTGAATGAAACTTAGTGTAACCTGTTTGAATTCATGTTGACATATAAATGCATACATTGATAAGTGTTCACGTATGAACTGTATAAAGGAAAACTGTAAGTATGTGAAGTAGTTAGTGATACACGTTTGTTAGTGACAATATCAGTTGACCAATGGATAGTTGAATCTCTAGTTTTGTGGAATGAATAAATGCATGAACGTCTGAAAGATTTCCCTACAAATTGATCAACGGTTTATTAATTAATGTATTTTTTATATTCACATAACTATAATAAAGAAAAATAATCCAGTGTTGTTATCACAAAAGTGTACAAGCTGAAACCCACACCTTTAGATGATCGACTGCTTTGAATATTACAATTTTATTTGCCGAGGAAAAAATAGTTTTTCATATTATCCGAAGCGTTTGAGGCATAAAAAAGAAAATAAACGTCTACTGTATACTCGAAAACAAAACTATTATCACTAGCATAGCCAAGAATGGGTGCATTTACAATCAACGCGTTAGAAATATACTACTACTTCATTACCATGCCTGTTTTGATGTAAATTTCAACAAACGAAAAATTTTCAAAATATATCGAGAAAGGTAGAACAAATCATCTTTTCATCAAACAAAATTTAACATGAAAAAAAAAAGTGCGATCCAAAAACAAAGTAGGCCCATAAACAACACAAATCAAAAGGACAATATTTTTCGTTAATCAAATATGAATCACCCTTATATTATCTGGATGATTGGAGTAGTCTACTGGCTGACATCTCAAGCTGTAGCGGCCAGTTATCCAACCCGACATACACAACTGAAACAATCATAGAAACCCCAAAACTGAATTTTCATGTACATAATTTTCGTATCAGGTATTCAAAAAAGTCTAACCAAAACTTTGCGCAGCAGTCGCGATGTTGCCCTGAAAGAAACTATGGTATGAAATGAGGAAAGCAATATTTACAGCAGTATGGTGAATACCATTAATCGATAAATTACATATGTATTTCTGCAAAGGTAAGGGTTAACTCAAATTTAACTTTTGGTAACAATAAAAAACAAACTGCTTTCATTTTATTCTATAAAAGTTTGAAGGCCTGCAAAAAGTGTTGGAAAATAATCTGTATCAATGGAGTTGAGAATTTTTTTTAAGCGAACCGTATATAAAATCTTAATTCTAACAATCAATTTTGACTTTTGACACTTCATTCAAAATCAATATTACAATACAAAAACATAAATCAGTAATTTTATTTAGCCAAAATCAATTTTCACGAGACAGAAACGAAGGTCCTATTTGAGGAAACAAGAAATTTGTAATTCAAAAAAGGATAGAAGGATCAACATGTAAATCAGCTAATTTCAATTCGACAGAATGTCACTGGCATTTTTTCAACATTTCACAATCAAAAATATTTTTTTTTTAAACGAAGGTGCCCTTTGCAAAACAAGTACTAACAATATATGCACAGAATGAATGAAGATAGTGATGTGAATTAAAATTTCATTATATAAATTCTTTATATAACGAGTTTGCTAGGAGTGTCACCAATTATATTGATTTTGTGTTAAAGCATGTATATTAAGATGATGAAACATAATATATATATGTACATATTTACAATATTTTTTCCACCTGAAAAAAGATATTTACAGATAATCAAACACTAAATTATACACACGTTGACACATAATACCATTTCTGAAATATAAAAATAACTACAATGCATGAACTACTATGTACACAATCATTAATTATTTCGGTGACCACAGAGAAAACCCCATTCAAATAAAGCCAGCGTTCTAACCGAAATGGCGAGAGGAAGAAATTACCCGAGGGCTATTTATTTGTGTGGAATATTTTTATGGCTGGGCCTTTGACTTACACGCATAGCTGTGCCGGTCACCGAATGATCCACCGGTTGGCAAGTGAAACTGTATTCGTTCCACCATCCACCCATTAAACACTGGATAAATAAAAAGGGAGGATACATATTATAGGAACAACACTCTGAAACATAACAACACTCATCCCGACGCTCTTGACTGATTGAGCACTTCTGTGGCAAAATAAACAAGTATTTCATTTGAAACAAAAATATAACTGAAAGAAGCCGCAGTTATTTCCATCAATATAGAAAGGCTAAATATGAAATGTGAGTAAAAACAAATGTAAAAAGTCTAATAAATATGTGGAATGTTCCAGAAGACATTTTACAAGGATTCGAAAACACTGACCTCCATGAAAGAGTTAAGTTTAAAGATCATATTTATTTTGCTCAAGAGGTGGTGATAAATATATGAACTTTGACGCTTATTATTTTATAAAGATATGCTGTATGGATTTCATTAAATTGAAACAATGAAATTACATTCCAACAATAAATGAAAAATTATTAGAGTGTTGTTCAGAAAAACATGGTTATTATCTGCAATTCAGAAAATATTTATTACTGTTAATAATACTTCAAAAATATATTGAATTATTATTAAAAGTGGTAAAAAAAAAATAAAAGGTAAAATACATTATCTGATGATAGATGTATTTAGAAAAGAAATCATTCTTAGAGTTTATAGCTTGATATTTATGTCATCTTAGCTTAGGGCTAAAAATGTGTGTTTAGTTAGTACAATTTATTCAAAACTGAAAAGCAAAGATCAACTGCATATAAACAATATTAATGATTTTATGGAAAATTAAATACATCATCATCGTCTATAAATCTAGTTATCCTGACAGAGCAATAAATTTTATACATAATATTTATAATGAACTTAACGCAAGATGGTCAGTGTGCCAATTTATTCTACATATTATACTTAGTTTTTAATGTTTTGTGAATAATTGCAAAATATATAAAATAAAATCTGCAGCTCCAACAGGATGTCTAGATAAATTAAGCAAAGAAGAATTTATTTATTCAAATTCACGTTTCAAAAGATTTTAGTTTGTTTGCCAGAGTAGAAAAACAACATTGTTACAAATGAAATATTTAAAATACTCCAGAAAACTGTCAAGTATAGACAGGGTATCTGATTTTGAGATCAGTGTTTTTAATGAATTCAAATTCGTTATTAGTTGATTAAAAAACCAAAGCTTTATATCTAAGATTTTCCTAGAACATAGGTTTATATTTGCTGTTTATCACAAACGCCATACTGATTACTAGATATTAAATAGGTATTTACTACGGCCGTCGAGTGGTACAAATAAGCATAATAATGATAATACAAGTGAAATGCTTTAGTAAATAGTGTCGTACTGCATACGGTCAATAACATCGATTGTAATATAAAATAATCAAAATAACACGTAACACACTAATGAGGATGAAACAAATTACAGGTGGAGTTTTCCCATTTGCCTAAAATCAAGATACCCAATCAGTATTTAACTTGACAAAATGGATAAAAAAGGGAAATAGCAAATTTATATCATAATCTATTGTCAAGTTTACAGCTTATTTCGGTTTGCAAACTGTTGATTTTGAACATTCTATTTAACGGAAACAAAAACGTTCTCCATATTTTTCCAAAGCAAAATTTTGTCTGCTAATATACTCAAAATTGATTCCAGATGGAATATATTTATTGTTTTTTAAATATTTGGACAATTATTACAATTTGTTTAGATTTCTTATGACCGACCGGATGGAAATTCATTAAGAAATAAAAACGTTGCAAGGCAAATTTTCAATTAAAAATCAGATTTTCAAGAATGCATCTTGTTTGTTAAACCAGATAACACTGTGTTGTTGAATATGATATCACCGTTGGTCATGCAATAGCCAGAATCTGATATGAAACAAATTATTCAGGAGAAGGACATGTTCGATTCTTTTAGGGTGCATATATCGCAGGCATTGAAAATATGAACTATCAACAGAATTGCCCAGAATAGCTAAATTATCACATGTAGATGAAATATTGATTTTTGCAGACACTTCTTTGGAGACATTGCATGCACAACGATGATATATTGACTGCTTAACAGATTCACCACTCGCTTATTGTGTATGGGCGTCTTCTGAATAACTAGCATACAATTTCATTTCACTGATTGAAATGGTAAATAAAAATTCAAAAACGAAAGAGGTATCATATTACTTTAAAAAACAAAAAACCAATAAGTAACATGATTGCAACGTAAGAACAGCGGCATTGATCACAAAAGCAAAAGGTTTTTTTGTTTACTTATCATGGACACTAGTAGTGAATCTGTTAAGTAGGCTTATGCTCAAAAAATTTGAATAAAAACATTTTTTGTACTATTTTTAAAAAATTCAAATCAATGTCAAAGGAGATTGAATAATCTTACCTCGTAGAACATCCAAGTACTAAATAAAACTTGAAATAAATTGTAAACTATGAGAGTGTTTTTGAGCTGTAACGGTTTTCTACCCTCCATTATTCGTGGGCCGAGCACCTGAAAAACATCAAGATAAAATTATAATTTAAGACATCGACTGAGGGTGCTTGATGGAATTTCAATATCAAATTTGAATTATTGAGATTTTGTACACTTCCATGTATTTTGTCACTAACGACTCGGGTTTCATCTTTCGGCTTCTTCAGGCATTCGAGCGCACGAATGGACTCGAACTGACAGACAGTAAACAATGTCTAACGTTTACAAAGAAGATACAAATATGACAAATATTATTTACGAGATAAAATATTATACGTCTAGGATCCACACTGATACCTGAGTTGAAATTTCGAGAATCGCCTTAATCCTTATTTTGTAAACAACGCGTCAACAGAGTGACGAATTGCCGCTTTCCAACTAATATTAGAATTACCAGTGATTTTACAATTATAATAGCATTGTGGGTTTCGACGGGATGCAATTCAACGAAAGGATAAATATATACAATCATTCCACATTTAGTGGCATCTGTTAGGTGATTCAACATATAGGATACAGCAACGGGGAGTTTGGACGGTTCAGCTGTTCGTTCAGAATTCCTTGCCAATTCTAGCTATTGATGAAAAATCTGTGTATCAACCTGTCTTCAAAGGCGATCAGCCCTTAAGAATGATAGCAGGGGCCTACTAAATTGCAGTTGCGCTATTATATAATATTTAATTTCTTTTATAATCGTAAAGATTTGAATGTTATTAAATATATTTCCATATACTTTTATTTAGAAGTGAACTTTAATGATATCGTTAAGTAATTTAATCATACATACATTCAGTGATTTTAAATTTAAAAAAAACTGTAGGTCCATTAAGAAACTATTTAACATTCGAACAAAGAGATGTTTTGTGTTTAATTAAATAAGTAAGTTTACCTTGACTAAATATACATAGCTAAGACATATTGCTAGAGTAGGTATAGGTGAGCTCATCATAAACCAATCATTTGTGCGAGGATCTGGAAAAAAATAATCATTGAATCAGATATATAAAGATACCATTTACATTACTTAGAAATGCTTCACGGTACTTAAGAATACCTTTTTAAGTAGCTTACAATAGAATAGACTTTTTACCCTCTGTACAAATTTGAATACATTAAATATTTGTTATAAATAAATCATTATGTTCTCAGAGTTCAGAATTTAAATGCTAGCTTACTGATCACTTTTCAAGTGTTAACTGTCAATTCTTGATGAAAGGCATTTTACTTAAAAAAATAAAACATATTTTTTAACAAAACTAACTCCACAATTTTATATAATGATCAGGATTGGTTTTGTTCATCGCGGACATTTTTAAATTATGAAAATACTCATAATGAGCGAAAACGATCTTGATCATAAAATTTTGGAATTGGTACAAATAAGCTGAGTTTTATTTTTGCCAGCTTACTATTTATTAATTGATTGAATATTAAAAAAAAAGATTTGCTCATCACGTAATGGGAATCAATTGATCCAAGCGATCGGCCGGAACTCAACCAATATTTATTTTTGGCCCAATGAACTGCGCTATTGAGCATAATTGAGTATAGTAAGTTGACCATCAAAACTGTGGTTAAAAAATCATTTCATGAATGCTGTTAAAAATAAGACTATTATATTTTTAGATCGAATGAACATTTCAATAATTAAAATTAGTTTTGAAAGGATGCTACTATGTCAAAGAAAGCATCTGAAGAACTCGGAGACTCTTTCATGAAAATGTACACACAAGGATAGTGATGAAGAAAATAGAATAGTAAGATAACTTATTGTAGTGTGGGATATATTGAAAATAAAATTTTCCCTATACTATTTGCTCCAGTAGAGTTGTGTTTAAGGTCCAATATTTCTATAGATAAAAGCAGCTTTTTAGTTTGTTAATTTTGCATTGTCATGTGTTATGATGGTCACAATCTGATAAATTGTCATTTAGCTGGCTTATAAATGTTGGTACACTCATCAATGTAATAAAATTGCGACCAGTAGGTATATGGTGTCAAAACACTCATATATAAGAAAAAAATGACCTGAATCAAATACCATCAATTTGGGTGAATTTGGCCATCGGTCTAAGATTGGCCCACTACATGGAAAAAGGTGCTGTTATAATACAATGATAATATTAATGCCATATGAATATTTTTTACATAAGCAAAGGTATTGAGTAGCTCCTGGTGGTAAAAATATGAATTAATGTGCAACATAATTTGTTTTTTGTTGAATTCGACAAAGATGTCAGCTTGTAATGATAAAACACAATTTAAAAACTTTTCTTGAAATAAATTGGATTAGCCATATTTTCAATTTGTATTACTAATCTGTAAACCAAATGCTGTATATTTTTTCCCATCTCAAGTATGTACAGAGTATGCGAAAGCATAAAGAAAAGTTGCTAAGACTTTAAAATCACTGAATTTATAGTAATTACAGTGATTATTTGTATCTAGGGCCAAAGTTACCTGATTTGGATGAAAATTTTGCCCATCTTGTTTTATCAATATTAACAATAAATCTATTTATGTTAATTAAATTTCATCTTAAGACATCAGTTCATTTCTATGTAGAACAATATTACACATAACTGCAATGGCGAATCATAAAAATACAAAAACCCTCAGAACTGGGCCAAAGTTACCCAGATGGACCGTTCTTCAGACATAAATGATTTTTAAATTTGTATTAAATAATAGCCACTTATATCTCGCTATTAACTCTTATAGCAGTATGGCTGTACAAGTTCAGTATGCAGTTTTTTGCCATAATTATTACTTGTTCAAATATAGACATTATATATCAAATTATATACAAATATATCAGTGAGTTTTGGTAGGGGTTGGGGGGTGAATTCTAGAGTTCCATGGGGGGAATTGCTTCAGTTTACTAAGGATTTTCAATATAACATATTTGGAACGCACCCTTTGAGCTAGAGTTAGACTATCTTGGGAAGGGGGGAATTATATTCCGAATATTGTTTAAAGGGGGAATGGAGCAAAAAAGGTCGGGAGGCCTGTTGTAAAGCATATTTGCTAAACTTTTGTATAATTATTATGTTTATAAACATTAACGTATATTAAATAACATAATATCACTAATCAAAGGGTTAAAAGACATGCTATCAAAAATAATTATGAAATTGGGATGATAAATTTCAAAATCATCTTTTTGTTTGTCAATCTAATTATAAAGATACTATGTGCACTTGCATGAAAGTGGTTTCACTAAAAATAATGATGAAAAACCATTCTGTTGATAAAAAGTTCAAAGATTTACCTGCCAGGTAGAGAATATGCCGTATAACTTTGCACTTTTTTCTAGACTGATACACTTTCTGTATAATATAGTGTCAATGTATTTTTATAATGAATCCCGTGTGTGGATCACGTGATCCTAAGTCCTAGAGCCGGACCTTACAGTCAGAGTACAAAGTTATACGGCGTGTAATCTACCTCTGGTATCTCTGAACAGAAAATATTTAAGTCAAAATAAAATGAAAATGGGTATTTCAGCAAATATAGAAGATAATTTTTGAATCCCAGCCACAGACATCCATGATGCTTTTATAGCAAGAATTATAAATATTGAATGAAATTACTTTTTTCATGAACAACTTTCACCATCTATCTTGACAGTAAGCTACTATGGGAATAAATTTCTTCATACATGTTAAATTATATAACAAGAGATCAAAGGGTAAATTATTATGACCTTTAAATATATTCTAGGAACAACAGTAAAGTAGAATGAAAGTAAAATATGCTATCTGTCATCTAAACAATGTAACAGGTATGACACCTTAGTGTCGGCAAAACTAAATGGTAGTGATTATGTCATACTCACCGCCGTGTTTATTCATAATACTGTGCATATCGTCGATGTACCTTAGCAGCAACGCCATCGTTGAAGATTCTGTAACAACCGTATGGAAATAAATTAGAAAAACATAACCAATAGTCAATAAAAAAACACACACATAAATTGACTTAGTACCATGTGTAACAAAGTATAATCTTGGATTAAAAAAACGGGTAAATAATAGTATTGCCTCTGATATTAATCGACACGGCTTATCTGTCACCGGTCGTAGGCGGCTGTCAGTTTTTACAATCACGTAATTTTAGAAATTGTATTGTCGATTTTATCGAATACGGTCACATTCGCGTCGGTAAAGCGGAAGACAGCTGGGATTCGTTTTTTTCAATGAACATTCTGTCAGAAATAAGTGAAATCTTCGAAACCGCCCACCGCTTGCCGATCGTCAGTATTGCAGTAAACAAATGAAAACCCCGGTGGAACTTACGGTTAAAAGAACTAGTAACGCCCATATCACCACCGATTTGTCGAAAAATACTATTATAAATTAAATTGCCCTGCCGATGTCTTTGGTATATCGGTGGGAATACGGCGCGCAACCGTCAGCAAACCTCATTAAGGTTATTACATAAAACGTTCGCGGATGTTATCATCTCAATCTGATGGTAGCGAAATTGCAATGGCGGTAATTTTACCGACCGCGCTCGGAACAACCACTCACGACCGCCACATTCAATAACTGAAAAATCGACTGTCAGAAAGAGGGGAACAGAGGCGAACGGGGGACAAATTTGAGCACCACGTGCTTCCCGCGCAACTCACATCCAGTGTCCGGCATTTAATAAATTTATTCCAGTTTCCATATTTATATTATTGTATATGTGATAAAATTAATCATCGAAACAGACATCATCCAGAATTATTACACAGGATGGCGTGATTCCTCTTTTTTTAATAACACACGATATAAAAAAATACTAAAATAATTATTCTCTATATTTAAGAAAGACGAATATAATTATGTAAATATAATGGAACAAAAATATTTAGTTCGATAAGAAATCTGCTGTTGCTAATTATTTATCCATCTGGAAATTTCTAATTTTTGTGAACAGTGATTCCTTCGCTTAACCAGATGAAGAAAAACTGCTCTAATATATATTTATTATTATTTATTGAATATATTTATCAAAACAGCGCTTCTAGAGCTTCTGCTGAGTTTTTCACAAAAAATCACCCTCGGAAAATTTCTTTCCTCTTTTCCTCTCTATTTTAGAATAACATCAAACATATTTATTTGAAGACGTTATCGAACGTCTTAAAAAAGAACGTCTTATCGACAAAATTAAACGAAGCGACATTTTATTCATCACAATTATATTATGCAATGTTTGATTTTATCAGGAACTCGGAGGTAAGACAGCGGACAGACCGGCCTCTTATTACGTCCAAAATAAAAAAAAGCGACGATGGATCTGGCTTGGACACGTGCTGCGAATGCCTCAGGGGAGCCTGAGTCCTGCCTGTCTCTTCTACCAACCAGATGGATTCCGTCACCCTAGAAAGCCACTGATGACCATCCATAGGATGTATTCGGCGGAGCTATGGGACGCTAGGATGACCTGGGAGGAAGCGAAGAGACTGGCGGGGGACAGAGAAGCTTGGAGGAACCGCCTGATGGTCATATGCTTCGAATAGGGAGCGGATATGGTTTAAAAAAATAAAAAGGTTTTTCAACCTTTTATAATTGCGGATAATCATTATTCTTATTCTCAAAAAAGATCTTTTCTAAAAATGAATGTGAGTATCTTGGCATCGTTATGTGAGCTACATGCTCACAATTGCTATGCTAAATGGTTACTAGTAAGTATAGGGTAGAGATATTTTTAATTATAAAATAAGGGAATTGCTATGCTAAATGGTTACTAGTAAGTATATTTTTGTAAATTTCCATGTATTTCGTCACTAACGACCCGGATTTCGCCTTTCGGCATCTTCAGGCATTCGAGTATACGAATGTCTAAAAATACCGAAAGGCGAAACCAGAGTTGACGAGAACCAAGGTTTAATGATGATTTATTTCAACTCTCTCTTGCGGTAACGAGAATCCAGTTCTCACAACACCACCAAGGGCTCGTCATTAATGACGGATCCAGTTGTTAAGCGTCTCACTGACTAATGCGGACTGTCTAAAACTATATATTTAAAAAGCGCAAATGCAACCCTTCCGAAGTCTCACGAAAAATTCGAATGACATTTGAAATCAAATGGGAAAATTTCGACGAATTCGGCGAGAGAGACGTAGGGTTCTCGTCTGACCCTTTTTGCCCCTGCCGACAACCGAAATTTCTAGGCTAGGATAATTCCAACCCTTGGAGAACTGAAAATTTGCAGAAAAAAGTGCGCAGGTATGCAATTATCACTACTGAGTAAATTCGCCTTGTCACAAGCTATACATATTTTTGTTTCGTAACAGATAAGCGAAACCTTTGATAATTAATGAGACTAATGCATGAATTTGTAAGCCTTGTCAAAGACTTCACATATCGACGTTGTTTTGGCCAATTGATGTAACTCTCAAAATTGAAACGGTTCAGGAGAGATTATGATCTTCTCTCTTCGTAAGAGACTGTGGACGATGCATTATGTACTTTTGAAGGCCGAGGGTCCGCCGAATAAGTTTGGGCGGTGTCATATAATACAATACAAACTTAATCTGAATAATTTAAGACATCGACGGAATGATGGAATTTCAAAATCAAATTTGAATTATTGTGACTTTGCACACTTCCATGTATTTTGTCACTAACGACCCGGGTTTCGCCTTTCGGCATCTTCAGGCATTCGAGCACAAGAATGGACTCGAACTGACAGACAGTAAACAGTGTCTAACGTTTATATAGAAGATACAAATACGACAAATATTATTTACGAGGTAAGATATTATACGTCTGAGAGCCACACTGATACCTGAGTTAAAATTTCGAGAATTGCTTTAATCCTTATTTTGTAAACACCACATTTACAGAGTGGCGAATTGTCGCTTTCCAACTTCTTATGGAATTACCAGTGATTTTACAATTATAATAGTATTGTGGGTTTCGACGGGATGCAATTCGACGAAAGGGTAAATATATACATTCATTCCACGTTTAGTGACATCTGTTAGGTGTTTCAACGTATAGGGGGTCGTACAAAATCTCAATAATCCAAATTTGATATTGAAATTCCATCAAGCACCCTCAGTGGATGTCTTAAATTATCTTAAATTAATGCATATCAGTTTAAAATTACATACTTATTAGTCTATTTTGCATTTTTTCGGAAATAATATTACTGTTGATTAACATTCGTACTTTCAAATGTTTAGGTCTAAATAAACTTCGTATCCAGTTTGAGTGTCAATAGTATCTATCTATCTTCATAAAGAAACGAATGTCCACTTTCTACTTCAATTTTTAAAATACTTACAGACTTTTTTGTTAATTGTAATACGAATAAACTATCCATTTTCTCAGTTATTCACCAGATTGTCGATATTCTCATTTTTTTATTTACCGATAATTGGGCTGGTAATAAAGAATGAAGTACGAAAATATAATGAGAAGCATATTATACGCATCCCAAATAACATTATACGTTATACGTATATCTTATTAGCATCTCAGCAATTAGTGAATCAATTGCAGTTTATTGATCAATAGGCATACTAGATATTTAACATTTTAACTATGTACTCAAACAAATTTCAGCAACGAATACTTCGATTTAAGTAGTAATAGGAGCGTGGATTTATAAATGTAACGATTAGTTTAACTAAAATGTTTTGTCATGAAACCGGTTAAAATTTACGAATACATACAATTATTACACGTTGACTGTTCTTCACCAAACGAGTTAATATTGATGAAATAAAATATTATGAGCCAGTGGTGTAACTGGCACCAATATATCGACGGTGTTTTGGTCAAATGATGCAACCCTCAACAAATAATAAAATGAGTCAATGATTGGATCTCATTTTAGAGACGACAGAAAAGGTCTTGGCCAAATGATGTAAATTAGAAAAATAAATTGACCAATTTTTGGAAGGGAAACATTATTTCACATTGGTTTTAGGTTTAAACATTCCGACCCGCCCACTTAATGTAATCCACTATCATATCGACACTCCCTCCGTATAATCCCGTATCTGCAAACGTGATAATTTACAAGAGTGCATATCGAAGATTCATAACGAAACTCACCAATGTTTTCGATAAAACAATTTTTACTCTCTCCTGAACAATATCAATTTTGAAGGTTATATCAATTGGCCAAAACACCGTCGATATAAAGTAATATGTACTTATATCGATTAACCAATAATATATTTATGAACCTATCCGAGTATAAATGGATTTGGGAGCTAAATCATAAAAGTAAGAAGTGTGTTAGCATATAACATGATTAATTCACTCAATTAATTGATAATATTTATTGATTTTTTACCAAAGCATTAAATTAATTTGAACGTTTAATTTTTTTGCAAATATTTGGATTCTTCTTATCTTTTTATCTTGAAAGGTTTTTTTTTATAATTCATTCCTTTTACTTCACATACTCACATGTTTACTAATGCTATTTACGGCGGCTTTGCATTGATATGTCAATTTTGCTGCCTGCTTCATTGGACACTATCTGCTTCTATTGCTTAAGGTTCCTAAATCTATTGGTTTTACAATGCATATAAAATAAAAGTACTAAATATAAGTGAGTTAAAAAATATTTATTATTTAAATCTAATTTCAATTTATTTCATAGTTTTTTGATTCCGTTTATTATTTTAAAATTCTAAATTTAAAAATGGATTGAAATCATTGTTTATGGTCTACTTACTTTACATTCATGTTCCACCATTTTAAAAATGTGTTCCCTCTTGGTACTTGTGGAGTATACTCGATTAAGATTACACGATTATTTTTGAATGTTTTACAAGTGAGGATCATTATAAATAAATAAAATATTATGTTAATTTTATTATTAAATTTATGATGCCCGCGATACAGCGAATGAATGAGTTTTTGTATTCGTTATATTATTTGAGATGAAATATTATTACATTGAAAGTAAGTGAAATAATCATTGGTTCCATTTTATGGACTGATATTGAAAGAACCTATCTATTATTTACTATAGCAACCAAACATGTTACAATCTAAACTGACTCACTACATGAATTCTTCTGAAATATCAGATCATATCTAATCTATCACTAAAAATATAACAAAATATATAAAAGAGTGAAACGATATATCGATCTATGTGTTTGTATTAACATATATTATATTTCGTCAATATAGTTATGTTTTTTAGTTTAAGGATAGTTTTTAAAATGAAGAAAAATATGTAATACATTAGTTTACGATAGTTTAACGTACTGCCATCGTACTGCGACAAAATTTATATTCCGAATTATGAGTAAAAGTATGTTATACTTCCGAACCTCTTTTTTCACGGGGATATATTTCGACAACCGTGCAAACAAAAAAACCGTGTAAAAAAAAGATACGTTGCCCATACAAAATGGTAGATAGGTTCCATTACTTAAAATCAACTCAAAATACGAAATTATTGAACACAGAAATAAATCGAAATATATTTATTATTTACAAATCAAAATATTTTTATAAGTTACACAAGATATATACTAACACCTCCACGTTACGCCAACTTGCCCAAAATATTTCTTGCATCGTCTCTTACTGTAAAATTAGTGGGAAAAACAGGTTACTGCCCAAGCAAATATAAATTTAGTTGGTAAATTCGTCCATTTAAATTCAACTGTCAATAAAAGTAGAATCTTGTTGCAAAATATGCGTTTTTACCTAAACATCGTCAATTGTATCACGGTTTAGGAGCTGGTCGCACTTATCAATTTTGGGTAGGTAATCTGACTCCAACGGAAGTGCCTGTCGTAAAGCTCACTTCGTGTTTTTAAATTCAAACTGTATTTTAAACTTGTTTTTTTGTAACTTTGCACTTTCATCTTGAATAATATTATCATCCTGTGTTCGTTTTGTTTCACTGATTTTGAATATAAATTTGGTTATTATTCGATGTGATTTTATTTTTGTTTTTCTCGATAACGTGATGTTGAAATTGCAGAACTCGTTCGACATTGAAATAATTATGACTATACATATTGGCGACAGTGCAACGAATTTTTTTAAATAAATGTGTAAATATATACGCATTTTTATTCTATTAGTTTTTTCATATCGTGTTAAAGCAAAAAAGTCAGTGTAAAAATAATAAAAAATAATTGCTACATTTTAATGTGTTATTTCGAAACCGTGCAAAAAGGAGATCGGGTGTATATCGGTTGTTATTTTAGCCATAGCAATGTTTATTACGAAATTTTATTTGGCCTACGATATCAGTAATGGAAATAATCAATAGAATATGGTAAAAAAACAATAACTAATATGGACGAAATAATAAATAATGTTTAATTTATCAGAATATGTATTTTACTTTCAGTTGTTTTTTATTTGTAATGAAAACGTGTATTGTGACGTTGTTAAAGTAACCATTTTGTTTAAATTCTACTTATATTCTATGATTTTTTTCAGTTACTGTCAAACGATATTCTTTTATTTACCGCTTCGTTATTATTTGATATAATTAGACTTTAATGAAACATATCTTAGTTTACCTTGGGAGATTTGTCTCACCTTCAATAAGAACGAAGATTCAAGATGATTTAAATATGGCTTCGCAATAAAAATACGCTTATGGGTAAGGATACAGAAATGATTGATACTCGACGAATATTTGTTGTTTTAATAAATGATTATCATAATCGAGTCCGCGCTGTAGTTAAATCCTTTTTTATGTTTCAGAAGTAATGCGGTATGAAAATATAATTGGAAAGAAAATTAAAAATATTCTTTCATGTGTGTTCTAAAAGTGACACTTAAATTTCAGTACTTTTGTAAAATAAGAAGAAAAACAATAATAAATAATATTATTGTTCACCAAAAAAGCGTGATTTAAATCGATACTGTAATTTGACAAGCCTTACGTCAAGTTCAAATGTTAAGCTAACTGCATTTTAAACAATTTATGTTAATCGTTCGTGATTACAGAAAAACGCTATTTTCTATTGTAAAGAATAGAACAATGAGATGTATAATAACGCTATTTGCTGTGAAATCTTCTTCTTGACTATTCATATGTAATGCATTCCCTTGACAATCAATTTACATATAGAGTATTTTATGTAGTGCGTGTCGAAATTATAAGAATCAAGCCTAGTAGACAAATAATTGCATAAATTACTGACAACTTGTTAATTTATAGTTTTTTAAAAACAATTCACACTCTCAATATGGTGCATATTAATAAAGCCTTTTGACATAAGCCTTTAATGATAACTAGTTGCAAGTTGTGAGTCAGTCGATCGACCTTTCAGAAACGACAAGGTTAGAAGAACGGCATAAGGAAAGAACTAATAGTTGGCTAATCGGATTTCCTACGTCTTATTTCCCTTATTTTTATTGGAATTCATTTCAAATATTGCACCGACGATCATAATATCTTCTCAATGAAGCGTTTAGGGTATTTGATGGTTATTTATAAGAAATAAAAAGCAAATACATCGAAAATACTTTCACAAGAATTAATTTGATTGCGGATTGAATGGTAAAGAGCTTGGAGGGTAAACTTTTCAATTACTAGCATTTTTTAGCAGACGAAATAAAATATATGCCATTGCGATTATTTCAGCACATTTTAAAAGGGGATATTTTTCATTAGACATTATGGAATATATATTAATTTTAAATCACAAAAGACTGAGAATAGTATTTTTGACGCATCGTAAAATCAGATTCATCCGAAATCATGAAAAGTTGTTTCTCTTATTTACATTTTGCAAAGAAGCATGATCTGCTATTGCTTTAGTAGAACAGTGAATTAACATGCTTGTTTCTAATAACATATTTTATTTTTAAATGGTCTCAGTCTCATTATACAATATATAGAATCTTATATTATATTATTAACGATTTCGAATATATAACATCCGGAAGAATGATTCAACTTAATGAGACAATTTTATATTGAAAATGTTTGAAGATGTAATTAAAATCTGACGGTAATTTATAAGAAAGGCCTTGCCTTTTATGAGTTGTAAATACAACTGCTAAAAAACTCTAAATATTGTGTACATTATAATTATCTATAGATTACAACACATATAGATTCATTTATATATTATATTTAAAGGTCAAAAAGACAGCCCACTGTTAGGTTAACCAACTTGCAAGGTTGATTACCGATATGCTTATTACAACAAGCAGTTTTAAGGATACAATAGTAATTAATTGCACATATTCTAAAAAATATTTCCAATCCATGAATGAGCCAAGTTACATTACTAACGACTATTTTTTGATGGTAGTGTAAATAAAGAGACTGTATGTATTATTTCTTTCCGTAAACTTTCATTCTTTTACAAAGTGAAGAAAACTAGTTTAGTGATTCTTCATTTTCCCAAGTTTTATCATTTTTTGAATTTTTAAATTTTTAAATACCCAGTAGGTGGGTATAAACAACAATTATTGGATATTGACTGATAATGTAATATTTAAGTAGTTCAAATTTTTTCTTTTCTTTAAAACCCGATATTAATCTAGTTATATATTGAAATCTAACAATATAAAGATGGTACCAACATAATTCAAACAAGAATTAGAATTTAAAGGAAAATTTTCATGGTAAAAATATAAGTATTGAAATAATGACATGTGTCATGTATATTTTTTGTAAGTAACAATTAATTCGAAGTAATAAACAGCTAGATGTCAAGTTAAGCATTCACTTCGCCTACGAAATATACTTTATTATTATTTGTACAGAATATCCTCAAAGTGACCCTCACCCTTCTTCAAGAACTTTTATAACCTTGAGCAAATGTCATGTGATCAGGATTTGGATAAAAATAGGTGTAGGTAGTAGAAGTTGAAACAGTATTGAAATAAATATTAATAAATCGTCGTTTCTATTACAAAATAATTGTATGTTATGATGTAAAATAATTCCATCAATTTTTTTAAGTGAAGTGCCGATGAACATTTTTTTAAATCGGCCATCTGATAGATTTTGATATTCAGTTTATTGGCATTGCACATTTTGTTTTGCCAAATATGAAATATTCTTATCAGTAGAAATAGCTTAATTATAGATAGCTAGGTACACTAGCTTCATTCAAATTGGATCGACAATAATAGTTTCAATCAGTTTGGATTTTGGCTCTAATGTCCCAATTGAAAAACTGCAGTCGCGAGGTTCAATAGTATATTTATGTAACACCCACAGAAATATTTAGTATGTTAAATGCTATGAAGAATATATTTGAATCAAAGAAGACGTTTCATTGGAAGAAATACAAGGTTTTGAGATATTTGAGAAGAAAATAACATAGGTTTATGATTATATATTATTATCATGGGATTCTTTTATTCAATACTGAAATAAAAAATAAAACTTATTTTAACTTTTGATGTGAAAGCGGAATTTTTGGCAACATTATCATACTAAATTGAAATCTTTAATATTATATATAGCTAACTTAATGATATCAGGTAATATTTTCATGGGTTCACTTATATTTTTAAATGGTTTGAATGCGAAAGTGTAATATTACAGACCAAGAAACTTAATGCAACATGCAGAATTCACAGTATACTTTAATATTTTTGTTTGTTAATTGAAGCCAGCGATTGATACTGGTAATTTAAATTGAGGTTCTGAAACAAAATAAAGAAACCGAATAATGTGTGAAATAAGTAAATCTTTATAGTAGAAGTATGAGAGATGTTCTATTTTAATCTTATTGATGTGTTAATTTTGTTTTTATTTAATATTTGCAACCTTGTGATAATTTAAGCTTGCCTCAAGTCGCATTTAACATATCATGACGTCGCCTAGTTCTTTTAACGCTCGTATGCATTTAGTATCATGTAAAGTGGAGCGAACAGAACCAAACAAAATCATTATATTGTCGAGCTCATTCGTATGCAGGACGCGGGAAAAATCGTATTGCAAAGCCACGATCATGATGCAGCATACAATGTTAAATTACATACGCAATGTAGTCACATATTACTTTAAGTTGCAAACGATCTCAAATGGATACAATGAAATGAACCTGCCCGTCAGTTAACAGCCAGTTAAGGATTCATGCATTGAATGCCAATCATATGAAATTATAACAGATAATCTATTATATTGATTGAATTGGCATTTACTTGGTAGAACTCCATTATAATAGGGTAATTTTATAAGGTAGTTGATTTTTTCAATTGACTATTTCGGATCTGAGAATCTTTTTTATTATTTTTTAGTAGTGAAATTTATTATTAATAATAATAATAAAACAGATAAATCACACAACATAAAATCTAATTCATCCCTGGTATGCCTACATTTGAGTGATACGAGCCTCACATTAGAACACCTGGAAATTAATAGATATAATCAAGACAATAATCTCCTTAATGACTACATAAACATTAATTCATCACCCTTACTTAAGCCATTACAAGAAGCGCGTGTAATTACAAATAATCAATAAAGTTTCAATGCAGTTATTTTAACGATTAATTAATAACACTACGTAAGCTCCTTTTCCAAAACACAATTAGTACGTTCAACAATTTAATTTTAAATATTTAAATGTTATGATGTTTGAATACGTGAGATGACATAATATTGTCTATTTCTTCTAGACAGTACATATAGCTAAGCTACAATAAGTTAAAATATAGTTCTGACGATGGCGTTATGCCGAAATAGTTATCAACTACCTAATCAAATTTTGTAGAAATAAATTCTTTGATATCTTACGTTATTATTAATCTATACTAGTTAATCTAACACCTGTAACATTCGCGTCAAACGTTTAAGTTGAGTTTCCAATCCACACGCCAACATTCGTTTTTCATGATTATGCTGTGAAATGGCCGCTTGCGAAGATTTTCCTTCAGCAGATGGATGTGTTATTGCGTTTTATATAACTTTTGATTTGAAAAAACCACCAATTTATTTGGGATATCGCTTATTGTCGAAAAGAATGAATCAAGATTTCAAGATAATTTGCTTTCTGGGCTAAACTATTATTTCTATTTTCTAAATTTGATTTTTCGATTGGCGGCATTTTTTATGTGAAGTTTATTTTTCTAATATTGCAGTCATTTTTTTCCAATCAGGAAATTCTGCAAACGTGTTTTTGTTCTGTTGTATTTGACGATGAGTTTTCGTTTCATTGTAACAGAGGAAGGAATAATTTTGAAAGTTATTTTTACGAATTCTGAGGAAAGTTTATTTGTAATAAAATATATTAGAGTATTAATATAAAACTGTAAAAAATAAGCTGTTTTCAATGAAGAGTGTTGACAAACGTCAATATTATTTTCTTTAATTTTAATAATTAAAATAACCGAATATATTAACAAACATATACAGGATACCAATCAGCATTATAAAAAAAAAGTACAAAAAGTAAAAATTCGTAATTATATAAAGCGTCGCAATAGTCATAATTCGTATTATATTCGTTCCGTTAAATACATGCATGCATTAATGTGCACATAATATTTCATTATCAATTTTTGAGCTACTGGCTGATTGTTTTTCAACCTTTTGAGATGGAAAAAAATAGCTAGTCTCGATAAAAACAATGTAAGTTGATGTCGTAAATGATTGTTTACTTCAAACAGAGCAATGTGTGAAAATCGGTTTGAGGTTATTGTACTATGAAAATGGTGTGTGGAGGTGTAGTATAATATTTATAAAGATAGAAAAAAATGCTACAGAGAATGATGGTGATCTAAATATCAAAATGGATACACCAACTGTACACGTTGCGATTCATAGCGATGCTGTAAGTATGCCAACATTCTGTAATACCTGTTTTTTTAAAGTAGACTTCCACGAAAATGCAATTATTTTGTTACGAATACTTCCGCACCTCTAAGACCTGTTTTGTTTTGGATGTTAATTATTATTGATCCAAAATTCATAGCTTTGATAGATCGATAGTTTATCTCTAACTTGTTTAATAAAATCTTTGTTCAAATATGCATTAGTTACAGTTACAAACAAGATTTCATTATATTGTGTCAATTTTGTAGTATTGACTGCACGAAAACTCCGTATTGTGATTGTGTTTTAATATGACTTAAGAAAGACAATTTGGTTTTGTACTTATCACCGAAAACAGTCCTGATCATTATTAAAAATGTGGAAATAGTAAAAAAAATGTGTTTTGTTTTAAAATACAATGCCTTCCCAACAGGAATTGACAGTTAACATCTTAAAGGAAATGAATTAAGAAATTGAAATGTGTGTAATTTTTTTTGATTGGTCAACTCTTCACAGCACCTGCTAGTCTGGGTCGGGACAACCTGTTGTTGAAGCCCCTCCCCTGCCTAGAGGTAAATTATGTAAAAAAATCAATTTAAATATTTTGTAACAATGGCTATTGCGGGCATTTTAGAACATTTTAGTTACCACGTCGAAAGATTCTGTTGAAGAAAAAAGAATATAACTAATTTTTGATGACTAAATAATTCTCATATTCATATTCTTGTTAGCTATATTAATTTATAAATTACATAGCATGCGTTATTAAAAATGGTATGGTCATAGCCTATGGTTCGTAGGTGTTATTTTTTCGCTATTCAATGAATGGTCGAATTCTCTCGTGAATATCCTCAGTTAAAGATCTTGGCGTACAATTTGAGAGCAAATTAACATTTAATAACCACATTAATCTGCAACAAAGCGTTCCAAATGTTGAGCTTTATCTTTTGTATCACCAGAGTGTTTTCGGAAGCTGTACAGTGCTCTAATTTGAAGTAGGCTTGAGAGTGGGTCAATTGTTTGGGTCCCAATAGATTTGTGATATACCCTTATGGTGGAGAAGGTTTTGAGACTTCTCTAGCGGAGGGCGTAACGATAATATCCATGGCTTTATTTAACGAAATTTCTCTTAGACATGCTTACTTTTAATGTGAGTGAGTTCAGACGACTGCTGTTTTTAAATGTATTAAAGTAGATTTTTCTAAAAACATGTGCCTATAAATAGCCAGAAAGACATCATAATATGATTTAGAAATATATTTCAAATCAAGGTAAATCTCTCAATGTGGAAAACAATGACATGTCCTCCCAATGAAGTATTTCTACATAAGGTATTACCAGAATTATTTTTAAGTCAATCTCTTAACATGTATTTTTGAGGGTAAGAATAGGAAGATGGGTGTTGAAAAAAAAATAGTTATTTTGCCATTATTCATGATCATAGAGGGTGAGTGGAAAAGCATAAAAACATTACAGGTACTCATGTCTTTTGTATACAAATTCATAAGTCTGATAAAAATCAATTTTTGAAAATGTTCATTCTGAGATTTGAGTCCTTGACCGTGGGAGCGAGTGGGCGAAAGCCCTAGTTTGCTAGTACTTGAACGAGAGACGGAAAATGAAATTCTGATAACTGTCTAATATAATATATTATACGTCTGCTCGGATTTTACGACAGAAATCTTCAGAAAAAATTTGATATCGCAGATCTGTGACTAGATAAAAGTACATGTGGCACGAAAAGAGTACGTGTCGTCACCCAAAGTATGTAGCTATTTATATTCCGGTTAGTATAAAATGAACCCAAAACTGTTTAGCTTCATTCATGTAATATTATTTTCACAGAATATTTAGTGTTTTTATACCCACTGGTGGAAAGACACTGGGACAGGAATGACAAGATGAGAATGCCTAGAAATTGGCAGAGATCTGGATAAAAGTGCAGGGATACTGATGTCTCGAGAAACGAGAGTCAAAATTGTCAGGAATATTGAATTACATAGAAAAAATATTTTTGGTATTAAATTGTGTGTACATCACATTATGTGTACAATGATTAATCAATACAATATTTAAAAATTTTGACACCATCACTATTTTTTATGATGAATTCATTCATCATTCACATACGAGATCATATTGTCATACTGAGTGAAAAAATATATTTTCCGCTTATCATTTTCTGTAAATTCATTTTAAATTCATGAACTATGACGAAGAATACAATATCATAGGTTACAGAATATTAAAAATATGAGAAAATGTTTTCCATGTCATACCATGGGCCTCACTTTGGGCCATACTAGAGAGCCCCCCTAAAAGTGAGACCCATGGCAGTTGCTCCTTCTGCCTACCTGTATGGAATGGTTATGGGTCGTAGATTGAGTCAAAACATCGATGTATTGTTTGATTGAAACGATTTTCCGTTGAAAAGTAAACTTAAACCATTTTGTTGGTTACAACTGTTTTTCCGCATATGGGCTCGATTGACCTTTATTTATTTTCATTATCTCATTTGTGATATTTAGAATGAATTTTTTGATTATTACTTTAACTCTAACGAGATTATAAATATTGGGTTCGAAATGGATTTGAAACAAAAGTGCTCAGCTCGCGAGTAAGAAAGTAGGTACCTGACCGGAATCAAGAATGATTTCGTGAACATCCCATTAACTAACTGCACTTGCCCAATCTCTCGACTCGACGCCTTTGTAACGCAATAAAAATGATCCATTTTATTTTATACGGCGGGTGCCTAATTGAGGTGGCCGGCGGCCGCTACCAAATAGTTTGAGACCGCGACTCACATTTTCAAAAGCACGGGCCCGAGTTATACTGACTATGATACGCGTAATAATTTTCTTCTATCTGGCCGCCGTTACTAGAAATATGAAAGAGAGCGGTGACGTTTGCGCGATCTCCGTCACCGTGCAACTTCACATTCTAATTTCGGCGGCGATAAAGGTCGCAGATCTATTTAAATAAGGAAAGATGTTTGACAACAGCTGGCGAGATGCTGCGCTACTCACATGTCCATAAAAAACGCTTATATTACATTTTGTCATCAATTTACCATATTTAATATTTCGACACCGTTCTAAACTAACTATGTGAGGATGGATATATAAAGCTTATATTAATAAGAAAAAATAAATGATCTAAATGGTGCACATATTGACGTGTAATAAAATAATCAGTAAATAAATTTAATAACCGATTTTCCGCCAAATATGATATGTTTCCGGTGCACAGATAATGGTTTGAAATACTGGTAATTTCTACTACAAAGTAATATGTAAGATATGATATTTAGGAAGTAAAAATTCACAATGTGTTAAATAGATTAGGATAACGCATTGTTAAAACGTAACCTGACGAGATAATGGTAATAGTATTTAAATAATTTTATTACGGATCACACCTATTTGATAGAAGGAATCATAATGAAAATCATTTTTATATACATGTGTTACATAATACAATGAGTTACTTGAAGTGCGCTAACTGACAATTTTTAGTAGATGTATTATAATCTTTGACTGTACTTTTCAAAATTTTCAACTGAACTCTGATGCGAACTCACTGAGCGAAACCACTCTTAATCATACAGATCGTCCAGTTCATTGGTCAGACAACTCCAAAAAACTTGTAATTTCAGTTAAACATGTAGTTATAATATGTAAAACTTTGCACCATATCTGATTCAGAATTCAAATAATTCAAATATACCAACAAGAAAATGCTAAGACATATAACCTCCTAAAGAATTATGTAAATAAAATTTTGATATTGTCCGGGTCAGTAAATGGATATTTCTTAATATCCTTCTATTGAAAATACTCGGAAGGTACATACCTTATTAATCACCTGTTTATAAAATGTATAAAACTCGGGTACTAAGCAATAATATTTGATTTATGGTGACCATTTGTATATTGTTTTTCCCATTATCTCAATAAGGGTTATTTGGAGATATCTGAGTAATGATTTGGACGATCGATATAAGTAGTAAAATTGTGGAATACATACAACTTTTGTGTTTTATTTTTGTTCAAAAAAATGCTACATTCCAAAAAAGGAATACAAATGGGTATTGTTTGATATAATATACTACTCTGTATAATCTAATTTTAATAAGTAAATGCTTTTTCTATAAATTAATGTTTATACTTTACGACAAATTAACATTATTAATAATATTGCGGTCATTTGTAAAGGAGTATAATTTCGTAATATTTCCATTCGCAACAAATAATTTCCAATATGATTTAGCAATATATTTATTATATAATATAATTTAACAGTGGAATAATATACTATGTATTAATTATAACATATTTGTTTTTTGTGTAGGATTTCGCAGTACCAAATGGAACTTATGGAAGGATCCTTCCATTAACCTGCAGAAATTGCAAACGTATTCAATTGCTACGAGTCTCCACCCGTTATGAGTATGCAGCCACTGTTTAACGATCACCCTCCATAACGCAATAACGTTAAAAAAAGGAAACGAAATTACTCCTCATGTTCTTGGTCCGATGCAGAGCTGCAAGGGACCGATCTTTTAATCACGCACTACTGTGTTTAACAAAAGAAAAGATAGAGGGGAGGAAAAAAAGAAAATATGTCTTGCTCAGCCAATTCATGTAAGCGATAGAGTATCCTGTGTATCGGGCGATATTAGGAATTCTATATTCAATTACTAATATAAAATATAGGTTAGGTCACGACATTGTCAACCTTGAGTTTGGGAAATCCCCAGGAATGTGGTTTGACTATTTACGTATTTAACAGGTGCTTGTAGAAGCCTGATTCAACATTCGCTGGTCAATTGAATTATTGTCAGCTAATACATCAAACACCCCAGTGTCGTACTAAGCGTAAATGATTGAATGAGGACCATATACATCCAGTTATTAATAGAAAAAATATATTATTTGTCACCTTTCAGAATTGCACATAGAAAGAAAGAGAGTGTGTGTGCGTGCTATGCGATAAAAATTCGTTCCGGGGTTAAAAAACTGGGTTTTTACCCCGGAATAATCTCGTATGGGAAAATTGGGAAAAAATAATTTTAATATTAATGATAACTGTGTATCATTTTTTGCGTTCGGTAACACTTATTTAAAAAGAGTGGCATTTTTGACGTATTCACACATTGTATCGCCATATTTTAGGTTATGTTGACTTGGTGATATAGATGTAAGATGGAAGAAAGGAACTTTATTCAATATCGGATCACGTATGACCTCTATGTATACTTGAAGCCAACACAAAATATTTAAGGAAACTCTCCTGTTTTATGCATGAAGTTAAACTCGGTGTTAAGCATATAAATATGTATACATATATACGTACACTTGCGGTCAATTTTTTGAAAAAATCACATTTAACAGTTTATTCCCAATTTTCTCTGTTGATTCCCAATTTTCTGGGTTTTTGCTGGAGTTTATCCGACCATTTCGAAATTCCCGGGTTTTTTACAACCCTAATTGTAGGTAACTAAGTCAATGTAACATGTCGACGGTGTTTAGGCTAATGGATTTAACCCTCAAAATTGAAATTGTTGAGGAGAGAGTAAAAACTGTTTTTGAATTAAGAATCTTAGAAATGCACTCCTGTAATATCTCATGTTTGCAGATTATGGTGGCTTACATCAAGTGGCCGGTTCAGAATTTTGAAACCTAAAACCAATGTAGAAAGATATTTCCCTTCCAAAAAGTGGTAAATTTATTTTTATAATTTGAATAATTTCGCTGTGACCTGCTGAATCGTCTTTGAAATGAGATTCAATCATTGAGTTATTCTCATATTTTTGAAGGTTACACCAATTGGCTAAAAACACCGTCGATTTAAAAGCGCTTAGTATTTTCTTGTCACTAGCGATTTATTAGCTATTATAACGTTGATTTTATCACGTATGAAATGTTATGGTGTAATCTTAAACTTTTTGTTTGTGGCACGGGTGTAATCAAGATAATTATCGAGTAGAAAGTTTGTTATAAACATCTGAAAAAAAAGATAATTTAATCCTTGTCATAAATAACGCTGCGTTATAATGAATTACTATTATAAATACATTGTATCGTTCGTTTAAATATTTTGTAAAAAAATAAACCAGTCATATGCTTCTTAAGGTGTGAAAATGACGTTGATATCATTTTGATAAGGCGCAATTATTCGTTCTGTAACATACACCTGTGAATCTATTTTCGTAAGGATAAATTTATTATGTAATTCTACAATGCACCATATAACTCAGATTGAGACCGTCAGGAACAAACAGTCTTCGTTTTGTACCTACGTATTTATTTGACCATGTTGAAAGATAAGATAACAACAGCGCAACGTTTTATTCGTTGTATGCATTATAGGTAATATAAGACATATAATTTATCAAATTAGAGCAACGAAGCTATCTCACTACAGGTGAAACACATGTTGTATGCAACTATTAAATCATATAAGCGGCTAGACGTAATTCTGTCATAAAATAATGATAAGAACATTGCGCGAAAAAAGTATCAGAGATTTCCTCGTAAAATATTTTTTATCGGTTTATGGTAATCGATTTGAATTTGACATTATCTTCGTTCTGGAATTAAACTTCGTAATATTAAAACATATTTTTACAATACGACATACATTGATGGCAACACGTGTATCATGGATTATTTCCGACATTATGATATATGTTAATTTTTCCTGTAGCTATTTATCTTTTCTTTACCATGTCCGCTCCAATGTAGAACATTTGGACTCCTAACGATCTCAACAGAAGTTTTTCTGCGATAACTACTTGTTACTCAGTTGCTCAATCACTCTTTTTCGAAGAGTGTATGGATTGAAGGATAAGGGTAGGACAGGACTAGTGGTTGGTTAATCGCTCTATCTACGCCACGTTTATAAGATCGAATGGGTGGGAGGGATTTCTAGAAATCACAAACATCCATGGCTACGAACAGAAATCCATAAATCGATTGAAAAATCAATTTATGAAACTGCCGTACCGGGGTTTGAACCCAAGACATACGAAATCGAAGCCAACG
This sequence comes from Himalopsyche phryganea, assembly GCA_022494535.1. NCBI lineage: Eukaryota > Metazoa > Arthropoda > Insecta > Trichoptera > Rhyacophilidae > Himalopsyche > Himalopsyche phryganea. The sequence goes on along the minus strand of JAGVSL010000008.1, from coordinate 4,985,768 downwards.
ACGTTGACCACTACACCACGGACGCGAAAATATATTTTTTACTTATATCCACTACTTTTCAATTATCTGCATTTAAAATAAAGTTAACTTTTTTGTGTTTTAACCTTAACACGAATTGAAGGATTTTTTAAATGGAGTTATATGGATATTACAAGAGGAATTATTCAACTGATTTTCTTTTGTCGTACTCATGTTCAATGATTTTGAATACCCGAATAAAAGTGGTGTACTTGGTGACTTTTATGTTTTGGCTTCTTCGGCTCAAAATGGGAATTATGCTATTCGTTAGAATGTCAAACATTATATTCCTGGAGGCTATCCGGGGATATTAATTATTCCTTCTCCTAACTGGCAATGCCTGCAAAGTGGTCAAATTGGGAGAGACACTATGGAGAGATTTAAAATAGTTAAAATGTAAAGTTTCGGATATCGACATATTCCTCATATAAGTGAGTGAGATCAGAAAGCCATGTTATTAGTTTTTGAAAAAATGTTTATATTTTAAATAAAAAATTAAAAAAGCAATAATATGCCAATTCGTAATTTTTGGAAAATATTTTTACATCTAAATAATAAATTGAATTAGTTTCGTACTATTATATTTTCGCCATATCTATCTATTAAAAAGATTGAAAATGTTTGTTACATCGAATGGTCTTTTTTATGTTTTTATCTTCAAATATTTTTATCTATTATCAGTAATCTTTGATAAAAAATCGGCGATAGTGACAAAAAATATCTTCGTGCGTTAATGCGTCGGCTCACATTATTTATTAATGAAGGTAAACCTAATTAAATACTCCCAAATATCTATATATATATATATATATCGACCGTGGAAAGGAAAAAGGACGTAACCCACACCGAAAAATATTGTGTATAACTTACACAAAACGTGCTACTACACTATATTTTTATATACATATACAATATATCGATTGAAGAAAGGCAAAAGGACTTATCCCTTCGTCTTTTCAAAATATTTTTTTTCGATAATCACAATGTATACAATTTAATACACGTTTTTTTGGGCTATACACAATATTTTTATGTGTGGGTTACGTCTTTTTTCCTTTCCAAAGTCGATATTCTTTGTTTACAAATCGTTTTTTATTACTATTAAGACGACAAGTTATTTAAGTTTGTTTAATTAATCATGCAATAAAATCAAATCAACACCATTTCTTTTCAAGGTATTGTAATAATTACTATTTAACCCTGTATAAGTTTAATAAATATATTTACTATTTTTAATAATGGCCGCACATACAATAAATATGTCAGTATTTCTTGACTTGAGTGGGAAGCGGTTAAGAAATCCAAAGGTGACAATCAGTTCGTTCTATCGTTTACAATTTGAATGATTTAAATTTATTACATTTCCGTAAATTCGGCTTTGAATTTGACTTTGAGTATGTTCAAATATATGGAAGTATTATAGTTCAACTACCGGTGCAATTTTATGATAATACTTCCATTGATTTTTTATCACTATAATACTAAATTGAGAATCAACCTTGGACGACTTTCAGATATAGCAAATAATTGATGTGAGACTTATGCCATTACAAAATATTATAAAAATAGTGCTATTAGATTTGTGTGGGTTATAAGCTATAATGGGATGGGCAAAGCAATCTGAATTGAGAGTTAGAGTGACATTGAAAAAAAACGGTTAACATAAAACAATATTATTATACTGACAAAATGCCACATGATTTCTAAAAATTGACAAATAAAACAACATAAAGGAAGATATTGTCGGTTTTACTTGCAAATTACATGATATTCATGCCCTATAATATAATATGAAATCAAAGAATATATTAAGCTGCGGCCATGATTAGGGCATTCAATTCCGGACGCTTTTTCTAATCCCGGGATTTCGGGATTGAAAAAAGCCTTTATGTCTTGTTTTTAATTTTATACACTCATCCCTCGATTTACGTAGTAGATACGTTCCATGATAAACTGTAAAAATTAAGCCCGTGAAAAAAAATATAAAAATGCTAATACAACATTTTCAAAAAAGTCGTGAAAAACAGGAGGATTTGTAGCTCATACGAAATGTGTGGATATGTTCCAAAAAATGCGTTAAAGACCATTTATGGTACTTAGTTACTATTGCATCAAAATATATTATTAATAATGTCCTAGGGTACTCAATGTTGTAGCCACCACCACCCGTTACGGTTTCACACTCTTAGAGGGTGTATTCCGCAGCGTAACAACGTTATGCGTGTTTCAAATGTTGAGAAATTCCTCAAGTCTTGGTTGCATGCACTCTAGTGTGCAGGAGGTTACGTTTTAAATTAAAGTTAAAATAAAGGAAACACAAGGGGGGTTAATGTCTTAAGGGATTGCTTTCCAATCGCTTTCCATAGGACGCCGAGAACTCTTTATTTGTGAGAGATGTCATAGATGCAACCAAGTCGGCATGACCGACGGGGTCGACAGATCTGACTGATAGTAGTTTTGTCTTGAGCAATTTTTCCCGTTCGTTGTCCATTGTCCATGTCTGGACATTCCTAAAGGATTCCTTCTTTTGTAGCCATATCAGCTCCCTATGTGGAGCATATGGGTACCACGCAGCGTCTCCATGATTCCCTGTAACCCGCCAATCGCTTTGCTAATTGTTATTATATGCATAATACCAAATAATAATAATAATTATGCAGACGTGCAACCACATAAAACAATGTTATTTTTTTTTAATATGTAGGTATAATAATGAATAGAGCTTTTAGTTAATCACATACTATAATATTAAGAATATTCTTATTTACCTATAAAATGATGTAAGAAGTGAGCACAAATATTTTGCATTCAGACATTTTAGAAGTAACTTAATTATGTAGTAAATTAAACACTTTCTTGTAATTATGCCATATTAAAATGTTTAAAATTATGAATGTTCAGATATTATATTACAGGTATTCATTTTTAAAAATGAATTAATTTGAACATGAAGACAATAATTAGATCCACCTTTTGTTTATAATGCACTTATGACACTCCATTTATTGTCCATCTTTTTATCGCAAAAAGTATTTCCAAACAGAATATTTATAGTCGGCGAAAATTTGTGTATTTTTAAGTAGTATTAAAGAGAGTTTTAATTATTCAAAATTAAAAGTATTACTGTAGGTTGACAAGAACATCACCAGCCACATGCAGGTGGCATGTATAAAACATGATTTCAACTTTTTTTTGTGAATAATGTCGCAAAAACAATAAATGGTCAAACAAAATTTTCTGTGTCTGTCTAAAGCTGATTCAAAATATGAGCGAAAGGGAGACCACAATACAAATGTTAATTATGTATAGAGTAAAAAATTATGTACAGACATAAATCAAAATAAGTTACACCGGAAACGTTTTTTATTCGTATAGTTCATCGGATAAGAATTTACATTTTAAATATGAATTGATTTTTGAAATTTTATGGCGAATCTCGAAATCCCGGGATTTTGGGATTCATTAATTGCTCGGGATTTCGGGGTTCCGGGTCACGGGATCGAAAGCCCTACTAACCATGGCAGATCATGATATGTTTTCATTCGACCATGTACTGATAAATATTTTTTGAAATTCGCTATCAAAATCAATATACAAATACAAATTTTTACAAAAGAAATATATTTTTTGAATGAATTTTGAGTGAGGAATTTAGGATTCTATATGGCATGTTTACTTATTTACATAAATCTGATGTTCGAGTAGGATTCAAAGAGGAATATTTTTTTAGTTGGCCCGCAATACATTTAAAATTTTCAATCCGGCCGTTTCTCAAAAAAATTGGAGACTCCTGAATTAAGTAAACAAAACTATATACCGAAGTCTATTTTATTGTGAAAGGCTTTAATTATGCATACATTAACATAACGCTGGTTGGTGGTGGGTGTTTGAAACACGCGCTCTCTCGGTTAAACTGTCCTGCATTATTCCATTTCATTTTAGGTGATGCAACACACATGTGGGTCAATGCTCTTTTCATTTTGAGATTTGATTAAAGAAAAGGCCTCGCAAGGTCGTCCGTGCAAATGAGCACATGCGGAGATAAAATTATCGCTTGTTGATTGGGTGATACAAATGTTATGTGAAATGACAGCGGCAGATTACACGCTGCAATCAGATTATTAAAAAATGATTTTTATGGCCTAATAACGATAAAAAAAATACAGTACAAAATAAATTTAGTATGTACAAACATTCTGCATACTTTTTTGTTGTAAGATATGAGGGGAGGTATTATGTTATAATTGATGAAAAATTCTGTTGTTTGCGGGTATGAAGGTGTTATGTACTCGTCTTCCATATTATGGATATCAGATTGTCTGATACGTCCATAATCAGATGGTTTGTCATTGCGGCAATAGATGAAGGGGCAATGTTAATTTATTTAAATTTGAAAATGGACGAAGATGGCATTATCTGTTAAAACCTTCATCCATAATAATGGTTTTTTTTTTATAAATAAATGACACATGTGAAGTTTCAAACACCAAATTTATTCAAAAAAAGTTATTAATTCTTAGTTTGTAAAATTTAAAGTTATTTAGTCACCACTTAAATATAACAAATCACTCAACTGATGAAAATTACATGAAAACTTTGACTGAAATTCACTCAAAACTTTGATTTTGTAGGATAACTCCTTTATCCACTTGTATCTTCAATATGATTTAGCTGTAGTGTTTCTGTCATATATTTTAATCTAAGTGGCTCAGTTACGATCGATGTATACTTCAAATCATCAGTTACAAAATCGGATAATATTGATGAATACCTAGGTATGCGAGTTTTCATCAATGGGCATTAAAATTGTCATTCTGGAATAAGATTGCATGTCTGATGTACTAGTTTGGAGTAAATAGATGTTTCATATTAATGTGCTTTTCATATCAAGATAGATTAAATTTTGTGTTTTTTCAAACGACAGAATTTGAAGAAATAGCAATATTTTTCAAATATTTTTTTAAAAACACGGACGATAAAAATTGTGACATACAAATCTTTTCCTACTTTAGGCATCCATCGACTTACAGCGATTGACCAACATTGAATCGTCATTAACTTATTACTGATAAAATAATAAATTATGATTTTTCTTAATATGCTTCAATGTGGCAAAAGATATGATTTAAAAATACATATAAATTGAATCTGTGATCGATTGTAAACTAGGATTAGAAACATTAGCTCTAGGTTAATTTTATATGTAAATTATTGAAAATAAAATATCGGAGTAGTTTCCACGGTAATAGATATTTTTTCAAATCTGACATCTTTTGTGTTTTAATATTAAATATTAAGTTTATTTTTAATACTTATGTCCTCCTTAATTAATGTCTTGTAAATATTATTCGAATTAATACTACATCTCTTTTGATTGAAATATAAAAGTAACAGATAAATTATTTTGATGTATTTGATTTGGTTAGAATTTTTTCGAATTATTATTTGTGGAAATAATATTAAAATATATTACAAGGTGTTTATCACTTAAGCATTAAGTCTATTTTTCTAATACCATATTAATTGACGGAAATCATAAATTAATTGATGTTATACAAACGAGTTTAATTAATCACGAATTTGCGTTACAGTTAATTATAGTTCAATGCCATTTTCACACACATTTGTGTGTAAGGTTCAATGTTGTCGGCCTCCATTTTTTTGATTTACCATCAGGTAATTCAGTTACTCCAAGTTGATTGAACTAGAGGCTTTTGATAAACTAAATCAATGTGCCCACAGGCAAATTATAACAACAAAGAAAATTACTAAGGCAATTATTGTCTGTGGTGAAAAGCATACAACAATGTTTATAGCAGATTGCGATGTATTTACATTTTTTAAGCTATTCAAGTTTTCTATTTGAAGCATGTGACTCTTAGTGCATCAGAGATTCAGCGTGCAGCAAGGCTCATCAAGAATGACCCCAAATTGATCTATTCTGTCTCCAAGCAGACTAGAATTTCGTGGAGAATTATTTTAAAATAGATAAAACTTCAATATGTAAAAAAAGAAGCGTTTATACTGTAAATATTCATGTTGAAATATATAATATATTCACAAGAGTTGGGCTTGTGCTTGACTATTTTGTTTGTGGCCCAGAGCAATAACTCTTCAACGAATGCGGCTCAAGATAACCAAAATGTTGGATATTCCTGATTTAGAGGGTTCATGCAAACCCAGTCAAGGTTACAGAATTTTGTGTGGGGTGTGCAAAATAACTAGTCTGACGATATTCCAATACATGCTTATCTTCGTTAGAAATTTACGTGGAAGAAGAAGAATTGTATTTTAGATGCCAATTTTGTTTGTGATTGTAATACATATCTAAAATAGAACTTAACACTTTTAATTGTTCATTCAAATACACAATTTACTACATCGCCAAATTACGTACACGTATCACAAACTTACCTATCCCCATCACACACTTACATTTGTCAAAAAGTTTTCATTTCATTCGATTAACGATACAATTAAAGAATTTTCTACTAAGTCGGACATTTGCCGTGTAGTTTAGATATCAATAAGCTTTATTTATAAGTAACAACTATATATACATTGATCTGATGAAAATTTACATTGAAAATAATATCACCAACGTCCAAATTAGTATAAAATTCATTTTTTGTTTTTTTAAAACCCTGTACACTGGCGAGTTTTTAAAGTACCAGATTTGATGTAATTTACTTTTTTATCAGATAATCAATACGTCTTCCAGAATTAATTTAGCCCAGCAAAATATAGGTTAGAGCAAATAATATTTTTCCGTATTCTATAGTCGGTTATTGATCATTCAAGACATCAATTAAAAATGATTTTGCATCATAGGTAATATTTTTTCTCAGTGCTTTCTGACTTCAAAGCGTGTCAAATCGTGTGAAAGGTTGTTTTATAGGCGCGCAAGTATTTACGGATATTCTTGGCAATCGGAATTTTAGAACAACTTCAATTTATAAGATACATTTGTAAACAAGCGATTGCAGCATCGTGAATTCAAGAAATCATTGACCACAAATATTTTGTAAGTGGCTTCGTGGATTCTGAAGTCCAAGTCGGGGTGACACATGATTGTGTAATAACCATACGAATATCAAATTCAAATTTTGTGAACGTTTTAAGCGGATCAAAAATATCTTATTGCAATTGGTATTTCGATTTCATAGTAATTCTTTTTGTGAATTTAAATAACAATTATATTAGATTCCTACTAGAAGGAAAATTTATTTCTTATTATAATATATAATGTAACATTAAAACAATCAAATCTTGCTTTAAATAAGTGAGGTGCTACAAAAATTTACTTCAAGTCCGGATTATGTGCACATTTCATGGATGAATTTTGCTTTTTTGTTATTACATTTGTTGATTTTCGACATAAGTAGAGTTTTGACAAATAAAATTCCTTCATAAGTGATTTGAACGCGGTATTTATAACAATGATTTATTGAACGCGGTATTGATAGACATATTACATAAATAGTAAAATTTTAACAATGCAGGCTTAAATATAATTTTATATTATTTAAAATGTCTGGTCATGCGTATAGATAGAAGAGTATACTATTGTTTGACACACCCTGGTTTTTTTGTTAAGTTTAAGTTGTATTAGGAGTAATTAAGGTCCATAACTGAGAACGCACCGCGTTAATGATAATGATTCGTATAAGTCGATCCGACTCTTGTCGTGAAGGGCGATCGGTCAACAGCCGGCGGACATGTTCGCTGGACGAATCCATTTTTGACTGAAAGGGGTGGCTCCGATGGTGTGGGAGTCCGATTTTTGATTTTCGCAGAGAGTCGTTTGCTAGCCTTCAAGCCGGGAGAGCCGCCGGCCCCCGTGGCCAGCACCGTTGACATTATGGATTGTTTGTGTTTGTTTTGAAATTGGACTTAATTTAAAATCGTTTGTCGTGTCACTTGCATTATAACTTAAAGTAAATTCATGTGTTAAATAAATGTAAATGTATACTCAATTTTATGTGTTAGGAATTATTTGTGTTTATTTTAAACCACTGAATCTTCGATTAAAAATAAATAAGAGTTGAACCGGATTTGAAATGGTGTTTGTTTGAGATCCCAAACCTTCCAAGACGTCGATAACCAACCATTCGTCTCTCTTCGATTCGGGTCTTCTCATCTTATATTGGACATCGTCTAATACAGTGCTCCGCAACCGGTGTGCCGCGGCAAAATCGAGTATTGTATGTATCAGAAAAAAAATAAAACGTTCGGTTGCTAAAATCTCCGCTTAAATTATTCTCGTTTTTATGTACAATATATTTATATCTATTTATGTACTGTGCATAAATAATTTCGTGTTTCTATATTTATATTAAATATAAATTTTGTCAGGATTGTAAAAAAAGTACATATTTTTCAAGAAATTATATTTATACATAAAAATTTTCTGCCTGCGGCACAATGATAGTGGTGATGATAATAAGAATATGGAAAGGTTATTTTGGATTTGGCTAAACAAATATATATTAAAAAATATATTAGTCACTATTTCAAATTTGTCAAATAAAAACAAATTAATAAATTGTAGGTTTTGTTTATGAAATTTACATATTTTTGCTTGTAATGTGCCGCGAATTATTTATGAGTACTATGGTGTGCCGTGGGTGAGAAAATTTTGCGGAGCACTGGTCTAATATATGAGTGCACGAGATGCAATATTACATAAGTGTCACATTAAAAAAATGCCATACATGAAGAAATGTTCTATGTGCCCATTGACAATGGATTAAAAATGAAATTATCTACCATTAATTTGGAACATGGTTCCTGCATGATTCTAGTAGATTTAACATTTGTTTGTTGCTTCAACAAAATATCAGAGCAGCAAGAGACTTCTTATTATCACGTATGAAATAAATGGCACTTTGATTTCCTATAATGTGTTATTTATGATATTTACATGTTGTTTAAATCTTTTACTTGTTGTAAGGAATTGACCATTGATTAATATTCATTATACTAATAATTTATTATGAATGACAGCTGTTAAAGTCTCGACATGTGTCAATAATGTGAGATAATTTTCTTTGTACACTGAATGATGGGAACATTATAAAAATGTAAGCTATTGAGTGGATTTTTTCATTGATCTTTAATTCTCCTCAAATATAACTAGAGGCGTTTTTGTACGCGAGTGTAGTGTACGCAAATAGGTGATTTATTAATAACATACCTATATGCTTACATAAGTGAACCATTAGAGGTTAAGCTCATGGTGAAAGAAGTATAGATGAGCTGGATAAAAAATGACAGTCATCATTTTTGTCTTTGTTGACGTCATCACGCGTTGATTGAGCAACAATTTACTTTGCTTACAACAGTGTTTCGGTGAGAATAAAAATTTGGTTCATCAAAGTGACGTCACATATTTTACAAAAACAACCATTCAACCTCACGTATATTTCTAGCGCCATAGGTTAAGCACTCAGCCCATTCTCGGGCTTGTCGCGCGAGATTCAATAGGGCTCGTTTAGTTCTAAACGTAAAGTAATGAATGGTCGGGGTATCCAGCAGGAAAATATTATGATATACCAAAGTTTGCTCTAACAAACGGTACTGTGGTGACATTTTCTAAAATTCAAATGCACTGCTAGATTAACACTATGAGATTTGAGTCATGAAAATATTGTTTTTTAAATTGACTGTGGTGAACCACTCGACTTATTATTCAACAAAGCTGTTGATGCTTTTCGAAAAAAATACACAAGTGTCACAAATAACACATATTAAAAAAATGTATTCTATTATAGTACAGTTATATTTATACACAATACATATGCTGATAATCAATGATTGGTGTTTTTCTGTTCTTTTCCTTCTTATTTCAGCTCCTCCGTATAAATGAATATATAAATAATCGAAATAGTATCTGAAATTAGTTTCATAAGTATACACATTTAAATCAATTTGAGAAAATTTGTATAGGCCACTTAAATGTTACGTTTATAAAAAAAGCTCATTAAAATTCATAGCCGAAATGCATAATTATATTTTTACTACAAGATAGAAATCGAAGCTATAATAAATATCGTGAATATGACGTTTTATGCGTGAAACTTCGAAGAGCGAGCGTTTTTTGAGAGAGGCATTTTTTTAGGATCATTGATATCATTGTATAACGAATTACGAAAGTGGTGTAAATCAGTGTTCCTCAACCATTTTACACCTGCAGACCGGTAAATAAAGGAAAAAAAATTGCCGACCACTAATACTGAAATCAAAATGCTTTTTTATGTAATATTTTTTTAGTGTTACATGGTGACAGATGACATAACCAGTGGCGTAGCTAGGGTTTGTCCCGTCCGGGGCGGTACTTGAATTTACCTAAACCCACTTTAGCCATTTATTTTTATCCAATACAAAGGAAAAGATTGCGCCGCAGGCAGAAAATTTTAATGAATAAGTATAATTTGCTGATAAATTCTATGTTGAATACTAATAATTTTTCTCCAAAAATGATGATTTTATATTTAAAATAGTGTTGGGTTAAAGCTATTTATAAAATTACCTACTATTTTTTTATTTAATCATAAATCATTATGACGCAGAAAAATGAGCCGCAGGCAACAAAAGATCATACCTAAATAAAATTTCTTGAAAAATATGTACTATATTTTTACAATCCTGTCATTCACAAATGTTATTGTTAATATTAAATTTGTCGAGTTCTGCAGGTTTGTTTTTCAATTTTGTCAAAAATTCCATAAGTCATTTAAATAAATTTTCTATTTATTATCAATATGGAAATATAAAATTATTTATGAATATTAATAGGTATATTTTGTAAATACAAATGAACTAGAGTTGTGAATCAATTTAGAACAAGATATTCAGTAGATTTTACTAACATAACATTTAAAAAATTGTAATAGATTTACTTTTCCTTGCTTTGGTCTCAGTAAAATCGTTTGAAACATCAAAATCTATTTTATCTGCCAGTTGGTGGCCATGTTGGCCATTTTATATGCTATTGAAAATATTACAATTTTTTTAATCGCAAATGGCTCAATGTTGATATTAAATAGTTTTTTTTACTAATTTCATCTTCGAAAAACTCATCTCACATGTAGCAACACAATTGTGATGAAAAAAACTAAAAGCATTTCAATATTTGTGAATGAGTCTCCAAAATTATATTATTGTACAAATTGCAAAATTTCAATCTTCGCCATCCTTCCACACATCTATTTCATTATGTTAAACAGAATCATGATTTTGAATTCTTCCCGGTCAACATCATTATGATCTGAATATAACTGATACTCGTAACATTCACTCAAAAGATTTGATGGAGTAAGAAAACCATATTTCTCAGCAAGCAATTGCTCTCTCCAATTCATCTTCGAATGATAATTCAGCATCTTGCGATTGTTCACCAGATAACAATTTTTTCTTTCTCTCTCGCCATTGAGGGTTCATGATTATCTTTAGATATTTCAGAGAGGAAATATATTTTGTCATAACAATTTTTGTTTTTTTATTACCAACATAATTTTCTACTCATTTTCAAAAATGCCGCCCCTACAAAAGTGTATTTTGTCAGCGTGTCACAAATTAGATGGAAGAAAGCATGAAAAATGGAATATAATTTGCATCGACTATGTATATATATAGAAGAAATATCTATTTTTTACCGTCAAAATTGTATATTCTAAAACGTGCCACCCGGGGCAGAAAACCCCCCTTGCTACGCCGGTGGACATGACTATACCTAACAAATATACATATGAAATTCTTGGAAATATATTTAGGTAGAGTTTTGCATCTGGGTTCACTATCCAAGAGAAAATATTTACGTTCTCCCTGAGTGTACCTGAGAAGATTTATGACTGTCGATTCTGAGAAAACCAGCGACCATCGTGTCCCATCATTCTACCAAGTATTGTTATTTAAAAATAATTAAAAATACAAGTAAACGTGCAGGCGAAAAAATCATGTACTTGGTATTTTTGCATGGTGAATTTCTTGAATGAAGCGAAGCACTGGTCCGCGGACCACCGGTTGGAGAACACTTGTGTAGATAATTTCTTTTAGTAACGTACGACTGCACACTACAATAATTATTATACAATACAATATATATAAGTTGTATGTTTGATAGAATATTATACTACATTTGAATAAATATAATCAAGTCGTTGACCGATCTTCCACTTACGACAAGGTTCCATTCCGCCACTTTGGTCATGAAGTCAAACATCATACAAGAGATCTGAATGAAAAATCTTTTTTTAAGACACTTATTTGGTATGAACTTGACATTTTCGTCAAATGTTTTTTATTTGATTCTGTAGTTTGACGTGATAATAATATAATAATATACCTACAATCTTATATATATATATATATAGGTAAACATTTTGATTATAATCAAAAACTAAAACTAGCTACATTAGTATCTTATATTTGTCTTGATTTATCTCTCTGCCTGTATACGACGCACAGCACAACACTGTGCTTTCACACGATGCACGATTTGTAGACGAGAAGAGAATGTGTGTGCGAGCGAAAGTTGATAGGACCTGTGCCAACTCGTGGGATTGACATCGACTGCATTATTAGTACATATAAAAATTATGAAATATGTTCAGTATAAAGTAGCTAAATTTTAATTATTGTATAATAAAACTTTATAACTTAGCGGAAGATAGTCGTAAGAATTCTACCTTTCTATATGAGCTAAAATTTTTTAAAATTTCATTTAAGCATTCTTGCATTATTGGCACATACGAAAAATTCACGTGGATCACCGTTAAAATTGATTTACGATATCCATTAGACATTGAAGGATAAAATCATATTAATTATTGATAAAGGCCAAAGTGGTTATGTTGGATTTTTAAGGAAGTGGGTTACTTTGTAATATTTTGTTGAGTTAATAACCTTTGTCAGTTAGATGAAATAAACCGTATTTTAAACAAGTTTCTATTTTAATTTATGTCTCATACTTTCATACAATTAATTAGACTCAATATACGCAGCGCGATTTTATCTTACACTAGAATTTTCAATGTCATGATATTTATTAGTTGGTGTATTATCTTATATATAATAGCCCAGACCACTCTATAGACGTTCTATTATTATCACATATTACATGTAGGTATGAAGTTTTCTCATGACTTAAGCGTTCGCGGTGTTTATATAAAATAAAATTTTATGCAATGCAAACAGAGTTCCGACATACTAGCTTCTTTAGACATTCAGTATTTCAATTTCAATGCCGTCATCTGTGACGGGTACGGTTATACAAGTGTCTAATATAATAACTCGGATCGCTCTATAGACGTTTTATTATTATTCGCGTTGCATAAAAAACATCAAATTTTATCCAATGCACACACCGCTCCGACATACTATCTACTTTAGACATTCAGTATTTCAATATCAATGCCGTCATCTATGACTGGTACGGTTATACTAGTGTGCTTCTTTTGAATATTCATATAGACAATTATATTTATAGTAGCATTACAAATATTAAATGTCAATGCCACCAATCAACATTCAATCGATGCGGATGACACGCCGCAACAGAGAGCAAAAGAGAGTGGGTGTGCATTATTGTGATGTACACATTCAACTTAACAGATAGAAGGACAGACATACAGGTAAATTAACAAAAAAATGTTTCACTTTTAAGGTGTTAACTGTCAATTCTTGGTGGAATTCTTGGTGGTCCATAACATTTTAATTGTAGAATCTTTTATATGATTTATGTATAATTTGTTTGCTAATCAGTATTTTTTTGTCTTAGTTCATGAACTATCAGTTTTATATACCTTCATTTTTACACTCAATTTTATATGAATAAGCCTGTTATGTTTGTCAAATTTGGATTATTGAGATTTTGTACACTTCCGTGTATTTTGTCACTAACGACCCGGGTTTCGCCTTTCGGCATCTTCAGGCATTCGAGCACACGAATGGACTCGAACTGACAGACAGTAAACAGTGTCTAACGTTTATATAGAAGATACAAATACGACAAATATTATTTACGAGGTAAGATATTATACGTCTGAGAGCCACACTGATGCCTGAGTTAAAATTTCGAGAATTGCTTTAATCCTTATTTTGTAAACACCACATTTACAGAGTGGCGAATTGTCGCTTTCCAACTTCTTATGGACGGTGACAAAATACATGGATGTGTACAAAATCTCAATAATCCAAATTTGATATCAAGCACCCTCAGTCGATGTCTTAAATTATGTTTGTATTTTTATCAGTTGATAATGCTCGTGTTGAGCGAAACCGGTCCTGATCATTATAAATATGTGGAAGTAGTACAAATGAATTGTGTTTTATTAAAAAAAAAAAAAAAAGGTTTTGTAATAAAACAGATGAATCAAGATTTTTTATCTTTCAGATTTAAATCGAATATTAATTTTACTATATACTAGCGAATGGAGCAAGTACATTTTTAGTGGAAGAGGTCACTTTAGTATGGTAAAGATGTCATGTGTCTGAAGTTTGTAAAATTCGTAACACGTAGTACCTAAATTACTAATAATGTGTTAACTGTCAATTCTTGGTGGAAAAGAATAAAATACTTTAAAAATAAAACAAAACTTGCTCACTTGCAAACTTGCTCACAATGATCGCTGATAATGCTCGTGATATCATGAAAACCTTGAAATATAAAACAAATATCCCCAAATATACTAAAATTAACCAATGTTGAAATACTGAAAAGATTCAAGAAATCCACTGACATAAATGACACTAAAGAAAACCATGAAATAAAACGCAAAAAGAAACACAAATTAGCCACTGTTGAAATACCCTAATTGCAAGAATTCTTCCAACACAAATGACAAATAACCTAATGTGTTGAAATGCTCATAAAAGCAAAATCCCACAACATCTCGAAAACAGCCTAGTTTAGCAAAAATTACTTACTGTTGAAATGATCGATCGACCCCAAAAAAAAATAGGAAATTATTTTCCAATGTTGTAAAAGTGAATACCCCGGCACTATTTGCAGACCGTCATATATAGCCGATGTAAAAATAAATAACGCACTTTCGATGTCCCGAATACCCCGGCCGAGAATCGAATTCCCAAAAGGTGAAAATTTTCCAAAATTCAAAAAAGGAATAAATACCCCGGCACTCTGGATTTCGTTACATGAAAACAGGCGATGTTCGGATTTTTCAACGTGAAAAAGAGCAGTTTCGATGGCTCGAACGCCCTGCCGGAAATTCGAATTACCAAAGGGCTAAAATTTTGCAATATTGAACAAACGAATACCCCGGCACTTGGATTGAAAAACGGCTAAATTTAGGCAAAATAAATAAAACACGTTTCGGATAGCCGAAAAACGATTAGCAAGTTCAGTAGAAACCTTGCAATAATCGCATCATTCGTGAAAAAATCCTTCCAAAAATAACGCTTGCCTAGAGTCGGTCCATAAAGTAGCAGACAATGTGTGGAGCCAGAATGAGGTGCTGATCCTTGTAAAAATGTGGAAGTAGTACAAAACATAATTTGTGTTTTATTGAAAAAAAAGTAATACTTTAGTTAGGAAATACATGTTTATTTATAATCCTGCTTATTCGAACTGTTTTTTCCTCATTTAAAAAAGAATATGAATACAAGATGATCGTCCGATGTAAATGTATGGTTTTAATAAAGATACTACTGTCGGTTACTATTTAAAGCGCTTCGTTTCGTCATCGAACCCGTAACAAATATTTCGCCTGATTTTGTAATCAATTAATGAAAACTCAAATTATATCTCATACTGAAATAAGCGGTCATATACAGCAGTGCTTCCCAAACTGGGTCTGCAGGTTTTTTGCAGCGGGGGTTCGCGAAAATTACAAATATTTATTTATAAACATTTTTCCAAATTACATATTTACCCAATGCGTATTTAACTTTGTCAATCAAGAACGCATTAAATAAAAAAATAAATATTGAAATACGTACATCTTTTCCTTTAAGACTAATACATTTCTGCATTCGCCGGTTAGCTCCTACCACTTAATCGGGCCGGTTCTCAAAGTTTAACAGTCCTTCCGTCGGTTTTTGACTTTTTTACATTCTGGAATTAATATTTATGTATCTCTCTCTTTTTTGTGATCAGAAATGGATGTGTTTTGCATATTATTTGGCAGATTTGTGACAAAGTCAATGAATTAGATCTTTCACTCCAGGGAAAAGAAAGCAACATTTTGATCATGAATATAAAAGTTGAAAAGTTGAAGCAAAAGCTTAATTCGTGGTCAAAAGGTGCCAAGGATGCACGGAGATCTTTTCATGTTTGAACGAGTTTCTCACAAAAAATGAAATATCACACCCAAGCCCAATAAAAAAGGTTATACTTAATCACATGATCGAATAAATGCTATTTTTTGAAAAAATAATCATTACTTTTAATAAAAAATAAGCACATATCATGCCTTTTCACGCAGATTTTGGAAGATTCCTTGAGAGCTAGAATTTCTGACATTGAACCAGTATTGATTTGTTGTGAAAAAACTTCCAACCGCATCCATCTCATTAAATTGTTTTGTAAGCTTCATGCTACGTATCGTTTTTCTTATTTTATTTTTAAAAATTGTTTATACATAAGTCACTATTTTTTGTGATAAAATATACACATATATGAATTAATAGTAATAATTATTAATGTCAAATAAAAATTTTGAAGAATATTTTTTACGCGGATTATTTTTTAAGATCTAGGGGGCCTTGGCATGAAAAAGTTTGGGAAGCACTGATATACAGCATACAACGGAAACAAAAAAGAATAATTGATGAGTATATGTTACTGGTTTTAAATCATTTTCTGTATTGGTTCACAAATTTGTCACGCATGGTCCGTAAAATTATGTGAATTGTCGAATGAACAAACTGTTGATAAATATGTTTTAATATAGAATGTAAACTGATAACTAGGTGAAACAGAAATTGGTTTTTAATGCTATTTTAGAGGCAATTATAATATCAAAGTATTATTAAAATAAAATTTTTCGTCAATTGCTTTCCTTTGAATTTATTTTCTAAAAAATACTTACATATGTAATAATGGTATTTAAATAAAAATGTCTTGTAAGGATTATTGGAATTGTTCTAATAGATTATGTAACGAAGTAATTACGTTTTGACGTTATAGTGAAAATTTGTAATTAATTGAGTTCAAACTGGTATAATTATGTAGTTATAAACATTACAGCGACTATTGTAGAAAACAGTGTGATATTTTGTGTTGATTTTATGAGCAGTTTCTAAGCGGCCGATATTGACACATATTTTAAGTCGACCTCGAATCAAATTCTATCTTATTGATGCGAATGCAATAAAGTTAAAATTGTGCTCAAAAAAACAGTCGTGTGTTTTTCTTTCGTTTCTTGTCACAACAGAATGTATTTAGTGTTTTAAATTTTTTATAACACTATACAATATATACGAAAACATAACGTTATGATACTGCAAAAGAATCGATCATCAGAAAGTTTATGAAAAATAGTTGCAATTTGGTGATTTGATATGAATTTGAATTTTTGATTTTTAGAATTTTACTATTATTGACATTGAAGGTTTATTAACAAGTCATGGAGATAGATGGTTAAGCACTTATGTTTAAAGACATGCTAGTAGTTGTTAATATAACAATAACTAATTACATGAGGCCATAATTAATATACTATAAAATAGGATGGTTGTATATTTGCATTGAAAATAATATTAGAGCTCTTCTTCTGGAATTGTTTATTATACAAAATATAAAAACACTTGTGTTCACTGATCAAATGACAATTTTCATTTCAGTTCATGTTTAAAAATCCTAGTAGGTAATTTAAATTTAAAAATCAAGATTGTTTTTTTTTTAAATTTAAGTCAGTTCGACTTCATTCGTGTGTTCGAATGCATGAAGATGCCGAAAGGCGAAACCCGGGTTGTTAGTGACGAAATACATGGAAACGTACAACAACTCAACAATTCAAATTTCAAATTTGAATCAGTATTGCAATAAATTAAATAAAAATATATTTAATACCTCTACTTTTTCTTATACACCAGTGAAATTGTCAATAGGTTTAAATGGATTTATTCAATTTTATGAGTTGTTTAAGTTTTTTTAAATAAAACATTTATGTCTTTTTTAATTCTGTACGATTCTGCAACTAATGATTTCCACGGAATCCCTATTTTTAATCGTGTAAATTACATCATTAAACGTATCTGCAAAATGATTCTTAAAATTCAATGTGTGATACTAAATATATTTACCTTTAGTATATCTACATTATATTATTTTACCTAGAAAAATTTCAAGCTACAGAATAAGTTGAGTGACACTGAAACTAAAAGGTTATCGACAAGACTCTCTGAGAATCGTTCATCATTTGTGCAAAAGAAATCTAAGCATTTCGAAATTCATCTTAACCTCATATAATATTATAATTTATGGCCTTCAAACAATCTTAACCTACTTTACAGTGGCATTGACTTAAAAAATTAATGTCCTCAAGAATCTTGCAAACTCAAATAAGCTTGATTGTAAAAATGGGCACTTTTTGTCCTTTAATTTTATGCATAAATACAAATATTATAATAATAGAACAATGTGATAGTGTTATTTGTCCACAGTAAACATTATTTTTAATTTGACTAGCCATTTTGAATACTTATTTAAACAAATAACAGAAGTTCAAAAAACAATAATTATTTTGTTAGGAATATTAATATGTGAAGAAATTATACGCGGCAAGGAATTTGATAAATAATCTCTTCAATCGAAGGCTAATTATGTAATGGGTATTTCACTAAATCCAATCTGCGTGAAACAGTTGTATTAGTTCATCTTTTATATGTTGCTTATTTATAGAAAAGAAAACATAAGGGATAATTTTGAAATTATATTCATAAGATTTAGGAGACGGTTTATATTAATAAAATTAATATTTTACATTTTGATTCTGAAAAATATATCATTCATTTTTGTAATTTTAAAATAAACCTCAACACTTGTCTTGTAACAAAAGTCTTGGCTTTATGTTTAAGTTTTGATAAAATGCCATCGATTATGTATGGTTTCATTGTTTGTATTAGAATCTAAATGATTGAAATAACGTCGTAGGTCGTGTCACAATCATGTTCAAATAAAAAATGTTTTCATGGGAAAAGTATTATTACTTTTGGAAAAATTAATAGTTCATTCGATCGTATAGCATTTCTTGCATTGCATAACGGCATAAAGCTGATATCTGAATTCTAACAAAACATTATTCTAAAATAAACGAGGCCAACATGATTCGCTGCAATTGGTCAAGTGTAACACTGGTTGTATAACAGTCAAGTTCAATATCGAGACCACAATATTAGATTCACGTAAACTCAGAACTTAACCAGAGCCAGATTGTGAACAGGTTGCAACACAGTGCTTCCAATTTGATAGGGTGGCCAGCGCTGGGAAAATGTAATCGAAAAAATTTACGAAAAACCTTTATAAAACTATTTAAAGAATGTTATAATTCGGGCCCAAAGACGTTTTATATTATATAATACAAAAATTCAATCACGCAACAACAGACGCGTTTTACGCGCCTCGGTTCTCGTAAAGTCTTTCGATATTAGTATTTTTGAATTATAGAGAATACTGTTTTGATTCCACAAGTTCCCATTCCGAAAACGCGTATTTTTTCAATAACATGTTTTCAATTTACGTTTCAAAAATCTGAAAATGACACGAGCTAAATAAGTGTATTCTTATTGCGCTTATGAAATTTTCAATTAATTTCGAAACCACGATTACCTAAAAATGTTCACAAAAAGCCCACTAATACATTAATAGAATAACAAATCCATAAAAGATATGTATGAAATTATAAAAATAACATTGCCTATTTTGGAAACAAATTAAATTAATATTTCTGTTTATTTTTAAGAATCCGAAGTTAAGTAATAATCTCCATTAGCACATAATAAAATATCCACGAAAAACTTTATCACAACATTTAAAAAAAAAATGTTGACTCGTATATTTCTATGCGAAATTGTTGAAATAAAATGTGATTATTTTTTGAAGGTTATACACGTGGAAACATATTCATTAGTTATTATCAAAACTCTAAATTATTGTCTTAATTAAAATTCATCGTGCTGTTTGTTAGGTTACTTGTATGTGAGAAGTATTGCGGTGAACTTAACGCGTGAGGAGAACAGAGGTCGCGTAGGTATTATAAAATAATTTAACAAAACAAAAAAGTGTTAATATATTTGACAACCAACTATACATGGAGCGGACAATAATTTTTGATTAAATATAATCTAGATTGCAATTGTCATTATGAGGAATATAAGTCCGCGTTAATGAAACCGATTATTACAAAATTTGCAGTCATATCTTAATAATACAAAAAACAATGAATTTCTTCATTGCTCTTTTTATTAATAATTCTCAGCATTTTTTAATTGTAAAATCAACCTTTTTTAAAAGTAGTTCATCCAAGCGTGGCAACAGAAATAGCAATTTTCCCGACATTTACAATTACAAATCGAGTCGCAAATCACTGTTTCTCGCAATTGGCTTGTGCAACTCTGTTCATTATTTTGTAAAACAAACATGCGAGTTCGAAAAAACGACACTCTGAAATATTTCATGTCCTACTTAGAGTGTAAATGTGATAATTATTAATAGATAATGGATAAGGTTTTAGAAAGATATAATTGTAAATCGGCATTATTTAAGAAGTTATAGTGATTGGATTGTTTACCGTGAACTAATGGTAAGACTTTTTTCTAGAGAAGGTAGAGGTAAACATATTGGGAAAGTAAAGAGCATCAGAAGTCAGTCAATTGTTTTCTCTCTACGCCTTCTTTTTCATGATGAATTAGGGCATGAGTGAAGTTGGAATAAAAATATCACAGATACGAATCAGTAAATCGATTGAAAAGTAAATGAATTAATGTTTCTATTACGTATACGACAAAATCTCTCATTTACGGGATTAAGTTTCAATATTACTGATTTCGCCATCGATTGATCAAAAGAAAATAAACAATAGTTTGTCTATAAATCCTTTAATATAAGTTGCTAAAATTAAAATCCGATGTGAAAAGGCCTTCGATAACTGGAGGTCGGCGATTGGCGGAGGAAGGTAGAAGACCGACCGGAGTGGAGGAACATAATTGAGGCGGCCATGGCTCAACCAGACTATAGCGTCAACAAAGAAGAAAAGAATTGAAATCAAGCTTTTATAGTTATGTACAAAATATTAAATGTGGAAAATACCTGTTTTATTTCCATGATGCTGGGTATAAAATAAGCTTTGGTTAAAAGCATTAATAGTCAAGAGAAAAATATCAGTTACTATAACACCAGAAAGAGCATGGCAACAATTATGATCGCATTAAGGTTTTTGATACCATTATCATAATAGAATAGTAAAATTGTTTTACTTCTATTGTAACAATTATTCACATAATGTATTTTAAATCAGATTATTTTGTCATTGTTATAATATATATTACACTGTCCTATTGGGCGGTTACTTGTAATGGTTGCCATAATATTGTCATTAGAAACGTCATCTTGGTTAACTGAGTTTGCATATGTGGTGTTGTCATATAGCCATGTCATTAAAATCAGTTGCGCTAGCCAACTGCGGCCGATCGGACTGTTTCATAACTGCTCATCATACGTGAGCGAAATAAAATAATTAGTACTCGCACCCAGCTGATCGCTTTCCACTTTACACAAACTGACAATAATACCGAGAGAGCGTTTCAAGGATATGATAGTCCGCTACGCAAAGTATATTAATCATTTCGTTTCATTCGATTAGTTGAATACACATCGCTTTTTATGTAAAAATGTGACTCTCAAATGACTCAATGTTTAAAAGTAACTTATTATTATTCAAGTAAAACAAAAATTATATACTCTTAGTGACCAAAAAACTACATTCATAAAATGAATGCTCGACGTTGGTCAGTGAGATATATTTAAATTTTTATCAATGTCTTGTTTAAACTCTAAAATGAAAACATTTGTGTACATTTTTTAATAAAAACAGTTGAATAGTATTAGAAAAAATAGCTAAATCAACTCAAACGCTTCAAAATCATAACTAGCTAGATTTTGTCAATTACTTGAATGATGGTCAAAAACCATTTATCCATTTTCAAAAG
The DNA here is from genome assembly GCA_022494535.1 of Himalopsyche phryganea. NCBI lineage: Eukaryota > Metazoa > Arthropoda > Insecta > Trichoptera > Rhyacophilidae > Himalopsyche > Himalopsyche phryganea. The sequence continues at coordinate 4,963,580 of JAGVSL010000008.1, read as the reverse complement.
TCTTGATTAATTAGGGCACACTATTAAATATTTTACCTTAAAATAAAGTCGTGATGAAATAAATTTTAAGGTATAATGACACACTAATACACACGAAAAGTAATAGACACAGAGAAAGCAATATTGAAATAATGATCGTTGTACTGTAAAACAAATATGCAAAAAAAATAATCATCATAACATTTACAACCATTCAGGAGAATTAAACTCATTTATAAGACATGTTGAATAAAATAGACGAAATACGATCGGTTGACTGATTTAATTGCTGATACATTAAACCTATTATTAATTTAAAATTCATGATAGGTTATTTATTCTAAGCGGTTGAAAACTTTTTATTATATTTGCAATTTGTTTTTTTAACCTATAACGATCACGAGCTTTATATTGGTCATTCTTGTAATTAACTGTGATTGACTAATCATTTTATAGAAATACCCTTTTGTAATCCGTCATAAAATGTTTACTTACTGAGCCAAACCGATTATATTGTAAATATAAAAAAATGTAGTCTGTGTATTATACACAACTGTTTCCATTATATATTATTAAATATTCGTTATTACAGTGTAGCGGTTATGAGGACAGTATAATTCTGACATAATATTTGCGTGTAGACAGGCATTCGATAATTTCTTACATATATTATGAAATCATTTAATAAAGTTTCGGTGGCCATATTTTTTATTTGAGAAACGGTGAACCAAAAAAAAACAGGAAATTTGCTAACCAACTTTAACGAGACTGGCGCAATTAAAGGAAAAATTGTTATTATAGCTTTAATATAGTTATTATATTTGTAATGTTTTATTTTGTAATTGTAATTGGTAATGTTTTGGGGCTGTTGTCTTACTCCGATGGCATAGTTAAATATTGAAATCCACGTTAAAATTCATTCATATGATTTAAAAATAAATTTACGTCAAAATTGGCATCAAAATGAAATGTGTCTTTGATGTTTTCATACCTACTTACTACGCACCTTATCCGATTCTTAAAACATTGCACAGAGAAAACGATTAGCTGACATCAATTCCTTCCTTAACTTATCCTTATATTCTTAATTATCGAAACATCGTCATTACCATTTCCTCAAAACCTTTTGTTCTGTTATTTAAAAAACAAAAAAAAATCCATTTAAAATTATTATTCTTTATAATAAGATTTATATTATAGATGTGTATAATTAATGATCTCATACTGTTATTCCTCCATGGATTATTAGTAAATCATGTTCATATCAATCAATGTTTTTTTCTGCTCATCGTATATAATATATTTTATATTTAATATCTTAGATCACGATAAATGTATCCTTGTAAATTAACCCGAAATAACACTGTAATGCAATTTAATAACCTACAGTGATCACCATTGTTGCAATAGATGATTTTTTTTTCTCTCAAAACAATTTTTTGCGACCACATACATATTTATTAAAACAGTATATTATCCTTTTTTCTGCGACCGCAAAAAATATTTCTCTTTTTATCATAACACTTTTGATAACACGCGGTTTGATTTATTATTTATTTGAATACGATATTTGTGCTTAGCTTGGTGGTTCTTTTATTATTAATCGTCTATATAATATTATTAATAGCACCTTACACAATTGTCATTTTTTTTAAAACAATGTGGCGTATATGGAATTTTAATGAAGCATATCAATAGACTTCTCGAAGAGAAATATTTGTTGATGGTATAAATATAAACGTATATTACTTTTGGTGTAACTATATTTGATGTACATATAATTTTTTTACTATGTCCACTCCCAACGTGGAGCATATGGTCTCCTAATTGAGGTTTTTCTACGAGAACTGCTTATTATTCAGTCGCTCAACCTTTTTTTTTCGAAGACTGTAGGGATAGAAGAATAGGGCTATGGCAGGACTAGTGGTTAGTTAAATCACTCTCGCTGCGCTCCGTTTTTAAAGATCGGATGGGTGGGAGGGTGGAGTTTTAAACATTAAAAACATTCATGACTACGAAATAAAATCCATAAATCGATCGTTCGCACCGGGACTTGAACCCGAGACATCCGCAACCGTAGCCAACGACGCTTGCAACTGCACCACGGAGCCTAAAATACGATTAAAATAAGACTAATTGTAACGTTCACTGAACGCGAAGAATCACAATAAATGGAGGGTAATTTTATATTGAAGATGACTTTGAAAGATTAAAATTGATTGAATTGAAATCAGCTTAAAACATGTAAATGTTATGTACACATCTTCTGCTGGCCTATTGCAAATAAATATATATCAAAAGGCTATTTCGAAATAAAACTATTCACGTTTTTTCACGTTTCACAACTTAAAAACTTACGGAATTCTCGACGTCAAACATCGAAAGCACTTGATTATTGTTTGAACGATAAATTTATTTTAAAACGAATCGCTGCGTGAATAAATATGGTCTGTTTATTCATATTTTAAGGTTGGTATCGGGATGGAGGTTATCTCTTTGTTTTGTTTTATTTCCTTACTTATAAATTTCACGTTTGACATTGCATTGATGAAGGTTTTTATACCAAAGCAATCAATTGGGAATATTGTTTTCTTAAAGTTTACGTGTAAGGATTATTAACTAAACTAATTGAGAAAAGTTGAATTCCTATAAGTGCAAAATTATTAAATCGAATCTGTCGGATAAATATTTTGTTGACATACCCACATAATTATATATACTCTAAGCCTCATATCAGTACCGCTTATGTTAGAATTATCATCGTTACATTTAATCACTGTTTAATATGATGTAACATAATAAATTTAAATATTATTTATTTATTTTAATTTGAGTTTTTTTTACAAAATATAAAACTAATATGCTGCTTTACTTTTGGTTTATGTAGGTTTGTCTCTATGCAACAGGACATTTGCCCCGCAAGACAAAACAAAGGTAAATAATATTTCCAATGTTCTTCTTAAATGAATAATTGACGACTAGATTTTTCTTTCTTATTATAAATCTGTGAAATGATTGTATTGTTTTACTGTTTTTCTTTGGATTTCACCTTAGGATTTAATTTCATCAGGTAAGACAGTAAATACCAAATTTTTAATATAGTGATAGATAATGGAAACATTTATTCATCGGATTACATTACATACAGAAGTGGAAGATTTATTTGGGTCATTAATAACTAGTGAAAAATTAGAAGTATAGAATTTAAATCTGAGCTCCTTAATGTTCAAAGGTTAAAGAAATTATCTCAGTATTAAATAAATTGGTATAAAAAATACCAATTCCTCCAAAAAACAATAGATGCTTACAATTATCAGTCTTTTTACATTATTTGATCAACCGAACAGTGCTATTTTTATAAAAGAAGGTAAACAATAAAAATCAAATATCAATTATAAATCCTATTAATATTCAACAACGGGGAAATAAATTATTAAAGGAGTTTCATCCAAATTACCGACAGACGATATCATTCCAAATCATGCGATTTTTGTACCTGTAAAATAAATAGTCTTGAAAAATTCTACTCGGGTACAAAGTTCATATGAATAGCTTTGGAAGCGAATTTTGCGACTTATTTTATTTGCAGAGTAATTAAATATTTTTTTATCGCCATGCTAAAATAGCTAATGCATCAAATATCTGCATATTCAAAGTTTACAAGATTCGTCAAACAATATAGGTCGAATATTTTTGTGTGTGTCGAACGGAATGCATTCATTTAATAATTGCCACGGTCGGGTTCAACGGTAATGTAATAAGTCCGTGTATATTTTGAATACAATATTATTTTCTATATGAAATAATGGTAAATTATAATTAATCATATATCATCTAGAAATTCATTTTGAAAACAGGTGTTTGCGGCGAATACTAGGGGTACGGTGGTTTGATTTCGTCAGGAACTCGGAGGTAAGAGAGCGGACGGACCAGCCTCTTATTACGTCCAAAATGAAAAAAGCGACGATGGACCTGGCTTGGACACGTCCTGCGGATGCCCCAGGGGAGCCTGAATCTTGCCTGTCTCTTCTACCAAACAGATGGATTCCGTCGCCCTGGAAGGTCGCTGTTGACCATCCATAGGATGTATTCAGCGCTACGGGACGCTGGAATGACCTGGGAGGAGGCGAGGAGGCTGGCGGGGGACAGAGAAGCTTGGAGGAACCGCGTGATGTCCATATGCTCCGAATATCATCACAATATGCGAAATAACTTGAATCGAATTTTATGCAATACTAAGACTTAAGGGATCAAGTTAGTATAGTTTGGGACCTTTTCTCACACTTTTGAAAATCACACAATCACAGAAAATTGTAGAAAAAATAATTTCCCAAAAATAACCCCAAGCCATCCCGTGAACTGACTGAAGTGGGTAGTATTATTATAGAATCACAAATATTTAAACGGACTCTGTTTGGATATGAAGGGTGATAAATACCCTTTAATCAGTGCTCGCTTGAAGCAGAAAATTAATGATATTGGCTGTAAACAAAAATACACAGATGCAGACGAGGTTGCAATCGTTGCACCAAGAAAAGAACTGCAGTAAACTGTACAGTGACATCTCATTGGAAAACTAATATGAACTGCTATCTGGTTGCAAACCATCATTAGATGACAAAACAAAAGAAGATGCTGTTCTGATAGGTCATACAGTCAGTTGAGTTACAATTTTAATATGCCTACGGTAGGTATAATCTATTTCGTTTCGGTATACCAACATTTTGTCACGCTCTGTAGAAGATCGTGTAGATAATATTGTTTTAAGAAGTTTCGCTACTTTAATATTTTGTCAAAAATACGTTAAAAAATGTTATAAGCGGTATTTTTATTTGCAATCCCGTCAAGGGGTCATGGTTGTCGATTGTGAACTTTCGTTCCATAGTACAATAGTTTCGATGTTTAGATATAAAACGCACTTTTTATTATATGCTATAAGCATTTACAATTTTACGTTTTGTGATCTTTGTTGATTAATACTTTGGTGCATACGATACAGTTCAATACAAATTAAAAAAAAATACGATAACAATGACGATGTACTCGGTAAAATTTATTTTTGATTGGAATATCATCATATATTTTATGTCGTATTTTCATATGTTACGTAATATTTAATGACATACATTGTACTTCCGAAAATAAGTTCCTAATATGTACATGCAATTATCTAAATAGCGACTCAATGAGTGATGATTGTATGAGATGATGTTTTATCATATATAGGGAAATCATGTAGCAAATTGATTGATCTTTTCTAAAAGCAATACAGCCAAATTTTACGAAATGAGTAAATAGTTAATGAATAATCAAATCAGTAGGATTTCATATATTAGAAAAAAACAAATAAATATTTAGTATAGTATGAGTCAATATTGAGGTCATGGGCTAGTTGTCTTGTCAGTGAAAACGGATAAAGTTAATACTCATTGCATTTATAAAAGTGAAATGCCATACAGTTGACAAATTTAAATATTGAATTCCACAAATGATGAATTTATTTCATTGCATGAGATAGTGAAATAAGCACTTGTGCTCGAATGTCTGAAGATGCCGAAAGGCGAAACCCGGGTCGGTAACGACGAAATACATGGAAATGTACAAAATCTCAACAATTCAAATTTTATATTGAAATTCCATCAAGCGCCCTCAGTCGATTTCTTCAAATTATAAAAAACACTTGTTTAATTGATGTATCGGATTTTTTTCATAAATGTCTTAGCAAATTCAGCCATTGGATGCATTGTAAAAACTTTCACACTCAAAACTACACGGTGTTTATATGTAATTCAATAAACTAAAAGATTATTATTAATATTGTTTTGAAATTCGCTAGGATCTATGGGGGATCTAGGGATCTAGGGGGGCAAATGCTCACTTTTTATTTTAAAATAACAAATTCGACTATATCAGCAGAAAATATGTCCATTTCTGTAAAGTAAATTCTAGTTTGAAATTTGCACACTGTTTTCTTAGAATAAGTTTCGTGGAATAGGTGCATGAACATTTATTTTATTTTTCAGTATACGCAAGCAAATTTTCAATTCAATATTATTAGTGATTTGATGTGGATACTTTTTTTGCATTTTTCATAAATAGTTTCTGTTATAGTGCAAAATTAATTTTCCTATCCTTAAATTAAATATTTTTGCTTACAATATGCTTATATTTTAAAATATTAGACAGCTTTCCTTAAAAATGCTTTTAAAAGTCGCAGCTTAATTTAAAAAACGAATTTCATCTTACAATTAAATCTGAAAGATTCACACAAAATACTGCTCTTCCAATTCACATTACACGAACTTTTTCGTTGTACAATTAAAAATATTACGCTGCTTTCTAAAGGTCACAAGGAAATATAATATTCATAGACATTGAATATATTAGTTTCGCGCATTTAGACCGCGTAAATTATATCTTTATCATATTTGTATGCTTTATCAAAATTTGTTCAAATTACGACGATTCATTGTAATTCTGCGTAAATTATATTCAATTGCTCTAAAAACCCACTTTCACTTTATGTATGCAAATTAAAACAATGTAAAGTTATTTGAGGCGACACTGACAACACGTTTGATTTTAGTCTTCGATTTATACATACGCAATTGCGTAATCTGCACTTGACATCAATCAAAGTTCTGAATAAAATTTGACCAACAAAGTGTCTCGTTGGCCCAACATTATTTTATTTTCGATCTTTCAATTATACTGAATGAATTTTGTATACCTGGCATTTACAAGAAGTCCCGTGTGAATTATTTTTAAACTCTTCTATTACTTTTGGAACTAATTATTTGGTACGTTGCATGTTTTTTCTTATATCAATTTATAATTTAAGACATCGACTGAGGGTGCTTGATGGAATTTCAATATCAAATTTGAATTTATTCGTTTTGTACGATAATCGAAAAATTGAAGAATCAACTATGAATGTGGATTTTATAGTAAAGAATTGTTTAGTAATAATCCTATTTGTTCCAAATTAAATTATAAAAACCGGTTTCACCCACTTAATAGTTTTCCGTAGTAAAAATGGCACATTTTCAATTAATTAATAATAAGTTTTCTATAGTGCATTGCGTTACAGGCAGTACACGATACACAGGACCCTGGAATATTCACATATATTTCATTGTTCATGTTTTTGCAGAAGATATAAGTTATTATGGAAATCGTAAAAGATTTTGATCACCATTTATTAATTCAAATAGTTTAAAAACATAAAAATTAGGCAAGAAATTGACGACAGGAAAATTTTATTTATTTTTTATGTAATACAAAAAGTAGACACTTATATTTGTCAAATTCCTCAAAAGTTGTTTCATTGAATGTGTTTCAAAATAAAAAAGCCATTAAAAATATGTCGAAAGGTTTTATTTTGTCAAAGGCAGCTATCGTAGGTTCGAGGACATTTCGTAGAGGAAATAAGATATAGCATCAGATTTGTCAACATATAGACATCTGTTGAAATACAATAAATATGATAATTTTTTGGTTATTTCCAAATAGATGATACCGCAGAGCTAAGTTTATTAAATTCTACATGTGATGCAATTGTTTATGTTTCTGAAATATATGTAAATAAAATTAGTAAACTAAATGAAATTAATATTTTCCGTACATTTCTAATACCAGCTAATGCTGTAGTTTTCCACCAATTTAAGATCTTAGATCACAAAAAATACTATGAAATGAGTATTTTTGAGTTTTCTTATTGAATTGAAATAAAAAAAAACTACTATCGCTTTATATACTAAGAAAAATACTTAAAGAATTAGTCGTAAAAATATATTATGGTATATATATAATAAAGTATTATATTATTAAAAGGTTAGATAAATATTACACAATTCACAAGTGGAACTTTTATGTGGCAGCGATATTCATATATTTCAAAAAGGTAGAAAATTTGAATCAAATTACTTAACGTGAATTAAGAATAAAATACGTCCTTACCTTCTTTTCACGGCAGTCCAAAAAATCACGTTTTTATTTCACTGATACACTTAATAGCCTAGACGCACGCGAGCGTACTGCCTGAAAACTGTAGAGCAGATTTTGTAAACTTTGTGAAAACCGGTCACGTCAAAATGAAAACGACGTCTGCCAGAAATGGCGTCCTCGCGGCCTGTCGGAAAGATCGCGAATGAGCGCTGACAGAAATGTTCACTGTACTCAGCGAAAAACTGGGGTTTGCTCATAATATAACCAGTCAGTACGTGTTTTTTTACACTCAGGCAGCGGTCGGCAACAGATGACCCCGGAACAACACTCGCTGCGTGATTGATGACAAATGTTTACACATTTGAGCATGGCCGTCAACAATGCGGAGCATCGCGTCTGCCAAATTATTAACCGTTTTTTTGTAATTCTTTTTTTAATAGGCCAAAACGCATACACTACTGTTGAAATATGTGTGAAGTCAGTGCATATATAGGTGAAGTCAATTGTAAAATTGTTATTAGCAGAACGTATAACATGCACGAAAATGGTTTTTGATCTTCATTTTGTGTAGAAACACTAAGTTTTTCAATTGTACAGCTGATTGTGACTAGAGTATCCAATCCTGGACCCTTTTTCTGATTCCGGAATCAATGAAAAAAAGCCAGGATTTCATGTTTGCAATTGTCAAAAATTTTTTTGTAGATAATATGTACCACGATAAACCGTGTAAATGAAGGTACGGAAAACATATAAAAATGCTTTTAAAAAATAAAAATAAAACCCTGTGAAAAAGGATTTGTTGTTCATAGAAAAAGGAAGGATATATATGCTCCTAAAAAGTATAAAAGAACATAATACCTCGGTATACGATGATTTTATTTATTTAGAAATAAAATAAAACAAAATAATACAAAACACTTTTATTCATAAAGTTCATCAGAAAATAGTTTGCATCTTATATTATATAGTTCATCGGATTAGAATTATTATTTTAATATAGATTATTTTTCACTATTTTATATTGGATCCCGAAATCCCGGTAATTAATCAGGATCCCGAGATTGGAAGCTCTAATCGTGGCCGAGGTTATTTTACATCTAATGTAAATTCTTCTCCCAATCTCTTTTTTAAGAGATGGTGTAAATATTAAGATGGGACTTGGAAACAACTAGTAGTTAGTCACTTTTATGGCGTTAGTTGTCAATTCTCAGAGAGAAGTCATTATATTTCAAGCAATAGAACACAATTTTATTTGTACTACTGTCTTCGTTTTTTATAACGATTAAGACAGTTGATGGAATATAAATCTTAACAAGGCTAGTTATATAAAATTGAGTGTTAATAATTACCAGGTATACATATAAAATGATTTGAATCAATTGAGGTATAAACCTCGTGTACGATTTTATTAAAAATGCTTTGGCAAAAACAAGAAAATCGTGGAAAATAATTAAAAAATAAACTTTAGTCAGAAGATTATTTGACAAGGTATGTTATGTTGTATTTCGTCAAACCTGGTATTCACTATACCTAAATTAACACATTTGTTTTATCTTCTTTGCGCTCTCAATGTGGAGCAAATGGACTTCTAATGGAGTGTATCTCAACAGATGTTTTTTTACGAAAACTGCTTGTTACTTAGTTGCTTAACATCTCTTTCTCGAAAATAGTAGGGGCAGAAGGATAAGAATAGTGGTTATTTAATTGATCTCGCTACACCGCTCCGTTTTTATGATCGAAGGAAATTATAGACATCACAGAAATCCATGCATTCGAATAGAAATTCAAAACATCGCCATATCATGTACCTGTTTGTATGCCGTTGACCTCTCAACCACGGACCCTATCTTTACCTAGATTTTAATGTAGTACATTCACTTTATGCCAGAAATCATGATTATGCTGCAAATAATAGTGAGCACATGTCATTTAATAATAAGTATAGAATTAATTCTAAATGAAGACCATCTTCATCGATTAACCTTACAAGCAGTCATATTTCAGAAAAAATAGAATCAAATCTGGCTGAAATAATTGATAATTTTTTAGAACTAAATGCATTATTATTTTTTAACTTATTATAATGGTCATATGATTATAATACTATTTAAAAGGTCAATACAATTTATAATGTGATTTTATTTTGAAGATTTTTATTACAATAACACAAAACAATATTCAAATTATTAGCATGCAATTAGCTTTTCTCTCAAACATTTTCCTTGCACTTAAAATTGTATATATACATTTTAGAAGTATATGACTGACATATTAAATATGTGCATAAATTTTATGCTCTTTAGGCAAGTCGTTCATTTCATCGCTGTGAAATTGGTCCTCTCAATAGGTATAATGATTAATACTCAGATGAGTTTATTAATTATTATTATGAAGTATATCTATGCATTATATATTTGAATAGTGATTGAAATTAAAGACAATAATAAGCCAACAAAATACCACATTACCTGTAGCAAGATACAGTACAAATGTCGGATTTAAAAATTGTATCTAGACGAGGGTTTTTATCTAACTCACGCTATCTCATCAGTTTGGTCAGGTATTATTGGGAATGTTTACTTGTTATTGGGAGACATTTTATTTTCTGCGCAAAATTAATATTGTGAGCGATAAAAAAATACAAACAATATATTATTTTCAATGGCTTCAGTGGTTGATTTGGGAAACTTTCTTTTAAATATAAAATCCAAAATAATAAAATTGATATTCTACTTGTAATATGACTACGCGTGACAAGTATTTCACTTAATTAAAAAGCATTTTCAAACCAAATTTATTGCAATAAATATTTTTACCGTAGGTATTGACAAGTGAACGCATTAGAAAAAAGGGTGTAGGTATCTTCACCGTTCAACTGGCGTGGAGAGGGGAAGGATCATCATTAGTATGATTTATAACATTGGTAGGATTGTCGGCGTCCGTGGCGTAGTTAGTAGCGTCGCTGGCTAAGGTTACGGATGTCTCGGGTTCAATTCCCGGTACGGAAGGTTTTCATAGATTGATCTTTCAATCGATTTATGGATTTCTGTTCGTAGTTCGTAGTCTCCCTCCCACCAACAATCCCATCCACTAGTCCTGTCAAAGCCCTATCCTCCTATCCCTAGTTTCTTCGAAAAAAGAGAGGTTGAGCAACTGAGTGACAAGCAGTTCTCGTAGAAAAATTCTGTCAAGATACTTCAATTAGGAGACCATATGCTCCACATTGGGAGCGGACATGAAAAAAAAAAAAATATTTATAACTCTATAAAGTATAAAGTATAAAGTATGGAGGAATTCAATGGAACATAAATTTTGAATGGAGATATAACCGACCATTAATACATTATTTACTGAGAATTAAATTATGGTTTTTCGTACAAAAAAAAATCTTATTATATACTACGAAGAATCAGATTTAATCAAAAAATTCTAGTTCTTTCAGGAAGAAGGACTAACGCATATCATAAATATTATTAATACCCATATTACGTATCTTCTGGTATTAAGCCTGTTGATACAAAATAAGCGTCACACTGATTATGCCGCTAATGAAATAACAATATCAATACTAATTTTGTATGAACATAAACACTGTTTTTTTTCCCATAAATATGAGGAAAACATGAAAGCGGTTTAATAATGCTAAACTCTCGTATTTAATTGTGTTTCATTTTCAAACGTTTCCAGGAAAGCCGATTTGAACATTTAAAAAAACTCCTTGATTGATGAAGGGTTTATAATACAGCATGTACTCAGAATAGTGATCCGATAATATGGAAAGCATAATAATATTCTCAACCTTCATTGCTGATCGATTTATTATCGATCAAAGCTATGCCTCTGCCAAAAACGTGTTAGTTTTACTAACAAGTTATTCTATAAATCAAACACCACACGTCACTAATATTCGGACTTTTAGATTAAGACAAGCTCGGTCGGTCAGTCGAAAAATATGTGATTTATTAATGATGGTCGCAATAAAATATAGTGATATGTCTGGTGTATTTTTAATAAGCATGTTTCTAATAGTATCTTTATTTGCGTACCACGTCGTGGAAAAAAAAAAACCAGTTACAATAGAAACTAAATTCGCTTCCTTGACCATGTCCCTTCTGCGGAAATAATAAGTTACGTATTATTTTTTTAAATATTTGATTGCATAAAGTAAAAACTATTATGCGATGTCATTAGCCGTCCAGAATGTCATTAAAATTTGGCTTTGTATTTTAATTATTTTTTCTCGTTTGATCCAAAATGAGTACATATCCATATAATTAAGACTTGGCATTCAATATTCGATCAAGTCTATTTCATCAAAATAACTTTGCACTGACACGTCTAATATTCAAGTGCTCAGAATTTACCTGAGATAATAGGGAAAATCTTCAATTATTAATTTTTTTCAGGTAGAAAAATATTAAAAATAAACATGAATTTATGAATGCCATCCGGATAAAAAAACAAAAATCAATATATCTACTCGATTTCAACTCATCACACTTAATAGGGAAAATCTTGAATTATTAATTCTTTTTATCTAGAAAAACATTAAAAATGAACATAATTTGTGAATGCCATCCGGATAAAAAAACAAAAATCAATATACTCGATTTAAACTCATCATGTTTACCATATTATAATATTCCAATGATTTTTCTTATTCATGAAATTGTATTCACCTTAAGCGGAAAAATACGCATCTGATAAGGATATTGATTAAACTCTTAAATACAAACATTGTCACTGCTTAGTGAACTTGTTATATAGTTGTTAACTCATGGGCTGGGCGGTTATTTTCAAGAAACTCATTTCCAAAATAACTATTGTGTAGCTACATGTGACGCAAGTATGATCTTCGTTTAAATAATATTTGTAAGTGGTTGGAAAACTGTAGAGGTGGTATAATATGATTATTAGACAAAGCATAGGCCTTCAAAAGTCCAAAACCATCGTAAGCTGTTTTTAACGAACGGGCAAAATCATATGTGAAGTCTTTGACGAGGCAATTAGTTAATTCATTATTGTACATTAAATTCATTGTTATTAATAATTGTAAATAATTCCCATCAAATAGTCATGTTTACCGCTATATTTGCCGTTCACAAAAATTTGTTTGCATTGTTATCCCCTGACTATTATTATAGCGCAACGATAATCATGGAAGATTTCATTTCAATAGTCATATTTCATAAAAATATAGAGTTAAACAAGTGACAATTTTTGTATAGCTAAATGAATTATTATTTTTTAGCAAATTATAATGGAATAGTATTTACAATTTGAATTGAATTTAGTGTGATTTAAGATTTCTTATTGTAATTACATTAAACAATATAAAATTTATTTGCATGATTAGCTTTACCGTCAAATATTTTTCTTACACTAAAAATTGTATGATCAAGTTAGTGGTAGTCAATGGTTGATGGATCACATGTGAGTACATCGCTGCCAGTGGATGTGCACATGGTAAATAATGAGAAATGTTTAGTCCAACAAGTCCATCTGCTGGCCTCCCGCGACAACCTTCGGGCGATGCAACTTTGGTTGTAGCTAACAGCTGGGGGCAAAAGGCGATACTTTCGGCGCCTGGATATCCCTGACAGAAAAACCGAATTGAGCCAACCCGTAGAGCCCTTGTTACTCAGGCCTCGGAAACGCAGAGTTAATCACCAGTATTTCTTAAAACCCCCCTGATTACGACACAATCATAGTAGAAAAATATGCTTGCGACGAATACTAAGGGTACGATAGTTAGACTTTGTCAGGAAATCGTTGGTAAGAAAGCGGACAAACCAGCCCCTTATTACGTCCAAAATAAAATAAAACGTTGACCTGGCTTGGAGATTCTATCTGCGTCTTCTACCAACCGGATGGATTCTGATGACCATCCATAGGATGTACTCGGCGGAGCTACGGGACAATGGGATGCCCTGGGAAGAATTAAAAAGACTGGCAGGGGAAAAAGAGTTTTGGAGGAACCGTGTGGTAGCCATACTAGCGGATATGGTTTAAAAAAATAATAATTGTTTATACACATTTTAGAATTATATGATTCAGTATACTCCATACATAAGTAGAAAATGTGGATTGCAACAGATTTTCTGATAACTTTACATAATTAAATGTTGCAATGGGGAAAATATGCTAAATTTAATGAATTGTATAATTGACCTATGATAATGAATGTTATTTATGTCATTCTTTGTTCGAAATGTTCGAATGTTCGAAAATTTATAATGATAAAAAAAATATTATTAAGTTAGAAAAAACATTATTTTGTGTAATACACACAACACATTTTAATGAAACTGATGACTGAAAGGCTACTGGTTCCCTCAAAAAGGAGTAATTCGTCAGCTCAATGTAGATTTACTTTAACAACCAATTTTTCAAAAGACTGTTTTCATTTTTACAATTTTTATATTTCATTGATTTGCACGATTGATCCGAAGTATTCCTAAAAGAGAGATAGAAAAGTCAAATCTTGAAATGACCCTCCTGCACAATTTACAAAATATCAGTTAACCTAGATCTGCATTCAGCTCACGAATTAATGTGCCGATGAGTTTATTTATTAATACGATGAAACGTATTTATTCATTTGCATGAAATGAAAATTTCGTAAATAATGCTTTTAAAAATACGTCATTCCTTATGGATTGCTTACCTCTGCAGCGATTGCACCCGTCTATGGACAAAGATTCAAGTAGAATAAAAAAACAATAACATTCTAGATGAAGGAATGAAGTTATTATAATTTTTCTGCGACGTATAACGTTAGTGCCACTGAATATTTGAAATGGTTTTCGTACTTATCGTAAAATTACCAAAAATTGAGTTATACTCATAAGTCCACCCGTCATAGATAAATTACCTGGTATGGAGAAATTCAAATGGATATAGATTTAGAATGGGGATAAACCCGATCCTTAAAACATTATTTATTGAGAATTGTAAGATGGTTATTATTTTATTCCATAAAAAATCTTATTTACACTACATGCAGAATCAAATTCCTTCATAAAATTCGAGTTCGTTCAGGAAAAAGGACTAACGAATATCATAAGTATTATAAATACATTTATGATATCATAAGTGCGGAAATGTAAAACACTTAATTACGCAGCTAGTGAAATTATATCAATACTGATTTTATACTGATCTCGTGCTCTATTTTTTCCATAAAATTAAAAAGAATTTGGAAGCCATTTAATACTGATAAACTCTTGCTTTTATTAATAGCGTTAGATTTTCCAAATGTTTCCAGGAAAGTCAATTTGAAAATTTAAAAAAGTCTCTATGATTGATAAAACGTTTATTATACAGCAAGCATTTGGAATGGTGATACGATAATGAAAATATGGAAGGCATTATGGTACTTCCAATCTTAAGTGCTGATTGATTTATTATTGATCCCAGTTATGGTTTTGCCAAAAACTTGTTAGTGTCATAAATAATATCTTTTTAGTTATTATTGTTTAAATCAGACACACATACGATTATAATATTGGCACATTTTTTTTTTCTAAGACAAGCTCGTCAGTTGGATTTGCTAAGATTGTCGCAAAATGGTACATTAATATGCCTGGTGTATTTTCAATAATATTTTGTCGGCGTCCGTGGCTCAGTTGGTTTCGTCGATGGCTACGGTTACGGATGTCTCGGGTTCAATTCCCGGTGCGGACGGTTTTCATAGATTGATCTTTCAATCGATTTATGGATTTCTGTTCGTAGTCTGAGTCCTCCCTCCCACCAATCCCATCCTCACGGGGCGTAACGAGAGCGATTAGCTAACCACTAGTCCTGTCATAGCCCTATCCTTCTATCCCTACTCTCTTCGAAAAAGAAAAGAGAGGTTGAGCAACTGAGTGACAAGCAGTTCTCGTAGAAATAATTTTATCAAGATACCTCCATTAGGAGACCATATGCTCCACATTGGGAGCGGACATGGAATTTTTTTTTTCCATAAACATGTTTCTAGCGGTTTATTTATTTGCGTACAACGTCGTGAATAAAAAAACAAGTCACCATTAAAAATAACTTCGTACCCTTGACCTCCCTTCTGTGGAAATAATAATTTAGGTATGTAGTTTAAAAAAATATGAGTTTATTAAGTAGACACTAACATGCGATGTTATTATTTTTAGTATACAATAGTAGCGGTCCGGAATTCCATTAGAATTTAATCCGTATTTGACGATTCGTAAGATCAGCTTGTATGAGCTCGATTTTTGCCGAAGGAAATATGAAAGATACTGACAATACTAAAATAATTAAATAATGTTGATTAATCAAAAGTGATCTAGTACATTATCTCGCACATGAGTATATATATTTATAAAATTAAATACCACTAACTGCAATCCAGTGCTTTCCAACTACGTGTAGCGGCAAATTGAAAAGAAGGCGCTGGGTATAATGTAGTTGATACAAATTAATACTAAACTTACGACATCAGTTTTGACATTAATAATTAGGGGGGAAGTCTGGCACCGGCCCTGCTTACATCCCTCAAAAATAAACAGATGTAAAAAATTTGTCGAAGAAATTAGTCTTGTTGAAGACTGCGGAAAACTATTTGAAAGACATTATTCGATGGAATCTGGAATAAACGACTTAGCAATAATCACAATATATTAAATTTAACACCTGGAATGCGTCACGAGGCACGCAAGACACATTATAATTTCAGTACATTTTATGTTTATTTTTATTGTTCATAGATACTTACATCAATATTTTAATATATAGACGCAATATAACTGAGTAGTATTTGTATTTAATACACCTCTAACTAGGAAGTGTTGCATATCGTCGAGTGTGTTTAATTAGATCACATCGGTACTAAGGCATTTTGGCTCAATTAAGAATTTTTCATAAAATGGAAAGGTTTACGATACCGTAATTAAGACTCTTGAGGGTAAAAGTGTGATAGTAAATGTTTTAATTAGCATATTTTATTCTTAAACATTAATAATATCCGCTCAAATTGCACATGTGGTGCCCTTGGGTACAATGGGATTACCTATATTCAGTGGCGTATCTACGGGTTTTGCCGCCTGAGGCGGTCCTTCAATTTGACGCCATGGTGTGAGTATTTATATTGAGTGAAAATATCTTTCCGTAAGTGTAATATGTTTCTTCAATGTTGAAATATATTTTATTATGTGAGATCACTTTATTTTTTGTGAAAGAATTTTTTTTTTGTGGAATGTATAAGTGAAAGCTATTTTTATGAAAGTGAATATGGTCTAAACAAAAATGTAATTAATTGTAAGCCTTAAATAAATTTGGTACTTTAACAGGCTTAAAAGAATCTTTTGCTCATTCAAAAATGTATAGGAATACGCATTGCTAGTTAATAGTAATATGTTATATTATTAGATTTCTTCACAAATGCGTACACGCGTTTTTTGAGTAAGATACAAAATATTAGTACTATGATCAGTATTAATCGGTGTCACAACGAGTTTGTTCCCACTAGACTTCTAGACTCGACGTATTTATAATAAATAATAGCCACTAGACTTATGAACATGACGCAAATACTGAAGTACTTCATTCTAGAAAATATTTTCAAAGCGAGCTATTTGACATATTATATATGCTATATGATATTAATATATGCATGAATTTTCTATGATGACAAATCAACGCACATTTCTTTTTAACCTTGATAATGCAAGATGACAATTCTAATGTCCCATCATTAAATTGCATAATTATCAATTTAGTCATATTTAAGTAAGCTGATTGCCATAACCGATTGCTAAAGTTAAAGTTTTTGTTTTCTGATCAATAGTTTTAATCCCCAAATGGATATTTTTTTAGTATAATTTTTTATCTAACGCAATAGAACGCATATTCTATTCGAAACATAAAAACGGGCAGTAGAAAAACTGATCAGCTTTTACTAACCTTATTATAGTCTAACACGCTTAGAACAGGGATTGCCAGGACGTATTTTCCATTTATTATTCGTTTGCAACTTGAAGTGCTTAAAACAGTGATAAACTATTAAAAGCATTTGAAGACAAGCAAATTTATATATTTAATGTCAAAGTGGAAATAAGATTAGATCTACAACTTTAGAGAAAATAAAAGTCATTTTTAAACTAGATGTCGGATTCAACGCCGTGCTTTCATGTGGCTGGTTAAGAAATATCTACAGACATATCTATGTTAAATAAATATTCAAGAAGATATAAACAAAGCAAGTAACCAGAAAAAGGCACATATTGCTTTTGAATGTAAAATAAACATTTAAAAATATTTAATCATTTTAACTATTCCATTTTTATCGCATCAATTTTATCTGTTGACAGTCGGACAACACCCACCCTTCTCGTAAATGTATCACCCGATATTCGGCATTAAAATGTATATTTGAATAATATTGTATTATATTTTCATGTAATCACTGACTCTATTGCAATGTTATCGATGCCAAATTAATTCTTTTGAAATTTTGGGCTTGAGTGGATAAATCCTTTCCTTGCCTAGTTACTGGGCAAGGAAAGGATTAATAAGAGCATCTCCCTTTTTCGAATATGTAATATGTAATGGTATGCCGTCACCATTTTCAACAAAATGTTGTGTTCATATTATTCTCACAAAAGAAAAAGAGAGGATAATTTCAAATAAAAACATGGTATTGAAATACCTTTCAATGATTCCATGTGGTCTATATTGGAATCGGACATGTTTAAAACACATTAATTTGAGTTTACTTTTATGTTGGCTGTATTACTTATTTTTTTGTGCGTAAATATGTTACTATAAATACAAAATGGTATCTAAGCAAATTCTGATTCTAATTTAGGTAGATATTTTTTTTAACTAGTACAAAGTATGCTTAATAATTCCTCTCATACGATAAACATATCAGCACAGTTTATTTGTTAAGGAAAGGTCAACAATTGATTTTATTTAATATAATTTTTTTTCAAGACTATAAATATGTTTAAAAACAGTGACACATCTTATACGTTAATCTGCTATTATATTAACTTTAAATTGATTTACCAACTTCGCATTATGTTACAATAACAAACGTTCCACTAAATAATTCCACTAAACGTGATGGTGACAAGAAGGTACAGTTTCAATATTATCGTAATATTATGTATTCTTTTACAAAGATATTATATAATATTATTATGTAAATATTTACAGTTTTAAATGTGAAGCTCGTAACTGATCAAACTACAAACTATTTTATAGGAAAGCGTAAAGTAAACTATTTATTTAGAATTTCTCATGAAAAAACAATCCGTGTGCTTATTAATTTACGTATCACCAATAATTTGAAGATTTTTTGAAGTCATGAAATTAAAATGTAGACCTAACTAATTAATAATGTCACCATGTTAAATGTCTCATATTTAACATCACAAATTAGGATATCTCGTTGTGTGCATAACTAACAACAACAAAAAACCTTAAAATGGTATACCATAATAGAATGGGTTTACATGAAATGTCCCAATCAATCTAAGGGACAATACAATGAAATCTCTGCTCGTAATTACCATTTCTCAATAGCAGGGTTTCCAAAACTATGTTCCGCGGAACACTGATGCTCCGTGGAACGTTAATTGGTGTTCCACGAAAAACTGGAATGGTTTTATTCGCTGCTACGGCTGCAACAATGTCATACATATTTGAATTCATATAAATATTACCTACCCAACACAATAAATTAGGTGTTCTGTAACAATTTATGGATTTAGGAAGTGTTCCATCGTAGGAAAAGTTTGGGAAACCCTGCTCTTTACTATTTAATTTCATTTTTCTGCATCTATTTATTTAATGAATTGAATGGCCAGGAGATTTTCCAGCAACCTTAAGGTATTTATCTGTTCTGTTGACATACGGTAAAAGCTGTATTACCCGTTGGCAATTTATTGCGAGAGTTTTACTTGATAGAAGTTCCATACGTCATTTGCAGCTTGCGTTTGCATTTTGTTGTATGTGATTTATAATAAATTTTGTTAATGATATTATTAGTGCAAAATAGGGATAAAAAAATAACGACACATTAAACCCGTATTTTAATTCAAAAGTATGAGGCAGCGAAATGGAGAAAAATAGATTTATAAAATAATGAGTTTATTGTAATTACATATTGATTACATAGGTACTGAATTAAAAAAACTCAATGTCAAATTTATTTATCGGTATTTTTTTTAATACGGACAAAAACGCTAAATAATTGCTTTGGTATTTCATCCCGTCAAAACTCGACGTTTGATTAGGAGTGTATTTCAATTAATATCATACGCTGTTTTTTTCACATCATAAGAGTTCTTAAGATTTTACTGTTTATCCAATATGAATGTAGATTTTTTAAGTATGTTATTATAATATTCACATATTATATTATATAAATTGAAAAGTCAAAGTCAAACTATTAAACGTTTTGACCATGCCATACAAATTTACGGCAACGTGTTACTCGATTTTGTTATTGAATCTTCTTAATTGGTATATTCGGCATGCATAACAATAATTATTATTGTAACTGTGTAATTATACATTTAATGATATCTAATATGTTGTAATAATAATACTTAATCTTATATAGAATAGCTTCATTCCAAAATACACTTGTTTGCAGCTATTTATTTACATATCCCCGGCGTGTTACATACAATATGTTCAATTATTGTCATTTGGAATTTACATATATCTCTAAGTCTGTTCCTGTTTTTGTCAACTGTTTCTCGTTCTTTCCCTCCTATAAAACATTTTCAATAATTTATGATATCTTGTACTCTAAGGGACTGTTCAAACCCATTATATTGTATACTGAAACCATGCTCAAAAAGCGTGCTGTAATTTATAATCTTATTCCGTATTATATGCATTGCTGCTATTGGAGTGTAGTTCAAATTATTTTATGAAATTCATATAGTGACTGTTATTGGACTGAAATATACAATGTCTTCACACTCTTCTCTCAATCATCTCAAATCACTACTTAGTTTTTCAGAGCTCGCATCTCATCCGTAATCAGACAGTGATAACCTCTGCAAATAGACCCCCCAGATTTCCCTTGGCTGTGTTGAATTGCGAAGTCATTTAAAAATAAATCAGTCATTCTTTAATTATCTCATCGAGTTTATACTATTACCTAAAACGCTATATCTCAACATATTTTCACAGTGAATTTTTGGGGTAAATTTTTGTGTGTCTCTCATATCGGTAGTCTTTAACAATGGATGGAACCTATAACGGGAGTCAATGAAGTCTTTATAACCGTATATATAATCTGACTGAAAATATTTACACTATTAATCACTATGAAACCACAATGACACCACATGATAATCAGTCACGAAATAATTTTCTGTTCCAGCACAATTTATTAACACCATCAGCTTCCTAATATCAGACATGATTTCATTTATGAGTGATTAGTTTTTGTAATATATTGTTAATGCAAATATTCAACACAATCACTCAAAGCTTATAGAATACGGTATTTATATAATTGGGTATTGAAGAAGACGTCAAGGTGGATGTATACTTCGTATTGATTTAAATTGATTATCTTAGGAACCTCGGGTAAATAATCAATAACTAAATATAAAACTTATAAATATTGAAATATATTTTCAGTGAAGCTCATTGCAGTTTAGTCAATCATTGCAACTAGAACAATAAGAAAGCAGTTTATTTTTGCAGTACTTCATCGAGTAAGATCTTCCAGGAAGCCAATGCCTACGCGAAAATTTGAATGCGTTTATAATGAACATTTTTTCCCGAGACCTATAATATAACGATATATATAAGAAAAGTGTTTTTGTGGGGAGTTCTTACAACAATAGTTGATGCAAAATTTTATCAATACATATATTTTACAAATAAAGCCTTTATTTTGATATAATATTATATCTTTTTAAGATTGAATTTGGAAATCCGTTTGTCAATCGATCATAAAACATTGAAAATGTATTGTCATGTTGAAATATATTCTATTTTGCTTGAAATGTATTTGTTTACCCAACACGTAGCTCTTATTTTCAATCTTCAAAAGTCATTTTGAACATAAGTGGGCAAGACGCCTATAAATCATTTAATATATGTACTATTTCTTGTGTGTGTGTGAGAGAAAATTGTCAATCAATCATTTTGTGATTTATTTATAAGTTTATTGCCATCAAATTTACATAGGAATAAACAAAAACTCGTTCTAATACATTCGTTTTGGCAAAAAATGGCATTTTTGCGTATCTTTATTAAAGGACAAAAGTGGGCAACACATCAATTTATCGTTACAAAGTCTTTTGGAATTATTATACTTGAAGAGTGATCGTCAAAAAAATGTTTATTTCGCATTAGAAGGTTAAGAACATATAGAGGAGTTATTATTATCAGCTCACGCTTTACGACGTAAATCGTAAGCGCATCTTCAGGCATTCGAGCACTCGAATGAACTCGAACTCGAAAGGCGAAACCCGGGTCGTTAGTGATTAGTGACAAAATACATGGAAATCTACAAAACTCAATAATTAAGATTTGATATTGAAACTCCATCAAGCACCCTCAGACGATATCTTAAATTAAATCCTGTCATATCTTTACAATACAACTAGATGCTACATGATTAATTTGTCCAGTTGTGAAATGGAATATTATTAACAAAACGATAGCCATGAAATCTTTTTTACAAGCGTTATAATGACACGTTTATTGTATTTTACAATAATTATGTAAAATTAAGATATCGACTGAGGGTGCTTGATGAAATTTCAATACCAAATTTGAATTGTTCAAATTTTGTACAATACCATGTATGACGTTCAAGTTCATTCGTGTATTCGAATGCCCGAAGATGCCGGAAGGCGAACCCCTGGTCGTTAGTAACTAAATACACAAAAAAGTACAAAATTTGAACAATTCAAATTATGTAAGATATCTGAAAGCATGAAATCATAGACAAATGGCATCTTTCAGCGACGTTCAGGAAATCTCATACGTGTCACGCGTACCACATATCTTACAGAACGTGTCAAAGTTTTCTATCTAATTAATAAATGAGGTTTAGTTTTCCTTTTCTAATATCTGAAATTCATTTGTATTATTTTGATATCTGTATATATATATATAAAAATGAATGTTTGTTTGTCCCTTATGCGTTCCTATACGATTCATCCGATTGCGATTAAACTTTGGTGAGTTGTTGTGCGCACACTCGTGAAGATTTCTGAAATATACGTACAAACAGCGACAAATAACCACTGACTTACCTTCAAGGTACAGACAGATAAAATAATAATATTATAGAGAGCAAACGTTATCGTGTAAATCTGTTTTATATGACATCATTCATTTTTTTGCATTATAACGGTCACGTGGTCATTGAAAAGCTTTACCTGAAACCAGGTATGTAAAGATGTTTGGAAAACTAGAAGCTCCATCGTTTATGTGTTTATATTATATCATGTGAAATGGTCGCAATTAAAAACAATATTTCATATTCACAAGATGTCAGTCCAAATTGTTCGCATCAATAAATTCATTTAAAAACCTGCTTTATTCTAATTTAAATAAGTGATTACTTAAATAACTTTTCCAAAATAGGAAATCTTTAGAGTATAGAAGTCTCAAAATCACAGCATAAAACATTTAGATTTATTTTAATTAATTATATAAATATCGAATTAATATTACTTTAAATTTAAAATAAACAATATACGAAGATTTTTTTATTTATGAATTTTCAGAAAATACGTTAATTTTTATGCGCTGCGGGAAAATTTTCAAGACCTGTCTTGGTGTCATTATATATTTTATTACTTATCTCTATATATTCCCTGCATATATAGACTGAAAAATAAATTTTATCATTTCCACAAACTGGTTATCTGAAAGGAGTTTTTTTTTTATCACAAGAAAATGAACATTAGATACTTAATTACTCATTCAATATTTTTTATCTAAGTAACATAATAATGACGATGCAAGTTTGTTCATATTTTGTTTTGATTTCTTAAAATTTTTCAATAGAATTTCAAGTAGCCTGTTCCTCGATTTATACCATGAAACGTTAACGTATTGTAATTCAAACCCGTATCGAGATTATTATTTGTATGAAAAATGCTAAATTAAAACAAGCTTATTACGATTGCTAAGCAAAACTTATTCATGACAGATTAATCTTATAAATTTACTAAACTAGTAACTTATTTTCTTTAATTTTTTTTATTTTTAGAAAATCATTAACGTGCAAAATATGTAAGTATAATTTATTTTTAAAGCGTATTAAACCTAATACATACGCGCAAAATGTGCAGAAGTGAAACCGTGTAATTCGAGGAAGATGTGAATTATGTACTTATTATTTGTACCACTCGTAAATCAGTAAATTCTGAATACTGTTAGTTAGCCAATAGGTGATCCACTCCTCATTTTTCAACTTTCTCCAGCGTATCCTAAATACGAATCACGCAACAATCGATGCCATTTGATGCGTGCTCTAATGTACCTACGCTTTGATTAAATCGATAAGTCAATGAAAAAACATAACAAGTCCACAAAATCAATATGCTACTCTGTTAAAAGTTATCGTTGCTGAAAATTCGATGTATTTTTATTGGTACTCATTTTTTTGGAGGTACATTTTATTTAAAAAAAAACATGTATATTAAATTAATAGTAATTTCACAATAATAGTAATAAGCCGGATTCACTCATCGAATGAGCATTTTGAACTGATTTCGGTTGATATTAGTTTAAAATACTTCTTATTAAAAAAAATACGTATCTCTTTTATTTCCCTCGAAGATGGGTTTTTTACACCAGGCGGCAGGGTTGCCTATCAAAAATTTCACAAAACACATCCTCCCTGTTTCACTCGCTGTATCGTACATCATGGACCAGCGCAATATTGTGTCACAAACAGATTCAAGAAATCAAGAAAAATATATATTATATTATCAAATATTCTATCATTTTAAACTAATGTTATATGTGATTTCAAATTACCATGATTTCATCAAAGAATAAGTTCATAAACCATATATTATAAGAATTATGTTTTATAATATGATGTGATATCACCTACAAAAAATGAGCATCTTAACACAATTTTAATAATTTATTCATAGTTTTATAAAAAACAACAAATTTTAATGTAATTATCATCGACGGATGATTAACTGAATAATGTTACATTGAATTACAATGAAAATCGGAATTTGAATACAATGGGAATCGATTTCACATATTTTTTACTATGTTAAGGACAATAGGTCATAAATCAATAGGCCATTCATCGGAAAGAAACTATAGAATAGACAATTTTCCATTATAACAGTTAACATGTTATAATTGACCAAGATCCCAATTTAGGCTTTCAGATGGTATATTATATACATTGCGAAATAAACTTAAATAAATAAAATTCGAACACCAAGAAAATGGGAAAAAATTTTTTGATTTTATTTGCAATCCAGTTTTTAAATATTGATTGTTTAGTTTTGATAATACTTATCATATCAACTAAAATTTGACACTATTACCAGTCTTGATTGACCCAATTCTAATATTGCATTAGCAGAATATTGATGATTGAAAATTAGCATTTTTAAACAATATTTTTTCGATAAATATGTCTAGAAGTGACCTAACTGACTCTTTGCATTGTTTTTGAATTTAACTTACGTCACTTCATCGATAGCCTTAGGTGAAAACAAGATTGTTCAACCTTGAAGCTTCACGTTGTATCGGTTTTCAAATGAAGATGTTACCTCTAATTATTAATTGTTCATAGGTGCACTCTTTTGTTTGTTGAAATGGCGATTCTTCAAAAACAAAAAAAAACATTGACCAATATAAAAAAGTGCATTCAGCATCTCAATAGATGAATTCTAATAAAGACTATAATGAATTATTATCCGAGCCTGCAGCCGAGTGGCCAACGTCAGTTGTCTCCGATCGTGGTGCTCACTGTTTCTATCCCAGTACTTTATTTTTTCGATCGATTTATGGATTTACGTTCGAAGGCGCGGATGTGACATCTGAATTCCCTCCCACCTATCCGATTCTAAAATCGGAGAGTAGCAAACGCGATAATCTTGTGCTAGCACCATCGTTCTATTCTTACTCTCTCCAGAAGAGATAGGTTGAGCGACTGAGTAACAAACAGTTATATTGACATTAGGAGTCCATATGTTCCACATTAAGAGCGGATATGCTAATAAATAAAATTATTCTACTATTTTTTGCATTGATATATTTACTCCTTTCTTCTAATCTTAATCACTTTTCGAAGATAATGTAATTTAAAAAAACTGTATTTTCAAAAAGAGTGTAATGTACTGTACTCATTTCAGAGCTAGCATGTAATAAACCATTCTAAGAGAGTGATTATATAATTACAAGTCTTTATTCTAATTCGGGCCTTATTTCCTTTCCCTCTACAAATAGTGGGGTTTAGCGCCTGACTTACAATCAGTTATCGTGAGAAAGACTTGGTTTTATTTTATCATGTCCGCTCTCAATGTGGAGCATATGGAGTCATAATGGAGGTATATCAACAGAAATTTTTCTAATAGAACTGCTTGTATGCTACTCAGTTACTCAGTTTCTCAACCTCTCTTTTTCGAAGATATTAAGGATAGAAGGATAGGGCCAGGGCACGACTAGTGGTTTGTTAAACGCTCTCGGTAAGCACCGTCTTTAGGATAGGAAGGATGTTTGGTAGGGAATTCTAGACATTGCCAACTTATGTGTCTACAAAAACAAACCATAAATTGATTGAAAAATCAATTTTTGAAATTCTCCGTACCGCGATTTGAAACTGAGACATCCGTAACCGAAGCTAACGACGTTGGTCACTGCACCTTTATATACTTTTTTTGCTGAACTTATATTATCAATGTCATTTTATGATTACGAAGTACATGACCTGACTATATATGTATTAATATAAAAACAAAACGCTTATGTTAATTGGGAAAATATTAGTAGGTATCTGTTTTACCAATTATTCATAAAGATTCATTATCATCTTAACGTAATTAGTAGATCGATCCTGTAACAAAAGTTATAAATGCGTAAATTTTCGGGTGTTTATCTAAGCGATAAATTAAACACGGGTCGTTGGGGAAAAACAATACACAAATGCATTCCCATTGTTAATCTAATGGAAATTTAATTCTATCGGGAAAATTCTAAGATAGCGATTTCACTAATAATAAAATAAGTAATATGTATTTATTAACGTCGACGTCCGTGGCGCAGTTGGTTTCGTCGCTGGCTACGGTTACGGATGTCTCGGGTTCAATTCCCGGTGCGGACGGTTTTCATAGATTGATCTTTCAATCGATTTATGGATTTCTGTTCGTAGTCTGAGTCCTCCCTCTCACCAATCCCATCCTCACGGGGCGTAACGAGAGCGATTAGCTAACCACTAGTCCTGTCATAGCCCTATCCTTCTATCCCTACTCTCTTGGAAAAAGAAAAGAGAGGTTGAGCAACTGAGTGACAAGCAGTTCTCGTTGAAAAATTCTGTCAAGATACCTCCATTAGGAGACCATATGCTCCACATTGGGAGCGGACATGGAAAAAAAAAAAAAATATTAACCTTCCCGTTTTCATGCTAAAAAAATCCCTTCGGATTGCGTTACCGTGTGGGTTTCGTCATATTAACGCATTTATAAAGCGAAGTGACAATTTTAAAAAGCAAAATATGGTTTATTGGATTATTTTACGTCATATTTTGTGTGTAAAACCTAAAATACATATCAAACTATGCGAAATTATCGAAAGACGCAAGAATCGAAATTTTCCATAGCAGAACAGGGTCGATACGTGTTTTGGTGCCGTTTGAAGCAACCTATTTCACAGATAGCTTAAAGGTTTAAAGGCTGAAGTAACGCATTGTTACACTATGAGTACGGAAGGGTTAAGTGAAATAGTAACCGGTAGTCGTGTGATCGAACAACCGTTGGCGCATAACACAATTTTTGGCAAGTTGAATGTGTGTGTGTGTGATATAGAAAAAGTTCCCAATCCAATCCGATTTTCAAATAACGTATATAAATATAATTTTTCTAAATTTGTGTTCACTTCTAATCAACATTATTAATCAAAAGCGTTCTAATAAAAGTATGAATTGAAAATCATTGAATCGATTATTTATTCAATAAAAATTATTGTTGCGATTTCATTGGAATGCTATGTAAAATAAAAAGGTTATTTTTTAGGCATCTCAGATTCGGAGGCCAAAAACGTGCGCCTCATGCGCTTATGGGGTAATATTGGCCATACTAAATTACTGGGTCAAAACAAATGTGTTTTAAAAAAAATACGAAATTATTAACATGTGTGACGATCTTTGGCCAAAAACTTCTTCACTTTCAAGTTTTCCACCGTCAAATTTCCAATGTTCATTTTAGAAAAATAGATCTTATTGTAATAGGGGTACCGGAAAATAATGTCATTTATTGCGTCATCCATTTTAAACGGTCAGTTGCTCTCCGACTGCGCTACCTGTCAGTCGTGTATTGTGTTAACATTATACCCAAACTTACTAGGAGTAAATTTTAATTCATAAAATTTCAATTCCATAACCCAATTTGAAATAAATCAATTTGAACCAAGGAAAGAATTCGTACGAAATTTGATGCGTTATCATTTTTTGAAGAAAGAGACAGCAACAGTTGCCGCTAAAAACATTCTGGGGGATATTCTGTACGTCCGTAAATGTCAGAGATGGTTTTGTAAATTTCGATTGGGAGACTTCAATTTGAAAAATAACCCTAAATGTGGAAGACCCATAAAGTGGATGACGTCATACTAAAAAGACAAACAACAAAAAAGGTTCTTTTGTGTGTTTGGTGGGATTCCAAGGGGAAAATTGTTGGACATCCACCATACTCTCCGGACTTTGGCTCATTCTGACTACCACCTGTTTCGTTCAATGCAACATTTCTTAGAAGGAAAAAATTACGCTAACTATGATGATGTGATAAAAGGAATAAATGAATATTTTTCATCAAAGCCCATTACATTTTTCGAAAATGGCATTAAAACCCTTCCAGAAAGATGAATGAAGGTCATTGAGAATAAAGGAATATATATATATATATATTGTAATTAAACTTAATTAAATATTTGAATTTTTCATTTTTAAAACGACATAAATTTCGGATACACCTAATATTTAGGACAACAAAACGTTACTGATAACTTATTTTATGAAAACGCGTCAGATTCAGTTAACATTGTTCAAAAACGCTATTTTTAAAATCATTTGTGATTTCTTCAAATTTTCTGAATCTTTGAGAGATTGGATATTGCCGTTTCGTGTCTTTCAAAACTATTAATATTCCGATGTAAATTTAAAAAAACCTGTAAAATGATTGTCCAAATAAGAAAAGACAATGTTTCATATTAGAGGTTCTTATTTTTTAACGATGAATTTTACTACCATCGTGAAAATCATTTATCGTAAATATTTAGATACCATTTTGCTGGACATATCTTGCAAATTTTTCATGACGTAGTGACGTTCATTTTTGGACCTGAGTACTATAAATTAGTTGGGCAACTGGTGAAAACCTGTCCGTTCGTATGGCCCCTCAAAAAGAGGTCAGTTTTATCCAACGTGGCTTCGAAGCACTACTAAAATCTAAACTTCGTGAAATATTTCTGTTACTTAATATATCAGAGAGAAAGCTGACGTGACGGTACTGACCAGTGATGTTATCTTGGTGAAACTAAATCTCATGAATGTCGTTAACCCCTGACCATTAATGATTTTCCATCAGCATCCGTTACTTGTTTAAAGCAAATAAATTAAGAATTTATTACCTTTTTAGACGATATCTTGTGCATCTACCTGTACACTTGTTGGTTTTGTTAATATAGTACGTTACATCTGAATAAAAAACTGGTTTATTGTTTAAATCGATTGATTTGAAGTGAAATAATGTGATAGTGTCTCATTATTAAATGAAGATAATTAATTTATAGCAGTGCTCTCTTCCAACAGCGCTATCGAGTAAATTAAAGCTAAATCGTATTTTTATCTCTACTTCGGAATTACAAATACATTATTCTGAAACATTATTTGACACTATTGCATGAGAAAGTAATACTTTTTTTGCAAATATCATATTGTAGAATCAACATTAATATGATGATGATACTGCCGTCATTTCTCCAAGGTTATATTTCTGTCAAATCGTATTTTAGATTACCAAAAATCTAGGGGAAGTAAATGAAGTGGATAATCTTCCAAAGTATCATGACCTAAACGGGACCATTAGGTCTGTTTTATAACCATAAATTGTATCGTGCAGTTAAATTCCGCCCATAACCTTTGACTCGGTCATCGTTTCTAAAAATGTAATATACCTCAGGAGTCAAAGAGTATCAAACAAATGAAAGTGCTCATTTGAACTAACTGCTACATTTATGGTCATGCTCCGTAAGATCTTGAATCTGTCAGCCCTTTATCTTATTCATTCCGCGATTGCCGTTATCCGGTCTTAATAACAATGCAAAAATTGCATTTTCCCAATAATCATGAGTAGAATAATAAAAAGGTAACAGTAATTGCCTTACGTTTTGTCACCTTTCGACCCAACGACCTGGGTTTCTCCTTTTAACATTAACAGCCATTTGAATACACCGATGAACTCGAACTGTCAGTTAGTTAATCTATATTTATATAAAAATGAAGATTTGTTTGTTTGTTCTCTATGCATTCCTTTACCGTTCATCCGATTTCGATCAAACTTTGGCGAGTTGTTGTCCGCACACCCGTGAAGGTTTCTGAAGAAAAAAAAAAATTAAAAAAAGAATTAAATCCGTACAACTAGCGACATCTCTCAACCAGTCGGAAAAACAAAAAAAAAAATATTGTAAATCCAAAATAGAGGTCTGCATGGACCCGAGCTTGGTCCGCGGATCTTTACCCTGCCCGGGCTCGGACGGGTAAAGCAATTCAGATTCGGGCTCGATCCGGGCCTGGGTAAGGAATTCAAATTTAAGAAAAATATTTCGTACTATGTTGTGAGTCAGCCATAAGGCAATAGTTTTCATAACTTAAATAGTTTATTTCACATGTGCCATGAATATCTTTGGAAATATGGAAACTATCATATATATTGCTTGAAAAGTATAAATGAATTACTATATTAAAAAATAAACCAGACGTTTTTCGGGCTGAGGAAAATAAATCTGGGCTTCGGGGAGGGTTAAGTGAGTAATAAGTGTGTGACACCGCCCCGTACTTAAGGGGCAGACAGAGGTCTTCAAAACCCGTCTACAGACTCTTCCTATTCATGCAAATTTAATATGTAATATCTCTCCTAAGACGTTCAAAAATAATTTGTCATATTTGTTTGTTTACCGTTATTTGTTTACCATTAGAAGTAAACAAAAAGCGGGCGATGCTTAGGGAAACGATCACTTGTCCCTCGGCTTACCAGCTGGCGGTTAGTGGCCGACAAAGCCCCGCGGCTTGGCTCAAAGGGACGACCCTATCGTAAAACCACTTGCTGTGTTTTTAAATTGAAATTGTGTATTTTAAACGCTGTTTATGTATCTGTTATTGCCTTCGAGGAATTTATAAGTGTAAACTAACTGCAATTAAAGAGAAAGTATACTGAATACGACCGGGTTTTAATGGAAGACGAAGGAACCTGTGAATGATCCTTTGTCGCCACGCCGGACTCGGGGCTGTCGAAGTGTGTTGACTCTCCACCTTCCCTTCGAGTAGCGGACATTCTTTTCTCTTATATACTTGCCTTGAAAATTTAAAAAAAAATTCAAATAAAAAGACATCAACCCTAAAACACAGGATTTACATTATAATACAATATGATGTTATGTGCCTATTTTAATAATTATGATAAGTCATTCTATTTAAATATTTGGTATTGAATATATTCTTTTGCAATGGTTGATTAAATTTGTCAGAAAAACTTATTCCATCTATTTGTGGTTGAGTTTTAATGTCAATGGTTTTGAAATATTCACGCATTGAAACGTTATTTCGTATCATCAATAGCAGTTGGCAGCAACCTTTTAATACACATGAGCTACTTAAAAAATTGGTCTTCAGATCGATCACCTTAAATTTTAATCAAAGACTTTTAAAATAAAAATACGATTAATAAGATGAAAAATATAATAATTATGTAATTATGAAAAGGTTACAATATTAATTCAATCATATTTTTTTAAAATTAAAATCCTCCTTTTTGTCCTTTAAGACGGTATTTTTTAGCATCAATACCTTTTTGGATTTCACTGTTTAACCGATTTTTTCTCCTTATTTATTATTGTTAGAAATATGCGTGCAAAATAATAATTTTTTTAAATGCATCGCAACCAGCTAATTTACGTGTCGTTACAATTTTTGCAAATGCAGGGTTGCAAATTACTTGCAAACCTAGGGACATAAAAACACATAGGTCTTGACCGGCACGTGGCACTATATATCAATAACTAATCGTAATGTGAGAGCTAGAGATAAGAGTCAGATGTGGCAGCTTCGCACTTGTTATGTATGTAGCGTACATAATCCATTATCTTTTCAATTCGATTAAAATTATTTTCTTAAGCGATCACACACGAAAATAATGCCGATCAATAGGCAGCCGACCACTGATAAGTATACGCCTCTTTTTGTCGAATGCTTTGGATATCTACCAAAATTTCACGTATTCTTATCAAACAATTGATCTACGCATTATTGTCTATGAGTTGTTTTTGTAAGAGACCGGCACAATTCAAAAAAGTATTACAATTGAATTACTTGCGAGTTTTTTCTTCTAAATATCTCAATCATTTGCCGTTATTCTATGAACATGGTTCATGCATTTCGAGAAAGTCAATTTTATTCAATTGCTCGTCGTGTTTTGGGTCAGTGACCTATTGCCATCTCATTCAAAGTTTGACGAAAACATACTTTAAAGATAAGTTACTTCAACATTGAAGTGATTTTCTTTACTTCCATATCATGTTTATGAGTAGCTTGATAAAAAAAACTTCGATGACCTGTTCTTAGTGTTAAACCATAAAAAAATAGATCCGTTTAAGAAAACCTGTTCCTGACTTCAAAACAAGTGGAAATATTTCCTCTTTATTTTCCAAAATAGCCTTTCCGCTGCAATTACTTACTAGACGACCTTTGGGTTCGTTCTATCATCATACTTTAATATCAGCTATGTAACCGATGTAAAAATATTAGATTGATATTACATCAGCTTGTTTTTCGTATTTAAATTACTGTGATATGGGATTTTGAAAATTTAAGTTGTAATTTATACAGGTGAATGGGATGAACAGTTCGCTCTTAGCAGCATAAATGTCTTTTATGCATATTAAGTGTATTAAATTCTTAGGCATAATTATATTTTTAAAAAAATGATGTCTTAAAATATATGTATTTTTAAATTTGTGTGGAATAGGTTAGTTCACCACCAAGGGGACGTTTTAATGTAATTAATAAAGACTATGAGCCAAAATTGAGAAAGAGGAGTTGATAATCATCAAAATATTATATCCTCGGTGGAAAAGTGAACAAACTTATCATCGGTTGAAGGGCGATAGTGATTCATCTGTCAGCTGGTGAAGAAAATAGATAATAATACTCGGCTACAGTACGGACAGTTTCATAAATTATTTAAAATGAAGCAGTATTGATAAATCAAAGCGTTACGAACTTTTAAAATAACTTTACTGAAATTGTCGGTTCTCTGAACATAATAGTAATTTTCATACTGTTTTAATTTTGTTTTTGACTATTTTTTTTACTTGCGCGCATGCAATCGGTGGCTCGAGACCCAAAGCCATCTCCCGAAGCGTTGAGTGGGGGGGGGGAGGTTTCGTGTTGATACCAAAATTAGTTTAATGAAAAAATCTCGATTTATAAATATATAAAGTGGGGTAGTGACGCAAAAAGGGTTTTGAGCCCATGTAATACGGCCTAAATATGGTTAATCTTAACTTGACTATCGATATTTTTGATTGATCTTCAATTATTCACAAGATACAATGCATGGTTAGATATAATGTAAAATGATGTAGCAGTTTTATTAAATGCCGTTAATAGTCCGTATAAAATATAACGATTTACAAAATGAAGCCGTGAACACTTTACAAGAATACTTACTAGTTTACTATTCAATCAAATGAATATTTTTTATAGAACAAATAATTTAAAATAAATTGAAAGAAAACAAAACTGTTGAAAAGTCATATTGTAAACTAAATATTTAGGAAAAAGTCACCGGTTTCCATTTAAAAATATTGCGGTATATACGATTTAGGAAATCTAGGCAAATGTTTCACGTCATTCACAATTTGCAAATGATGTGATTTAGTTAAATAAATTTATAAAATAAGAATAGGATTGGAATACGTTGCTGGCGCGTTTATAATAATATCGTTGCTGTTCTGGAAGAAAACAATAAATAGAAAAAATGACGTATTGAGTTAGTGGAACAGAAGAACACACTTATTTTTATAAAATACAGTTTTACTGAAAAGCAGTTTTGTTCAAAACGAAAAAGATACAGTATTTCAAACATTTGGCAAACTTCAAATTCCAGTTATTCAAAACTAGTATTTTTCAGTTAGTGTCTTCTTCCAGAACAACGACGATATGAATGTTAGTAACCACCTAATTATTACGGTATTTTTTCAAATGACCGTCAATTTATGTTGACCATCTCATTACAACACCGAAATGTAAAAAAATGCGTTTTTATTTTGAAATCGAGAATATTTATTTAGCTTTTGCTCAATACATTCATGCATATTTTATTTACATTCCGTAGTCGTTAACTCTTACACACAAATTATTAAAACTATACTGAGGTTTTATTATACATATGTGAATTTTATATATTTTTAATGTTCAACCATTTTCATTGGTCTCTCGGCTTCTTGCTTAATCACTTTATTGGTATTAAATGTCAATTATCGATGGAGATATATCGTATATTGAGCAACTGAATAACAAGCAGTTCTTATAGAAAACTTCTGTTGAGATACCTCCATTAGTAGACCATATGCTTCACGTTAAAAGCGGACATCGTAAAAAAATCTTAATCACAATTTTTTGTAAAAATAATTGTCAAAAAATAGCTTTGAACAAATTAAAATAGTCTGTAAGTATACTTTATTCTTTTTTTACTTTTACAGCTATGAATAAGTGGTCAAGAACATTTTTTGAACTAATAATTGTGCTGTATTATGTAAAATAATCATATATTTCGATATATTGTAACACCATGGTGGAAGGAGAGAACTAACGGTGAGCTGTAAAACAATTTAAAATCGGCATTTTTTAAGAAAAAATAAATAAAAATTTTTAAAGACGTCATAACGGGAGCATATTTAAACTTCAAAAGTACTTTGTTTGCAACACTGTTTTGAAGAGGTAATAAATATTTGATCCAGGTTTTAAAGTGAAACATATATATAATAAATAGTGTGATAAAGTTAATAAAACATTTAGACATTCTTGTGTAAACAAAACTATTATTTAAAAATGAAATGTGCAATTAAAACTTTTAAGAGCTGGACATGAAAAAAATTTAACAAAGATGTGAAGTTTTTTAGTTTACCTAAGGGTTGAATTCGTGGTCAAGTGGTTAACGTCGTTGGCTTCGGTTGCGGTGCTCATGGGTTCAAGTCCCAGTACGGACAGAATTGAATTCATCTCATGAATTGATTTTTCAATCTATTTATTGATTTCTGTTGGAAGGCATGGGTGTTTGTGACGTCTTAATTAAATTTCCTCTCATGCATGCCATCCTTAAAACGGGGAGTAGCGAGAATGATAAGCTTATCACTAGTCCTGTCCTATTCATATCCGTATATCCATGATCTTTTCGAAAAAAACGAGAGGTTGACCATCTGAGTAACAAGCAGTTGTCGTAGAAAAACTTTTTTTGAGATATATTCATTGAGAGACCATATGCTTCACATTGGGAGTGAATAAAAAAAATCTTTTTTTATTGAGTGAGTACAGTGAGATTAAGAAATATCCAACATCAGTATATTATTTGGATTTTATTTTGGTAAATATTCTTTACAACACGCTACTCTTTTTCTGCTTGACAAAACAATGTCATTCTCTTGGAAATTGAATTGCGTCTAAGAAATTGGCAAAAAGTCGAACACTGGAATCAATGAAACCAACAAATTATGCGAAAAAAAAAATATTATTACGAAAACTCAAGCCATATTTCAAATTAATATGCTGTATGGTTTGTTCTAAGAAATTCCTATTGTCATATTATGGTGACTTTTTATACTGATATTTTATTCGTATTTTGCTTAAATCATCGGTTCCCCAAAATATGAATAATTTTTATCCAAAATATTTCAGAATTAGAAAAAGTATTTTTCAAAATAATTGTAAAATTTTCACTGCAGATCATTTTTTTCAAATATTATTGAACCGAAAGTAATAATATCTTAGTTCCTGTAAATGTAAAAGTATTACTTTTTAGATCTAGGATGTATGTTAGAATTAAGATTTAAATAAGGGATTGACACCAGAAAAAAGTTTGCAAAAAAAATAAAAATTACTGTTACATAAACTATAATCTTAATATATATTTTTTAATAGAATTAATAGAAGCCTTTCAATAGAAGCCTTTCGATAAATTTCCAAACAAATCAAAATTACGATGCGCCCGTCGTGACGTCACATATTTTCCATAGCAACGATGCAGTTCACCTTTAGTTCTCTCCTTCCACCATGTTGTAACACTCTGTTATGTCTATGAAAGCAAATGAAAATCGGTTGAAACGAAAAATTACCACACACATCACAATTATTCACTTTCATTAACTTAAAAAAGTATACATTATTTTTGAGGGTGAAAAAGGCAAAGAAAAAATACACAGTAATATAATGCAATGCTCTGATAAGTATCAATTTCTGTATCCTATCATTCAAGAAAAGAATTTCTGTAATCTACGCCTTGGTAGAAAAAGAAAATCTTGGACAAAAGTATTAGATACTAGGTTAACCTCGACACTTCGGCCCTTTTCAAGGCAGCTGCAGACAATGACAGAAGTGCCAACATCGTCGCCGATATCAAGTAGCGGATGTGACAGAAAATGAAAAGGTAAGGTACTTTTATCAATCGCAGTTATGATACTAGTGAAAATAAGATATCTGAAATTTAAAATGAAATTAAAAATTTTGATGAAAACAATAGATCAAGCGAAATATATTCATAGTTTACTATCTATCCAAACTGTTAACATTGAGAAATCGGTTCTCAAGATTATTTTCTCACAATAATTAATTAATCTGTAACAGTTGGTTGTGAGAAGAATCAATGTAGCTATCGTTGACACAGTGTATGAAGTAAGCGTTATTCATATTTCTAATATTTCACTACCTCGATAGAGTATTTATACGCTATATAAATTTTCACTTTTTACTACACTGGTAAGTTTTGTGTATAATACACAGAACGTGTCAGTGTAACAGTATGTATGGATCCCTTGAACCTAGATCCTAGAGCCGGAGAGCAAAGTTATAAATAGGCAACTCTAACAGGCGTTCTTTACCGAAGAATCGGGGTAAAGTGATGATACGTGAAAGTTCTACTATTTTTATCACTATCCGCAAGTCAGAAAAAATAAAAAGTACGGAAGTGTTTCACACTTCAAAAAAATAACTACAGTTTATCTTAAAGTATGGAAATATCATTTGATCTTAGAGCACCTACAATATTTTTTTACCACGGGACATCACCAGTAAGGAAATGAAATCGTATGACATTTTTTTTTGAATGTACTTCTTTTTCCCAAAAAATAAAGAAAATTGTTTTATCACAAGCGTTGGACTGTGTCTGCTTTCGCGTTAAGTTGAAGTTCTTTAACATAATTTGGGACTCAAGAGATTGAGTACGACAGCGCAGAATACGGTCTATTGAAACACGATCATAATAATAATGTGACATTCTTTTATACAAAAATAGATCGTCATTGGACCTTTGTGGCGCTTTGGCTATTTTTTGGTTGTCCTACGTTTTGCATTATAAAATTATGTGTGGAAGAAATGTCACGAAGGCAGAACGTTATTATTATCGAATCGGCAAAGGCAGACGTTTCAAAGTCAAAATGGATGGAACCGGTCGTCACTAAGGTCAACCCAGGCGGGAGCTCCGCAAGGCTCTGTCTTAGGACCCATATTGTATAACATATGCACGCATGACATTCCTTCCTTCGGGGGAAATGATACGATCATAGCTCAGTAAGTAGATGATACGGCTATTTTATAAAAAAAAAACCCGTAACTGGCAAAGTGATGTCACACAAGTCCAATCACTCGCCAATACCATAATGGATTGGTGTGACAACTGAAGAATCAAAATTAATGCTTAAAGAGCGCGGCAGTTATGTTTTCTAAGGGCATCATTAGAAAACCCAATTTTGAATGCATTCGCATGTACAATACAGAGATCAAGTGGTCCAAAACAGTCAAGTACCTTGGACTCACTCACTTTAGATAGTAGACTTAAATTCATCGAACATACCGCGATCAAAAAACGTCAAGCTAATGCTGCAAAAGGAAGATTAAACTTTATGTTAAATGCGAGAAGCAAACTTACTCTCAAAAGCTAGCTGATCCTCTATACAGCAATAACTCGCCCAATCATGGTGTACGCTACTCCGGTATGGGCTTATGCTCACCACAAGCGATGGAAGACTCTTCAGATTATTCAAAATAAATCATTGCGACAAATATGTAACGCCCCGTTGTACGTACGTAACTCGCTACTACACAGAGACTTAAAAGTACCTACAATTCGAGAGTTCGTTCGCGAAATGTCTCAAAAGTTTCACAGTGATGTAGGCAAACATTATAACCCAACGATATCTTACCTGTAAAATTACGATAAGACAATACTTAAAAATCGGTTTAGACTGAGAGCAGTTCTACTCGACGACCCCCCCATAGATGTAAATAGGGATTTTCTTTGTTTAAATTGAATAAACGCGACCCCTTGTAATAGAAAATGACTTTCCTCTGGATGCTTCCTTACGATTGCATGTGCATATGAGTATGCGTTTTTATATATATGTATATCTGTGTGGGTGCGGTTGCGGGGAGGTATATTTATATAAATGCAATTGGTGCCCACGTGAATTGGCTTCACTGTGGATTGCTTTGCTCTGCAGCGATCACGTCCTTCTATCTGCAACGATGGGAGTGTAACAAAAAAAAAACATTAGAGAATAAGGAGACTCAAAGAACTATGACGCTAACGCGTCTTAGGACTTAACGCTTCATCAAATTGATATCCAAAAAAAATCAAATCGGCCTAGGTATAAAGAGTCTTTTGTATGTCTTAATAATTCATAATATGCTTAGCGATCATTGAAATTAAGTCCAAGTATATTTATTTAAATTGGACATGGAAAATGATTTTCCGCTAAAATATAACAAAAAATTGTTATCAAATTGTCCTCAACGATAAAGGATTTTTTTAATTTGGCGATAAAAAGTGGCTATATTTTGGTTTAAAATGGTGCTCATCACTATACATTTTTACATCAAGAAATAATTAATGTGCAGTTGGTTTGTATTGCATTTAAATGAATTCGTTCTTTCAGAACTGTTTTTCAAATTAAAAATGTATAAAAAGTTGTATGGATAATCATTAATAAATTAATTATTTTAAAAATTGGATAAAAAACGAAACATACAACGCTGATTAATTTTTTGTTGAAAAAGAAACCAGTAATTTATATACGTATTTTTATTTTGATGAAAATTCAAACAAAAATAAAAAAAAGGTGATCCTTACCGGAGGGACATTGATACGCTGAATGAAATATTTTTGTACATGGTATATTTTTTTCTAATCAAAGTACGTTTCTATAATATTAATTGGGGAAAATGGGTACATAATTATCAGCTGCCGTATTAAACGAGTTTACAGTGTTGTAAATAGCAATAGAATTTGTTTCAACATTAGTGTGGTTTCGTTGACGCTCTTTATAATAAAACAAGTCTTCAAATCTTTCTTTGCTGAATATACATACATATTTTTATTTATTTTGTATGATTTCATGTACGTTACAAATATTAAATAATGTGTTAAAAATATTGCGGTTGATCAATCCATGTAGTAGCCATTTTCCAGAATTTATCTATTTAGAGAAAAGAACTTTTCAAATAGCCACCGATTCGTGTTTTGAAAATTCCGGGCCTTTTATTGTTTAATTTCCCACGAAGTAGAAAAAATACAAAACAGCTTTAGAGAAACTTGCTTGGCATAAAAATCATAATAAATACTGTTCTAATTTCATACTATTTATGTACTTTGTTTAACTAAGTATAATAGTTTGTATATAAAACCCAATTATTTTTATAATGATCAAGACCGGTCACCTCGCAACAAGGCTTTTTATAGCGACTTATTTAATTCCACAAGAATTATATAATTTAGCGATA
Source organism: Himalopsyche phryganea (assembly GCA_022494535.1). Classification (NCBI taxonomy): domain Eukaryota; kingdom Metazoa; phylum Arthropoda; class Insecta; order Trichoptera; family Rhyacophilidae; genus Himalopsyche; species Himalopsyche phryganea. Next base: position 4,923,193 of record JAGVSL010000008.1, on the reverse strand, counting down.
ACCGAAATCAGTCTAATTGCTTGCATATTTAACCAATAGTTGTCCAAAAATTTAAAATTGTGTTATTTGGATAGCAATTGTAGACAAAGCAGCCATATAGCCGAATAATGTATCAATTGAACCCATATGCGGAAAAACAGCGTTGTTCTAAAACATTGATCAGAGATAATAGCGGTTGCTTGTTGTGGAGATACCCTTTATCGAAAATATTTATCTTTGATGTATGAAGAAGGTTTAAGGAATTTTATTGATCAAAAAATCTTTTACTGGATAAATGTGTAAAAATAAACCAAATAGAGACTAATGCAACAGAAAACAATTATGGGCTCAATTATAATTGAAAGGGAAATATGAGGAAGTGAAAATTGTTTGTACAATTCTTCCAATAAAAATATAAATCACCAACAAGTAAAAAAAATGTGTCACAAAAAAATAAAACTTTTTATTACTTTTCATTGAAATATATAATGCCTTTCCAGTAAGAATAAATAGTTAACACCTTAAAAGTGAGTAGTGATAAGTTGACAAGATTAATTCGAGCAATACAAATCATAACCTGTAGACAAAATATATAGAAAGGAATAGAAAGTAACTATACAAAACTAATGTTTCTTATACATGGATTCGCAATAACTTCAATGATTTTTATAAATTTTCATTGTTTTCAAAAAGCGTTAATCAAATTTAATTGCCCAGAAGACAAATGACTCTGTCAATTACAGTAAAACCTCGATATAACGGACAAATTTGGGTGACGTGTATTCGTTAAAACTGAATATCTGTAGATTTTCTGAATGCAGCTGTTTCTTTTTCATTAATGTATGAAAAATGTTACATAATTTAAAAAAAAAACATTGTGGATGCGATGTGGCTTAGTGTATGTCAAACCATCAGGCAGCACACGTTAAAACTGCCGAACCTATATCATCACATGCTAATCATTCACAGAAAATTGATCACTAACTTCTTGTAGTACGATTAAACAATTTTCTTTCGTTTTGTTCGTTCTATAGAAGGTCTATTGCATCAAAGTTTTACTGTATAATGATTTGATTATCAAAAAGCCGATTTCTGTCTAGTTTCCCCTATGCTCTTATCCAATAGTTATAAATTACTTTAATATAATTATTTTAATATAAGCAAATAATAATTACAAGTATTTATTAAATAAATTATCCATTACTTGCCTTGTTAATAACAATTACCATTGTAGGACAGTTAGTTATTGTTATATTCACCTTGCGTATGTTGAATAACCGTTGTCCAATTTCTCACAGTGTTTTTACAAGCCATAATAATTGCTGTGACGTACTTAAAATAATCCTAGTATCACTATACGAATTGCGTCGCCGGTGTACTTATCAATAAAATTGCGTACTTACCTAATTCACCACCATCTTATTCAGAAAGAAAAATTGAATCGACCTTAGCATTTGACGTCTTGATTCTGTAAACATGGTTGACCAATTCCTGGTGGAAAGACATTATAGTATTATTATTATAACACATTTTTTGTACTATTGACGCATTTTTATAATGATCAGAGCCGCTTTCGCTCATCGAGAGACTGATCAACTGATAAAAAAATATCCCGATATATAAAAATATTCTTTGCATTCCATTTGTATTTGTTTCAGTTTTCTAACCATTTTTGCTTCTTATGGAGCTTATTCCAAGAGAAGCTGTTATTATTAAGTCACTCAACCTCTCCTGTTCCGGAGACTGGAGACGGAAGATAATCGATGTTATTACGCCCTGTTTTTAGGATTGTATTGATGGGCGGAGGAGAATTTAGACATCTTAGACACACTTGCCTTAGAACACAAATCCATAGACCAAATTTACGAATGTGTACGTACTGTTCGAGCTCGCGAACACCGCTACCGATGCCAAGGACATCGACCACGAGGCTGGAGGCTGGAGGCCTCAAAATAACATCAAAGAAAGAAAGTTACTTCTAAACCAAATTGATAGACTATTTATATATTGAAAAGGATGAAAATTTTTATATCTGGTGCTAAAATCAATGTATGAAATGAAAAGAAATACTAGTTATTGACGAACTGTGTTGCAGTGTACGATGATTTTTTTAAATATTTCAAATGGATTCTGTCTGTGACCCTAGGCATTAATGTTTCTGCAGAAAGATCATTAGTGGATTCCTTAAAAATCACAATTGGTTATAGAAACACTGTGAAGAGGTTTATAGTTATTGGTTAACTATCCTGATCCCAATTGAAAATCCATTTTATCACCAAACCTTAATTGCAATTCGTATTTAGTTCGAATTATTAAAATATAATAATTATGTTGTCAGATATACAGATACAGTTTTACTTCATGATATTGGTAAAACAAAGAAAAAATATTGTTATCGAGCAGCTTTCATACTACAGAGGTTGGGAAAAGCCTGCGACCTTGTAGGTCATTGATTGCGGTCTTTTAACTGAAACCAAATATTTCATAAATTTGATTAATGGTAAATGTACACAAAGTAAATATAATTAAAGCTTCTTAAATGCGGCCTAACTATTACAGGTAAACGAATGTGGCATTCCGTCATGGAGAGGTTCCTAACTCTTGTAATTCTTAACAAAAACTGACCGCCGTAACTAAGTCTATATTAATTTTTTTCCTCCTTGGCTTGAAATTTTGGTCAACCTAATGTAAATACAATATATTATTTAAAATTCAATACGCAATTAAAGACTAAGATGTTTATACAAACCATAGACAGTTGATCCTTGTTCTGTTGACAGATGATGATTCTTAGGAAATATATTTAAAAAAAACTCATCTCAAATAGACTGCTTCTTTTAGACACCATGCTAAAGTTCCTGGAAGCAAATAACACGAATTCGTCCAAACGAAGTAGTCAAAACATAATAATATAATAAATATAATATATTGAAGTGTTAACAATATTTTAATACAGGTAAATCATTAATCAAAACCACTTCAATACAAAAATATACTGCGTAGGAACACATTTATATTGTGAATGACTCGAATATTCCTATATGTGAGAATCATTTTTTGTAATTTTTATCATCTTCTTGTAATTTCTTTTATAAAATAAATTAATAACGTAGTTACCGACTGGCTGGGAGGCAAATTTTTCTTTATACATACACGAGTAATAATAATTGCTAGGCGAAATTCTATGGCCATTTTTTTTCATTTATTTTGTTTGATTTTCGCTCATCACGAGCATTATCAACTGATCAGTTGATAATGCTCGTGATGAGCGAAACCGGTCCTGATCATTATAAATATGTGAAAGTAGTACAAATGAATTGTATTTTTTTTTTTTAAATATAATGTCTTTCCACCAAGAATTGACAGTTAACATCTTAAAAGTTATTTTGTTTGATTCTGTTTTTAGCAATCGATTTTTTTGGAATTTGTTAAAATAACATTATTGAAAATGGTATAGACGCTAAGTGTTTGTAAAGTGCATACGCTATTTTTTATGTCGAGAATAGGTTTTTAAATCTTAAACTAGTAAAAACAGTCAAGTTTCTAAGTTAATTAATCATTATTATTATTTCTTCATAAGTATTCAGATTAAAATTTGAGCTAGGTTAATATAAATGTAAAATTGATGACTGTATATTTTCAAAGCTCCGCAGTACTTAGAAAAAGGGATTAAGCAATATTCATTAATCGATTCTGTTAGTTTTTTGTGAATCGTTTTTCACAGTCCAATCGTATCACTTAATTTTCCTCAGTAAATGTTATACGTTTATCAATGTTTAATTCATTATTAAGTGATTAATTGTTATCTTCTTCAAAAAGTCTTCTCCACTCTACTCGGTCCTGCAACTTCCTACGTCAATCGCTAACCTACAGCACTAGTCAACGTCTTGTGACACCCCATTCATCCAGGAAAGTCGCGGTCTTCCAACGATCTGTATTCCCTATTATAGGATTACCCGTAATGAGCAATTTAAACATGTGAAAAAATAAACAAAAGAAATAATGATTAAATTAATAAACCCATCTGATTTTTCAATATGGTCAAATTAGCTCACACACAATTAAACTGTACAATTCAAAAATGATATATTATATGAAAGTGCAACTGTGCCAAATAAAAAAACGAGTAAATGAGTGTGTAGGGTAGTGATACACAACCAATTGAACCGTAATGGTATCCATTTTACATTTAATAATCGTCTCCGAGTCTAAATATACATAAATACGTCGTAGTTTTTTAGAATAAATATCCTCATACCAAATATTCTAGCCCCTTATCTACTCTGCATTCATTATTATTGTATTGCTTCCGAATAGACTTTTTGCATAGAAATAAAATAAAATTGCGTTTTATATTAAAATAATCCAAGAACACCTGAAGACAGGGTGATACATATTATTCGTTATTGAGAGCTTTAACCGAAATTGAAATGTAAGTAAATATAATGATAATAAACTTCTCAATAACCAATACTGAAAAGTAATTTTGAGATGCTCAGTATTTAGAATGCCCGCGGGCTTGGGTTGTCTCGTCCATCACTAGTGTAGGGCATAATAACTTAACCCAAATCATTAAAATAGAGATGGGCAAACCACTTTGATCGTAGAATTTGATCGTTGCTCTACAAATCTCACAATCCATGAAATATGAAGAAACCCAAAAGTGCTTCAAGATACTAGAAGATACTCATTGTATTCCTGAAATTGTCAACGAATCCGACCAAAAGAAGTGACGTCATATTAGAGTGTCATATATCAAGGGTATCGATACGTATTTGTATGATATCATAAAAATATATAATGATGAAGTATAATTATTATTTCAGCAGTATTTTTTTGCAGCAGTGGGCCCGTCTGACTTTAAAGACTGCAGATGCGGAATTAAAAATCTAGATTATTAATCTGATCTTTTGTAATGATGAAAATAATGAGTTTTTAAATTTGTGTGTTTGTAGGTATTAAATATAGCACTTTCATAATGCCTAATCTACAATAATTATTAAAATATCATGCCCGAATATTAGTATATTCAATATATTTTAATAAATGACGTTGAAAATGAAAATTATTTGACAATAGTGTTGACGTATATAATCATTTTGTTTTGAGTACGATCGTCGTTTCCATTGCAAAATTGTACATCTGCATATGTGTTTTGACTTTTTGTATTATTAATACGCAAAAGTTCCCCCTCAAGTGCATGGAAAGTAGTATAACTGACAAAAAGTATGCTTAGATACATATATTTAAAATATTTTACGTGTTAAGCTGTTATGTTCCCATAAAAAATGAAGATTTTTCGGCTATACAATTTTGCAACGATTACTGTAATTAGTAATAATACGTCTGTGGGCTGTGTCGTTGCTACAATGTTAGCAAGCTAGATTCTTACAGGTTCTCTATTATTTAGGTAATTCGATACTATCACAGAATGATGACTGTCGACTTATATTTTTCACGATGAGTTTCCTATGGCTGTTAGTTAATCACGAATAATAGAGTCAACAGAGTAAAAAAAATGATATTCCACGACAGTTCTTTTGCGAGTCATATATTATAAAAGTCAATGATAAAGCCAAATGGTCAAAAAGTTCAAAGCAAAAAAAAACTATTTGCATGCACGTACTATGTAAAATGATTAATTATTCAAATGCGTAAAAATTAAAAGAACCAAGTGTTGTGAAGCAATACATCGATATTTATTTTATTTTTAATTGCGGTTTTTTCTAACCATGTTTGCCTAGAGCGGGGGTTTCCAAACTACGGCCCGCTAGCACCACTAATCCAGCCGGGACATGTCTAGTATCGTGCCAGCAAAACTTTATTTTGATCTACAATGTAAGTAAGCATACAAAATAATAATCAGACATTTTTATTTAATGACCAATTAAGAAACCAAATAATTGAACATCTTAATGAAAATTTACATTTTAGCTGTAATATATGAGGTTTATCCTAAAAATTACAATAAGTGACTTATATAGGTAATTCATATTATGAAATTAAACTAATGTTTACTTATAATTAAGTACGATTGAAACCTTTTGAGGAATGAATAAAATTACATTGAGCTCACTGTGAGAAGTGAGTTTTTTTCACGACATTTTTCGGCTTTTCTTCCACCGTCTTGTTCACCCACATTTTTGACATTTTCATTTTTGACATTTTTGGAAAACAGCCGTGGCATGAATGTTTGATTCGGAAATAATTGTAGTAACAATATCTCCGGTAAAAAAGAGATGATAAAACTCCTACTAACCATTGGTGGGTAGTTAATTTTATACGATTATTGTTACAATTTTTAAATCGAAAAAAATCTACCGACACAAGATCAAAACATTTTTTATCAAACTACCTACTTTAACGAGTGATTTTGATTTTGTGTAGGTAGATTTTTCGTAAATGTTATAAGATTATTGTTACAATTTTTACTGTTAGCCATTAAAGTGGGTAGTTTGATAAAAAATATTTTGATTTTGTGGGAAAATAATCTCCTCAATGACCAAAACATTAATTCATCACCGTTACTTAAGTCATTACAAGAAGCTGATGTAATTAAGCATAATTAATAAAATTTCAAGGCATTTATTTCAATGATTAATTTAACACCACATAAGCCCCTTTTATAAAAACACAATTAGTACCTACCATGAATAATTTAATTTTAAATAAATATTACAATATTTGAATACCTACGTGAGATGACATAATATTGTCTACATCTTCTAAACAGTATATAATATAGTTAAGCTAAAATAAGTTTAAGTATAGTTCTTACGATGGCGTTAAGCCGAAATAGCTATCAACTACCCAATATAATTTTATAGAACCAAATACTTTGATATTTTATCATATTATTATTTTTTTAAATTACATTAGTAAAACTCAAATGAGAATTGTTTTAAAGTCGCTCAAAATCATTCAGAAATAATCTAAAATTTACATTGTGGGGATTTAAACCCATGTCCACATATTCGCTAGGAAAATTTCTTACCACTAGACCGCGGAGACCGACATTATATAGAATTATTATTATAACGTCTTCTGTTTAAATGACATATTTTGAGTCCACTTACTTCACATTATTTATTAATTTTCTCTTTCAATGTATGGAGCTTGTTGAATTGAAGTTTTTCTACGAAAACTGATTGTTTACCCTTATTTTATGTAGTTTTATGTAAGGATAAGGCTAGAAGAGCACTAGTGGTAAGCTAATTCCTGCCGCTACACCACATTTTTGGGATCGAATGGCGGAAGGGAACTTAGATATTACAGAAATCCATCCCTTCGAACACAACTCCATGAATCGATTGAAAAATGAATGTATGAAAGTGTCCGTAGTGGTATTCGAGCCCTTGTATTCGGCAACAGACGGCAACCTTGTTGAACGTAGCATAAGTGAATATATTACCCACTATTAAATATGTCCGTTTTTATAATTCTTTTAAAGCTCATGAACAATGACCATCTATTGCATTATTTCAATGAACGTCAATAGATCCGAATAAATTTATCATTAACCCATTTTTTTATATAACGCTTAATTTCAGTGAATGTAATGCAATAAATTTGCAAGCGGATTTTTTTATTTTTAGATGTGAAATTTTTTAACAAAATTTTCCTATACAGACCCTGAACAGAGCGATATTTTTTATGACCATTGTTCGGAACCTGAACCAAAAGAACGATACGTGCAGTAAAACGACGAATCGAAGAAAGGTAAATCGGGATTCCGGGGTATTAGTAAATTAATATTGTATGATTGATCCGTATGGCTTAGTATACAAAAAATGAAGACGAACTTAATGTTTTTTCACAATTTCGGTTGAAAAAAAATTTATAACAATTATAATATATTATTATAGTACTGTGTAAAAAAGATGATAAACAAAATACTGGTTTCTCATTCAAATTACTACTTCTCAAAGGATTTTTTTTTATATACACTGTTTCGCTATAGTACAGTCCAATATAATGGAATCTGTATTATATTTTATTTGTTCACTGCATCGTTTTCATACGGTTGTTTTGCGTGGAAGGGCAGGTCGACCTAAGAGAATTTATTTTTTTCCTGACGTCCCCAACGGTAGCGTTGGGATTAACTCTTTACAGCAATATGGCCAACCGTTCATGTCTCCTATTTTTATTCATATAAAGTAGAAATGAAATATTCCAAACCTTTCATACATCCCGCTAAAACTTTGTTAAATGCGATCGTTGACGTCCTCATGACAACAATGGTCAGGTAGATGAAAATATCGGCTGTATCCATTGCAACTTGAAATACGACTGACGAAAAGATTGTCTTCACGACAGTACACGGTCATTCGGACTGCAAGTCCTCCCACCTGATCACCACTACCTACTGAGAAAAAGATCGGTAGTGTCGAACGTAAGCTCCAATTACGAAAAGCCCCCCGTCCCGACAGCATGTATCATCAAACGCGTATAGGTCCTCGCTGCGCCTGACATCACAACTATTTTCTGCAGCCGTTTTGTCAGTCGCAACTTCCCCGACTGCTAGAGAATATTATTGCTCATAATACTTTCGACAAACTGTAGTCGGCCATGTACAGACCGCCGAGTCTATCGGCCTTTAATGTTCTTGCCAATTGTTGGCTTGGTGCTTGAGAAACTCATGTGCGCTAAGATTGAGACCCACCTAGCTGAGGTCGCACCGATATCCCCACACCAATACGGCTTTAGACAGGGTAAATCCACAGAGTGAAGGCTTCTTCAGGCGGCAAGTGCAAGTCAACAAAATATGTTACGCGATGTCAAGCAAGTGTTTTGCTTGACATCGCGGCTGCATTCGACAGCGCTTCATGGCCCCTGATTCTTAAGCTTTTCGTGCACCCCTTTGCACTAGTCCGCGCAACCCAGTTTCGATATCGTTGCCGTATGCGTACACTATCAATCTGAATGAAAGTTTTGAACAATATTATCATTCCGAATGATCGTGATAGGTCGCTTTAGAAAAACTCATACTGTTTTTCGGCAATATTGCAATATAACAGAGTGCTAAATGCAACAAGAGAATATTTTTATATCACGTTAAAAATCAAATTTCAAATGTAAAATTACGCACTAATTTCAAATCTAGAATTTTTTATCAGTTGGCACTGTAGGGTTTCCAATTAACCGGACATTTTAACTAACCGGCTTTCGGTTTTTTTTGACAAAAAAACCGGCTAACCGGTTTAAACCGAAATACCTCGTTTCATTATTTTCAAAAGAAATTTCAAATTTATTTATAAGCATCTATACAGTAATGACTCAAAAATGTGAAAAAAAACTGTAATGTATTTTTGTTACTTTTATGAGAAAACAAACATGTACAAAAATGAGAAAACAAAAATAATAAAGGTTGATAATGAAACTTACAAAAAGCGGATATAATGTAATGTATTTAAAAATATGTACACAAAATGGAAATGAGTCAATCTTTAGACAAAAACAAAAAAAATAACATATATTAACCAACCATAAAAATGTAGTTATATACATAAAAAGAAAATAAAATTGAATACACGAAAATATCGAATCACATGTAAAAAGCAATAGACAATGATGAAATTAACAAAGGTACATAACACACATTAATGTACCAATAATATTTGTACATAACTATTATTTCTGTATGTATAATAATACAATTTACATTTAGGTAATTAATAAAAAATACTATTCCAGATAACTTTAAAATACCTAATTATGATAAATTGTATGCATGTTTTTGTCTATACATACATATAAAATAAAATGGAATATACGAAAGTATTGAATCATAAGCAAAAAGCAATGAATAATTACCAACAGTTATAAATACAATACATTATGCATCAATCATTTGCACGTAGTCATTATTTACATTTAAGTAATTATTTTAAATACTAAACTTAAACTTAACTTACGATAAAAGGTTTGAATATTAATAAAAAGAAAACATTGTTGTCTATTCATTATTTAAAAAATAGTATTTAAGGAATACTAATGAATCCAAAGTCTCGTGGTTCATGGAACTGCGAATTTTTGTACAACAATTGTTCACTTGCGGTTGATGTTGGCCGTATAGACAATAGTGAATTATAAGTTTTCAATACTTTTAAATCTTTTATCAATCCCAGTGTTTTGTTGGGATTTTGGCTATCGTAAACGACAAGAACAGACGATATGCTTCTATGCATTTCATTAAATAAATCGTTTGTTGTTAGCTCAATATTTGTCAATGATTCCCGTGTCTCATGAATTTCAATTATTTCTTTCGGGTAAAGTCTGTCCGTTATACTTTTTACGCAAGATATTATGCAAGCTTTATTCGAATATAATTCAGTAGAGCTTATTATTGTTTTGGAGACGGTTCCAGTGTGCAAATATTTTAATAACGAAATTAATCGCCTATTCCTGCGTTCCGATATTCGCCGAGTCAATGCATTTAGTATCTCATTACTGAGGGAACTGTCAATAATTTTAAATTGATCAAATAAAAAATTGAATACTCCCTCAGCCGTTAAAATATTACTATTAGTTTTACTTAACTCTTTCACGCTTAATTCCAATGGTTTTAAAACACGTACTAAGTTTACTAACGTTGTAAAATTAATTGAATCATACATTGAAACCCGATCAACGTCAACGAGAGCTTTCCTTATGCATTTTTGATGGCTATAAATCTTTCCATCGTCGGTATCAAGGAATTCCACCTTGTTTTACAATCTAATATTAAAAAAAAGTTCTTTTTTTCCTGTTCTAATACATATTTTTGTAAAATAGAATTTCTTACACTTGAATATTTGAAGTAACGGACGACTAGACGAACATTTTTCAATAAATCGTTTATTGGCGGATCAGAGGTATTATTTGTCTCGTTAAAACTATACAAATCAGTCTCATCGTCTTCATCTGATTCAATATCACTATCGTTTTCAGTCTCTTGAATCTCACTATCGAATGTAACATCATCTAATTGATTATTTTTATAAGAGACATCCATTACAGCTAAATTTATAGCGTGGTTGTAACAAAGCTGACTTTCTATGCCAACTATGTTTCCGTATTTTTTCATCACTGCTGCACCATCGTGCGTTGATGCTACAATATCTTCAGTAATATTTAGACCGAATTGAAACAATTTTTCAGATACTATTTTTTTAACATGTATGCATCACAAGAAACTTTATTATGTGTTAATCCTAGCTTGTATTCATTTTTAGAATCGTGTAAAGTAACGTTTAAAAATCGTTTCAGGTTTAAATTTGTCCATTCATCAACAGCAATTGAAAAACGTGTTCCCGAGTTTATTGATTCTAAAAGTTTATCCTTAAGTTTTAGTTTCTTAAGTTTACAAAATTCCAAAACCATGTTTCTAACAGTTGACGAACTTTGAGGCATCTTATGCCCACGTTTATTAATGAACTCTTTAATAGCAATTGAATTAACTACTGCTCGAATAGAAAAACCACCATAGGCCACACATCTGGCTAAAAGTTCTGATAAACTCTCGGTTTTTATAAATTTACGCATATCACCTGTCAGGAACTTCATCTTTTTCGGAGGATTTTGTTCTGATTCTTCATTTTTTTTCAAATCGATGTTGTGCTTCAACTTCAAATGTCCCGCAACTGCCGATGTTGATCCTCCTTTACATTTCATATTGTTGTTAAAAGTGATACATTTAGCTGTTTCTCCGGTGATATCCTTTACAAAAAAGTTCCGAACTCCAGATTTTTTTGAATTCATTTTTGATGAGTTCTAAAATAAAATATTACATTATTAGTAGGTGTATATACTTCGACAATTATATCTAGTTAAGTCAATGTTTAGTTCTAAAATGTTAAAATTAAGAATATTAAATATCGGTACTTACATTATTATTACGATATGTGGCAATGTGACATACAATCGATGTCAGGGATTACACTTCTCTCAAAAAATAAATTATCTTGGCTTGTATGCCATATACAGAAAAAATCAGAAGTTGTATAATACTCAAGAATTATCAGTTTTCAACGAGATTGCTGACTTTTTAATACTAATATTATTATTATCGATGCCTTTGCAACGAAGTACAAATAGGTTTTGACTAAATGTAAATAATACGTGGGTCCCGTTGCTTTTGTCATTGAACACATATGCATAGGATTAAGTCGACGTTTTAGGAATTACTGCCGCCTTATATTTATTTTTTTAAATAATTAATATTTGTCGAAAATAAAAAAAGGTTTGAAACTAATTTGTAAGACTTTATCAAAAAGGCACCGACTGCATTTTTATTGTATTACTTTAAAAGGTTGTAAAGTAGACAAGTGTTTTATTAGTTATACACATGCTGACATTGCCATTTTTTATCTGACTATTATTACCCATCTATGCTTCCAGGCGAAGATATTTTAAATAAACGTAAATAACGCACTATAATAAAAAGCAAATTGACGGTCATAAATAAGTTCTAAGTCGACGTCATACTAATTCGTAAAAAAAATGATTAAAATATATGATATCTAATTAATTACTATCTTCGACTTCTTCTGATGCAGTGGTATTGTCATCATCATCATGAATATGTTCACTGGCAAATTGAATAATATTTTAAGGCATTCTGCACCAACTGAAGTTAACTTAAAGTAGACTTGCTACACTGCTATCATTCTGATTTTTTTATTATAAATGTCCTTTTTTTGAGAAAATTGTCATACCAAGTTGGAAATAAAAAATCTCGTAGAACCATTGGGATGGCTTTATATAATATTAACTACGATGTCATTTTTCCGATCTACAGATCCTAGTTGTGAAAAGTATTGTTTATTGTTATTGTGACCTGTTTATTGTTATTTATTGATAAAACATCCTCACAGATAGAACTGTTACTTGTTGTCGATGCCACTTTGAACTGTTTTAAAAATAAAAATTATATGCAAATTAACGAAAATAATCGTGAATTTATGTCTACCACTGCCACGGGTTATCGATTTTTCAAACTTTAGAAATATAACTTGATAAAGAAAGAATTTTAGACGATATTAAGATATTTTTCAATTATTAATCCATTTAACACAAGCACACAAATACATTAAAATAGGTAACACATAGTAGATCATAATTAATAAAATTGCATATATTTTTCATGTCAACCATTTCGTCAAGGTTTGTAGCAATGACTTCTCAAGTTTCATATTTTCAATAAGAACTTTTATGTAACACGTTAAGTATATACCGTATTTAAGGCTTAATCTAAGAATCCTTTCGGCATCGGATTAAATAATTGATGAGCGAATAAAATCAGTTCTGTCCATAGTTTCAACACCTATGTGACAGGGGTGAGTGTTTCACTATATTATCTAAATTTATATTGTTTCCGATGATTTTTTTATAACATTCTTTTCATACTATATTTCATAAACACATTGAATTTACTACGAAAGATTTTTTTTTTAGTATTTTAAAAAAAAACGCGGTTAACCGCGTGAAATAAACCGGGTTTCGGTTTTTTTTCAAAACAGGCGGTAAGCCGGTTAACCGGTTTCGGTTTAAACCGGTTTGGAAGCCCAACTTGGCAGTGCCTACTGTCAGAATTAGATCAACTCGCTTAATGCTAACGTAGCACATACAGAGAGAGTGTATGTGTGTGTGCTACTTTACAAATATTCAGATAAACCAAGACAAACATGTATTTTAATAATATGCTAATGAATCAGAATGGCAGTAATGCTTTTCGGAAACTCCCTCAAAGCCGGAGCTTGTCTATTGCTCTCGCACTCACGAAGATGTCACACCACTGCCACGGCGTAAAGCAAATAAAAGTATTACTGAAAAACAGGTGTCAACTCTTTATTAGACACGCTTGAAAACTTTACTATTTCCATTTAAATGAAACTGCAATAGTGTAAACAAATACTTACGTTGCATATTGTTTAGGCGATGGAAAACGAGTAACGATTTAAATAACGAGAATAAAACTACTTATTCGCCTTAAGGTGAGTATTTTAATACGGGCGTAACATGTATACACGTCTTGTTTACGGAATTAAATTGAAAAGCGTGTTATAATGAAATATATTGTACGTAATACGAAGGTACATCTTACCGGTATACACTTTTAAATTTATTACCATACGATTTTAGATAATATGTTTTATTTTTATAGTGAATAAATGTCAACTAATTAAGCGAAATCAATCCTGTTGTAATAACATAGGTTTTTTACGCTAAGGTAATGTATCAATGGATTATTCAATATTTATCTGTTTACGATGTTTCTTTCTCGAATTGCGTGTTGCCATTCAAACGCGTATTAATAAGAATGACGGTGCCTGAGAACTAATTAATAATAAAAAGTGTGTCAACGCATCTATAAAGATCTTCATTTTTATGATATTTTTGATTTAATTAGCAACGGACAATACATTATTCTGAGATTTAAAATAATACTTTATAATTGATTGTATTTTGCATAACATATTTATGTTTTCACTTCAATCCCCTGAAATAATCATTACGCAATTCTTTTTTAAATTAAAAATCGTGTTATAATCACAATAGTGATTAAAGATTATTTGAATTTGTTGTTGAAAAATACTCATTATAATGCTGGAGATCTCGTTGAGAAAACTTGTTTTGTCAAAACAAAGTCTTGTTTATATACCTATCTATTATCCTGGTCAGAGTTGGATCGGATAGCTTTTGATATCTATCTTTTTTATCATTATGTAAGTTCAACGCTATTTATATGCACAAATAATATTTTAATAATAATACTAGGTATGTTTATAAATTGTAAACAGGTCGAATACTCTGTATATGCCAATTAAACACATATTTATAATTTTGAGCAATTTAAAATAATCAATAAAGGTTGAAGACGAAAAAAAATGTTTAAAATAATCTCATATTTTTAATTATCTGTGATGATTCAGAAGTTTTCATTGAACTGTGAATTCTTTGTTGAAGAATACTGTGTGTAACCGATCTAACATATATAAAAATGAATGTCTGTTTGTTGGTTTGTTGGTTTGTCCGGATCTTATAGGCTCCTAAACTTCTCAACCGATCGCGACGAAACTTTCAGGAATACCGTTCATACGATTTCGATGAAACTTCGGTGAGTTGTTGTACACACACCCGTGAAGGGTTCTGAAGAAAAAAAATTGAAAATCTAAAATTGAAAAAAAGAATCAAATACGTACATACAGCGACATCTAGGAAAAACCTTCTGATTTATTCATGTACGCACCAGACGAAAAACAAAAATATTGTGTTATAACAAGTGTGATATTGAAACTCGGGTTCGGGTCTGGCCAGACCTGAAGATGATGGGCTCGAATCGGGTAAGTCTATGAAATTTCAGCCTGTGCAGACCTCTAATCCAAAAGCAGTTCAATAAACAGAATTAAAACACAAACCCTTTCTTTCTTTGAGTGGCATTGCAACGCATGCCGGGTACTCACTAATAATTAATAATATCTCAATAATCCAAATTCAAATGCTTTATAAATTTGTATTTAATAGGCATAGATGTCTGTTTAATTGTATCATCCTTGCTAACGGAACTACCCCGAAAAAAGGGTGAAGTAGATACTGAGTGACTGTAAAATTACCTACTAGTTCATTTGTGACCCCATCATGCTGTCATCTTTACTGTATCTAAAAAGAAAAAGGTGAGCAACCGGTTCTTTTAAAACAATTAGCAATAAATTCATCCATAAAAGATCATATAATTTAGTTCCAGATTGGAACAGAACAGAAAATTTCGTTGTATAGGTAGGCATGTGAAAATTATAGTTTGATTCACTCTTTGATCATAACTATGAAACAATGAAACTCACGGATATGAACCTAAGAGCTTGCCCTGATTTAGCTAGAAGAGCATGTAAATACGTAGTGTATAATGTAACGAGATCCAATGACAATAATAATAATAAACGCACTGTCAAATAAGAGTCGACGGCCGTGAAACGATTTATGTAACCCTCGAACTGGAAAATCGTGTTGCGAGAGAAAAACGACAATCATCATTACAACAATGTTCCTCTAATGAGATTTTTGATATTCAATACTTTTAAATTGGAAACGATTTTAATGTGGTTTATTTACCACACTGGAAAGTAAATATTTATCAAGGGCTCTATGCCATAACATAATAAAGCGTTTATTTGTTCATAATGCATGAGATGAGAAATGAAAATGTTAGTTAAATGCTTAAATTCTTAAAGTCTTAACTTTTCAATGGAATAATATTTATTTAAAACACTCGACAATAATAAGTTCCGTAAGGTACTTCGCAAGTGTTACATTTGTTTAAAGAAATTTAAATTTATCACTATTTCTGTGGCAAAAAATACAGGATAATCGAAAAAAATACTGAATCGAAGTCAAGCCTTGTGTTATATTTGATGGAAGCGTATCCTAAAATTGCATTCCTGGAGAGTATTATCTAAATTATTTTTCTGGCTTATAAAATATAAATTTGAATTTTTTTCTTCAATCTATTGTTCTAAGTCTAATTTTTGAAGTATGCATAACGATATTTTTATTTTCTTCCATGTAGGTGATTTTTCCCCAAGTTGCCTCTGTGCTTGGTGCCAAATATAAATAAATAAAATTAGGACCTCTATTTTTTACTAAGATTTAAAAATAAATAATTAATTAACCACGAGCAAAGAGCAAAAAAATGAATAAAAGGAAAAGCATGAGTTTATATTCGTTAATTTTACTGTCATATTTTTTTCAAAATATCCATTTATATAGGGGTACCCAAATCAACTGTTATAATAAGAAACATGGAATTAAAAACTGTGGCCATATGAAACCTGCAAAATAGTTATTTTTGATTGCTTGCAATGTAAAGTTGTGATACATATAAATAAATGTTCTGCATAATTATTTTTTTTTAATTTTAAGAACCCCTTTGAAATATTTTCAATCGATTGATAGATTTCTATTCGAAAATACAGTTGCCTAACCAATTCTTAAAAGGAGATGTAACGGGAGCGATTAGCTAATCACTTGTCCTACTCTATCCATTTATTCCTGCTCATTTCGAAAAAGAGAGGCTGAGCAACCGAGTAATAAAGAATTCTTGTAGAAAAAACATCTGTTGAGATAAACTTCATTAAGAGTCCATATGCTCCACATTGACAGCAGATATGGTTTTATTTATATATAACTGTCACTGTATGCTTTGGCACGATGATTGCAATGTGTGTATTATGTAGAACCAAAAATAAGCAGTTAAATAGATACCGTAATAATTACTAATCTGTATATTATCATATTTATGTGTACCTATAATTGTATGTTCCAAGAACATTATTTTGCAATTTTAAATCATTTTTTCTTTATTGTTTAAAAACTCTAATGCACCTTGCATCTCGTGTTTCATTGAACTACGAATATTTGTGAGACATTATTATTATTGTTCCTTTCGCAATAGCCCACATTTACAAGTCAGTCTAAGGGTGGAGAATACTAAGATAATGATATCTTATGTATGGTTTATGACACTTATTGTCGGAAATACCAACCAACATGATTTATAATTGAATTTTTGTGTATCCATTGACTTTATGGATATAGAAACATGTGCACGTTTATTTAAACTTTTTATTTCCCCAATAGATAATAAAACACACTATCACGTTTGGCTTAGAAATCACTATACCTTGTTTTTAACACAACTTTCTCAATTTTTTTATTGAGTAGCAGTTATGTTACATGTTGATTCAACATTAAAAAACATTGAACGGCTAAAAATCCTTCTAAAAATATTTAAGTCGATGTAATGGGTGTCAACGTCCGTGGCGCGGTTGGTAATGTCGTTTGCTACGGTTACGGATGTCTCAGGTTTAAGCGCCTGAGCCTAAATTTCCATAAATCGATTTCTGTTCGTATGAATGGACGTATGTGGTGTCTAAAATTCTCTCTCACCAGTACGATCCTAAAAACGTGGCGTAGTGAGAGCGCTAGTCCTGTCCCAGCCCTATCCTTCTATCCTTACTCTCTTCGAAAAGAGAGGTTGGGCACCTGAGTAACAAGTAGTTCTCGTAGAAAACTTCTTTTGAGATACCTCCATTATAAAGTCCTATGATCCACACTGGGAAGCCGACATGGTATAAAAATAGGAAATATAAGTTATTATTTATATCTTTGAAATTCTTTTAGATAAGCAATATTATATTACTCATTATAAATATTTTTTTTACAATACCAAGCTTAGATAGTAATCAGATCTTTCTAATAAAAATCAGAAGTAATCATGAAAATATATTTTAGTTTATCAATACATACATTTTTTTATAATAGTACCTACAAGACATATTCCAAATTTTATTTGCATCTGAAAAATAAGTAATATACGTAGATGTGTCGTAAGTTCAACAAGAGCTATTGTATAACACTAGTTTTATTCTCATCGAAAATATATTATGAGAATCCTTTCGAATTTCGGATATTAATTTGTATGTAACATCAAATCGATTTAAAAAATGATTGTTGTCCATAACCTCATTTATATTACAGGAACTAGATAATTGAACAATATTCATATTTTCAAATAACTGATAACTCTATATATGAATAGATGTATTAAACTCCGTTATATTTAATACGGAAAGATAAATTTCAATAAAACCCGCTTAACCGAGGAAAATAAACCGGGTTTCGAGTTTTTTCAAAACAGCCAATAAACCGGCTAACCGGTTTGGAAGCCCTAGTCTGATAATATCATATTGCTTTAAAAGAACCCTTGATTCACGGGTCTATCGACTGTTAAGTTTTGTAAAAAAAAACTGTTAATTACATAATTAAATATACTTTGACAATGTTTGTTGCAAATATTATAATTACAGAAAAGACTTAGTAGGCTAATGGATTTTGTAGGTCAGGGGCTCTCAACCGATGAAGAATTTCTGCCGTATATTACAGGTTTTCAATATTACATGATTATATACATATTATTTGAAATGTAGCTTTTGAATTACAGATATCATGGGAAGTGTAGATTTGGATTTCACCATTATTCAGAATGTACTGAATTTTTAATAAAAAAACTATTCGTTGACAAACCTACGCTTCAGTTTGCCAGTTGTGAATGAATCATGTCGACCTAGGATAAAACTGTTCTAAATGTACGTCACCAAACTTTACGGAAAGGCCTATTTTTAATTTATTCAGCTGGATTCTTTTTATATTGATATTGAAATTCATTTTACATTTTTACATTATAAAGACGAAATTTAATTACTTCTGATTCTAACAAAGAAATTAGCATTACTCAAAAAGTTAATATTATTTTTAAGGTTAATAATAAAATACTATGACTTTTTTGATGTAATATTTGTACAAGTGCAAACAATAGTATTTATATATCAACAAGAAAAAGAATTTTTTGATAGTATAACACTATCTTTACGTAAAAACAATACTTTTGCAAAAAAAAAAATGCAATTGACATTTTAATACAACACTATCTTAATGTAAAAACCATACTCTCTTTTGAAAAAAAACTGATGAAATTAGCGACGTTTACCAAAAGTAGGCGAATTTTCGAAATATATTTATTTTGCATAAAATGTCATTTGAAGAAATTTATTCTAAACCGAAAAATTTTAGTTCCTAAGTCAGCGGCGGCCAAGTAATGCTGGGAATACTGATAGTTACCACTATTCGATCATGAGAAGACAAAGTAAATTGTGTAAGAGGGTAGACAGAAATATTACATTTATAAAATCCCAATAATAACAGTACCCATGTGAAAATAAAATAAAACAAAGTAATAATAATGTTGTATTTGTTTATTCAGATCATATTATGTTGTGTATTTTATATACGAAAATAAATGTATTGTGTATAATTTTCTTTTACAAAATTGATTTGTATTTGATTTGAACGAGGAATTTGTTTAATAAAATACTAAGAATTAACATGAGTGCTTATTCGATATTAGGGCCAGAGTAAACAGAATAACAAAATTACATTTTTACAAAAGACATCGAAAGCAGCCAGGCCGCGTAAGTTTTATCACAAACGATAATAAACACACGAAGCCGTTAGCATACAGATACATAGACGTTGAATTGATATTTAATGTTGGACATTTTTATAAAAATATTACATATAAAAATTAACAACTTCCTTATCCAATACATTAAAAATGGAAAGGCACGGGACCTCTCGGAAGTCCCGTTCGCAAGCGATAAAAACTCAGACAAACTTTAAATGCCTATATTATTAAAATGCTAAATACATCATAGGTATATTTAAAAATGTGTTTCGATATTTTCATTACAAACATTAATATGTATGATATATATATTTATAATATATATGTATCAATATATACAAGTATCAAGAATATTTTATACATCTAAGGCATATTATGGCTGAAACAATGATAAGGTTTACTAGCTATGAAGTTACTTTCAGTAGTTTATAAATATAATGGGGAAAATACAATACATGTCATTATGTTGATGCATCACTTTCTTTGACACATTTAGACAATTTAGCCGATTTCAATGAGACTATATTATTAAAATAAGAGTTTTCAAATCGAGGATCGATTCAGAAAGTTCATTACATGATTATATGTTTGATAAATCTTGTGAAAATATAGCTAAAAGACGTCATTTAACAGTGATAGGTATCAATAGATTTCTTAACATTCAAAGATCCAAAAATACTTTTTAAGCATATTTTTATACTGATGCTTAAAGTTATGTATATTAATTAAAACTTTCACTTAAATTTAATTATCTAAAAGACAAAACGGGCAACAGTCACAAATGAATCGGCTCTGATAATTTACATCCTCTTTAAAACCATTCGTAACTCTAATAAATATTTTCATTTAAAAAGAGCATTACGATTTAATATTTTTTAACTAACTAATACAATATATGCACGAGATACAATTTAAAGAGGAAGAAAACACAAGAACAAGCTATCATCAAAAGCCAAGCATATATAAGATGATAAATTGTTGAAGCAAAATGAAATTCAATACACTTAGAAAACGGTGAACACTTTGCATTTTATTTTTTTATAATATTATATAGATTGTAGGTACAGTGGAATATAGTAGCTGTATACGCTTGATGAAATACCAAAATAGAACTTATTCGTTAGTTTTAGAATTAATGATATTAAAATATGAGGTTTCGGCGTTGCTCTATGGATCAATTCACAATTTTACTGTAAAATACTCCATATTTTGAAACAGGGGAGCAAATGCATGTGAGATTTTACATGAAGACAATTGTCACACAAAGTCGAAAGACAACTCGAAGCCTTTTACTATAAGTATTCTATGGATATCTCTCGATATTATTCGATGAACAATTATGACAACATGAAAACATAAATAAGGCAAACTAATATATACAAAGCGATGCCAGCGAAAAGAGATTATCGGAGAGTTTGAAGTTATTTGTAAGGTACATAAGGGCAAATGAAAAAAAATCTTTGGATATGCATTTTACACAGATTGGCATAGAATGCCGTGAAAATATCAAAATATTATGTTATTATAAGATTTCAAGTGATAATTTGATAACATGGTATTAAGGTAAACTTAAAAACGAATTGCTTAAAAATAAATCATTTAAAATTGACCCGAGGACAATTCAGAGACACTCGCTGAACAGATAACTTTTATCGACGCGGTCTTCGACATAAAACAATTTCAAATCGTCTATCAATATACTAATGCAATTTTGAACTCTATAAATTTTCAACGACAGACGGTCATATTACGATAATGTTATACTTTAATATATATCCAACCGGCATAGATACAAACACAATAAATAAATCTTAACAATTCAATTTATCAATTCACCTAAACCTAAATTGAATGTCCTCACACATTTATCAAGTTATACAGGTTTTTTGTGGGTAGAAATTCACTTTGTATAAATACCCAACACCACCCTTGATCCCATGGCTTTAAGGTAACAACAGTAAAATGGAAAACCCGGAAAGGTAAAGTCTTCACCGCAGCATTGCACAATTTTCACGTCTCTATACATATTTTCCGATGAGAGTTCCAAAACAAATAACATAGTATAACCTGCCTTAAATTTAAAATAGCCTTGTCTAGCCCATATTTAAAGTTAACAATCCTATCGTAAAAAAACTATTACCACTAAATCACTGATTACTTTCATTGATCTTTTTGTCCCCTGTCTCTGTGCTTCAGTCCGTGTAACCTAATATCCTTTACAAATCCGTTGTTCACACCATTGGAATAGTAGGCGTCAACAGGCTCATTCTTAGCCGTCACATAGTTGGCGGTTACGCTGCCATTAGCAACACCGTTGGTGTGGATGTAGCCGTTTGATGTGCCATTGTGGTGCTTATAACCATTAGTTCCATTCTTAACCTTCTCATCTTCCAAGACAGGCTGAAAATAGAAAAGAAACAAACTTATTGCAGCGTTAATTTATAAATATTCTTTTAGGAAGACATTGTTAAGATTGGTGCTCATCACCCAATGTTTTGAAGCCGTTGTGGGTTTTATTTTCAAAGGTTTCAGAACATTTGGATATGAATATTTAACTCCACGAACTGCGACTTAACAGACATGAAAGTACAATACAATGAAATTTCTTTGAAACAATCCAAAAATTTATATTTGTTTGTGAAATTTGTGTGTAATAATCAAATATTATAATATTCATAAAAATGTTTTTGCTTATTGATTTTTCATGTTAGAATGTAAATGTATTTCATTTTCAGCTTAAAAATGGCATTTAAGCTTCATTGTAAGAATTTTGGGAGTTACAAGCATTGTACTATAATTATTATACTAGCACTAAAAGTATGCTATAAACTTCAATTGAATATCTTTTGTCGACACAGTAATATTTAAAAAGGATTGTAAAAATAATAGTATACTTACCATACAAGCTCCTTTGTTTGTTTCCACTTTTTGTGCTCCCTTGCGATTGGAGTAACTGGACTTGTAAAAATCGGAGAAAAGAAACAGGAAAAGGAATCCATGGATGGCGATCCACACCATGAATGATTTTGGATAGTTGCATTCCCTGAACAAGAGCTGCAGCTGATGCGAGAATATTGCGACAAATTGAAGCTGGAAATATAAATAACAAGCAATATTAAATATTTTTTTAACCATATCTGCTTCCAATGTGGAGCATATGGCCTCCTAATAGAGGTGTCTCAACAGAAGTTTTTCCTACGAGAACTGTCTGTTACTTAGTTTCTCAACCTCTCATTCAGAGAGATAGGATTAGGATGGTGATGGAAAGCTACTAAATGTTCAGTTGAATGTTGATATATCGTTCAGCAAAGTATTTTTTTTCTATATTGGTCATTCATTTCAAAATATCACCTTTGACATCATTTTTGAACAGAAAAAAAATATGAAAAGGTGGAAAAAGAACAGCAAAATATTATAGTGTATTTTTCATAGAAATACATGAATTATAACAGCAACCAAAGAGCTAACACTTCTGTTGTTGATCATTTTCCAGCAGCAACTGTTCAGACTTGTCGCCTAGTCAGTCAGTGTTCATTTTTGCCTTAGAGTATTTCATGTTGTGAATTATTCCGACTTCTAACTAAATACCCGCTATGATGAAAGTTAGGACTGAAAATAATTATTTAAAGACTTTTCCGCATTCATCTTTATTTTTTCAGGGTCCCTTCAAAACTGAAGAATTGGGGTTACAGTGTATTTTAGAACTATTACTTTTAAAATATATTCACATAAGCTTATAAGGGACGTCAAAATTAATGCTATCTGGCTGAATAGCAGTATACAGCAAGGATTAAAAAATCTTACCATTTGGAATGATGTAAGGTACTTCTTCCACCAAATGTATTTCTGGTACTTTGGACCCATGGCAGCAATCATGTAGTAAAAGTACATGACAATATGAACGAATGTGTTGAGCAGAGCAAAGAATGTGCTGTGACCGCCTGAAAATTTAAAAAATATAATATATATTAGAAACAATGATGTATTGAAAGCTTATTATTAGAAATATTTATTTTATTATAAAAATACTCAAGTTTCTACTGTTCAAAAATAACAAAAAAAAATGAGAGTGTAAACAAACATAATGATTGTCAAATGAATAAATTCGACTCAAAATCAATGCATGTGTTTCGAAAATATTTTTTATATTCAGCATAAACATCTATTATGCTTATTCATTGACATACATAATTTAAATAAAGATCATACATAATTTCATGCTGAGAAATCAAACAAAATACATAATAATAAGAACCATTAGTAAATTTTTATGATTGTTTTATAACAGGTCAATGATGCATATTTTAGTTAATTATTTATAAATTACAACTGATTATGTATTAGAAAGAGTACTAAATGAATATGTCATAAAAATAGGTCAGTCATTAAAGCTTACAATAGTCTGTAATAAGCACTATAATTGAGACATTAATATTCAAATGATTTTGTTTCAATAAGATACAGATTTCGTAATTACATTTGATGAATTTTTTTAATTTAAGACATCGACTGAGGGTGCTTGATGGAATTTCAATATTAAATTTGGATTATTGAGATTTTGTACACTTCCATGTATTTTGTCACTAACGACCCGGGTTTCGCCTTTCGGCATCTTCAGGAATTCGAGCACACGAATGGACTTGAACTGAGAGACAGTAAACAGTGCCTAACGCTTATATAGAAGATACAAATGCGACAAATATCATTTACGAGGCAATACATTATACGTCTGAGAGCCACACCGATACCTGAGTTAAAATGTCGGAAATCGCCCTAATCCTTATTTTGTAAACACCATATTAACAGAGTGGCGAATTGCCGAAGGTGTTGCCGCTTTTCAACTTCTTTTAGAAATACCAGTGATTTTACAATTATAATAGTATTGTGGGTTTTGACGGGATGTAATTCGACGAATGGGTAAATATATACAATCATTCCACATTTAGTGACATCTGTTAGGTGTTTCAACGTATCGGATATAATAGCGGAGAATTAGGAAGGTTCAGCTGCTCATTCAAGATTGGTAAGGAGTTTAACTGGGCTCTATTAATTTCTAAAATTTCCTGATAAAATAATTTATGATCCCCCATGTTTTTATGCAACAGTTTAACCCCATCATCCGCATTAAACGTATGGTTCTCCATTAGCAAGTGATTTGCGAATGTCGAAGTTTCTTTTTTTAATCTAAAGGCAGCTAAATGTTCTGATACCCTTATATCTAATGTACGTGTGGTTTTACCCACATAGAAATGTTGGCAATCATTGCATTGTAATTTATAAATACCAGATTTGTTCTTAAAGTTTACTCTATCTTTATTGTTAATAAGTAATTTGCCTAGAGAGTTTTTGCAATAGAACGCCGGTCTAACACTATCAGCGAGTTGTTTTTTAATTTTAAAGCTTGTGCAACCTAAATAACTAATTCTATGCTAGATTCTAGGGCGGCCTATGTCTTTAGACAAGTTCCCGAAATATAGCATCTTTTCTGCTAATTTACGTTGTTTTTTTGATACAAGACTATCTATAAGAGACGCCTCATAGCCATTATTAATGGCAATTTGTTTAATAATGTTTAGTTCGTTTTCATGATATTTGTCGCATTTGTATCTTCTATATAAGCGTTAGACACTGTTTACTGTCTCTCAGTTCAAGTCCATTCGTGTGCTCGAATGCCTGAAGATGCTGAAAGGCGAAACCCGGGTCGTTAGTGACAAAATACATGGAAGTGTACAAAATCTCAATAATCCAAATTTTACATTTGATGAGTTTAAGCTAGCACTGTAAAGATTTTTTTTGTTGTGAACTCATATATATTCAATTTAATATATCGATTGAGGGTGCTTGATGGAATTTCAATTTAGGTCGTTAGTGACGAAATACAAATTTTCAACAATTCGTATATATTTAATACAAATTTCACTACATCAGATGCACCACTGTGCAAATTTTATAAAGGGAAAAGTTAAAAAAAAAAACAGAGGGTTGATAAATACAAATAAATCAAATCAATTCCTTTCAATGTTATTCATTTTTGATTACCTTAAAAACCAATGTATTTAACACTAAAATCAACAAGAATAAATTCGTTATTTTACCCACTGAAACCTGAATATTGAAGTCAGTTTTGATTTATTTTTTATAAAAAATATAAAGATCTGAATTTTGAAATTTATCATATCATGCTTTTTTTATGAATATGAATGATTTTTAGAAGGAGGCAGCAATTGTCTGTCAACTGTAAATGACATACATGCTCAATGACTTGAAGAGAATAACATAATATTTCTTCTTTTACACCTTGTTTGCAGCTAAAGAAGAGCTTTGTTTGCAATTTCTGTGAGAAACAAATTTATAAATAGGTATGTTAGGTAGGTTTTGGAAAGTATTTCGTATTTACCTGGAGCAAACTTCAGGCCCATCCAAACTGAGAATGGCATAACTCCATGGTGGATGACGTGCAGAGTCGATACATGATTGCTTTTCTTTCTCAGGATGAAGAACAGGGTATCGAAGAATTCCGTGAATTTTGAGAAGTAGTACCACCAGCATGTCTCAGCCATCTGAAAATGTGCAAAACAAATATTTAATAAATGTTCCATAAGCCGAAAAGACAGTCAAAGAAAGAGGTAATAATTGTGAATTAGATAATTATTACTGTAAAAAAACCTTAAGCTGAAATTAATGAATAATATAAGGTAGCATTTAGTTGTATAGTTGATAGTCGTTAGATGATAGTTCTGACGCTGGAATAAATAACTATCAAATATATCATCATCTTCTATGGAGTTCTACCGAGTGAATGCCAAATCAAACGATGAATTTTCTTACTTTAAAACATCAATAAAACCAAATTTTAAGCTGTTTATACAATATATAACACGTAAAGTGATATAAGAAAGAAAAAAAATATTTGAAATTTAATGATAATCAGCCTAATAAAATAGATTTACTATCTAATAAAATATGCGTTTTATGAATCAGCATTTTATCACACTCAGCTATTAAAAAATCACATATTCAAGCCTAAATAGTATAATATATTATATTTAAAGACCACTCACTATGTACTGACCACACATAATATATTATGCTTCAATATTCTGTTAAATATTAAATTTAAAAAAAAAGTATGTTTGTACTATGGCATAATTCCAAAATTCATAATAAATGTTTTTGTTTTATCGATATTTCAATTAATGTTGCGGTGTGTAAAATGAAAAATTCTACTGTAATCCGATAGCGAAAGAGTTCACTGAACGCAATTAGATAAAATATTGTATTTGAATCTAGTACATATTGATTTATTGCAAATAACAAAATTATAATTGACTATCGCGAGGTATACATTATAATGCAGATTCGTTCTGTCCATCAACAAATAATAAAAATAAATGTGTGCTTAATTTACCCTCATAGCGATCGGGCTGGTAGAATAATCCACAGGCTGACATCTAAAATCATAATGTCCCCACCATCCACTTTGTAAATACTGAAAAATAAAGAAAATACGAATGATTAAGTTCAAGAATTAAAACATGAAAAGTACAAAAAATCTTGAAATCGGACAAGCGTATGCGAGAATTTTATTATTTTAAGTATCTATCCGTATCTAAATACTGGTAAGAATTGAATCAAATTGTAAACAATAGACGATTCTCTGGAGAGAATTTTCAGTTACGGAAACATAGTCATATAAATTCAATGTGACAAAAAATTGTGATTTGATGTTACACGAATGTAAAAAATCTAATATTTAAATATTCGGTTAGTGTGCAATTAATAATTAATACGAACGACAATATATGAAGGGTGACTGCTATAGTAATTGAACGGCGATAGTTATTGGACACTTCAACTTTAAACGTCCAAAATAAGAGTAGCTAAGCATTCTTGTTGGTGTGAAGGAGACAAATATATCTAGTCTTTCTATCTCTATGTAACTGCAGCTTTAATTATACACTACTGGATGACAATACTGAGAAAACTTCATTCTTATGTGATGTCGGGTCAAAATCGTGAAAAAACGTGTTTGTGTTAGCAGACCCTTTAAGAAACAGTGATACTTTAGTGACATTTCGTAATGAAACCTCTCAAGAAAGCGTGAGAGACTATAAGCTGTCAATATTCATTGAGATTTAATTAGTGGTACAACAACTAACCTAAAAAGTAAATGTGTCCAATTACTATGTTTTTCCATATTTCTCAGTCTAATACAAATATCTAAAAACAAATCAAATTCATGTCCAAGATTCCTCAAAAAATGATCAGGAATATAAAACTTGACATTCTTAAGAATGGTGGAATTCTCATTTTGGCCTAGTATAAGTCGAAAGAAATATATGGCCAGGTACATTTATAAAGCCATATGTAGTATCCATGCCCCCTCAAATAGAGTAGTTTCAAAAATTTCTTCTGAACCTTCTCCACCATAAAGGTGTATTTTAAATTTCTTATCATAATTTATTTTTTACCATGTCCACTCCCAATGTGGAGCATATAGCCTCCCAATGGAGGTACCTCAGCAAAAGTTTTCTACGAGAACGGCTTGTTAATTAGTTGCTGGATGGGGCTAGGAGCTAGGACTCTCACTACGCCTCGTTATTATGAAGGGAATTTTAGACATTATAAACATACATGCCTACAAACGGAAACCCATGAATTGATTGAGAAATCAATTTACGAAATATTTATGTCAATACAATGTCATAGAAAATATGTTAGGTCAGTCTACTAACTGAAACGCACAGCGTTAATGACAATGATTCGGTGAAATAGACCCAACGCTTGTCGTGAGGGGCGCTCGGCCATCGCCTACGGGCACGTTCGCAAGACGAGTTCATTTTTGACGGAAAGGGGTGGCTCCGACGATGCGGGAGTCCTTTCGATGTTGCGTGTGAGTAGTCGATTACCAGCCTTCGAGTGAAAGGGAGTTTCCGGCCAGCGTGGTCGGCACCGTTGACGTTGTGGATTGTTTGTGTTTATTTTGAAAATGGACTTAATTTAAAATCGTTTGTCGTGTCACTTGCATTATAACTTAAAGTAAATTCAGTTGTTAAGTAAATGTAAATGTAGATTCAATTTTATATGTTAAGAATATTTTTGTGTATTTTAAACCACTGTATATTTGATTAAAAATAAATAAGTGTTGAACCGGATTTGAAATGGTGTTTGTTTGAGATCCCAGCCCTTTTAGGACGTCGATAACCGACCATCCGCCTCTCTTCGATTCGGGTCTTCTCAGATAGTATAATTGATCGCATTGTTATTCCACTGATTGTGTCACATTTAGTAACGCAATCAGTGGAATAACAAAGTTATAAATTTTAATTTTATAATAAATATGATAGTATAATGTCGTAGAAGAAAAGCACAATATATTTCGAGCAATCGAGCATTTCAATTAAGGTGTAGACATCAGCTGCCATCAATACTGTCAACCACTGTTGTCAAGTGACTTTTCGCACAAGGTCAGACACGTGGCGTTATTTGACATTGTCATCGAATAACTAATGTGAGGATAAATGTACCTATGGTGGAGCCAAAAGTAGCACAAGTAAATGCATTAACATTATTTAGTTTGATAGGAACTCGCACTTACGAACCCTTATATATGAGGAAAAGATACGCCGTTCAGAACAAGATGATAAAAAATTGTCTCTCCAAAGATAGATCTATGAAAAATTTTATTTTTAAGTTCTACGACTACCTTGCGGAACCGCTGCCCAAAGTTCGTCGTCGACCAAGCGTCTTATTGTTCGTATAAAAAAAGGAAATCATCAATAAAATATATTTTATCAAATTACATACATCACTCAATAATAATTTAAATGAATTCTCACAAAGATACCGCCGAATCCATCTAAAATAATTAAATAATTAATATCTTCAAGATTATAAATTCAACCCAAGTAAAAGTATGATGGAAAAATGAATTTAATTTTCACGACAACCGCTTGTTGTTTAGTCGCTCAACCTCAGTGTTATCGGAGAGGGTAAGGATAAGAATATAAGTTAACTAATGGTTCTGACTACGCCCCGTATTTAGGATCGGATGGGTGGTGGTAGAAAATTCCACCCCTTTGACCATAAACCGGTTAAAAAAATAATTTATTCAATTTTCCGAGGATTGAGGATTCAAACACGTGGACAGCCCCAAGGATAACGTTGAACACTCGGCTACGGATATATATATATATATAATATTTATTTGTCAAATGAACAATTTTCCAAAGATTTGACAATATGAGATGACAGAGGGAAGGTCTGCAGAATAGCGTAATGCTTAAAAAATCACATCCGAGTTCATATTTATATAGGAAATAAATTAGCAGACGAAGAATCGTGCGGTGCCAATGCGTCATACTTGGAAATACGATGCAGGTGTCCAACAAAAGTTGATCGATCAGTTCTCGTCTTCAATGATTATAAATTGTTATTTTGATAGATACATATCTGTTTCAATTATAGCTTTCCTTTTTATTCATCCGCGATAACAGCCCGTCGGGCACGTTCTTTCGACAGCTTACAAATTTACAGTTGGGATTGGGAAATCAGTTCGCTACTTCGAACGCCATATGACAGCTCTATAAACAATATGCGATGTGGGTTATAGAATTTTCGAAGTATGCTAAGGTAAAAAGAAAAGCTTGAGGGAAAAGCATCCCTCCCATTTACTTTTCAATGATTAAAGATAATCAACCCTACGTCAAATTTTCAAAGGAAAGGAGATTGAAAATGAATATAAACGGTTTAATAGGTTGGTAAAGATTTAGACACACATTTTAACTCCTTGATCCTGAGGTGAGGAACCTTTTCATGTTCGCAGTGCACATTCATTTGTCTATAATACAATTAAGCCGCTTTTAAGAAACTTATATTAGATATCCTTAAAATTAATACAAACAACGAAATGTTTAAAAAAATCAATTCAGTCCAAAGG
Organism: Himalopsyche phryganea; assembly: GCA_022494535.1. Taxonomy (NCBI): domain Eukaryota; kingdom Metazoa; phylum Arthropoda; class Insecta; order Trichoptera; family Rhyacophilidae; genus Himalopsyche; species Himalopsyche phryganea. Next base: position 4,892,279 of record JAGVSL010000008.1, on the reverse strand, counting down.
ACGCACTTGAAGACTTAGAAGGCCGTAATTCCCTACCTCTGTCTATCAATATGGAATATCTATCAACGGTTTCAGAGAGAAATTCATGTTCAAAATTATATTTGTATAAGATAACACCGTCCGTGGCGCAGTTGGTAGCGTGACTGGATACGGTTACGGATGTCTCGGGTTCAATTCCCGATGCGGACGGTTTTCATAGATTGATCTGTCAATCGATTTATGGATTTCTGTTTGTAGTCTGAGTACTCCCTCCCACCCATCCAATCCTCACGGGGCTTAGCGAGAGCGATTGGCTAACCACTAGTCCTGTCCTAGCCCTATCCTTCTATCCCTACTCTCTTCTAATAAAAGAGAGGTTGAGCAACTGAGTGACAAGCAGTTCTCATAGAAAAATTCTGTTGAGATACCTCCATTGGGAGACCATATGCTCCACATTGGGAGCGGACATGGAAAAAAAAACACTACTTAGTATACTCATTAGATATCAACTGAGTATTATTAGTTGAAAACGCTCCCTCACTAATCGAAATCTGTCTTTATCATAACATAAGATTGTAAAACAAGTATTATAAATGAGTCGTCTTATTTTTATTTTAGACAGTCTTTCCACAAAGAATTGACAGTAAGCACCAGCATTGGTACAAAATAATAATTATACAGAATTCATATATAACCATGATATTAATAGTTTTCATTCGTGTGCAAGAGGTAATCAATACGGAATGTAAATAACATATGCATGAATTTATTATCCACATAAAACACAGTTAATTGTCTACGTCGTGTGGTCAATATAGTAGTGTGGTATTTCCGCGTTTTACGCACCATGCGCTGTTCTAAATACACGAGGGACAAGAGTTACTATTTACCACTCCGGTCCGCAATGTTGACATTTGATAATGTAATATAATTCGCGAGCCATTGCAACTGTATCCGGTTCAGATTAACCAAAAGTTGTTCTCATTTGACGGGTATATAACATACATATAATATACCCGTCAAATGAGATCAACTTTTGGTTAATCTGAACAGCCGGCAAAGGCGACCAAATGAAGAAAACGAAAAAAAAAAATGAGAAACTAAAAGTTATATTAATATCGTAAGAAACAACAAATTTTTCAATGAACTGGCATTTACTTAGTAGAACTCCGGTATAAAACAGTATTTCGGGTCCGTGGTACGAGTGGTCAAAGTCGTTGGCTTCGGTTACATTAATTGATTTTTATCAGTTTATGAATTTCTGTACAAACATTTGTCCTGTCCTAGTTCAATTCCTACTCTCTTCGAAAAAATAGAGGTTGGAAAACTGAGTAACAAACCGTTCTCATAGAAAAACTTTTAATGGGATAAAATAACAAAGTATTTAGTTCTACAAATTTTTTATATCAGGTAGTTGATAGCTATTTCGGCTTTACGCCATCGTCAGAACTAGTTGTGACAATGGCATAAAGCCGAAATAGCTATCAACTACCTGATATAAAAATTTTGTAGAACTAAATACTTTGATATTTTATCCAATTATAATGGAATTCTACCAAGTAAATGCCAATTCAATCAAGAAAAACTTTTGTTGAGATACCCACATTAGGAGGACATATGATCCAAATTGGGAGCGGACGTGGTTTAAAAAAAAATACAGAATAAAAATATAAGTATATGTACATTATTATATATATATTTATATATATAATATGGATACGATTTTGAAGATGACACGAGGCCTTAATAGCTATTAACATTATTATATAATTCTTGTGGAATTCATTAAGTTGCTATGTAAAACCTTGCAGCGGGTGTAAGGTTCAATAAGGATTTTCAAATATTGTCGAAAGATATTTCCTTACCGCCATAAAGTCTTATGCGAATACGATGTGACAAAAAGTATAAAAACACATTTATTTTATTATTTGACTGAGTTGTCGTTTACTTGGTTGGTAGAGTAAAGTTATGATTATTGTGAAATTAAGTACATCATTATTGCATTTTTTGTTGCAAAAGTTTTTAGTTTTGACTTTTCGTAATTTGACAAAACTTCAATGTAGAACGAGCAACGGAAAAAGTTAAACAGTCGCTGGATTCCCCTTTAAATGGGTTTGGATGTGTGACGCTGTATTTCAAGTATAATTATTTCTCAGGAAAACTGTAATGCAAGACGTAATTGATAATAGGAAACAGCAGGTAGTTTTCCGTTCTGCAACCTTCGCGAAACAAAGTACTATCATAGATAAATAATGTATTAATTATGAATATTGACCATGACCATTACTGGACTTTTATTTCAATAAAAAAAATAATTACCGTCACTGCAAATTAAATAAAATAAAAAACGTCTTCAACGTTATAAAAAAAAGCGATAAATAACAATACAATTATATCTTTCGTACGACGTATCGACAGGGTACAAATTGGTAGCGTCCAATATATTATAATTATACAGTATACTTTAATATTTGACGTATTTATAAAGAATAGCTAATCTATATACATATCAATATTTAAGTAAACGGGTTCAAAACAAAGTGCATCAATAAACAAATAATATACTTATATATTTAGCCGAACCTGTAGCCGATTTGTAAGCTTCGTCCCCATCGGTTACAAGTCTCGGTACGAAAACTTCCATTCTTCAACCAATTTATGTATTTGTGTTCGAATGCATGTTTGTATGTGATGCCTTAGAATTCCCTCCCATCCACCGATCCTAAAAACGTGTTATACCACGCTACAGAGCGATTATCTAACCACTAGTCCTGTCTTAACCCCATCTTTCCATCCTTATTCTGTCGCTAATAGAGGTCGAGCGACTGAGTAACAAGCGGTCTTCGTAGAACAACTTATGTTTCACTTTTAAGGTGTTAACTGTCAATTATTGGTGGAAAAGCATTATTTTTTAACAAGCTCTATTGGGAATCTTAACTTAAGAAGCGACCATGATACAAAATATATTAGTGAATACATTCATTATATGAATGGAAAATATTTTCAGAAGTAGGTACCTACATAAGTAGATTTGAAAAATTATGAACTAATATTCAAAATAATACCACCTTGTGACCGACCATAGCAAATGTATTCTTTTCCTCACACATCTAAAAATGTATTTGTATACAGAAAGTCTGAGAATATGTGTTAGAGTAATTGAGTATTATCAATAAATCATAAAATGCAATTGCATGGTATGATAGTAAAAGAACAATAAAATCGAAAATTGAAGGCAATATATATTTTTTTTACAAGCGTGGTTTTGTAATTTGGATGCATACGACGTGAATTCCGACTGTAATGCTCTAGTTATTCTTGTTTTTTTCAAAACTGAGATAATATTTCACATAACAATATAACAAACATAATATCTCACGTTTTGATTTAAGCGATGTATGGATAGCCGCCGCATAAAAGCATTTTTCCGCCAAGTTAGACATGCACCACCAGAACGATGACGGGAAACGCTAAATTTAGGTAGCATATTTTCCGTAGAAACTTTTTTATTAATATTTTTTTCAATATCTGTCAGAACGTATACCCACAAAATTTTAGTTTTGAACATTTAGAATTCTTTTTGCACTTTTCATTAAATATATTCAAATGAAAATGGTTACAACGACGACACCATTGTGCTTTACGTCGAGTAATGTGAGATATTTCATAAAATACATATGTATGTCAAATTAATCCTAAAAAAACTAATATGCAATAACTAATGAGCGTAGGGCCTCTCTCCAACAAACTATTTTATAATTAATTTATATTTGGTTGTCGTTTATCTGCTCACTGAAATATATTTTGTTTATAAAAAAATTTCTAAATCAATAAATATTAAATAAAACGAGATTTACGTTTAAGTGTTGGTATCTTTTGAGAAGTTATTACGTGGAGGCGTTTTTTTAAATATAAAATAGCGTATGCAACAATACAATGTTTGCAGTAGGTTTTTTCTACGAAAATAAATCTAACAAAAAATAAAATTTTACGTGAAGCGGATAAACAAACTTACAATTAATATCAATAAGTTTTGTAATGTGGGTTTGTAGTATCACTACGATTATTCACACTTGAAACATCTTTGTTAATGCCGATCAAAAAAATGATGTCAGTATCAGGCACTCGATTTAAGATGTTGATATTAACATCAGTAAATTGAAAACGATCACAAAGCCGACAGCAAAACAGTTTTAGTATTAATGCTGCTTGTAGACAAAGAACATGTTTAAGCTAATTGAAAATGAGAAATTCTGTCCACTCATTTATATATAGATAAATAATATACAGATAATCTTCGACTAACGGCGGTTCGACCTACAATAATTGCTACTAAGTAATATACACTCGGGCCTCGTATAACACGGTCATATGGTTCCACAAAAACTTCATGTTATACAAATACGTGTTATACGAGGGTTTGAAGTTCATACAAAATTAGGGTATGCGTTCCAAAAAATATTGAAGTTTGTTAATATCCTTTACTTTTTTAAAAACAATCGAAAAAATATACATTTCCGTATCTATTGAAAAAAAACTTTAATAATATATCATTCATTTATCATCGCTAATACTTACAATTCTATATGTTCGACTCTATTTCGGTTCATTTCAAGATCGGTTGTGAGTTTTCACTATAGGAGACGAGTATTTTTGGATTTAGGCTTTAAAAATTCTGTAATAAGCGATTGTTTGCTTTTGGCGTTTAAAATTTTTACGAATTTCGTGATAAAGGGCCAAGATCTGTTGTAATTCCCTGTTAAACTTCAAACTTCTTTCCATTAAAGAATAGTTTTCTATAAAAAAATGCTGACACCGAGTTATATAAAACGTGTTGTACAAAAATACGTCACGATTCATCAACCGTGTTATACGAGGCCCAAGTGTACTATCTTAAATTAAGTATTACAGCGCTGAAATTTTAATATTTTTTCTGGAATTAGAATATAGAAAAAGTGTGAACAAACACTCGGTTCAGCGTGTTGGTATCTACTTATTAAACGGTATGAAACAATTATTTGACATTTGAAAAATAAAATTATGCTGACGAAGTTCGTACAGCTTGGGCAGAGACTAAATCTTAAGGTAGATATCACATAGTCATAAACGATTTGAATGGTTTAACAAATGAATACCTGTTCGTCTTTGAAGCCCAACTGCATGTAACTCGACGTAAATAAATGTTGTTTTGCCAAAATTAATCAAGGAATGCAAGAAAAGATAATAATGTCAAATCTATATTGTATACTATTTACAATAAAAGTTGCGTTTTAGGAAATTATATTATTATGCATAATCAATTTGTCAGCTACCTAATTCCCAATTTCATATACAGAATTACAATGTGATGCATGTAATAGACAGCCAATGACGTTCACCGTTCTCTACAAGATCCTTGAATTGGCCAATCACCAGTTTGAGTGCATTATAGTGATAAATGATACTAATACTAGTTTTAACCGACTGAAAAGTTCCCAAAATAGTCACAAATTGGTAATGAAAACAAAATGCATATCATATTAATAAAGTTAATAAGTTTTGCATTTTTATCTGGCCCTAAGTCGACGGCAAAATTATTTTGTAGCAGGTATGTAAAATGCGAAGTACGCTTTTTAAGCAGTAATAATATTATTATGTTGTGTACAAATAAGGTAAAAATAGAACATACTTCTACAAGAATTATACAATATATTTGATAGCTTTATCAGCTTCTCGCCATCGTTACAGCTCTAGTTATCAGAAATTATAGTTTTGAGAGTGGCGTGAAGTTGAAATAACTATAAACTATATATTGTAATTCATGTAGAACTAATTACTTTGCTATTTTAACCTTATTGCAATGGAGTTCTACCTAGTAAGTGTCAATCCAATCAAGTAATACATATATGGTTCTCCAACAACTTCAAATTGAAGACATTACTTCCATGTAGTATGATAATAATATTTGAATATCTTTTATACTTTTTAGACGGTTTAGTTTTTCTGATCCATTATAAAATTAAACGATGAGATTTTTCAGCTGCCACTATTTCGTGCCCCCCAAAGGTAAAAGGGCATTTTGGACATTTGGCGGTTAGGAGTTATGAATGCAGTTTTGTTCGTATTTTTTTTCTGTAAAATAGGCAAAGAACATTTGCGAAAAAAAAATTGAACTTGAAAAAAGTCTATTTGTAAACTAATCATGAATGGCAAAATAATGCCAAATTATAAATATTCTGCAACAGTGCCTGTCCGCACCCAGACTACCCTCTGACGAAAGTGGGGCAAGACATCGAGAGAGTCGACGGTTTCAGGTACTTGGGGTACACATCACGGGAGATGGCAATCAGGGTAAAGAGTTGGCGATCCGATTAGGGATAGCTGGAGCAACTCTCATCTGAATGCGGAAAGACTGGGATTCACAGTTGTACTCGGTTAGTGCTAGAACCAAGTGCTACCTATTCAACAGGTGCATTCTGACAGCCCAGTTTTATGGTAGTGAGTCATGGAACTTTACTAAAGCACAGGGTAACCGTAAACTGTACTTCAAAAAATAGATGCTTGCGGTGAATACTAGGAGTTCGGTGGTGTCAGGAACTCGGAGGTGAGGTAGAGGAGGAGGGACCGGCCCCTTATTAGGTCCAAAATAAAAATCGGCGATGGACCTGACTTGGGACATGTGTTGCGGACGTCCCAGAAGAGCCTGAAAGGCTGATGACCATACTTAGAATGTACTCGGCGGAGGTACGGGACGCTGGAATGTACCAAAAAGACTGATGAGGGACAGGAGAATCTTGGAGGAAACGTGTGGTGGGCATATGCTCCAAGTAGGGGCCGATATGGTTAAAAATATACATATTTGTTATATTTTGGATTATTGAGATTTTGTACACTTCCATGTATTTTGTCACTAACGACCCGGGTTTCGCCTTTCGGCATCTTCAGGCATTCGAGCTCACGAATGGAAAATACATGGAAGTGTACAAAATCTCAATAATCTAAATTTGATATTGAAATTCCATCAAGCACCCTCAGTCGATGTCTTAAATTATATTTGCTATAACTTGAATATTATAAGTTGAGACTTATACCTCAATTTAGTTTAATTTGTAAGTAATAGGTGAACGAACTAATTTAAAATTATGTGATAAATTGACTAAAATCTGAAAAGATCATAAAAAGAAAATTGTATAGAATGTTTGATTATTGGGTTACCTATGATCCTTTCATTTCAAAATACCAAGGAATAGCCTCCACATGATATTTTTAACTCTAAAATAAAAATTTAATTTTTGCACAAGTTCCCTTTTGCATTTGAGACGACGATTTATACAGAAAATTGCTGCTCATTTTTCTCTGTAAGTAAGATATTGTGTAATATTGAGGCGACATTGCCGATATTTCAGCACAACATATTTTTTATGGGAGGGGATTAAAACTGAATTCTCGAACAGCACTCGACCGTGAATTACAATTTATTCAAAATTATTGATCTTGATATGCAAAATACTTTCATTGCTCTACATGCATAATTACCTAGCCATGGATACTTCAAAATAATAATTAAAACTTATAAATCGCATTCGATTAAGAGGCGGTGGCCGCGTGTTATTAATTTAGCGTTTTTTTAATCACAACCAGTTCACCTTAATATAATTATTTATTATTCTTTTCCGTTCTCATTTGAAAATAACAAAGTATCTGGAAGAAAAACAGAGTAATTAAATAAATACAAGAGGTAATATATAAATTGTGTATAGACATAACAACATTAAAGATAAAACTATTTCATAAAATTCATTAATACAGATTTTAATAATGGATCGAGAAAAAGTGCGTCAGCAACATTATGCGAATAATAGATGTGGATATTCAAAGAATGTAATCAATCATAAATCAATACTTGCGTTGGAGTAACAAATTTGCATATTAACGAATTATCAGTGGAAAGACTAACAAGACGACATAGCGAAAGAAATACGTGACTTTTTTGAAAAATAAAACATGCGTTAAGTTTAACAATACAGTGGATTTACTAATATTAACTAGTGCCATCAGTGCATTTTATATTATAACTGATATTCAATGATTTTTTTTAAATTCGATGAACTTGTTTGTATCACACCGAAGATCATATCTTCTCAATGATACATTTAGTCTAAATATTTATAATAAACAGTGACAATAATGAATATTAATATAACAAGTAAGGTAATATAATGAGTAAATAATCAAAGTCGTCAAACAACAATTAAGTTAAATATACAAAATGGCGATTCTAGAAATAAATAAAATATAATAATGATTTCAATTATTATGGATTCAATAGTGAGGGGCAGGCAAGGTAAACTTTTTTTTTCATTTGTACTACATCCACATGTTTACAATGATGAGGACCGGTTTCGCTCATCACGAGCATTATAGCCAAATACTATTAATGGTGTTTGTTAACTGTCAATTCTTTTGAGAAGACGTTATTTTTATAAACATATTTATAACTTGTTACATACAATTAATTTGTAACATCACCATCTACATTTTTGGTGTACGGATAATTTAGTGAACGTTTTTTTCTATTGCAAGATGTCTTTAAGATACGGGTATTTTTTTAATCGAGTGAGTAGTTGATAAGTAGAAACTTTAGACTTGCATACGTGACTTTACTAACCAGTAATACACAACTATCGGTACATCTATCATTCGGTTTTGTCAAAATTAAATTATCTATTGTCATATTGAGTATTATACGTGCCCCGCCACATTGACTGACCTGGCGTCGATCTTCACAAAAAATTAAAATCACACCATCCTGTGAAACTGAAAATCAATTAACGTGACTCCGCACAGTATGGTATGCAAATATTCATTGTAAGACCTTACTACAGCGTCATACCTGTTAATCAATCAAACAGAATAATATATATTGAAGACGTGATCAACAAACACGCGGTTAGGGATTGGAATACCGGGTTTACCGAAACGGAGAACCCGACATTTCGTCTGTTTTTTTCAATACCGAAATACCGATGTTAAAAGTCACATTTCAGTCAAAAATATCTATGAAATCAGTCTTATGATATACATATATGTATTTTATCCACATTTAATGTGAACTATGGAAATACCGTTTGTGATTTATTCGTCGAATTGCGATCCCAATTGGGCATCGGTAACGGTATTGATATATTTGTTTGATATTGCAATCCCTACTTATTGAATGTGTGCGAGTATTAAAGATTATACGATAATTAGTTCGGCATGTGACGACTTATTTAGTTTACTTGCAATATTGCATTTCAGATATTAATTTGAGGTGCAAACATGTACAAACATACATCCTCGAAAGATGTTGGTTAGGTGAGGGGTTTTTGAATACCTGTTTCATTTTAGGTTTTATTTTTTTAGCGATTTGTGTCAAAAATATTAAAAATACGTTGTTATTTTTATGATGAAGAAAATAGGTGGTTGAAAGTATTTCGTCGTTCAGCGTTTTGGTTCGTTTGTTACTAACGCTTTGCGATTATTATTTTTTTTTCTCAAATACCATGCCTTAATTTGTACACCAGTTCAAATTATGTGCATATCAACGCATTAAAACAGTTTTTAGTATAAACGTAATATTTCGGGATTTTGCCGTGATAATATAACAGGACATTACGTGTTCATTTATCTTCCTTTTTTCTTTGAATAAATAGCTCTTTAAAAAAATTCAAAACTGATAAATTTTCACAGGAAGTGGTTCTTGATATTCATTTGATAACTATAACATATCTACTATGATATCAACAGAATGTATGCAGCACCTTTTCAAGAGGTAACAGCAAATATTTTAATACATGATACATTGTATGCAGAACATATCTATAATATTAGAGGAGTGTAATATGGTAATCTGAGGTAAGTTGTCAATAAATCATTTTTATAAAAATAATTGATCACTCATATTTACAACCTGTTTCTTTTCCGCCTCCAGTAATATATTTTACTATTTCAACAATCATTATCGAGTAGCTATAATTAATGTAATTATTCTCATTAATATGCCTAGTTATCTGGATATTTTTTATATGTACTATTGTTTCTGTTCAATAACACGCAACCTCCCTTCTAAACATGATTGGATAAACCTTTTAGACGTTTTCTTTTGCTTAGCATATTGACTTTTCAAAAAAAACCTTTACAAATGGATTACCAAAATCAACCGCCGTCAGAAGTCCTTAGAATTGAGAAGGAGATAGCTACTAGTATCATACATCAAGAATGAAGGTTCATTGATTTATGTTACAAGTAAATATCTTTTACGTGGTTTACTTTATTTAAAACCAGTTCGAATTTCTTACTTTTTAAAAATAAAATGTGCTTTAGTAGGTAACGTTATGAAATTTTGAATGATCGTTCAGAATACCACAGAATTTGTATCATAATATTGACAACTAATAAAAAGACATAAGATATTTCTACACTTACTAGAATTACGATAAATAATTAATTCCATACTCGTCAACTTACTAGCAAAATTTACTAAATTGTTTGGAAAAAATACTACATTTCATTACCAATCTGCAACTAGAATTTTTAAAAATTTGATATGATCAAATTTTTGAATAAGACAGGTCCTTTTCTAATAACGTGGAAATCATTTTAATTTATCGAACCTATAATAGATAATTAAACACCATTAGTAATTATTAGTCTACTGAAAAATCTACTTATTTAGTTAGTATGATTTGTTCAAATGAAAACTGTTTAAAGAAATTATGGAAGCTCTTTTGTCAGAAAGTGAAAACTGTAATTCAATTTCGTGAGAATAGACAGTTTTGGTAGAGCAAAGCTAATTATATGACATCATAACTACGACGGGTCACCAAAACGTAATTACGCAAAGACATGATTTTAAATATGTTTGAATATTTGCCCATGTGCAGGTAAATAATTAATCACAAGACAATAAATTTGCAGCCTTGTCCTAAAATTCACGACACCTGTTTTACTTATCTTTTAGAATCAATAAAAGGTCACTACGAGTGCCCTAACCTAGGCTTCTATGCTGACCGGAGAAAAGTGACTAGTTCACGCAGTGTTCACGGTATGAGTAAATATATGTGGAGGCGATAATAAAAGATAATATATTTGTATATCATTGATGCAGCATATTTACACCTGTGTATAGTCCAAGGTAATCAACCATTTACAGAATTAAACGATTTATTAATTGATTTAAAAAGGATAAGTAGGGAAAATGTAAATACTAGTTATAAGTTTTATCTGTTTCCGGTCAGGTGGGTATTCCGATTTAGTTAATAAATATTACTTTTAAGGTGTTAACTGTCAATTCTTGGTGGAAAGACATTATATTTTAAAAAATAAAACACAATTCATTTATAATGATCAGGACCGGTTTCGCTCATCACGAGCATTATCAACTGATAAAAATACAAACATAACAGGCTTATTTATATAAAATTGAGTGTAAAAATGAAGGTATATAAAACTGATGGTTCATGAACTGAGACAAGAAAATACTGATTAACAAACAAATTATACATAAATCAAATGAAAGATTATCAGTTGATAATGCTCGTGATGAGCGAAACCGGTCCTGATCATTATAAATATGTGGAAGTAGTACAAATGAATTGTGTTTTATTTTTTAAAATAATAAATATTAGCTTATACACTTTTCTTGCTCTATTATTTCTCGAAATTCAAAATCATTAGAATATAACTATTCAAGAAACACATTTTATCTTTTTGCCAAAAAATATGTCAAAAATAGTTTTTCAAAAGTTTAGCGTAAATCGAAGTTGAATAAATAATTATACGTACATTCACGTATTTTGAGCTTTTGGTAAAATTTACAACACATGCTAATTTATGCGAAAATTGTAAAACATTGGAATATATCGTCGTTGGTCTGGAAGAAGACACTAACTGGAAAATACTAGTTTAGAGTAATCGGACTTTGAAGTTTGGCAAATGCTTGAAATGCCAAACCTTTTCCATTTTGTTTGTTTGTACAAAACTGTTTTTAAGTAATAGTATAATTTATAAAAATAAGCGTGTTCTGTCATACGGTAGAGTTTTAAATAAGGAACATTTTGGTATAACTAACTCAAAACGTCATTTTTTCGATTTAGTGTTATCTTCTCGAACAACGACAATATGCTAAAATCATATATGAATGTAAAATTAGTTAATAAGTTTTAAAGAAATGTTAAAATATATAACATCATAAAGTGAGCGATAAAATTGTGGCCGCACCTCAAATATTTTGCAATACCTGTAAATATGTCTTTTATCTGCTTTATATCTGAAATATATTTTTTTGTACCTTCAATCCTTGTTCATTCCCTAGAAACTATTCTGTTTCAAATTTAACTTTTATTTGACTTGAAAACGTCAAATCGTTGATATTGAACATTTGTGAAGCAACAGTGAAGAGATTTGAGAAAAAAAGTCGTGATACAGGGATGATAGGGAGGAAATCTGGGGAAGGGGGGAAAATTGTATTGACGGATCGCGATAATCGATTTTTGAAGATAAACATTTTAAAATATCAATTTATTTCTGCTCCAAAATTGAGATCAAAACTAGAGGCATAAAATTTAATATACGTTTTTTCGCCAGATATCCAGGAAAAATAAATAAAATTGGTTTTGCCCCAATGATAACGGCAAAAAAACAGTTGTTGATGCCAAAAATGAAAAAATATCGTCTAATTTGGGCCAAGGAAAGGAGAAATTTGACTGCGGAGGACTGGTGCCGGGTGATATTCTCCGAAAAGTTCAAATTTGATCAGTTTCGCTCGGATGGGAAATCGACAGTTCGCCGCAGAACTGGACGACGTTTTAAAAAATATGTATTTTGTGTGTTACCATGTGACAAACATTCACCCTGTGTTGTGATATGGAATTGCATAACTGCAAATGGTATAGATCCCCTACAGTTCGTCTAGGGATCGATGAATTCCGCTCAGTACCAAAAATTGATGGAAAAAACGCGCTACCTGCTTTGAAAGGTCGTACGGAACACACAATGGAACAGTTATTGCAAGACGACTCTGCGCCTTGTCATGGATCTTGCAGTGCAGGTCCACCCGTTATTTTTTTGTTGTTGTATAAATTACATTTATTTACATGCACTAGCCATTATAGACATAATCATTTATTTTATGTTAATGTGACAAATTTCAATGATTTTTTGGGAAATCCATCCCTTCGGTGGCCTGCGAACAGCCGAAATCTCAACATCATATAGAATTTAAAGGTTCTATTAAAATAAAGGGTTCCCGATAAGTATCCTAAAAGTATCCAGGAAGTAAAAATATAATTGAGGATAAGTGGCATAACGATATCTCACTCGATTATATAAAAAAATTATATCATTCAATAACAAATAGAATTTCGGCAGTTATTAAAAGTTAAGGGGGTTATACCAAATATTGAAAATTATTTCTTTACATTAGATACTTAGTTTAGATCGTAATTAGTGTGTATAATATGATTAGAATATTTTTAGTGCAATGGTTTATAGATTAATTAAAATGTTAGATGTAGGAAAATTGGTCTATTAATTCCACGATTCCTGATTTTCCTTTCTAATTAAAAAAAATATTCTTACAAATAAACTAATCTTGATCAAATTCATGAAAACTTATTCAGGGAGTATATTTCAACATTTTGTATTCAATATATCGTAAATTATGATGAGAGATTGTGATTAAATGAGGATTTTTTGTTTTTATTTGGGTGAGGCCACAATTTTGTCGCTCACTTTATAATTAATGATGATCAATAAAGTCTCAAAGCATAGTAGGTTGAGTATTTGTTTAAACAACTTTTAACTAATGTAAAAAGTGGATTGAAACTGGATGCATTGCAATTAATAATGGGCACAAAAAATAAAGATGAAGAGTTTGATTGTGCTGCTATCAAATAAGTTTTGTGTTCGGTAAATGGGGTTGATGTTAAACGATTCTTCTGCAAATATAATTTAATTTTAATTGATAATCGCACTAATCTGAAAGAATTATCTGTCGAAATCTCTATCATGTTTAATTTTAATTTGTGTATTATTGTTCAATTGGCAAATCATGTTTTTGCCTTTAATTTTTTAATATTGTTATCTTTAAATTTTACAAAAATTTGCATATTATAAATGTGTTAAAATGTATTGATATTGATAATTATTTGAAACATGTCTTTTGAAAATAGATGCTAAATATTTGTCTCTAATTATACGTCAATCAGAAACAATTGAACCTAATCCACTTTTTGTTCGGTAAAATTTAATGGAACCTATTTTTCATTATTCACTTCATCTTTTTTTACACGGATCCCCCGTGTAAAAGGATGATTGAATGTATTATTCAAATTTCGTTGAACAATGATTGCAAGTGAATTGAGTTTAGTTATACGACAGTTCTTAAGATAAATTTAATTTGAATGAGTTTGTTTGTTTTGCTAGAACCAATAACACGACTTCTTCGACATTTTTTCCAGAACAAGGACGATATGTGGAAAGAAAACATGCATAAGCAAGCGGCTGCTGACATTGAGGTCATATTTACAGATTACGCGTTTTCACAAATGATACGAACATCAGTGTCTAAAGCACGATGTTTTAGCGGTGTGTATTTTTATCGAAATCAAGAACATCGGATCCAAATACATCGCAAGTGATACACTTATTAAAAAATATGACGACCGGTTTCGTTCACCCGAGAATGAAAATATTCACTTCTGACCATCCGGTTTAAATCTAGCACAGGTGAACTCATTTCGGCAAGCCATTATTATTTATATTTACCGAGATCGATAAACAACTAGCATTGATACAGTTTCACTGTAATGTCCCTGTGTAATAGCATTCGAACGAAACTCATAAAGTATCTAGAATAAAAAACCTCGGGGGCTCCAAATTCTGAACATTAACGTTTTCACGTTTTGTTTTGACTGAAAAAATATAGCGCAAACTTTAATAGAAAATATGATTTACACACACAGCAACAAAGTAATGAAGAAAATAATCACACACAGGAAATAATCTTCCTAAATATTTTTACATTTCATCACATAAATATCACAATACACCTTTTACAATGATTGTGTTTAACAATACGGAAGAGCCTGATTTGTAATATTACATAGTTGGTGTTACTAAGCACGCTTAAGTATTTAGATAGTCATGTCCGCTGCCAATGTGGAACATACGTGGATGGAGCTTATCTCAACAGGAGTTGTTGTTTGTTACTCAGTTGCTCAACCATCCTTTTTTTCGAAAACAGTAAGCATAGAAGGACAGAGCTTGGACAGGCTAGGGATCGGTTGGGGAGGAAATTTTAATTATTATAGACGTTTACAGTCAATTTAGTCATCCATGCCTTCGAAAAGAAATCCATGAGTCGATTGAATAATCTATATATATAAAAATGCATGTCTGTTTGTTGGTTTGTCCGGATCTTATAGGCTCCTAAACTACTCAACCGATCGCGACGAAACTTTCAGGAAGGACTTATTGTGATCATGCCGGGAATTATTATATAAAATAAATGTTTGTTTGTCCTTTACGCGTTCTTTTACCATTCATACGATTTCGATGAAACTTCGGTGAGTTGTTGTGCACACACCCGTGAAGGATTCTGAAGAAAAAAATTGAAAATCTAAAATTGAAAAAAAGAATCAAATACGTACATACAGCAACATCTAGGAAAAACCTTCTGATTTATTCGTGTACGCACCAGACGAAAAACAAAAATATTGTGTTATAACAAGTGTGATATTGAAACTCGGGTTTGGGTCGGACCAGACCTGAAGATGATGGGCTCGAACCGGGTAAGTCTATGAAATTTCGGCCTGTGCAGACCTCTAATCCAAAAGCAGTTCAATAAACAGAATTAAAACGCAAACCCTTTCTTTCTTTGAGTGGCATTGCAACGCATGCCGGGTACTCACTAGTACATTTATAAAACTGTTCGTACTAACATTCGGACCCGTGCGCACTGTTACCGGAGCCTATGATGCTGACCACTCGACTGAAGACCAGGAAATTCTATGACGCAAATATACCAAATACGGTATAAATTTACTAAGAGCCAAATACATATAAATATAACAATGTTTGTCTGAATAAGGCACGGAAAAGCTTTGCTATGCACTGTTTCCTGTTGATTCCTTATTTCAATAACTATGGGTTTCTTTCAATTATGACCATCATATTCACGTGTCTGTGTATTGTGTTACCTGATACTTTTAATCACGATTTCCATAAGGTCTCGATCGATAAACCTATTTCAAGATATATTATATCAAATGGCAATCAAGCGTGAGTATAAGATTTGTTTTACAGAATCAGGTAAAAATTGCCACGGTTGATAAATGGTGCCCAGGAAAACTTGATTTGAACCACCAGTATGAGACAAACTTATTATGTGACTAAATTGTCGAAAATAGATAACTATTTATTACAATTTCTTAAGTAATAGAAGCTGCTAAATAGTATTGGCACACCCAGTTTGCATAAATAAATTACCGAGTAATTTGATTATAAATAAACAAATTAAAATATTAACATAATTTAAGACATCGACTGAGGGTGCTTGATGGAATTTCAATATTAAATTTGGATTATTGAGATTTTGTACACTTCCATGTATTTTGTCACTAACGACCCGGGTTTCGCCTTTCGGCATCTTCAGGCATTCGAGCACACGAATGGACTCGAACTGAGAGATAAACAGTGTCTAACGCTTATAGAAGATACAAATGCGACAAATATCATTTACGAGGCAATACATTATACGTCTGAGAGCCACACCGATACCTGAGTTAAAATTTCAATCCTTATTTTGTAAACACCATATTACCAGAGTGGCGAATTGCCGAAGGCGATTGCCGCTTTTCAAGTGATTTTACAATTATAATAGTATTGTGGGTTTTGACGGGATGTAATTCGACGAATGGGTAAATATATACCAAATCTGTTAGGTGTTTCAACGTATCGGATATAATAGCGGAGAACATTCAAGATTGGTAGAGTATAACTGGCCTCTATTAATTTCTAAAATTTCCTGATAAAATAATTTATGATCCCCATGTTTTTATGCAACAGTTTAACCCCATCGATTTCTTTAAGATTATGTTTTAGAAATGTTGGCAATCATTGTTATTAAAGATAGATATAATTAAAGATACTAAGAACAAATCTGGTATTTATAAATTACAATGCAATGATTGCCAACATTTCATATGGGTATCAAAAGCTGCCTTTTAGATTAAAACGCTAATGAACCATACGTTTAATGCGGATGATGGGGTTAAACTGTTGCATAAAAACATGGGGGATCATAAATTATTTTATCAGGAAATTTTAGAAATTAATAGAGGCCAGTTATACCTACCAATCTTGAATGAGCAGCTGAACCTTCCTAATTCTCATTATATCCGATAGAAAAACCTATTTCACTAAATGTGGAATGATTGTATATATTTACCCATTCGTCGAATTACATCCCGTCAAAACCCACAATACTATTATAATTGTAAAATCACTGGTATTTCTAAAAGAAGTTGAAAAGCGGCACCGCCTTCGGCAATAAATATGTATTTAGGCACCGAAATTTTAACTCCGGTGTGGCTCAGTTTATTGCAAATAAATTTGTATCTTCTATATTAGACTGAGTAGTTTGAATGCCTATTAATAAAAGTGTACAAATTAAAATAAATTTAAAATATTAACAATTTTGTGTGTAAGGTAAAAATGTAAAGGATGAAAATTGAATGTTTACCTCGTAAAATATCCATGCGCTGAACACCGTTTGGAGCAAGTTATAAATTATGAGCACCTCCCTTAGGTTGAATGGTTTTCTGTTTGCCATAATTTTAGGTCCTAGACTCCTCGAAAAGTAGGCGTAGAAGCCGCACAGCGCCATCGTAGGCAGTGGGGAGGACATCATAAGCCATCCGTTGACGCGAGGATCTGAAAAGAAGACAATACAAGTTAAAACAAGTGTAACAAAATATTGCGGTAGATTAAAGAATACTAATATTGCAGGTACTAATAGATAGTAAATAGGTTAAAAAAAGCATATTATTATCTTCATCATGTAGATGCCATTTTTAACTCTACGCTATCTACGATTGATCAGCACCATAAAGGCACCAATGGTTAACTTAGTCCTTTTTCAGAAATAGCCCTTCTCAATGCAATGAAGGTATATTTTAACAGAATTTTTCTACGAAAACTGTTTTTTGCTCGTTGCTCAACCTCTCTTTTTCTAAGCGAGTAAGGATAGAATGATAAGGCTAAGAAAGGACTAGTGGTTAGTTTATCTTTCTCGCTATGTCCCATTTACCGGTCCTGATGGCTGGGAGGGAATTTTTAGACATTACGAATATCCATGCCTACGAACAGGAATCCATCGATCAATTGAAAAATCAATTTTTGAAACTTTCCGTACGGGGATTCGCGCCCGTGTGTTCCGTAACCAAAGCCAACGACGTTGAGCTCTGCACCACGGACCCGAGATAAAGATATCGACTGTCGGTGCTGTATGGAATTTCAATATCAAATTTGAGTCGTTTCAAATTTTTACATTTCCATGCATTTCGTCAGTTTCGCTTTTCGGTTTTTTCATGCATTCGAGTAGACGAATGAACTCGAACTGACACAGTTAGTAAATAGTTTATACATTAATTAATTAAAATTACTCAATACGGTAATTTTTTTTCTTAAGTTTGACGGACATTAGCAAAAACATATCAATAGCTGTACGAGGTGATCCAGTATATGAGAGCAGTATCTGGCAGCTAGTATTAACTTACGTCAAGCGATAAAAGCTAGTCATTGTCAAAATACTGTAAATTTAATTTTTGGATTCGATGCATGTTTTCTTTTACTAATAAAATTTAAATACTAACGAAAACAATGGCTTAGTGTATCGAACTTTTTATAGTAAAATTATTGCTTGTATAATTAGTATAATAATTACTGACTAAAAAAAAGAACTTACGCTCTATTGTGACCTACAGTTTATGGAGTTACGAGCATTCCACTTCAGAATGACGTTTCATAATGGTAAAGTAATTAGTTTTTGGTTAAACAGTCATTTTTCACGATCCATCACAGGCTACAACGCAATTCAATATACGAATTGCATTCACGCCAAAGTATTATGCCTTATCATTGTGCTAAATTAAATGGCAGACGATCATAATGGTATGATTTTAATAGCATCTCAGTGGGAGGGAGTCAAGTAAAACATAGTTAGAGCAGTTCTCCGTAACCTTTTCTCATCTACGCTACGCAAAAGTTTTACTCAGAATTACGTGGCACACCGTAGGCGGATTAAAGCTGTATTATTCTGTGTACAACGTGAGACTCCCCGGGGAGGCGGGGGTGGATAATTGAAGGAAAACAACACAGCTATTTTCACAGTAATAGGATACACTCTCAAGTTCGGTTCACAGAAAACCCCTAGTCACAGCGGCGAGTCTTTATTTGAAGTTTAACTACCTAATAAGGTTACAGATGATTACAGATGATACGGTTGATACAGTCGATACAAATCATATGGGAGTGTCATTTAATGCACGAAGAAAGGGAAGAGCTGCACAATTCAGTCCATTGGACCGATCGGCCACGCTGACTTGGTGGCGGAATAAAGTAAATAATCTTTAAAATTTGAATTATTGAGATTTTGTAGTTGGAGTTCATTCGTGCGCTCGAATGCCTGAAGATGCTGAAAGACGAAACCTGGGTCGTTAAAAATACATGAAAGTGTAAAAAATCTCAATAATTCAAATTTGATATTGAAATTCCATCAAGCACCCTCAGACGATGTCTTAAATTAATCTTTAAAAACTTTGCGGCGTCATACGGAGAGCGAGTAGACATACACTCATATACGCGTTTCATTTATTTAGAGGGATTGATTTACTGTACACTTAAGTGCACTCCACCAAGTCTTGGGTAGTTACTCCAAAGACACTCCCAATTAAGGGGGAAGAAACTGTAGAATACGCTTAACGTTTGTTACGCCACTAGATACTGCCGTATAAAATTAACGGATGGGAAACCAGTGGTGGTTGGAGGAGGGCAAAGTAGTTGATACAGTTGATAGATGATTTCTCTAGCAATCGACAAGACAAACGCTGTCTTGCGAAAGTGAGAACCCGGTCCCTACGACCGCTGCGACGCGTCCGATCTAGCGACAGAGCTAGGTAGGGCTCGAACGACCGCCGAAAGACAACTAACTACATTCATTTACATTTTTTCATGAATGCCGATTGTTCAATTATTCATTTTAACTTTGACCTAATATCTGTTTTTGTAGTTGCAACCGGTGCTTTAAAACTAGATAGTAAATCAGCTATATATATATGTACCATTCAGAGATCTGTTAGAAAATTCTAAGATCCGTTTGTTCACCATACTGCGATAATCCATGACGAGTGTAATCCCTTTGCAATTTTCCGTTTGTTGCAACACTGTGAAATCTAGGACTATAACCAATCGTCGATAAATCCATATGGTAATTGCGCAGAGACATGCCCATATACTCACCCAGTCGTGCAGGCGCAATTTGTGTCTTTCGGTCAGAACTTCTACGTTACGTTAGATTTGGGTACGCCTTGAGATAGTGTATAAAAGATGGAAGTTATTTTGTGTTTTTCGCGTTAAATATTTACAAGATGTGCAATATCGTTTAGAATACTATTTCTAATTACTAACAATATGTCAAAAATAAATATTTATTCATTTATCTTATGAAACAAAAAATATGGTAACTATTTTTTTAAGCTATCCCAGTTTTAAATCTGGATAACGCTTCATTCCAAATCGGGAGGAATTATAATTTGATTTTGGTGATTAATAATACGATAACGTTTTTTACTGTCGACAACAGTGGTCGTCAACCTTTTTATACCTACCACCCACTTTTGCATATTTTTTTATAATAAAATTTCCTCACCACCAACCAACATCGTACTAATTCAATCCAGTATAGGGATGCGATAATTTCTATAAGATGAAGGATTTGAAAAAAACTTTTATTTATACTGCGGAAAGAGTATATTAACATATTAAAGAAAATAATTTTATACTATAAACTCTTACTTAACTTTATCATTTTTTAAATTATATTTAATGGTTAATGCGAACCTTTGAGTCTAATGCTGTGAGACTAAATATTTCATGTCTGGTTCAATTTTCGTTAGGAACATACAAAGGTTTCCTCTTTGGGTGATGTTTAAACGATTTATTTGCTTGGTCATAATAATATTAACCGCACTGAAGCTTGATTCTACTAGGGAAGTGGTAGGAAAAGGTTTCAATATATCTTTTACCATTTTCCACATTTTTCATATAAAGCAGACATTTTTCTGTTTTACCAAGTTTTTGGGTTCCACTCACTATTGAAATTATTTTTACTCTCTTCATCATATTTAAGTTCCAGTAGTTCTTTTTCATTATTTTCTGCATGTATTCAGGTGAATAGGACAGGAGCGTATTTCTACTTTTGAGACGTGGGTACACTATTTAATTTAATACACGACACAACGTTATTTCACGAGTGACGTTTACTAGTCAAAAATCTAAGTATGTACTGTGTTTACAAACAGATAAGTCGAAAGTTGACAGCTATGCCAGAACAGGACAAATATATATAAAAAAAGAAAAGTAGAGAAACGCGGAGGTAGAGAAAAGGACAAAGATACCGTATCCCTATGCACCCCTACCCTCGGCGGTTGGGTTGGCGTAGCGAATTGTCTTCAAAATTTCTTCAAGTAATGAAAAATAGTATGTTCATGAGCATCAAGTGGTTTTTACATTATTAATCTCGACATCTATTATTTTATTAGAAAGTATGTTTAAGGTCGGCGGAAAATAATCCAAATGATAGTTGCTTGATGATCTTGAATGTAGTCGATAATAAATATTAAATAACGGACTCGAGTAATATTATGTTTTCATATTTCTCGCACTTCTCTAGATTATAACTATGATATTACCAGCGTTTTAAGAGTTGTAGAAATTGGTCGAAAATCTTACTATTTGAGTTAACTGACGTCTTTACTATTTTCTATTTTTTCCACAATTAATTGCTAAATAAAGGAATTGGAGCCCGTGTATCGAAGTGCGCTAAGTCATTTGATGTTGTTTATACAGGAAACGTTCTCTACTAAATAAAAAAGTAGCCATGCACGCCATTTCACTTTTATCAACTTTAACTTGAAAATTATATGTGTAACTCTAAAATCTTAGTCGCTGTTCTGCTAACACTAACTGGGTCCTTTTGGACTGAAATTAACGACCGCTAAAGTATATGAGTACAAAATAATCGTGGTGAAATTATTTAATAAGTTAATCGAGAAAAATGTATACTATAAAATATGATAAGGCAAAAATATTTCTGTCAATACTTAAAAAAATATAATTTAATTCTAGAAGCATGCACGTTCAGGTAATTGCCAGGTCATAAGTTATGGCAGTTATGCCATACATTGAGTAATTAACAAGTGAGCTGTAATGCGACATATCGATCAATTTACTGCATCAACTATTTATGCACATTTACGAGATAAAGTCGTAAACATTTATTGACACGTAATAAAGTAATAGCCTTAGTAACTAATTATCATATCAAATAAATAATAGATGGAGAAATATAGCGATACTTAAAAGAAAAATATAAGATGATTGAAAATTTTACTTTCATAATCAATCAAAATAAAAAAAAAATCATTACAGTAAAATGTATCAAATGTGGTTTAATATGAAGACGCAAAAAAATAAAAATATTTTTGACAAAATTGGCTTCTTTCGAATACGTAACTGCCTTCTTGATTTTAGGGGCGTGAATATTCGCGGGAAACACGTTGAGAATAATTGAGCCTTCGAGAAGGAAGCCAAGTGATAAAATGGTGAAAAATATTTATTGAAAGTTTTAGTTAAATGATCTTCTTACATTAATTTACACTTAATTTAATTCAACTTCTTATAGAATAAAATACTTTTGCAATCTGTATTTACTTAACTTACTTCACTTTGTAGAATACCAATACACACCTAGATGATTTTTTCGAAAATATCAGTTGGCTCACTTCACTTCTCATTTGCAAAACCATGAAACCATGTATTTAAACCATTAAGTTAGAAAATTTATTTATGTATTATAATGTAACTTATTAAATTCTCAATTGATAAAGCATATTTATAGATTCGGTTAAAATATTATTTTAAAGTTTCTTTATTCAAAACATCAAAATCGAATTGTATGAAAAATTCGATAATCGAAGATTTTCAACTGAGAACTTTTTACTATTTCATGTAACTGTTTGTTTTGTAAAAAAGGATATGACGACATAAAGTTAAAATTGATAACTTAGTTATTCCACTGGCTGTGTTACTGAATGCAACGCGTATAACTTCTTAATGAAGCAAAATGCGTTACATTTAGTAAATAACTGAGTTACCGCCGAATCCATCGAAAAAGAATATGACTATGACACCTTCAAACATTACAAAACGATGTTTCATTTTGTATCATAACAATATGAAGAAATCAATAGCCATATTATGAAACTTCGCGATTAAATATGATTTCAGGATTGAATTCGTAAACTGTGGTATCTGTGATATAAAAAAAAAACAAACCGGTGTTACGATACCCAATTACGATGAGAGGCAACACAAAAAAATATACCTGTAATTATGTGATGATTCAATTTAATGAATCGTACTTTCTCGAAGATTAGAAGAAACTGCAAGCAGTGTGCCGTGCAAAGTGATGTAAGATGGTGATAAATGTTATCTAATGATGAACCGCAAGCTGTGTGACTTTTTTATACAGTACTAGTGAGTATGCGTTGCAATGCCACACAAAGAAAGTAAGGGTTTGTGTTTTAATTCTGTTTATAGAAGTGCTTTTGGATTAGATGTCTGAACGGGCCGAAATTTCATAAAATTACCCGGCCCGAGCCCGTCATTTACAGACCCAGCCCGGCCCGAGCCCGAGTCTTAATATCACACTTGCCACCCGAACCCGACCCGAAGCCCAGATTTATTTTTCTCAGCCCGAAAAATGCCAGATTTTCTTAAAATATATTAATTCATTTATACTTTTCACACAATATATGTTATTGTTTCCATATTTCCAACGATATTCATAGCACATATGAAATATATTATTTAAGTTATGAATACTATTGCCTTGTGGCTGGACTCATGACCCGAACATAGTACGAAATATTTTTCTTAAATTTGAATTCCTTACCCGGACCCGGTCCGAGCACAGATATGAATTGTCTTAACCCGCCCGAGGGTCATGCAGACCTATATTTTGGATACACAATATTTTTTGTCCGTCTGGTGCGTACACGAATAAATCAGAAGGTTTTTCTGAGATGTCGCTGTTCGTATGTATTTGATTTTTTAGATTTTAATTTTTTTTCAGAAACCTTCACGGGTGTGCGCACAACAACTTACCAAAGTTTCATTGACATCAGATGAATGGCAAAAGAACCCATAGAGGACAAACAAACAAACAAACAAATATCCATTTTTATATATATAGATGTATAAATATAGGCATTCGAGCGTACGAATGAACTCGAACTGATAGACAGTAAACAGTGTCTAACGTTTATATAGAAGATACAAATACGACAAATATTATTTACGAGATAAAGATTCAGCTGTTCGTTTGCTGCCACAAAACATGGGGGATCATAAATTATTTTATCAAGAAATTTTGGAAATCAATAGAGCCCAGTTAAATTCCTTGCCATTTCTGAACGAACAGCTGAATCTTCCAAGCTCCCCGTTGCTGTATCCTATACGTTGAATCACCAAACAGATGCCACTAAATGTGGAATGATTGTATATATTTATCTTTTCGTCGAATTGAATCCCGTCGAAACCCACAATGCTATTATAATTGTAAAATCACTGATAATTCTAATAGTAGTTTGGAAAGCGGCAATTCGCCAATCTGTTAATGTGTTGTTTACAAAATAAGTATTAAGGCGATTCTCGAAATGTTAACTCAGGTATCAGTGTGGATCTTAGCCGTATAATATTTTATGTCGTAAATAATATTTGTCATATTTGTATCTTCTATATAAACGTTACACTGTTTACTGTCTGTCAGTTCGAGTTCATTCGTGCGCTCGAATACCTGAAGATGCCGAAAGGCGAAACCCGGATCGTTACTGACAAAGTACATGGAAGTGTACAAAATCTCAATAATTCAAATTTAAGTAAATATTGAATTACCATAATGAACATTTGTAAACAATGTCCGTTTTCAAGGTATTCAATTTTAAGATATTATATTGGATGTAATCATGTTAGCCCTATTTATATAAATATTACAAATAATTGATTACATGCGAAGTTTTGTAGTTATATCCCATCAAAGCCACATGAATGATTAGAGTAGGGGCTCAAAAGCAGTGGGAGATTTTAGAGTTTCGGGGGATCCGTATATAAGATATTTTCAATATAATACATATGCATATTATTTGGAATGCATCTTTTGAGTAAGAATTAAGACTATCTAGAGCAGTGGTTCTCATGTGCGGCCACCAGAGGATTTTTCTGCGACCACCAACGGTTCGATAGTAATAAATATTGATATTGAAAAAATGAGTAATATAAAATAAATACGACATGTTTAATCGAAAACGTATTTGTAATGAGATGATAGGGATCCTTTTTTAGATAAAAATCAATCGGGATCAGTACGGTAACCCCATCGGGTTAATATGTGCTGCAGTGCATTAAGTAATTCGGTCTGTTGTACGATAACAAACGCTGTTTATCTTGCAATACTGTAATTATCATTGACGAGAGATTTTCCAAATACATAAAGTTTAACAGTGATTATCTTCTGATTTATTTTTATAAATATGATAACATCTGTATTTTATTCTTTATTTTTCTATTTTTTAAGGGAATTTGATACAATCCCCGATTTAAAAGGGATATAAAAAATTATGGATAAACAAACATTCAGAATCATGACAGTGTAAAAATATTATGACTAATAGACATATTTGAAAAAAAAGCCTGCAGGTAATGATAGAATTGTTAAAATATAGTACATATTTTTAAAGAAATTATATTAAACCACAAAAAATTTCTGCCTGCGGCGCAAACTTGTGTGATGATGGTTTGTGGTTAACAAAATTCAAATAGGTGATGAGTCCCTTAAATGCATCGGCCTAATATTTTAAATCAAAATTGTAAAATTTAGTGCGGCCACGAGACATTTCCAAAAGAACACTGATGTTCATTATGCGGCCACAAATTTTCCATGAGAACCACTGATCTAGAGAAAGAGGGAATTATATATTATGAACAATGTGAAAAGGAGAATGGAGTAAGAAAAAGTTGAGAGCCCTTAAAGTATTTATGTTTTACGTTAGAAAATATTCTATGGATTTTAAAACATTCAGACAAGTTTGACACTAATTTCTTTAAAATTTAATAGGGTTTTCTGGGATACGACATTGATTTAAAATTCTGTATAAGATTATCATATTCTGTTTAAAATTAGGTTTTCATATTATGTGTCATATTGCTAGTGGATACTATTTAAAAAAAATGATAGCTAAGGGAGTATAATTGAAAATGCATATAGAAAATCTGGTCAGTTGAGAGTTACGATATTTTTCAGAGTCTGAAAAGTTTTGAGAGTTTAATAATTGAAAGGAGTTCAAATCGCACAAAAATCCGTTATAAAAAAAACATAATGCGACATTTTTTGTTGCTGAAGAAACGACAGTATAAAAAATGTCGATCAAATTGATTACATAAAAAACTTTCCTCTGTTAGAAATAATGATGTAACAAAACCCGCATATCCAATGGTTATTTTGACATTTATTTAATAATTTGGCGAAGGATTTCATTGCGATTATTATATAATATTAAATATTTGAGTGAATATAATAAAAACAAGGCGAAGGAAAGTGACAACTGATCGAGGTCAAGATACTATGCTAAATATTTGTATTCAAAATGAAAGGAAGGATATTATACATTCAAATTAATCATTAAATGCTTATTTATGCTAAAAAATCACACTTAAGCGACATTTTAAAATTCAGACACGTTATCTAGTGAAAGCGTCGGGTTACATAAACTACAGGGGTGCGCTTCAAAAAAAAAATGAGGTCATATCGCGTGGAAATTATGTAGGGCAAGGTGGGACACTCATTTTCTTTCAACACAGAACCATTGTTTTGTCATTATGAATTAACGCTCTATATTTCACCTAATAAATCAGTATAAATTAACTATACTTTATCACATTTTTGGTTTTACATATTCGAGAGATTGAGGCTGTATCAACAACCAGTAAAACCTCGATATAACGGACCAATGCGGACGAAGGGATATGCGATAAATTCTATTTATATAATATAATAGTCGGTTACATAATTATGACCAGTGAATTTCCCATGAATAAATTACACATAGTAAATTATATAAAAAAATATACTAAGCGCACGTCAAATCACTAGCTGGCAAACGTGAAAACTTCCAATGGGCTAGTCATATCGACTGCTCAATCTGTAAACTGGCTTTAGGCAAATTGTTTTAGGTTAGTGTATAAAAAAAAAACAAAATTCCATCAGTGAAAAAACATGAAGTGGAATTTAACAATTTAAAAACACATTTTGTTAATTTTGTTTATTAGTAAACATCGGAGTTAGCCGGTGTGCAGATTAAGCAGTAGATATGAGTTAAACTGTTAACGAGATGTGACTTGAGCATGTATAACCTTGACTGGTTTTTCATCAATTTTAACATTTTTCAATTGTATATTGTAGGTTTTATAACAGGCTTGTGATATATTTCAATATTTTCAAAGTAAACATGGGTGAACGAGTTATTACGTAATTTATTTAAGCTGCGAACAGGTGAGGCTATAATTATATATTATCAAACTATAAGTACTAGACAAATATATATGATATGCTTATAGGCGGGTATACAATCATCACATTGCTAACGTCGAGACCTGATTCCAGTATCCTTGGCGGAAAACTCATGGCTCTTTATGAAAGGTCGACCAATGTCGCATCAATCTTATTTATCAGTAGATGAAAACTGCTATAAGAAACTTCGTAATTGTTTTCACTACAAACAGTGTAGGTTCGATTTTTTAAATTACAAAATTGTCACAGTCAAAGAGGAACGCAAATGCGGACGCTGAAGTAATTTTATAATTTTTATTGATTGAATAAAACCTGTCACTTTGGTAGTGCTCAATGATCAACATAAAGTGTTAAGTGTTAAAAAGTGCATTGAAACTAACTACTTGGTAAACTAGTTAAATTGTAGAAGAACTTACCGCTTTTGTTGTCCATAAGGTCTCGGTAGCCATCGTAAATCCCGGTAATTAGGTGTGCCATTGTTCCAACTATTACTTAATTCTGAAAAAAAAAATGAAAATCCTTTGTTACAAATATAAAAACAAACACATACGAATGTATCGCTTAAATAAGGTTAGATATTATTGAGTCTCGATTCTTCTGCAGGTAAAAATAAAATATATATTATTATTGCAAAGTAATATTAATGCCGGGCTTGTAACCGAGCGGCTAAGTCGTGCTCCTCGGTTGCCATCTACGTCTCAAATTATCCCACACTTAATCCGATCCTAAAACGGGACGTAGCGAGAGCGATTAGCTTTGCTTCATAAACTTTATTCTCTTTGAAAGACGTTCGAGTGACGGAATAACGAGCAGTTTTAGTATAAAAACGTGTATAAGTTGTTCATATGCTCCACATTGGGAGTGGACATGGAAAAATTATACATGAAGTACTTTTATACCTGCTGGTGTATGTCTTTCTGAATTGTCATCCAGAAGTTTTGAGCATGAACCGTACACGCCAAAATATTAATTTTACAGAACAACAAGATAAGTTTTCAAAAAATGTAACTATACTAACAAATTATTAACTTAAGCTGTATGAAAATGATATTCAAGAAGATACCAGCCCGCCCGCGCCCTAGAATTAGGGCGTTTTATATGCGGGCGGGGTCAATCGTGTCTGCACGCCAGTGTGGGTAGTAGGACAGAATCGACTCCCAACGCTGGTAAAACAATAACTCGCTGCCACCCTGCCCAAAAGTTCTTATATCACGCACCCCGGCAACAGCTGCTTTAAACGCGACGCTCGTGTTAAGCCGATGCCTCTTCAACTTCCCCTGAGATCTGGTATTCAATTTTACAATACAACTAAACGGAAACCAAAAAAAGCACTGTGTTTGAGTAGCACGAAACGCGGTTAACAATAACAAATCTAACCTTATCAATAAGGCAATATTAATTAAATAATACCATAATAAAATTGAAAGTGAGATGCCATGGTTTGTTCCAAGAATGCGGAAAATATAAATGATTTAAAAATAAACAACTATCAAGGGTTTAAATAGCTACAAGCTGCAACCCAGATGTCAAAAGTTATGTATTGGTTATTGGTTCGATAGCACAATAAAAAGTTCATTGTGTAAACCGGTATTGAATATAAATATACTTCCAGTATGTTAATTGGCGAGATTTTTTGTGAACGAGGAACGTCTTAATCCTGTTATCACATCATTAATATATTCAAATGCAAAATAAGAACATGAATCAAGCGGCGAAAATTCAAGGCTGTGGAAGTAGTTTTTATGAATAGTGTGGATAATTTTACTATCAGACATCTTAATAATGGTCGAAATGATCCTACAATTTGGGAGATAAATAACTCCGTACTTGTCAAAAATCAAAAATATTACGAATTGTCTTTTGGTGTCACTATGTTGTCCAAATATGAATATATATAATTACTGTTTCAATATCATAGGAAAAAGAACACACAGGTTTTAGTGACAGAGCAATCAAATGTACTATATCGTATTGTTGACAATGTAGACTTTTCCTGCCATATCAATTACCAAACAGTGAACCGAATGGACGTTAATGCAGCCGTATTTTTAAAATAACTCACCATTCACAGCTATTTTAAAGAAGCAACAGTAGACTTTTCCTTAAAGTTCAAGATGATCCTATTAACACTTCTGTTCGGATTTTGGATATTTTAACGGAGTGAACAATTTTATTTTACAACACATATACCTACCATCGGCATGCGGTGGACTTATCACTATCTCTATCGCACAACCTAATTTGGGAATGAGCAAGAAGGATACAAGGGCATGCGCCGCTTGCCCTTGCATCTCGCTTGCACCTTCACTTTTCGTGTGATTGAGCGAGAAAGAGATAAAACCACCGCACGCGCCTGATACCTACATGGTACGTTTTTATATTTACATGAACGTTCTGCATAATATTAATCCAATTTTCACGGGTCCACAAGGGTTCTTAATCAATAAAACTACATTTTACGCTAAGAAGCATTATACATTATATGAACCTTTAACCGCCCAGCGGTCCCGTATGAGACCGTTGATAATGACACATTTTACGATCGGAATACACTGAGCTATGATAAAAGTATTAAAAATATAAATATTACCTTACATAAATAATGACACCGAGATACCGAATCATAATTTTATTCTCGCATTCAATAAATATTTTTGTCATAATAAGTAATGCAAACATCTGCGTTTCGGGGTCGTTGATATTCACATGCCAGAAGTTTAAAGATGGTCAATATATAGATAAATATTTTAAAAATTGGCATCCGAAAAAAATATTAGAGTAGAGTAATTTTACAGTTTTTAATTCTTTAACTTAAATTTAAAATTATATAAATGGTGAAAGATAGTGAATAAATATTTTTTAAATTTAAACCATCTTTTTTTTGATAATGCTTTTTACGTTACTCAAATAAGTTGACTAGTTTGAGAGTTATAGTTATTTTAATGACAGCTTAGGGTCACGTAATTATTGCGCATAAAAGTGCTCGGGCGGATAAAGGTTAACAATACTACTGTATAATAATGCTATTTATTTGTATACAACCGGAACATTTCCATTAAGACGATTAAAAATGAGTAATAGATTTGGAATCGTTTCCGAGTCTATAGTATGGAATGCTTAATCCGAAACGAGACTGGAATGCATAATTTTCCGGGAGTAAGAGTCCGTGTGATTATTTTAGCATAACTATTATAATGTGTTTTATATTAAAGATTAAAACTTAATTTAAAAACAAACAACTCCAGGCATAATAATATTCTCAAGTTTGCGTTAGATTATAACGACGAAACATATTTTAGTGTTTGCTAATCATAAACAATTACCTTTTCATGTACTTAAAAGTCTAGACTGGTGGTCGGCAACCTATACTATGCGTGTCACTAGGTTGCACACGAAAGGTTTGTTGATGAAACGCTATAGGAAATGAAAATTTTAAAAAGGAATCGTTTCACAGAAAAAAATTTCAAACTATGCATAAAGTTAAAAACTTCAAATTACGAGTTAAATTTTGAGGTGTAAGCTTCCAAAATTGAACCACAAAAGAGTCAATAATGTATCTTATTTTATATGAATTCAGTATTTTTATGTGTTTTTTTGTGAGTGTATTGAGGTGTAAGCTTCCAAAATTGAACCACAAAAGAGTCAATAATGTATCTTATTTTATATGAATTCAGTATTTTTATGTGTTTTTTTGTGAGTGTACTATTGTAAATAAAATATGCATGTCAATAAAATTGTATTATTTTAATTACATTCGTTTGATTTCAGTGGCACGCAGACTGTCCAGTATGTATTTTGAGATTTGGGTATTTGAGTTGCCGACCACCGGTCTAGGCTACAAAATTTAACATAGAATTAAATTTAATTCAGTAGTACAGGACTATAAAATAAATGGCCAATATTGCGAAATATTCGACATAACATTATATTGTAACTTAATGATATTCAATAGTCTTAATTATTTATTAACTAGTTGGTGGTGTGGGTATGGTAAGTATTGTCGTTGATTCTGCCACATTGGCTATTTAAAATATTGAATTATAAAACATTAAACATTAGACGCTATCATCTTTGAGAATTGACACCGCTTTAATAGAATTAAAACATAAATATTCCTTTCGAATTCACAGAAAAATTTATCCGCTTTATGTCACTCGAATAGTACAGTTTTTAAAAATTACAATTTTAGCACGGATGAGTAGTTTTGTATAAACGAAGATTATTATTATATGTTTCAGGAATGCTCTCATTTCACTCCCTTGAAGCTTGAAGACCGTTTTCCATTCAAAAGCATTTGTCTCTTCTTCCTGGGGACCGAATTTTTAATTCTGAAATTCTCAACAATAGTTAACCTAACATTCTCCCATTTTTTATCTACGTGGCCGAAAACATTTTTTCTTCTTAAAATATGTTCTTCGCGTCAGTCATACGGAGTCACCAGTTGCAAGAGTTGTTTGGCTGATCAATGCATAGCATAGATATGTGGATATTTTCAGCAATGAACTTGGTGTACTGTTTTTAAGATTTTTTTCTCATATAAATGTATATGTAAATAATATTTCTTGTTATTTATTCTATTTTCTCAATTCTTAAACATGTTTTTATTATTATTGTAATTATTTTGACATACGTACTGTCCAAATGCATGGCGCATTGGCGTCAGCTGTAATGCCATGTATAGAAACAACAAATAATTATGGATATCAAATTTGGATTATTGAGATTTTGTACACTTCCACGTATTTTGTCACTGTATCAAGCACCCTCAGTCGATGTCTTAAATTATGGATATTTTCAATACATAAAACCACAGACCGAGGGAGCGAGAGGGATTCAAAAGTGTCGGTAGTCTCATGTGTTAAATCGTCATTTAACTAATTAACAAGTGTAATAACATTGAAAAAATGATTGTTTTGAATGCGTGCCAGTAATAATAATTATTAACATTGAATCAATTGTCGAATTAACTTGTATCAATGATCAATCATGTAAATCAAATCAATATATGCGCATTTTTAATTATTATTTTTTTCCATGTCCACTCCCAATGTGGAAGCATATGGTCTCCTAATGGAGGTATCTTAACAGACTTTCTCTACGAGAACTGCTTGTTACTCAGTTTGCTCAACCTCTATTTTTTCGAAAGAGAGTTAGAGATAGAATGATAGGGCCAGGACAGGACTAGTAGTTAGCTAATCGCTTTCGCTACGTCCCGTGAGGATTGGATGGGCGGCAGGGCGGACTCAGACTACGAACAGAAATCCATAAATCGATTGAAAGATCAATCTATAAAAACCGTCCGCACCGGGAATTGAACCCGAGACATCCGTAACCGTAGCCAGCGACGCTACCAACTGCGTCACGGACGCCGACGATTTTTTAAAATTATATTGTTTATTATATTGTTTATTATATGATCTGATTTTCAATTATGTGATCTGATTAATTATAGTAAATCGATATGAAGCAAAAAGCAATTAATTATGATAATGAATGGTCATTAGTGGGGTTAGTAAGTCATCGATAGAATTAAATAAGTTTTTATATTGATTGTATTTACATTGTCTATAAAACATGTAAAATAATTGCAGCGGTTTATCAAGCTTTTCAAATATGTATTCCACTGTGATAATCGAAGATAGCACCTATAATACAAGAAAAACTATTTAAATTTAACATTGTGAAGGCTACCATATAGTAAAATAAATATTGCCCAAGATTTCAAGCTACAATATGGTTGAACGAGCGAGATACGTGGGTAAGTAAAGTTTGTAAACTCTGTCACTTTTCATCAAAGCGTCGCGACGCCGTTTTAATTTCGCACACGGAAAATCTAATGGAAATAGCGCGATGCAAATTTTACGAGGCTTCCATGGAAACAGAAAAAACTGACATTTGTAAAAAAATGTCAGGGGTAGCAAAAAGGTTGAAATTAGATTATTACTTCTTATACCGAATTTAAAGTATGTAATTAGGTATAATACAAAACATCAA
The DNA here is from genome assembly GCA_022494535.1 of Himalopsyche phryganea. NCBI lineage: Eukaryota > Metazoa > Arthropoda > Insecta > Trichoptera > Rhyacophilidae > Himalopsyche > Himalopsyche phryganea. The sequence continues at coordinate 4,858,378 of JAGVSL010000008.1, read as the reverse complement.
CTAAAAACAAACTCCTACATGAAAGTATTGAAGAACGTTTTACAAAAATAATACGGTGGGATAAGGGCTTCCAATCCCGGGATCTCGGCCAATAATTTAATCCTGTAATCTCGGGAATGTCTAAATATCAACGCCGAGATTTCGGGATTCACTGTTAATACACAATTCACATTTAAAATTAAATACTTCCTGATGAACTGCAACGTGTACCTCGGCATGTTTATATAAATACTTTTTAATAATAAATAGTTAATACATATATGTATTAATGGTCTCCCTTTTCCTCAACTTTCTGCCGTCAATAGAAACAAATCATTTTTGTAAACAAATTATTTTGCTGTTTTTTGCATTATTTTACAAAAAATTAATTTCAACTATAAAACCATTTCTTTATTTTTTCCAATTGAAGCAATAATGGTCACAAATTTAATTTTGAATTTACAATTTAAAACATGAAATTACGCTTAATGACCAATGCTGGGATTGAAAAATTGTGAACCCTGAAATTGCGAGATCACATGCCCTAGGTGGATGTCCAACGTAAACTGCATATCTCTCAATTAATTGTTATGAAGAAAAGCGCATTCATATTTTAAATCAATTTTTTGAGAATGCTAAACTGCGTACATTAATGGAGCGGCGATTGAGCTTAATAAAATGCAAAGTAAGAGAAAAAATAAACGTGGCGAATAAATACAATATAATTTACTGATTAGATTAAATGATGGATGAGATCATTATTTATTACAGCCTTTAATATTATTCTGGACGTATATTCAGTTTACGTCTTTTGGTATCAATTAAACATATCTCATTATTATAATTCGCATTGCTAGACCTTTAGGCGGCCGAAAGAATACATACTCCGACTAGTTACCCTACAATACATTAATTAGACGAGTATAAATAAATAGTTAATGAATAAATCGGCAAATAATATATAAATGGCTTAAGGAAAATTCTTTAAATATGCGGAAACGAACATATTTAACATTGAATCATAAATAATCAAGTGACTTCGATTGCTCTTTTATAAAACCGGATATTATCCCATTAGAAAAAATAAATAAAACATATATACATATGTGTATTGTTTCAATAATGAATGTGTAGGGATGAATGTGTAGGGTTCCTGTGTCGGCGGCGAAAGTGAATGTAAGCAGTTCTGCGAGACAACGAATTTCTACTTTACCTGTCTTTTTATTGTGTTTAGGTGAAATTCTTCACAGTGTACTTGTTTACTTTTTATGTATGCTTAGCAATACAAAACTTTTGATTTACATTTATATATATATATTAGTTCGCTATGGATGTTAAAATCAGGATGTGTAGAAAATTGTAGGAAAAAAACATGTTTTAACGAATCAGCCCTGCATTAAACTGAAATTATCAAAAAGAGGACAGCTTTTTAAACAAATATTTACTCGGTTAGTCATTTTACATGAGCGATGGAAAGAGTGCATACACAAAAAAATATTGCTGCAGCAATGCGGTTAATTCAATATTGCTAAACGTAAAAGAAAAAAATTGGACACATGCTTTCACATGATTCATAATATTACCAAAGTCGATCATTAATCTTGTTGAGATATCGAAATGCAAAAATTACATATTTTCTTAATAATAATTATGCATTGCATAACACTTTCCAGTGAATAGAATATTCTATGGAAAGTTGTGTCAGATAATCGTCTACTTGTTCGTGGAAAGTGAAGCGAATTTGATAAATTGAAGCATTTTATATCTAATAAACACCTGAATGATGAATGTGTCGCGAAGGTGTAATCTTTTGAGCCACTTCAGCATAAACTATTCGGTAATGGTGAATGTTTCACTCAGCGGTCGGGGGAACGTTTTTGTGTGATAACCAAAATTATTTGTAAAAAAAAATAGAGATATGAAATCTAAAAATTTTAAACATACATCATTTTAAATCTGTCTTTTACCGACACTGTTTTACCATTTTTAGATACCTATATATTAGTTTAATCAAAAACATTTTTTGTGCAACGATTAAGAGAATATCTGTCTACATTAAAAATATGCCGTTTAAGTCGGTCGGGCTGTTAAAAAAAACGCATAAGCTCCAAACTGTAATACAATCAACAGGTGGTGTGTGAACAAGCAGGTGTAACAACGTTCCTGCATAATTTACAACGATTCAAAAATGTTTAGAAAAAATAATGAATAAAATTGCAAATGGCGTTCGAATGAGATATTCTAATTATTAATTAATTTCATTTCAAGTCCATGAATTGTTAGTCCGCGTCTTATGATCAAACCACAACTGGATTAATAGCTTTGTTTTCTGAATGAATCATTTAAGATATTAATGATTAATTTACATGATTTTGTATGATATGAGTTGTTTAATATAAAAATGAACACACTATTTATTATAATTTAAGACAACGACTAATAGTGTTTTATGGAATTTCAATATCAAATTTGGATTATTGAGATTTTGTACACTTCCATGTATTTTAATACATGGAAGTGTAAAAAATCTCAATAATCCAAATATTTATTATTATACATTTTAATATCATGATGGTGACTGGTTTTAACCAAGAAACAAATCAGACAACGATAGCTTTAAAGTATGTAAAGTAATCGATTCAGAAATATAAACTTAACAATGTAGGTTTTATTTACAGAAATGAATCAAATTAAAATCAATTGCAAACGATTGCTGGTCGAGTAAAATCGGCTATGAACAAATGAAGTACTACAGATTCCGTTTTATTTTTATAAATATAATGTCTTCAGACTTAGAATTGATAGTTTGAAATCATTTACGCGACTTCTATGAAAATAAAGTATCCTCGATGATGAGTGGACGTATGCGGAAATACGGAAGTAAGATATTACAATACTACAAATTGCCATAGTAAAATACACACGACACCGTCGCACGCGAAAAAATCGCGCAATATTCTTGCAACACCAGAACGAGTGGCACACATTTTTTTGTTTATAATGAGACAATATTATTAGTGGCAACGAACTTTCACCTGCGCATAAAAGGTGCTCAGTAAGTTTATCTGGCACTGTCATGAATGCATTTGCGCAAAAATAATATGTTTTGAGATGTTCACTAGAAACAGTGTCAGAAAAAAACCGGAATTCAACGTGAAAAACATGAAATAAAATTTCCGAGATCAAATATTTCAAAATATAGAGAAGACCGTGAAGTGTGAAATCAGAAATTAGTACCCAATTTTATTTACAACGCCTTTGTGGACCATAATCTTTAATCATCTCGATGTTTGGCATATTTCCATAAAAAATGTAGTGCATAATTTATTAATTATATATTATTCTTAGTAAGAAAGCTATTATAAATATATGTATTTTATATTGACACGAGATGTATAAAGAGTTACTAACTAAATTCATAAACGGTCAGTAACTCTCATAATTAAATCTACAGTAATTATTCATAAAGTCAGTGAGTAAAAAATCTTTAACGGATAGTACATAATTATATTTTTCTACTGTCTTTGCAAAGGTAAGCTGAGTATTGAATACCGACGTTTCACTTTAAAAACCATTTTTTAATACCAACTGTCCTCTTTAATAGATTATTGACAACTTATTTTAATTACTGACCAATAAATTGAATTAGGTATTGAAAAAAACACGCATTATTTAAAAATCCTAGATATGTTTAATATGTAATTAATCTTAAGTACGACTCTTCAGTGGACTCATGGATTTGTATTCAAATGCAAACCTTCCCAAACAACCTGCACGATCCTCAAAACGAGGCGCGGAGAGGTTATCAATATTAATTGACATTGAGAATCTAAATTCTGTATTTCTACCAGCGACAAAATCAACGACAAAAAATACACTAATCACGCAGTATGCATTCTTTTTGATACAATACATTAATTAATTTCACAATTATTGTTTATTCAATACTGTTTCAAAGTGCTTCAATTTTGTATTAGATGAAAATTGTTTTAAAACCACTTTTCACAAAAATTAGGAAAGCCACAAAGAAGCGTATGCGAAACAATAAAACAAAATAGCCTAGATTGACTTTACCATTAACATACAAAAACAATTATGTAGATATTACATATTTTTATCATAACTTTTGCAAGTGACATGGACCAGGTGCATTTAAATTAGTTAAATTTTAACATTTTTTTCAAATAATCAACATTTATTTTGGAAAGAAATGACAATTTATATTCGACAAGGAAATAAAATCAGTAAAATAGGAAAAAAAAATGATTGACTACAGTCTCTCTCCTGTAAGGCAGACGCATTCATTTTGACAAATCTTATTTTATGATATAGTTGAGTGTATATTGTATTCACAAAATGTAAAAAAACAAACCTTGAAAATTCAGTTGGATTAATAATAATTTTAATGCAGCTACGGAAGGAAAAATTCATATAGTTCTATAACGCAGTAATACAATCATCATAAAATGAACACAAAATAAAAGGAAGCGCAAATTTAATTGCTGAGATTTTATACATTTCCATGTATTTCGTCACTAACGGCCCGGGTTTCACCTTTCGGCATCTTCAGGCTTAATACATGGAAATTTACAAAATCTCAACAATTTGATATTGAAATTCCATCAACAACCCTCAGTCGATTTCTTAAATTATCTTAAATTATAAAAGGAAGCGTCAAAATATCCATGACTATTCGCAGCGATGTACCACGAACAATGATATCGAAAACTAGTGTTGTGAGGCGCCTACACAGGGCGACAATATCATTATGAAACAATACGTTGTGTTTTGCAATTCCCATCATATTTAAAACAGTATCATGTCGAACATAAAAAGAAAGTTGTTTTTAATCAATCAGGGTAGTAACGAATCGATCGGTTCTAGTGGAAAATGATGAACATCGCGCGACGTTGATTACATAAAAATCGTACGATATACTATGATTCGATAATATTTTTTTGACATAATATTTCTTATAAAAAGATTTAATTGATGTTATTTTTAATATAATAAATTTAAATAAGATGTAGGTATATAATCTGAGGTGTATTTTTTTCCCATCGGTAAAACTATGAAGTGAAATGTCGGCGGTATGAAACAAATTCGTGTTGATAAGTAATCGATTTCTATTATAATTTAAACATTGAAATGAAATTAATTTCGTGAATAAAAACAACTCGGTAAATAATTTCGTACATGTTCAAGATAAGGTCAATAATGAGGAGTCAAAGTCAAAAAAATCGTACGCATGCTAAAATGTTGAACTATTGCGAAAAAAAAGAGCCTTGAAGGAGAGTTGCAAAAAAATATATCTTAAGATTTATTTAATGCCATCATGGCGTTTCGGTCATGAACGTAAGATTAAAATGGCCTTCCCACTTGGCATATTAGAAGGCCAGTCGTCTATTAAGATTTTCCGACAAGAAGGCAACAAACCATCGAACTTAGATGTACCTTCTTGCAGTTGCTTCTAAATACGTATCACTAAAAATGTGTCCTTTTGGAGAAATTCGTGTTATGATTCTTGATGGTAATTAAATTCACATTGATCAGTGTACCATTTGAAATTGAGAGTAGATAGCAAAGCTTTGGGTGTTTTATAATATATAAACTCATTAAGTGATATTCTGATCGAAACTATTAGATAAATAACTACAATAAAGCTAATAAAGAACTAATAATTTTTAGCTTTGAAACGACAATATTGATCAAACACAAAAATACATTTGTTTTCATTAAACACATTATGATATTATTGTTAAGATCATTTTTCCAAGACATATTGACATCTTAATAAATAAGTTACACGTCCACATCATCCATACACGATGACATTGTTTGATTTTTACATTAAAAAAAAAACAAAACCTAATCTGCTAAGCTGTAAAATAGTTTTCTAATAATGTAGAAAAGCAGATGAATTGTTTTAGTCCTTCAGGGAATATAGAAGAAACGGGCATATTTGTACATACTGCAGATTTTACAAATCATTGATCTCGTTTAAAATGGAATATACGTAGCAATTATCAAGATACCAAGTTCCAGGTAAAATTAATTGCGAACTATTTCATCGAAGCAGTTATGTAATTACTTATCAATAGAATTTCTTAGTTTAGTATCGAATTTATGTGCCAATATTGTAAGTTAATGTAATTCGTTGCGAGTATTATTTACGCCTACTTCAGTAGTTTAAAAAATTATTATTCCAGAAAGTGCAAAATCTGCATACTGTAACGGCTGTTGGCGTTTATTAGAATTGGACCATAGGTCAATAGTACTCCATTGATTATGCAACCCATCAAATTAGCCCATAAACTACTTGTGTTGTTAGTATCATTAGATCTGAATACGCAATACATTTTTTCAACGAGTTAAATAAGTATATTCTTTTATACAAATGGAGAATATCAACGGTGAACATTAATTGCAAGAAATACACTTATGAGCGAGGTATGTCATTTGATTCAATTGTAAGAAAAAGTAGCACATTTATTAATGCTAATATTTAAAGATAATAAAAATTCTGAGAAAATATATTATTAAAAGTAGCTTTCGCTATGAACGTCTATAAAATAATTAAGAAGTAAATCTATTAATGAAGAGATCGAACAAATAATTCTTGACAAAATTGTTGAGAAATGGTTGGCTGTTTATTTTTCACAAAAACGGCGACCTTTGGAATCGAAATAGCAAATATTTACAAGACTGATTCACATCTTAACAATGCTAGCTAAATGCGGTTGCAAACTATTTTGATAAAAATCTACAGGTTAAACGTGGATAACTATAGATAGCATCCATTATACGATAAGAAAAGTATTAATTGATGACTTTATCAAGATAATATTACGATATGAATAAAAATAGCAGCGATTCGTTAAGTCTTCTGACATAAAAACGGTATAGACGATTTTTTTTTCCATGTCCGCTCCCAATGTGGAACATATGGTCTCCTAATGGAGGTATCTTGACAGAAGTTTTTCTACGAGAACTGCTTGTCACTCAGTTGCTCAACCTCTCTTTTCTTTTTCGAAGAGAGTAGGGATAGAAGGATAGGGCTATGACAGGACTAGTGGTTAGCTAATCGCTCTCGTTACGCCCCGTGAGGATGGGATAGGTGGGAGGGAGGACTCAGACAACGAACAGAAATCCATAAATCGATTGAAAGATCAATCTATGAAAACCGTCCGCACCGGGAATTGAACCCGAGACATCCGTAACCGTAGCCAGCGACGAAACCAACTGCGCCACGGACGCCGACATAGACGATAGCCGAAGGAATGTTTTTCGATTGAAACGTATCAGTATAATATAAATGCCAAAAATTACAGAATAAATGTTAAGTGGATCTGCTGTATTATATATAATAATATAATACACATCGTGTTAATTGGTGATTGTAGAAAATGGCGCTATGGAAAAGCGAAAAAGAAAAAGCGGTGACAGTTCCGATTTGAGTAGGCAATTGAACCGATACGTCGCGGTGTTGAATAACGCATGAAGAGACACTGAGCTGTTATCAATAATCCAATATGTCGGAGATGCGAAACCTTTTCCAGTTTGCTTGAAAATTAACAGCCGTTGTTGATTGCGGGTACCACAAGTCTTACCATAGGCACTATATACAATAACATTACAGAGGTAAATTACATAAGTTCTTGAAAAAGTTCTTAACTTAAAACAGAAATGTAAACATCGAGTATTTGTAAAACAATTTTATTTCCAGGACTAAAATATTGCGCAACGATCGCACTCAAAACAATTACGATGACAGCTTTCTATCTCAACGGATAGACAACATCCGCAACGAACAAAGCTGTTGATTGCTTTAGGTCATTTTAAAGGAGAGTAAAATACAAGCTTGAAAATTTACCGATCAAAAATGACAAAGCTTACGATTCTTAGTAATAAATAAAAGCCTTAACAGAAATCAATTATTACTATACACATTGTTTTTCGTTTTCCTGTAATTAAATTAAAACGCGCTGTTAAATAAGTTGATTTAAAAAAGTATTCGATATTGAAATAAAGCGTTAGAATTAGATATTTCCAAAGTGACAATAAATGGCCCGATATAAATATAATACATCATTTATTAAAGGTTTCGCGCATTTTATTTATTAATTCGGTAATCATCCTTCCTTTAACATTCGCTTCCATATATCTAATATTATCGAAACGAACTCCAGTTGTCTTTACCTTGCGCCATCTCGATATCCAGATCAATAAAATACGTAATTAAAGTAACAGAACTGAGTATCAAATACCACATGTTGCGAATAAATGTATAATGTAAAAAAGATAAAGGTCTGTTTGGTCGCGAGGCAAGACATGTAACAATGTGTGCCGAACGCAACCAGAATAATACGAAACGAAACGCGAAATATTTTCATCGGCAGGTATGTAGCACAGATGCGGAAGGCATTGACAAAATCACATCGCGCGCAACACAACCAACCTACCTCCCCACGTGAAAGCTTTCACGGTCAAAACTGTAGCAGTATATCGATTTCGTTTTTGAACGATACGTTTACGTTTGACGGAGATCGATACGAGATGTGGTTGACACCTTCGCAGGTTTCTGACCCTAGACCGAGCCCAAGGGCATTACCAATTTGATAAAAGTAGTAACTATGAACATTCAAACATTATTTAAATACAATTTCATATAAAATTATAAAGATTACTGAAGTAAGAAAATATTGACGAATAGACAATATACAAAATAATGTATTATATATTCTGCAAATACATACGAAATTTGTATGATTAGTATTGATAAACAACCTTGTGAATATAAATTTTTATTTTTGTGGATGACTTTATTTCTGGTCCCGGTTCGGCTAAGCAATTGATGAGAATTTCAGTTTAATTTGTAAGGAAACATATGATTTAATATATATTACGTTGTAATGAACTCTTACAACATTGTTATTAATGACATCGAAATAAATTAGAAAACACAGATATTGTAGTAGCAATAATTTAACTTTTTTTTATTTGTTTTCAAGAAATCAATCAGACATTTTCAATCAGACAAAAAAGAAAAACATTGAAGAATATGTAAAAATATATTACTTTAGGGAAACGATATTCTAAAATTTGATCTAATATTAGAGTTTGAGTGAGAGGTAATGGTACTCCTTATTTCTTTATAGGATTTTAATAAACATGTGAAGTCAGTATTATAGATATAATAGAAGTAGATATATGCATATGCTATCTTAGGGAGATAATAAAAAAATATATATAATGCCCAAAACGTGCGAACGATAGGCATGTGACTGTTAGCAGTACTTTAAATATCCAATACAATGACTATTAAAATGAGCAAGTTGAAAAAGAATAGGCGGAGACAAAACCTTGCTTAAAACAACTATGTAGTGAAATATAGATCTCAATGAAAATTTTTGCAATGATAAATAATTGCGTCCGTGGTCATCAGGCCCTTGGTGAAGTGTGCAACGTCATTGGCTTCAGTTACGGATCTCACTGGTTCGAATCTCAGTACGGACAGTTTCAAGGCATGGATATTTGTGATGTTTAAAATTCCCTCCCACCTACCCGTTCCTAAAAGTAGCGAGAGCAATTAACCAACCACAATTCCTGTCCTAGCCTTATCTTTCAATCCCTAGAGATTGAGTAACTGAGTAACAAGCAAAAAACTCGTAGTAAAATCTTCTGTTGAGATACCTCCATTAGCAAACCATAATACGCTGAGCATTGGCAGCGGGTATAGCGAGTGAATAAATACAAATGGCTAATAAAATACTGTGCGAAATTTCTGATCACTTAGTTAGTAAGATATCAAGCTTTGTATCAAGTTACCGTAAAAATATATTTAGGCTGCTAAAAACACTTCAATTAAGATATTTTGTAAATGCAAACATTTAATACATGCATCGTAGGCTGGTTGTATTAAATAAATATTTCATTATGAAATTAATGTATTGCAGTTTTATGACACAAGATAATAAATTAATAATAACGCGCAGAAATTTGATTATGAAATTATTATTGACGGCTTGTTTCAGATTTGGATTAGTTTTGCATTCGAATTAGTTCTAGCGATATTACAGTTTTCATATTTATTAGCAATAGCCGGTTTTCCACTGGCAACACAATTATTAATGTATTGAATAGACATACAATTTGCAGACTCCATGCTATCTGAATCAGACACTTTCCGTAATGTTACTTCGTAATAAGTGTGTTCATCGACAAATTATGTTTAATGTTTTATAGATTTTTATGACGAAAACTCAAATTAAAAATTCACCGGTATACAATCCCTTTCTTTACCCTAGAACAAAAAGTTAAAAAAAAAATTCTTACGCGTATTTATCAGTTGAAGCCACGGGTCCTACGGAGCTGGCTCTCAGTTTTCTGGCTAGTCTATTTTTAGGGTGATTGCATATTAAATTTATATATTCTTTCCTCGAGTGTATTCTATATAAGTATTTATTATCTTACTAAAGATTCAGGCAGCTGGAGGCTTCGAATGGGTAAAACTATTATCGATAAGTGTTACAGAGATGCAATGTTACAGTTATTCACTCTACAATGTTCTATGACGGTGAAGGTATAATTCTTTCATTTTGCACATTTTTTTCTGAAAATATTATTGTGCATTTGCATGGTAAAGGGATTGAATGAAAATACAAGTATATGGGCTTCAAAACCGCAATTCATTTAATTAAAAATGTATTGATTATTTGTTGTCAATGTTGATTGGACATTCACGTGTGGTTAAGACAACATGTTGTTGGAAATACAATTAAATATACATAATATAGTATTACAGGAATATCCCGAAACCAATCCCGTCCATTCATCATACAAAATGGGAAAAATCAATTATGAAATTTCAATCCCCGTCTTATTATTCGTTAAAATTACAGGTTTCTTTTTGCATTAAAATTGATTCATTCGGTATTCCAGTTTTCTCACTTATTGGCAATATCGTGTTTGCCACCGATAGGACAGTTGATGTAATAAATTTATACATTATGTAAATAACAAACTCTTAATCTCTATAATCAGAATTAAATACCGGTGCAGTGCTTAAATAGTATTTTACGTTACGTTATTTTCAAATCTCCATAAATAGTTTTGTATACTTTGTCATTATCAATATTTAATACAGCCAGGAAACATAACACAATTTATATGGCAGATTAAGAATATTAAATAGTAAATTAAAGAACAATCTACGTTATGAAATGCCTATTCATATTAATTTTACTTTTGTATTAAAGATATACAATGTTATTAATACCGATTTATTTTGAATTCTTCTTAATTAAATACGATTTTGAGGTTAGAAGTTGAATCAACACATTATATCGACATTTATTTCAATGTATACACCACTTTTTGAGTCCCATAAAAAAACATTAAATCGTAGCGGAAAAAATAATTTGATTTGCTAAATCAGAAACAGTTTTTTTTTCAAATTAATTACTACTCAAATTTCTAAATTATATCTGAGTCGGTGGTTTAAGGCAAAATAACCATAAAAAACTAGTTGCACGATAAGCGCAACTAGTGAGTTACTTTTATGCATTCAACGCACTCTTCTAATATTCATAAAAAAATACGGTCGTTTTCTTCTAAATAATACAATTTCATAACATAAAACTTTTCATACAAATATTACGTATTGAAAAGCCTTCATAAATGGAGAATGTGCAATTTGATGAATGCTATTATAGACTGACTTAATTCGATGAAACTTTTATTGAATAAGCGATTTATTATTTATTTTAATACTTTTAAAGAAAGGTAATGCATAACTAAATTAAATTATTTAAAAACGCAAAAATGAAACAAACAAGAGTTAAAACAAAAGTTTTTTTATTTAACTACGAATGAACCGAATCAGTAAAAACAGATTCCGGCGCTTAAAAAATATATACATATTTTAACATAAGAACATTAAATTTACACTTTCACTATATGTAAGATATGTTACGAAATAAAGAATTCATAACTATCCAATGATATATACAAATTTATATAATGTAGATAATTACTCTAATGGAGTTTTTTTATCAAATAAAAAGACCGTTAATTGTCCGAAAATAATGAGTTGAGATGATCAACGAAACGATCTCTAAAGAGAACGCTGTTTACCGAGAATTATTGCAGTAAACGTATATACAAAAAATATGGTTATTACCAAGAAACGCATGACCAATCAATTACATAAATTGACTACCGTTACATTTCTTGCCGAAGTATAAAAAAATCTACTTAGTAATCACAAGATTATTATGAAATAATTATTGTATACGACCAACATAGCATAGGTGAATAATTGGATAGCTTAAAAAGGTATTAACAATAATTTTGTTGTCCCTTGCATATTGTGTAGGTAGCTGATTATTTGTTCGGTAACCGCACAAACAGTCAATTACTGACATAATAGATCAGCAAATATTTATAAAAGCGGCCAGTAACGACATAATAAAAAAGTTGTCAAAAAAATTATTTCAGTTAGTTTCTAGATTATTACTATGAAATAATAATCTTAAAGCACAGATGAATTGGGTAGCTTAATTAATAGGTAAATGAAAGTGCTTGCTTATAATGTAGGCTACTGAGTGCAAAAATGTATAAACGGTTAGTAGCTAACATAAATGTTAGCGGTCAGTAAAAAAGGTAGTATATTGGTTAGTTTACATGTAGACACTTACGGATTTTGTCGATTTAATTTAGTAACTGACCATTATTATGATCACAGACAATTTCTTTGACTCACTGTTTAAATTAAAAATATATATGCCTAGTATTATATGTATTGAAAAATTTACATTCAAAATGAGTGAAATGACGAAAACCAACCTGACAAATATCGTTCACATTGTAAACTGACGTTGATACTGCACGTGAACGAAGGAGAAATGTGTGTCAAACACTATAAAATTGCCCAGACAACTAATTACCCATGTTAGCCTTGAAATTTTTGATAACTCTCTAGATATCAAATTCTTTCGCGGTCAGAAACCTCGGTGAACTCTTCGCTCGTTAAAGTATCTCAAATGCTTTAATGCAATCGATTTTAAGTGCATTAGTGCTATGAAATTTACTTTACAACTATCAAATTATAACAATGTGTAAAATAAGAATAGCGATAAATTAAAATGACTATTAAATCGACAACATATAGAAGTTAATATATATTTAAAATTATGCTTGTTGTAAATCAGTGAAAAACAAACAGCAAGGTAAAATGTTGACTGTCAGTTATCGAACCTCTTATGAAAGGTTAAACGAGTTTAAGCAGGATATATTATATTTTTTTTTTAATTCCATGACATCATACAATTATCCTTATTACATTCTGAAATATTTTCGGCATCATTTATTAAAAAAAATTCAAATACATGTTTGAGACGAAAAATCGAAAAACATATATTTAGGAGTGTTACAAATAGTAAAAATAAATTCAATCATTCTATGAAGATCATCAAACGTGATCACACAATAGTGTAAAATTGTAAGTGTCGTTGACACATTAGCTTTATGTATAAAAAAATATTGTAATAATGTAAATATTAATCAAAAATATGATCGCTATTATAATAGTGTCAATCTAATTGAAAACGAAATCGACAAAGTTGCTTACGGTTGTTGTAAATGATTTATTAGACATAAATAATGACTCATACATAAAATGACTTTGAATAAAGAAAAAACATCAACACGCTTACGAATCACATTGTGACAACACCACGCATTTTGCGAAATATTCATAAATGGTTCAAAAATTTATTTCATGCAATAGATTTTCGTAAAAATTTTAATATTAACACATGTTATAATACATTCGTATAGAAAGGGTCATACATAATTGAATTGTCATACTGTTATTTAACAGTTAAAAAATTCATTCAATGTGATAGAAGAGAGCGGCTACGATCTACGCTATATAATTAAGAATTAATTCAATAATTCTCGAATATATTTTAAATAATTCAATGGAATCCGTAATATTTATGTTATAACTGTGAAGAGCAATACTTGTCAACCTTGACGGAATAAATGAATACATAGTGAAAAGAAGATTTATAAAAAATATGATTGTATAATATATACTATAAAAATCCAATATTTATTGCATGTTTCAACTTCCTCTTTCTCGGTATTCTGGTTTCTGCTGTCCCTTCACTTTGAGGGTTAGCTCTCTATGAGTAGGGTTTTTAGGAGGTGATAGAGTTCATGGGGCGTACCTTGCTCTTTTGACTACTCTTTGAACACCTTACGCCGTAAGGCTTACGGTATATTTTTAGGCACATGGGGACATATGTTGATGTTTTCAAAGATGGATTCATTATTCTTGCAACATGATGATGTAAGCCATTTTAAAAGTGTTATGGTATAACAAAACATTTTCAGGTTGCCATAGAAAATCACGTAAGCGAAGTGGCGACGAAGACAACAGTGTAATTCTTCCCAACATTTTTTTTTATAAATTACAACAGAATCAGTATATTTTTTAATTTTTACTCTTATCTCCTAGCTATTAATAAGTTGAAAAATCTGGCTATAATTATTTCGTAGAGTCAACACGTGAATATATGTACAATAATACACAAATCTCGTATATCATTGAACAAGATTAATTTCTTCCTCACCTAGAAAATAATTGGTGAGTTAAATATATAACCACTGGAATATAGAAAGTGTGGAAGTAACACAGGAAAATTGAGAGATAAAAAAGGATTTTCACAAAGCTTTATATTTTGAAATGACGTCTTCAGAAAAGTTACGTAAAATTATGATACGCTTTCACTTAGTTATCGAATATTATGTAAAGAATCAAAAACTTTTCCTTAAGGTTTTTCCACATTTTTAATTCAAGTTGTCTTATGAAATTTCGGAAAAATGGAAATTCAATTCCAACTTATGTAAACTTTGTCTCTAAAAAATAATGAATTGTGGAATTGTAATTTGATGGTAACAGAAAGATATATAAAATTTGAATCAACTGAAAAATTGGCAAGCTGGTAGTTTTCACTATGTGGACAGAATAGACTATAGATATAATATTATAAAACGTGTCGGGAGGTCGCGACTCACCAGTGTGTCGAAACGTGTCGGAAGTCCGCGGAATTTCGCGCGATGTTCAAATAAGGAAGGAAGGAAAGAAAGTCGGTGGGGGGGAAACAAGGCCGTCGACTAATTGATTACCTGTGAATTGTTCAAAATGTAAGGTCGCACTTTCAAAATCACTCGCTGCATTCTTGACGTTTCAATTAGTCCGCAACAGTTATTGGTGAAAAAATGAAACAAAAACCATTGAAATTTTTAATGTTTACAAATGTTCAAAATGTAAATTATTTATTTATGTCAAGAAATTTGGAATTCATATTTCAAAATTACTCCACAGTATCTACAGAAGTCGACAATTAAAGTTTTTGTCGACATTCCGGCAAAAAGTCGGAAAAAATAGTTTTGAGAAAATAAAATTGGAATATGCGGTGTGTCAATTGCATACAATTAAAAATTTATAGTTCAAATGTCTTAAACATAATAACTTTTGACAAATGAGAAGTTTTAAGATTCGTATTTTAAAACGTATGTTATTTAACTAAATCTCATGATTAATATAAAATTAAATTAAAAATTGATAACTTAGTTATTCCACTTGGTTCCACCAAGTGGAATAACTAAGTTATCAATTATAATTTAATTTTATATTAAAAATGAACTTCCACAAAGTTACCGCCGAATCCATAGAAAATACATAGAAAATAAAATCTCATGATGTCTGCAAGTTTTTCGACATAAACATATTATTAACAGAATTTTAAATTCAATGAATATTAAAAAAAATACATTCTAACATAAGGTAAAAGTACCAGTAATTGACCGTTTAAGAGAAAAATTCAATAAAAATAACGATTAACGTTTAGCGTTATATCTAATGATGACAAAGAAAGTGTATTCATAATGGATCAAATATCTTAATTAATTTGATAAGACAAACGTTAGAAAAGGGTCTGTTACAAAAAAAAATGTGTTCAATTTTCAACCATCTAAAAAATTGAAAGTATTTGACCACTTTTTTTTCAGTGTATATGCTATGCCTAATCAGAGGGTTTCATGACAACCTTTCACCAGAGCTTTCTGTAAGACCACTCTTGGTTGAATTAAATAGCATATGCTAACATTCACTGATATCTTTAACAATTCTCTAAAGAAATTCAAAATAAAATACTTAATGCATAAGGTGTTGTTTTCAAATGGCCGCAATGACACCCCAATGACATATATATGATGATGTGTTAGTTCCTCAATCTGATAAAAGATGGTTTCACATGGCTGAACTCTAAAATTTAGAGCAATCCCACTTATACGCTTCCTATTTTGGGCACTTTTATTGAAAAAGTTCAACTACTGGTACATTTACCTTACATTCAGTCGCATCATCGAATCAAATGTGTAAAACCAATTCAAAACAACGGAATACTGTTTTATATTAGAATCGTGTCAACGGTTACTAGGTAATATTTTTAAAAAATGGGTATTGTTTTGACAACAGCGTTTTGACAAATTTTCTACATGTGATTTTTATCCGATAACAACGCCAATTTTGCGAACGCGCATGCGCTTACGTTCGCATCGAGTTGGATCAGCAGCTCCCACCGCGATCTGTGCAGTGTTGTGTTTCTGAAGTTTTGTTTGATTTTGTCGCCGAGTAAAATCGTAACGACAAGTAATAAAAGAGTCGATATAAGTTTAAAAGAAAAGTTGCTTCTTGTTGAAAACAACGATAAATTTTAAAAAATATCTCAAAGAGAAGTGGCTCTCAAATCTGGCGATCCGCAATCAACATTATCAAAACTTTTAAAACATCGTTATGAACTATTTCGGTTAGTAGAATCAATGCTCAATTGACAAGTGTAGCCACAATAAGCGGCGCCAATATTATATAACTCAAAACAAGAAGTTTTAGACTTTTGTCTGAACGGGAAGGAGATCATATATTATTTGATAATGTAAGTTTCTTTTTTTCAATAACCAAACCATTAATCTGGACTTCACATACATAGTAAGTATTAAATATTGCGATTAGGTTAAGTAGTATTTAGTTCCACAAGAAATATAAGGTATAGTTGATTGCTATTTCGGCATCACGCCAACGTAAGAACTATTGCTATTATACCTTGTTATAATGACAATTCAATCAATCAGATATTGTTATTTTTCATAATTTTATGAAAATTGAAGATTAAAATAAGTTTCATTCGATACGACACGGTGAATGAGAACCGTACGATTACTTTAATTTGCCAGATGCCAAAGAAATAATTCGTTGATTATTTGAAAGGCATTTTGAGAAAAGTCTTATATTGATAATTAGTGAACAACTTTGTCCCAATAAAACACGGTCGGCTGATAGAGAGGTTTACAATTTTTATCATTTGATAACGTAAATACATGTAAATATCGAAAAACTATTAATGATAAGCAGCTGATATGGTAAATGATATACACATTTTCGTAGGATTATCTGTAATCATACCACCCAAACATGAATATTTAAAAAAAATGAGTTTCAGTAGAATGCTAATAATAACAAGTAAAGTGATTAATTTAATCGAAATTATGAGCAATAATTCTTTTTATTTAACTATGTCGTGAGTAATGAATACGATAAACAAACATGAAAGATGTATTTAGAAGTCTATAGCTTATATTCTAGCGTTAGTAAGTCGTGACATCTTTCAAATAATACTAAGTGAGGTACATGAGCTAACAAGTATATCAACCATTAGGTGGAACAAAAATTATCTATTTCAAGCGACGCAAACTACAAGAAAAACGAAAAAAATTGAGAATTAAAATTATAGTTGGCATACTGGTAATATCATTATTGGTAATACAAAACATTTTAAATGAAACACAAGCGATTTCCATATACCAATAAATCATACGCTGCTTGTAAAACTTAAAGAAAACGTTCATCCTGGATGAGCATAACCAAAGACCCCCTATAATTACAAAGCAGGCTTTACGGCCCGTCAGCAGGTATTTTTGCAAACGAGTGGTCCATTACATTTACTTTGAAGTCATGAAATCGATATTTTGGGCTAATTTCGATGAATTCTAGCATATTGTAATAATTTGAAATAGTGGGTAATTAAATTTAATATCTTTAATGTTAATAGGAATAAAGATATTTTCAAAGGATTCGGCGGTAACTTCGTCTCAAACGATGATAGTACTAATTATAAAATTAATTATTAGTGTTTGGAGGTGATATAGTTAGTTATGGTTTGATATAGTCAGTCTGAAGATGCTTCTTAAATAAGCGAAACGCGTTACATCTAGTTACACAGCCAGTGGAATAACTAGGTTATCAATTTTAATTTCATATTAGGAACAAAGTTGTTTATTTACTTTCAAAGAGTATAAGTATAAAGCCTAGTCGTAATCAATTATTGTTATTATTCGACAATTCAAAGTGCGACTTTTGCGATAAATTACCATTCCAATAAATCTACCCTGCCACACGTCGCATTTCGTGCCATTCACTACATACATTATGATGACTGTACGATATAATTTATTGTGACGATTTAATTATTACTTAACATGCATATATGTGGGTTTTCGATGAATTGTAAATTATATAATGATTATAGTAAAGAAACACTGAATAAACTGACAAGAAATCTTTTCAAATATTTGTTATATTCGACGAAAAATGGAGTTGAGAGACGATCTTCGTACAACCGCCATAAAATTTGTTGGGACTCCTAGGACTACTCGTAAATTGCAAATTTCTTATAGCACTGCTTGTAACTTAAGGTTGCTTTGGCATAACACAAGTCAAAGTGAAGTCAATTCTAATGAAGTGATCAGCGGCAAGTCGGAGAAGTTCGAAATTTATAGCGCTCAAATGTCAAAGTGTATGAACATTGAAATGAAATCGTATTTTTTACTATCAGAAATTGTAAAAGTTTCAAAACAACCATTTTTCGTAAAAGTTATGGTCATTATTCAGATATAATAAATATTAGATTAATGACGAGCGTTTAGAACCACCTTACCATTGTACGTTAATATCATAAACAAATTTTGCTCTTTGAGTTAATGACGAGAATAAAAACTGAAATTCGTCGTTGAGAATCAATAAATTTAATCGATGTAAAAACTCGTATTGCAATTTGCAGTTTTCAATTTGAGTCCGATTATGATAAATGTTTGAGATAAAAGTTAACGAGAACAGTTATCAACGTGTTTTTGAAAAAAATATTATATAATAAATTAACTACAAACTTTTTTAATCATGCTTCAAAATAATTAAATAAAAAGCAAAAAAAATTAAATATATGAACAAGAAAATTTATTGCTAACTTTCACCTGCACACAGTATTTAATTATAGGGCAATGAATGCATCAGGTTATTATTTTTGATAAATTACTCTTGAATAATATTATAACATTATTATAACATTATAACATTACTACACTAACATTACTTCATTATAATCGTTTATAATATTTTAATGAACCATTGGTATTAAAAGATATATTTTTATTTATAATGATGAAGAAGGAATATAATTTTAAACATTAAAATGAAAAAAACATAATAAAAAATACGTCAATAGCTTATTACTTACCAGTATATAAATTTTATTGAATAATAGAATCCAGTTAAGGCGAACAGTTTATGTATACTTTCACTGAAAATTATCCAACAATTTGTTTTTCACTGTAAGTTCGAAAATTGCAAATGACACTCGAAAACCGGCTGAGCGAAATGACAGTCGGCGTCAAAATTCGCGTTGAACGACCGCCGCGTTCCAAATTTCCTACGCGACTAAAGAAAACTCGTTCGGCCGCCGATATAATATATACGTCGCGTTCGATAATAGCGCGGTCAACAAAACGATAATAGACGGAAAAAAAGAAAAAATCGGGAAGGCCGATCTGTTTGAAAACTAAGTTGAATTCGGGGGGCGGCGATCCGCGAGTGTCGCAGCGGCTGTGCGTCAGTGTACGCACGGTCTTGACGGCGGTCGCAGACGGAATCGAGCGACGGTCGACGATGGCCGGCCGGACGCGGCGGACCAACAGGCAGGGCAGGGCAAGGCCGGGCGCGCCGAATCGTCTGATCGGACGGGGGACAACGGCGACCCGCTGACCGCATTCCGCTGCGGCGCGCCGAGCCCCGTTGTCCCCTGGTTCGTGCTCCGAGTAAATAAATGATCCCGCGGGATGATATTGTATAGTAAAATAGAACCATCAGTTCCCGGCTGCGCTACATTCTCCTGTGTTTGGAAACTGGCTTCCGCATTATCTTATACACTGACTCATTTGGTCATTAAAATATTGACTGAGGACATAATGTTGTTATTATTTTACCGTAACATACGACTCAACTCGACTCGACTCAAATGAATTATTCACGTACATTCACACTTCGCGAAATTTTTGACAATATAAAACGTACGTAAAACAATTTCTCTGTTAAAACAAATAATTATTAGTATAAGCAGGATTGATTATTTGCATTATAAATTTAAAAAAAATATATAGGGCCGTTTCGCCAGTGCTCAGCCAATTACGCGACAGTTGTACTTTCAAAAGGGATTTTGAGTCAATGAAAGATAAATACATATTTTTTCGCTGTTGTTCCATTAAAAAGAGATTAAGCAATGTAACCAACTTAGAATAAAATAGTTTATATTGCACCAAGCATTAATTAGAATTTTACAAAAAAAATGCCAATTCTCCCAGTGGTCAGCCCCCAAAATCCAATGGTCGGCCTTTCGTTTCCCAGTGTTCGGCCATCACTATGAAACTTCATGAATATCGCGAAATAATCTACTGATAGTAGACAGGACAATAAAAAACATAATGATGCAAAGCATGATAATATAAAGTATCTTTTGTTAGCGATCCCCATACAACATGAATTTGTCGAAAGTTGCGAAGTAAAAATGTGCTTTTTTTAATTGCGTATTGCATCATATAGGTCAGTATAGTGCAGATATACATTGGCAAGTGGCAAACTACCTACACGAATTAAAAAAAAATGTTTTTTTTTTATATATCCGCTATTATTTAAGATTTAAGCTCAAAAGACCGAATACTGGCGACGTCTGACTTTAGGAACAAGCACCCGATACGACATTGATTATATTTTTCATGTTTCATTGTAATCACGTGTGAATTTTATACCATAATAATACATATATTATCAATTATATTTATTCGTTAATAATTCACCAATTATTTATATTATTAAACTATTTTTAATTATTCAATGTTGACAATTTTCTCGTTTCTAAGTAATTGTCCACTTAATTATTAAAACTAATTTAATTATCTTTAACTGTGCACTTCGCTTAGGGCCGCAAACTATATATAATGTAATATCTTTTATAATTCAGTCGTTGATAATATTAAATGGATTTCCCCAACATCAAAATGGTAAACACTTATGTAGGTATATATGTATATCATTAAGGCATTTCCATATCATTGAATTTAAATGCATGGGATTCCTAAGAAGTCAGTAAAAGTCCAATTGACAAAAATGAAACACATCAAGCTGCGATAGAAAAAAGTTATCAAAGTAAGATGAGAAGTATTATTGCTGAGATGAAAAATGATGTTGGTTTAGTCTAAATAAAAGACATTTTTTGTGGATATTCTTCACTAACATTACTTCTCTAAATTTCATTAATTACTAATATAATACATGATATGACACGACCTCGGATTTTACGAAAGAACATATACACCAAAACTCCTCTGTATCAGGCATGGAGAACCGGATTTCTGATATAAGAATTACCGCTTAAATTTAAAACTGCAAAATCAAGTAACTGTAAAAGGGACTCTTCTCTCATGTTATGTGTTATTCCTCAAGATCACATCACTTCAATATCATCACCAATCACCAACAACATACAGATCTCATAGCTAACATCAACGCCAAAGACGATGAGAGACCTAACCTCGACGAAGAATTAATCAAAAGTTATAATACAAGTCAGGTGTTATGGCGGAAGTAATATTTGGTAAAAACATTTTAACAATTTGCTGCGTAGTTAAATAAATGTAATCATGTAGATAGGTTTTAGATTAAAGTTTACAAATAAAATGTCGATAATTATAATACCTGTTTTGATTTAATAGTAAAATATAATAATTATGCCAGACTTTGTTGAAACAAACCCACCGGTGTAGCAAGAGGAGGGCGGCCCGCCTCGGGCGGCATTTTCGAAGATGAATAGAAAATTTCGATGGTAAAAAGTAAATATTTTTTTTTATATTTATGTAATCAATGAAAGTTATGTTCCATTCATCATGTTTTCTTCTGTCTAATTTGTGACTCGCTAACAAAATACACTTTTCGAGGGGCGGCATTTTTGAAAATGCGTAGAAAATTATGTAGGTAATAAACAAATAAGAATATTGTATTGAAATCTTTGATGGGATAGCAAAAAATATAATGAAAACTCAAGTACCTACAATACGTATTCAAAATATTATTAACACATCGCGACGCAGTGAGGTAGGCGAAACCGGTTCTGACGTGTTAATAAAATGTGAAACATTAATTCTACGTCCGTGAGTTTTTTGTACCTATATCGTATTAAACTGTTTCTATTCTGTATGAGAGAATAGAAATGCATTTTTTAAATAATTCATCTATTATTGGCAACATTCAAACAAAGATTGTAGAAATTAAGATAAATTATCAAAATTTATTCGAATTTTATAAAAGTTTATTACATAATTGGATGGATTTTTTCTGTTTTTCGGAAAAGAAACTTTTTTTCACAAGATTCAAGTAATCTTATTACATAAAGACGATTTAACATAAATCTTATACTCGGCGCATATTAAAATAAAATTAATTATTACTTATTTCTAAAGAAATATGAATCATCAGACCAATTTAATTTTCAGGCACCAAATAACGATTTCAGGGTCTGATCAATCGCAATATTACTTTTGTCCTAGAATACCTGATAGTACAAAACAAAAAATTTTTATATGGTTTATTTTCACGTGGATAAAATGTATCAAATAAAGATTTGAGTGCAATAATAATTGTCCTTCGTGGACATTGGAGAATTTCCCCTTTTAGAATTTGTGTCATGCTGATCAAGATTTAGGAATGAATTTTAACATAACTTATATAATATATTAAAGATGCTCGCGAACCATAATTAAATCAAAGAGATGTATATGAGAAGTTAATAGTATAATATTAACGGATACAATAATTTTAAAAATAAAACAAAATTTGTTTGTTCCACTTCCACATGTTTATAATTATCAGGACCGGTTTCGCTCATCGCGAGCATTATTAACTGAATATGTTATCTACCGGATTACGGATACGTGAAGATTAAAAATAATAACGAGCAAATCCCGTAGACCTTTGATTTATTTAAATCCACTCACTAATATGTTTATAAAACAAAATGCTGTTGTCCTGATTTCTAACCAAGGAGTGACCAGACGTCTATGCCGCCACATTGAATATTTTGTAACTAATTCATATTCTGTGAATCCCAATAATCTCGGGATTACATGCAGTTATCTTGACAGACGTTGCATAATATCACCGTTATATGCATCTAGAAAACGACATACACACTGTATATCAACAGAGATAAGCGCGCTCATTTCTTTCTTTAAAATACTATTCAAGGCATTCTATGCACAATAATTGATTAAAACCATTACCAATTGAAATTGTTTGAAGGTCAAGCAGCAGCGGTCAAAAGTGATACGCTGGAATCAAGACTCCTGAGATCGGAGAGAACGGAGTACCGAAACACCTGTTGAACTCCGTTGAAGCAATCCAAAAAATAAACGGTGCGTTAGTAATCTTAAACTTGCCTATTTTCTTACACTCGATGTAAACGCGATATAAATAATATGTTTCATTTTACAATAAATATAAGTATCCATCGAGCACATAAGGGAAACCTATGGATACCTACCTATAAAAACGCTGTCTAATTCCTGAATCAGTAACTTCACAAGATAGCGAAGATTTGGAAGGGCGGGTTACATTAAACCTATATTTATACATATTAACTAAACTATAAACTATAAGTATTTGATTACACGTTGTGAGTGATCATTGAAGGAATACTTTTATAAAGTAGGAGTTTAAACATATGTAGATTATATAGATATGTAGACTAAAAATAATTTTCATATCGGACTTCTTATATTAATTACTTGAAATGCATATACTGAAATATTTGTTACTGATGTTTGAGAAACAGAAAAAAGGAACTGTGAAAAACTTTTTTCGTCGATGAGGATATTTTTTACATTCAAATAAACTTGACCTTAGTTACTAAATGTACAACGTCGTAGTGCTTTAACTCGAGTCGTCTTAGGTGGAGTGGAGACATCTTGGAAGTAAGCATTTGAAAAATACTTTGCTCATAAATATTGATTTATAATAATTATAAAGCTACAATGAATGACAGACATTGCTGTTTTCGCTGGTGAGCAATTTCAACCGATAGTATAATATGTAAATAATACTTTTGGTGTACAAATAATACCAGAGCCCAGATCGCATATTGATAATAAATACAATGAGAATAAGACTAATCTATTCTTTTTTTGTAAATATTTTACACCACTGGTGAATTTACTGTAACTTTGATAATTCGTTACCTTGAAAAGGTTCTAATTGCACTTGACCACGTTTTCAGATACGATCGTTTGAAATGTTGACTCATCATATTTTGTATTTTGAAGGAAAAGATGTATTTTTAATTAGTGAGTTAGCATATATATATATATATATGAATATATATAAATATTTTAGTTGTTTTAAAAATAATGAGTATCTAAAGCTTTAATTAGAACTGACAACAATAGTTTATTTGAAAAGGTTTTATCGGATATTTCAATTTTATCAAATAAAAAGTTCTAATTTTTGAGATATTTATTGATATTATATATTATCATGACTTGTTGAACCATATAAACCAACAATAATATTATAAAACAGAATAATTATACATATATACTTTGAATTTTTGAACGAACTCAGCTAACTTTCGTCAATGACCACATCGATAGAACAATAAAAGTAAAGGGTAAAACACACACCAACGATCGAGCGAAGAAACATTCTTGCGTTAACAAACATTACTCGAAATGACGTTCAAACCTTTTCAACAAAAGCTGTGATGTGTATGTTTTTTCTGTGAGATGATAATAATTGGTTATATCGATTCATAGAATAGTATAGAACAAATTTATAAAAAATGTGTGGCTAGAACTCATGACTCTGAAATCAACCTATATGGTAGAATGTTTCTAATACAACATTTTCCAATCAAAAGGTCATTTTAGGCCAAAATGTCAGTTAGAACCTTAAAAGGTAACGAATGGTTTAATACAGTAATAAATCCATTTTTTTTTTTGGTAAATATCCCCCACTGATGAATTTACTGTAATTTTGTTAATTTTGATTATAGTAATTATGCGTTTAAAAATAAAATAGAAATATTGACAGCTTGGACGACTTATTCACACCGTTTCCTTCCTTATGAATACTGAAAACTAATCCAATTGTCTCATAAAGATGATAGTATAACTAAGATATATTTGGTAAATAAAACTCTTCTATCAGTAACAATTTTTCATACATCATTCGAGTGGTATAGTTGACATACGATTTAACGAACAGAGTGTCAAAACGATGGACTAAGTTGCATACGTTAATTGGTGCCGAGATAATTAATTATATGTTTGCCTAAAAATCATCTTAAAAATTGAATAACGTAATATATCGAAAAACATCTGATGACTTCGATAGTAGGTAAGCAAATATAAAGTACACAATTCAAATATCGGCATACAGACAGTTACTTTAATTAATCCTCATTATTTTAAGACCTTAAGAGTGATTAATAAAAAAAGTTTTCGCACTGCATTAAAATGGTCAAATAACACATTAACTTCTCTGTTTTCAAGTTTACAGTCAACGTCTTAGAATAACACGGTATCTAGTATGAAATGATAACAGCGTCGTTCTTAAGTTCCATAATATAATGTCTAATTATGAAAATTCCGTGAAACCTGGAAGTAACGCATCGCGCATATGTGTTGAGAATTCTATAAATATAATCAGACTACATTGGACATAATATAGTATCATTAATATTCTATCAGTAACTTGCTTGTTTTTGCCTTATCATTTACATTACAAAGGGGTTATTCAAAGCGAACATTATTCAGCAGGAGATGACCTACCGTCCTACCAAATAACTCAATAGCTTTATCTGAATCGATCATGAGGTTAAGACCGGGAATGGGCAGCACCTTGCTGCTGCTGCCGGCAGTCGCAAATCGGCGATCTCCAATTTTTCGTACAAAAATCATACTGGGTGCACATACAGCAACACACTGTGCCGACCTCGGCAGCAGTTTTGTATGAACAATTGGGGAAAGCTGAGAAGCTACTGCCAGCAGCAAGCAGCAGCATGATGCTGCTCGTGTATTCCCGACTCATTGTTGGTTCATTAATACCCAGACGCTTCTGTTAATATATACAAGATTTTGAAACATGCTGAAGCTGATCATTTCAAATATATTACGTATGAAGACAAGTACGATATTTATTAATTGGTTTGATAGAATTACATTAGACTACGGTACAAAAATAGCAGTATATTTAGCTATATATAATTTGGTTGATAGCTATTACGGTATCATGCCATCTTCAGAAAATTGGTGTTGATCGTCAAAAGAAAATTAAAGTTATATGCATTTCATTTGATACTTATTTATTTACAAGTTCATAGCAAACGCCATACACCTGTTTTGCAATTGGAGTAGGGTCGCGGAGCCACATTGTTCTGCAGAATGCAGTGTGGCAAACGTTGCCTTCTATGCATAAATATTTAAAATTACATAATATTATATCGATACTGGTAATTATTTCAGTGTGTAATTTATTTTTTTAAAAATGTAATTTTAGAATTATGTACAATGATATTTTTCCTGATTATTATAGAGTTATATCAAGTAAATTTTAATTCTAAATTGCACTTGCAAGTGTTACAGTTAGCGATTACACCAAGGAAAACTTCAAGGCAATATTTTTGACGAACATCACACGAAGTCGATAGATCATGCTATACATATATTAATTCAATTCATCTATGAATAACTTCTTGATTAAAGCCGCTGTTTCTATAAAAAAAATTAAAAAGTTAGCACCGGTCTAACAAATACCGACGAGGCCGCCACTAATGGATTGAGCAAAATAAATAGCGTAAAAATATTTTTATCTTCAAATAAACGCTTGGTATTATTTGACCAATGGACTTCTGCGTGTCCGTGTATTTTTTTTACACGTACTACACGTTCAAATAGTCAGCAAACACAGAACCTGAATGACGCAAAAGTTTAGTTCAAATGAGGGGTTAACGCTGCAGGTTCCCGATATTTTTCACTATCCTTTTGTTTATTTCTATTTAATTTAATTGTATACTATTGTGTGTCTAACGATATTCCTTCTTCACGATAATATTATCACTTAGGTTTTATATGAGATTTGATAAGGAAACCCGCAAAATTATTCACGGTCATCAGACGTACGATGTCGAGTGCATTAAATATTCTGCAAAATAACAAAACTCCATAAAAGTACCAGTTAACATACTCTTTTACTCTACGGTTTTTAATGTATTTTGATATTAACACTATACGGTCAGCGAATTTTCGCAAAATACTTACACAAAAATCCGATATGTTTTAATGAAAATCAACAAATCTCGATCGCGAAGTTAAAATTTAAATTACTTTTGAACCTATAGCTATATTTCAATCAAATTTTTAGAAAATACTTAAAATATATTAATGCATCAAATTCTGTCATTTATTCAACGCTTGTCAACCTCTGGCCAGCGTTCCATAAAAGCAAAGTATGGAATTTGTAAACTTTCTTAAATTATTTATTATATGTTATTAAATTTGTTCCATATACTGTAGATGAAACAGTCTATTGATATAAGGTAATCTCAATATGTTATTAGGTAATTTAAAAATATTGACAAGTGTGCCTATTAAAAATAAACGCATATTCATACCCAAACACTAATTTATTGGTTTTATGTCTACTGAGGCCTACTCGGTAACGGTGCAGTGGATAGACTCGTACATTCTCACCGCTTATTACAATTTGGTACTTTTGTAGGTATCGAGACAAGTTTTTCTACAAACCCTTCAGGACTTAAATTATTAGTGTCAAATGTATTACTCTTTTTGTTTATGTCACGTGATTCAGCTTAGAAATGCGCATGTAACTAATTTAAAAAAATGGTATAGGTACAAAAAATAGTGACAAGTCCGCCATTTCGGTAAAATCAACGAAATATTTTTTTTCATCGTGATTTTACATCTTGCGCATGTTGTTTAACCATCTATCGATAAATTTTGCACGGAAATATTAAATTTTATATATATTTTTGACAGTTAAGATATTCATATGTAAAGACGCCACGTTAGCGTTCCCGGACCGTCACGTTCGGCACGCACAAGATGCCAGCCAACGTGGGGGAGCGGACCGTAAAGTGTTAATATTATGAAAAACAAAAATGGAACTGTCAATCTTTCCATTTTAATATAAAATTATCGCGGCTATTCTTGCTGAAAATATTAGAATTTTCAATTGAAAAAATAAGAATTACTTCATTTCTTGGCGATTGAAATGTTATTTCTTTTTGAAAACAATGTAAATGTCAAGAAAGAGAAAATAGTCCATTTCAGAAGCTTATCATTCAAGGAAAGGTAATAATCCCAGGGAGAAGAAAAACGTCTAGGTTCATAAACATGAAATACTAGTTTAACCTCGGCACTCTAGTTAATAAAACGATAACCAACATCTTCCCTCATCAGTCTCATCACCGACATCAATTTCTCGACATTCTTTCAAATCTAACAACGATAGCTACTGTAACTTAAACAGTCCTGTGATGATTCGATAAAGGTTTCACTCGGCGAGTGCGGGGCTAGATTCAAATTCGTATTTCCCGTTCTCAACCAAAAAAAGTCTCAGTGACCGTGACCTTACCAAACGAGTTGTGTGCAAATGCTTCATGCCAGTGATTCTTACCGGGGAAGCGCGTCCTATTGGGGCCTCGAAAGGTTTTTTAGCAGGCCGCGAAAAAATATGGAAGATTTTTTAAAAATACTTATTCATGTTTAAAAACATGAAGTAATAATACAAAGCAACTGACATCTTTTCATGGTAATTTCCTTTTCTTACATTTTTTCTACTACTTACTGGAATATAAATCCGACCTCCGTCGTATAGTGGTGAGAGCTTTACCCCAACAATCAGATATGTCTAGATTCAACTTCCGGCAATGTTAATATAAAGTTTCGATTTTTTTAATTTGACATTTGAGATCTTGGGCATGGGTGTTTGTGATGTCTTTTCTCCTCGAGTTGATCTCGAGTGAAATAAATAATTCTAAACGAATTCATCTCATGTAATTTAAGTATTTCAAAATATATAATAATTGTATGTTCATTTTATATCGGCTCTTGCAAAAATAATATTTTTTTATTCGTATCCTGAAACGCAACACAAATACTATATTGCACATGGAACGTGATATGAATATTAAATTCTCGGAGGCACACAGTAGCGGATAATAAAAATATATGGTATCAGTTTTAGGATAAGCAACAGAAAATAATGCATAAAAAGCATCAAAAATATTATAATTATTGATATTGATTTATGTTCAATTTTTACTCGCAAAATATCTAAGGGTTTTTGTACATATTTAAGAGAAGAACTCAGAATAGTAATAGAAACGACCATTTTCAGGTTTTGCAGTTGCTTACTGCTGTCAGAAGAAACATTTACAAATTAAAATATTACCGTAAGGAAAGGGCTGCGCTTTTTACGATCAGAGTAATAAAAAAAGTTTCGATAATTTAGATGCGTTTAATCTTTTCAAATGAAAAATTCAGCGATTTTATCATGTGAGTATTATACCCTCCGGCAAGAAGTAGAATCGAACAAAATTGTTGAAACGTGATGTAAATTAGGGTTTCTAGATTTCATTGAAAACAAATATTCGAATATTTAATACGAATACCTTATATTATTAGAACAAAATAAAGCTTAAATTTTACAGGTTAAATCAAAAATTTTTTTTTTTTGTATGGCACTGCAGGTAGTAAGTAATTATATTATTTTACACAGTGTAAAAAGTATGTACGAACTTTAGAATCAAGATATCGTCGGCCGAGTACTTGATTGAACAGTATTCTGTAGGTATTTTCATTTTTTCGATTATTGGTGAGTTCGGTATTAAATCCGTATCTGCCATTCAAGTATATTGTGACTAAATAATGAACCACGTACAAAATTAGAGGTTACGGGAATGATGGGAATGAACTTAAAAATGCTCTAGTGAAAAGTTATGAAATCTCTGTTAGAACACTCAAGCACTCAGCTGACGATATGTATGTCTATTCTTGAAGAACACGTGGTATAAAAATATCAGTCTTTAAATATTAGTATCTGAATATTTCATTTTCGGTATTTTATTTCCATATTTTTTTTAAATATTTAGAAATTTTCCGTTTCATGCCATATACCAATTAGATTATTGGTATCTACCCGATCATCGCAGATTTAATTAAATTAACACCGATTGTCTTCTGTTATTTATTAATTGTATCAACAAATAAATGCCTTGAATCAGTTTACTATAGTATCCGCCTATGTGTTCCTTTCAAATATACACGCACCGCCCTTTGCACAGATTTTATTAATGGCATTTAATTAAAAGGTTTAACAATAATATAAACAAAAAATGCAAATAAAATTGTTGATTGTGGACAAAAATGTAAAAAGCATTCCATAAACGCAGATAGGCAATTCATAAAAATAGAGAATAAATTTATTTTTTCAAGGAGTTCAACGATTAATAGAAATAAAATTAGTTTTATATTATTTATTTGTGCTGCTATTTTTACTATTGAAAAGTGTTATGCGGCTAATAAGCACGTGCAGTGAATTATAAAAATATTATAAATAAGTTTGGAAAAACCTATAACAAATAATTCGCAAAAAACCCGAATGCTTTATAATTATATATTTATTTGAATGCTATCTGTCCACTCTGAGGTGACAATGCTCTTGCGATTTTATACACTCGCGGTTGAGGCGTCATCGGTTCGAATACCCGAATGGAAACTGTCATATTTATTGATTTCCCAATCGACTTATGTATTCTTATATCCAAAAAGCGCATGAATATCTGGGGTTGTTTATCCCTCAAACTAATGAGAACTTTTTCATATTGGAAGGCAACATTGACTTACCTGTAATCTAATATGGCCGCATTCAAATGTATGTACATACATTATTGTAAAATAATACAAACAATGAATTTAAAAAAAAATGATTCAGTCACTAGAAGACCTAAAAAGGCCGCATGTTTTCCATCTCTTTACTAATCCTTTTCCTAACCCTCTCCAAAGAGAAGTTGAGCAATTGACTCACTAACATTTTCGTTCTAACAACTTATGTGAAGAGTATAGTAACAAAAATGTAAAATAATAAAAAACAAAACTTTTGTTACGAGTCGTACGGTTAATGACTAACAAAACTAAGAAATGAGCATTGTTGTAAGTATATTTTAGTAAATAAATCACTCGATAAGATAAAAACAGGAAAATAATTTCGGTAATTACAAAAAGTACATGTCAGTAGTTTTCCAAAGATATTCTAATGGACTCTTCCCGTACCAATGGACCCAGTAAACGTGACTTTTAATGGCGTGAATTATCGGCAAATATTAAATTGTCACTATTGATTAATGACATCGAACTTTCAACGCGCATAATAATGATAAATATTCAAAAAATACCTGTCGATAAAAAATAAAGTTAAACTTTAACAATAGTAAATGAGTAGAATAATTATAATTTGTTTATATAAATATTGCAATATATGCAGATGTAAAATAAGTACGGACTGACTTAAAGTCCGACTCCAAAACTTCAATAGTCAATTTTCAAAATTTTATGAAATGCTCAGGATCAGTTGAAAGTGCTCGCGATGAGCGAAACAGGTGCTTATCATACGTGGAATTGGCACTAAAATTTGTTTTAATTTTATAAATATATTGCCTTTCAAACAAAAATTGACAATTAACACCTTAACAATTAATAAGAAGCGACTTTCATAATTATTGTAATATAATACTAGCTGCCTGGTATGGCTCCCTACGGGATCACGGGGATCACCTCCTACAATGTTCATATGTGATTGCTAGTCGTCACAGTCAATCTGGGAGCAGCTATGGAGTTGGACTTGGAGATTACTGGAGGCTGATTCATGTAAGGCAAACCACCAGGAGCATCGTTTGTGTTAACCATAGCCGTACTATCTTCTCGGAGTCAATTATACTGACGCCAGCTATTAAACAAACCTGAAACCTACGTACATCAACAACTTTGAAATATTCTTCACGTCCAAAAAAGATTATTAAAAAAAGCATTATTTATGGACTACGTAATAAAATAATACTGATTTTAAATTTAATATTAAACCAGTTTGCCAAACATTTATTATAAGGCGAATACTTATACATACAAACACAGCGTAGATCGCTATATAACATGGCATTGACTTCTGACAATTTATCGGAGTAAATCGACCAAGAAAATTTCGAAGGTGTGGTAACTCTTGAAAAAATTCGCAATAAGAATAGAAAACGATTCACATATTTAGACTACGACTACATATTTAAGGTGCAAAATCCGTATTTTAACTATGTTGCCGCATTGATAAACGACATGAACATTGATTGATCGGACAATATGTATGTTTCGATTAGCCCCTATAATGTTATAACACCCCGGGTAATCGTTAGTAGACTGCTTAATTAAGATAACATTGTATCGCAGGTATTACGTAGAAACTACATTTATTTCTTTGTGAAGTTTAGAAATTCACAAGTCAGATGCCATGTCCACACTTGCAATGAGGAAAAGGAAAATGCAAGTCGAAAAAGGAATTCTAATATTGACCGTACTTAAATAATTATGTTTGACATCACTTGTACATTGTACAGAAACAACGGATATTACACAATTCTATAAAAAAAAAACCGTCAACAAAAGCTGCTTACTTTTACGTTTAGTTTTTCTTAGTAAATTAAGTTGGAAAACCTAAAATCCAAAATTTAACTTCAGAGGAAAATTACCATTAAAACCACCACTTTTCATAATGGCCGTCATACAATATTTTGAATATTGCACGAATCGTTTGAATGAAAACAGTATTCAAATAAAGTGGAAATAGAAAATAGCTCCAAGTATAATTTTCGTACCAATGTAATCAATAATATATCTCAATCAATATTACAATACAATCACACTTGAACTGTGGGTGATATTTTATTATTTTCAGACATAGTTCTAATAAATGGCGAAACTCATAAAAATTAATCAGACCTGGGCAAACTCTTTGGCTGAAGAGCCACATGGAGAATTAAATATGAACGACGGGTCACATATCAAATATTATTTTTAGATATACACTATTTATTATTATCAAAAGGGAATGTCAACATAAAAAAGTGATTCTCTATTAACCAAAAATTCGAGGCGAATGAAACTGTTCAACACCTTTCAATCATTAAACTTTTTTTTTCAGGTGATTTTTGCAGTTTGCAGTTGAGGTTCTATAAACTGCTTGTAAAGAGTTTTGATTATGATTCACGATATAAAATGATTATCACATAATACGTTGGTTGACCCAAAAATAACCAAAATTTTTAAGTATGTCCGTATTAATGAGTGTTGAAAATTTACAGATTTCTTCATGGCGGTATTAATCAATACCATTGACTCAATATCTATCGCAAATGAATTGTGTACTTTGGGTCGATTTAAACAAGACCAGAGATGATTAAACAATTTATATTTCGATAAATTCTTCAATGCAGATATGCCATTTCAATAGGTATAATAGGTTTTTTTTTAGAAATACGATCATAGCTCGCGGGCCATTGTTTGTCCGGGGCTGTAATAAATTTAATACTGTTAATTGCTGATTCGTGGTGGAATGAAATCATGTTTATAATAAAAAATGAATGTATTTAATAAAAAAATAATGCTTGCTCTTTAAGTGACAACGGTCCTGACAGTTTTTAACAAATTATTCATGTAACTCTACATATTACAATATAGCTTCTAGGATTACGAATGGGATAGGTAACAATAATTATAGAAAGGGATTTTTAAAGATAAAGTAGGGTAGAGTGACGCTGAAAAGTATTCGATTTTATATTATTGCCGTGTTCAAGTACACATATTTTTACATGGAAAATCTGTCATAATTGCGTCTTCTTATATTTTTGTCCTTCCATATACATCAATAAAAATATGTATATCAAAATAATATATTTAATTTGGATTATTAAGATTATCGAGACAGTTCGAGTCCATTCGTGTGCTCGAATGCCTGAAGATGCCGAAAGGCGAAACCCGGGTCATTAGTGACAAAATACATGGAAGTGTACAAAATCTCAATAATCCAAATTTGATATTGAAATTCCATCAAGCACCCTAAGTCGATGTCTTAAAAAAAATAATATATGTTAGTTTACGTCCAATGAAACCATAATAAATATCAGACTTAATTAATTGTAACCCATTCATTCGATCCCATTAACAGCCGTATATTATGATTCTCTGGCGTATTTCGCGCTTTTTATTTATTATCAAAACCTTACCAAAGCAATATAAAGGTTTCTCAATCTTTTCATGTTTATTCGTCTCTTAATTTGAAAATACACCACACCTTAGTATGAGTGTAATTATCTACGACAGATATGACGAAAAATTTGACGTGTCCTGAAATATTCGTCAGCATATATTTTATCGAAATTTAATGACATGCAAATATTATATTATCATGTAATATGCCCCTTGGGTACCCGCGCATGTGGCTTAAAGTGCCACGTGACAACATTAGCAAACATTTTTAAAATTGTATTTTAAGTAAATGTATATATTATATTTTAAAGCAAATGATTATCCAAAGAATGCTAGTCTCAGATTCAAATATGTTGACTTTTGTCAGTTGAAGAATTTTCACACGTTTATAGCCTGTGAAAATATTGTCATACATGTTAAAGCGAAAAAGAAGAGTTTAATCTTTAATCTATATTTTTCAATTCATTCAGAGGTCAGAATGCAATAAATATTACTAAATTAAAATGTTACAACTTTGTATGGTACATGCAACCAAAAAATACTTTTAACAATCCCGGTCCAAAAAATTATAGTTAGCGAGGATCAGGCTAAGCGTATGCTGAAGCCCAGACCACGCAGAAGAGAATTGACAGGGCTGAAGTGCTATGACGAATTGTTCAGAATGTTTTTTTAGGAATTGATTTTATTTAACGATCACCTCAACAATTTTTTTTAATGCTTCTTAATTATTGAGGAATTTACCTTATTTAGTTTATGAACAGGATAATATTCGATGTTTAACAGAATGAATAGTTTACTTCATGACTGGAATAAAAATGACCAATGTGTGAAATTAGTAATGTTGTAGGACGGAAAAAAGGCGCTAGAAAATTGAGAGAACAACATCTTACGCAGTAGTGTTGCAAAAAACCTGGGAATTTTGAAATGGCGGGAAAACCCCGGAAAATTGGAAATTCGCTGTTAAATGTGATATTTTTCATTGTTTTTTCAATATATTGAAACCAGGTACACATATAAACATGTGTCTGAGTGTCTTATCGAGTTTAAATGCATACATAAAAGCAGGAACGTTTCCATAAATACTTTGTGCTGGCGTCAAGTATATTTAGATGTCATAGATCAGCGGTAGCCATAGATAAAATTCGGTGGTTGGCAGAGAAATCTGACATTATTTGAATTTGCTAATCCACATCTAATCAACCCATAAAATATCGTTTGAATCTCGTAACACGTCTGAAGTTCAAACCTGTCACATAACATAATACTACAGTTAGCGTGATTAAAGTGCGCCTTACGGATGTGTCGAGTTCAATATAAAATGTATTCAATATTAGGTGGATTATAAAGGTGGGGTTTTTTTTATTTTCTTGTTATTTGGTGCATTTTTTAAGTATTGTATGATCTTAAATCTTAACCATGTATATATTTTCGTTTATTTAATATTTATTGAACTAAATTGAGTTATCTAAACTCATTCTCCTTTTTTATTTTAGATTCAAATAAATATCAAGCCCATAATGAGTGAAAAGAATTGAAACATCCATCACAATAGAAATGTTTAATGTTAAAAGTTTATAATATAGAAGCTATAAATTATAAAAGCTTTATTAACTAAACAAAAGCTTTTATAATTTAATTATAATTAAGAATTTTATTGAATGAACTAGGTGCATTTTATGTCTTCTTTGATCACTTTTTTCCCAATATATAAATTAAACAGAGTCCCGTTAGTGGTCCGCTGGATTAAAATTATGAATTTAGTGGTCTGTGAGCAAAAAGTTTGCCAGCCGCTGTCATAGATGATCCGAATTAAATAAAGTTCCTTACTTCCACCTATATCATTGAATTAATTACTCACAGTAGCCTCAATTTTCTGAATACAATGTTGACATACGTAAAAAATGCCACGCTTTAAAAATAAGTATTACATTCGGTAAAGATTTAAAAAAGTTAAATTGGGAATTCACTGTTAAATATGATATTATAATTGTTTTTTCCAATTCATTCCCAATTTTCCTACGAGAGTTTATTCCAGGGTTTTTTCCCGGCCTCGCATCACTAGTACAGACAACGGTACGGGACAAATTATGAGGTCGGTGTGGAGTGTGAGGATAAAATAATTTATTCTAGCTTTTTTTTTTAAATCTTATCAACATTCTGTTCGGAACGTCACGCAAACACCATTTTGTTCGTATCATTGTTTTCGCTGACATTTGACCAGGTCGGTCACGCATAACTTTTTTTATATATTAATTATACCAGATTAATTTTTAAATCAATAAAATAAAAATAATTTCGATATTTCTTCGGCACCAACACCTTGTATTCAAAAAAATATATTTATTAAAACCCCTCGTTTCTTTTACTCCGCTATAGGGTTAGATAGAAAAGACGGCTGAAAAGTATTTAGAATTTAAATGGTCATTTGGTTCAGTTAAATAGTAGGTAGTGATAAAAAAATATTTCTATTCAATTCAACCTGTCATATTAATGTGAAATAACTTTAAAATCATTAAGATAATTAACACCACTTTGAACAAAAATATGTTTGCATTGGAAATATTAACAGTTGTCTTCGGTCGCGGTATGCATGTGTTCGAATCCCAATACGGATAGTTGCATAAATTGATTTATAGTATTGTGTTCAAAGGCACGGATTTCTTTGAAGTCCTTGACACTAACCGTTTCTTAAAACGGGAGGTAGCGGGAACGATAAGCTAACCACAAGTTTTCCCGTAGCCCCATCCTTCATTCGTTTCTCTAACCGAAATAGAGAGGTTCAGCAACTGAGTTACAACAGGTCTCGCAGGACAATGTTGTGATAAGCTCCATTAATGATGCATATATGTTATATTCTACATTGGGATTGGACATGATTACAAAAAAAACTTGCAATTTGAATACCTTATATTTAGTGAACAACTGTATATATCATATGTTCATATGAGTAAATATCACCGTGCGTCTGTATTTTGTGCAATTGACATCTGCGCATTTGCATTGTGCGCGTGTGTTTGGTGTTACCGTAGTTACTTCGTTTTTTTTTTAAATATCTCAATTTCTAGCTAGGAAATTACTTATTCGTGTCTCATTTCGGTGGAATGGTTTGTAAGGTCCCCGAAGAGAAGTGTCTAGAAAAAATGACGCGACCGCATGCAATGTACCTACACTCATGAAACCATCGGCCGTCGATTTAATTAATAGTATTCCCGTGTAATCATAAAGCTCGTATTTGCACCGGAGTGAGACGAAAAATCAAACTAGAGGTCAGCTTGATTTCATTATACACTTATAGAACCTTGACGTCAGCTTCATTATTTCTAATAAAATGCGCATCACACGTATCGATAGTTTTCAATACGATCGATCAAAAAAGAATTTTTAAATAAATAAACAAACAACGTCTCACGACGCGTACCTACTTCAACTTGAAACGTCGAAGTGGATTCAAATAGTTTTTTTTTTATCTTCGTCTTTTTGTGAGACTGTCAACATTGTATACCAATTGCAATACTTAATCAAATAACAACATACATATAGTTGTATCCGGTTATTTGACGCAAGACACATGAGTTATGTAGTTGTTAAAAATATCCAACTACTCACAAAAAAACTTTTTTCAAATAACGAAAACAATATTTTTCTTATTTATAAAATGAATTTATTAACTCAACAATTAATAGGTGCTACGTAACGTAGAGTTTACATAGCATAACGTAACATATCATAGAGAATCTTCGAATAAGTCACAGCTCCCACATTGGAAAACTTTAGTCACTGTCAAGTTCTAAAATGTACTGCAATTATTATAAAAATGCTTTTTTCAGCAATGCATTGTATTACATCGTCAATGTTCTGGAAGAAAACACTACATCGAAAAAATTACATATTGAGTTAGTTATACTAAAATGTTCGTTATTTCGAACTCTACCGTATGGAAGATCACACTTATTTTTGCAAATTATAATTTTACTTAATAACAGTTTTGAACGAAACCAATTACATGAAAAAACTAAAGCATTTCAAACATTTGAAAAATTTCAATGTTCAATTACTCAAGTCTAGTATTTTTCAGTT
The DNA here is from genome assembly GCA_022494535.1 of Himalopsyche phryganea. Taxonomy (NCBI): domain Eukaryota; kingdom Metazoa; phylum Arthropoda; class Insecta; order Trichoptera; family Rhyacophilidae; genus Himalopsyche; species Himalopsyche phryganea. The sequence continues at coordinate 4,819,546 of JAGVSL010000008.1, read as the reverse complement.
AGTATCTTCTTCCAGAACAACGACGATATTATGGAGACGAATGTACAACATCGAGCTTTAAAGAAAAAAGAATAAGATGAGAGGGCCCGCAGAGATTTTTTCATGTATATAACATATTGAATGTTTTCCATACTATTCCTTTTTAAAAATAACTGACCGAAAAATTCGGTTCTTGTAAAAAAATGCTCGGGCATAATAATTATGCTCTACACTAGTGGTGCACAACCTATTTGAAAAAAGTGCCAGTGTATTCATTTTCTAATCTTCCACGGGCCGCAAAGGGTAAAAGTGTTGGAAAATAATGATATACTGTACTAGACAAGTTATGCATTTTATTATTTTTAATTTAATAGTTACATTATTTTTCTGCTTATTACTTGTTATTTTGGACCTCTATTACTTGTTATTTTGTGCATCACTGGCCTACACCAGTAGTTACCAAACTTTTTCCCCCATGCCCCCCCCTTGCCTTGCCAAATATTGATTATTTATAAACTTATTAACATCAAATGTGGACACAATGCTGCTCACTGTGCATTTTTGTAATGGATAATTGTAAAAAAAGAAAAATGTATCATTTTTATTCATATCGTTATTGAAGAGATAATATTGTTTATTGAAAATGAAACCAAATATTTGGCTTTGGAACGGAACAAATCAGGACAAATTCTTATTCACAAATAAATGAGAGGGATGAACCTGATGCTCCGATAGCAATTGGTCGATATTTGACTTCAAATTAGTGAGATATAGACTTAAATCTCCACGTTCAGTGATTTGCAACCGATTTCTTTTTTTCGAAAGAATATTGGTAACCGCGCTTAAACCCCATTCCACGAGATATGAAAATGGAAAAGTTATCAAAAACTTTCTTGCGTTAACCCATAATGCAGGATAAACTACAGGAATATCATTCTGAAGCCATATAACTACTGGTAACCCTTCATGTGTGACTAATCTAACCAGTTCTTTTTGTAATATGACATCCAATTACTATGCTGCGTTACTATGCGTGCAGTCGAAACGGACTACGTGGACCCCCATTTTTTTCTCCCTGACATGGAGTCCTTTGGGAACCTATGCTCAACATTGTGAGAGGACATCGTTGATAAAAATCTATTATACCTACGCATATGAAACTTTTTCAGCGAGAAACAAAAAATAAAAGCTGAATTATAGACACAGAGCGGTATTCTTCAGTGTCTCATTCTAACCGTGATAATCCAACTTAATTAATCTCTTGTATGAATGGAGATACACCTCATCAAATTTTGCATCTTGTTTATTCCAATATGATACACAGAATTGAAATTATTGATCAGAGTCAATCAAGTTTTCCTTGTGTAGCGAAGATATCGCAAGCACAAATACGGTAGCTGAGGGGTCTCCAAACTACGGCCCGGGAGCACCACCAATCCAGCCCGCGGTACTTCACCCCCGCACCCTGCGCCTTAGATATCTCGCTCACCGGCTAGTACCAATTCGAAAATTTGCCCGTAATTCAAAATTATAGTATGTTGCTGTGGTGAGATAGGTCTTGACTCTTAGGCCTAACCTATAAAAAATGTCAAATTTAAGAAATCTACGTTCGATTGAATTAACACTTACTTGGAAGAACTCCGTTATAATAATGTAACAAAAGGCAATGTATTGTGTTACACAAGACTTATCTAAAATTGTTCATAGCTATTTAGAGAGAATTATACTATTGAAAATGGCGCGATGCCGAAAAAGCTATCAAAACACATTTGGTTTTGAACTTGTCAAGAATTGAACACTTACCGCTGGGCTACGGAGAGTTTGATAGACTAAACTGTGGATAGCGCACTGGTGCTGATCCGAGAAAAGTTCCAAGACGTTTTATTTTATTTAAATTTTTGTCTGGTCAGTTTATTATAATTAAATATAAAATCTTCATTTTATACAAAACATAAAATACTACATAAATAATAGTTTTTATTTCTGCATTACCGGTCCGCGAAATATTGTTTTCTATTTATACCGATAAGCGGGTGTAAAAAGAAGTGAAGAACGCTGACCTAACTCTATTTATAAGATTTAAGAGAAAATGAATTTTGTGAAAAATCATTATATTCAATTTAAGACATCGACTGAGGGTGCTTGATGGAATTTCAATATTAAATTTGGATTATTGAGATTTTGTACACTTCCATCTATTTTGTCACTAACGACCCGGTTCGAGTCCATTCGTGTGCTCGAATGCCTGAAGATGCCGAAAGGCGAAACCCGGGTCGTTAGTGACAAAATACATGGAAGTGTACAAAATCTCAATAATCCAAATTCATTATATTCAATTCTGAATCATTTTATTGAAGATTCAATAGCAATGGGGAATTAAAGATGTGTATTATTTATTATTAAAAGATTGTCTGGCAACTATGCATCAATTACTTAGGCACCACTATTTGCCGGTTCCGTGGTGCAGCGGTCAACGTCGTTGACTTCGATTACGGAACTCACGTATTCGAATCCCAGTACGTACAGTTTCATAAATTGAATTTTAATCGATTCATGAACTTCTGTTCTGAGCCCTGGATTTTTGTGGTGTTCAAAATTCCCTCCCACCCATCCGATAATAAAAATGGGGTGTAGCGAGAGTGATCAGCTAACCACTAATCCTGTCCTATCCCAATCCTTTTTATCCTTAGTCTTTTCCAATAAGAGAGGTTGGGCAAATCAGTAACAAGCGATGTTCTTAGAAAAACTTCTGTTGAGATTACGACATTGGGAGCGGACATGTTAAAAAAAAATGCATTCCACAGAGGTAATTAAAATTAATTTTCTAAACAATAACGACATTCCTAAGTTTTATTTAAATTTTTAATGGGGAAATACAAGTCTTTTTTTTCACAAATTTATAATTGAAATATAGGTATTAATTACACCAGCCCGAATACTACGTACCTGCATAAATATAAAATAAGAAAAAAATATTATTTATTACCATTATATTTTAATCTTGTCGGATTTAAGTCAGGTGTATAGTTCGACCAATGCCGAATGCATATATTAAATTTGTTTTCTAAAAATATTTATGCGCTAACATTGCTAAGCGGGTGATAATCATCCATACTATAACACAACCCCACGTGGTACTCTTCTGAAGTCGTTCACTTTTCTACAAAAATCAAATTTCAATCTACAAAAACATCGTCGCGTATAGCATAACAAATAAATGTGAGTGAGGTCAAATAACCTAAATAAGTACATGTTTTGTTGTGTTTTACTAAATCACAAAGAAATATTATTTAAATTGAAAATAGAATCTTAAATAAAAAGAAATAAAGCCGAAAACAAGGTGGTGTTCTTATTTAAATAAGATGATTGGTACTGACGAGAGATTTTTAAGTTTTCGTTACGACGTAAATACGCACCGTGTGTACTTAATATGCCTAAATGTGCTGGTATTATTTGGTACGCACATTTGCCTGGTTTTACAAGGCTATATAGGTCCATAACAGGTAGCTTAGGTTTTTATACTTCAGAAAATATACTGTGATATGACGACCAAAATATTTTTCCACACTTTCTAGATGGAAGGCATTAGTTTCAATCGCTTTCCACACGCAGAGCTATTTTTCTTGCAATACATTTCTTCCGTGTATATTATGTTGTATGTATGCTGTATATTATAGACATCAAACTGGGTCAGAAACTACGGATGCCTCCGAAAAGCCAACCCTGCTTGCTTCTTCTTGCGTTCGATGGGATTCCGGCGTCCTGGATGAACGTCGGGTACGATTCAGGGAAATATAGAATACTAGTATGTAATGGGAGGAAGCAGGGAGATAAACGAGTGACAAAAAATCTTGGAGACGCCGTGTGGTGGTCGTCGTAAACATGCTCTACATTTGTTTGTACTACTCCCACATGTCTATAATGATCAGGACCGGTTTCGCTCATCACGAGCATTATCAGTTGATAACGGCTGTGTTTTATTTTTTATTTTTAATCAGTGTTTTATTTTTAAAACATGTGATTAGTTATAATATCTGTGTAAAAACATGAAGAACATGTCACGTATCATTCATTTCGTTATTTAAAATACAATAGTTAATACAAAAAAGTCGTTTTGGAGGTCAAATAATTTTCTTTCAACAGAGTTACTTTTATAACTTATAAAAGAACTTCTTTTAAACATATTTTAATAACACATGTTTAATTTAATAAAAAGTTTCTTACACAAAACCGCTCACTTTTTTTAATACACACTGACTTCGGTCCGCGAACGGTTGTCAGAAAATAAAATGACCAGCAATATTTTTTTATGAAGCATAAAAAAATAGGTACATATGAATAGTCGAGTATTTTAACTGTGAGATAATCGTTTTTACCATTTTCAAGGATTGAAAATTGTTTTGTGAATAAATATGCAATTGCATACCTGCATAACAGCATGTCACGATCTTCAATATTGAGTCGTAATAATAATGGTTATAAGACAAACTGCAAAAAATACAATCACATAATTGTATCCAACAAACATCCTGCTTGATTACTAGGGCGTACGCCGGGATGAAAAACATAACATCGACTGTGTTTTGGCCAATTGATGTTACCCTAAAAAAATACGAAAATGAGTTAATGATTGGATCTCTTTTTAAAAACGACAGAGCAGGTCTCGGTCAAATGATGTTAATTATACGAAACTCACAAAAATAGTAAAAACCATTCCGAAATAAATATTAAACGTAACAGATAGTAAATATCTTTGAGAAAATATTAGAAGTGGTTAAACTGAAATGATAAAAAAAAACCTGTCCCCATTGCACAAATGGTACAAAAGAAACCTGGCCAACTTCTACATGGAAAAATCATATTCGGTGACACATACAAAAGAATATTTCATTTGACGATTAAATCTATTAGATTTTTTATCTGAATTTATCTGAATACTAAACTACTTGTTCTTTCATCATTTCTAAAACTCGTGTGCTGTTTAGTTAAAACAAATAGTTTCTGGTAGTCAAGAAAATGATTATCTTAAATTGACACTCAATGAAGATTGCCTGCATATAGGATTCATATCCATAATCAATCTGCATGCTTAACGTTTCTGGGAGTATGGACGTACTAGTACGTGGCCACGATTTTTCCGCGAAGGAGTTTGGACGTACATGTACGTCAGTATGGTAATATGTGTTTGTGTGTGATTTAAACTTGAAAAAATATTAAAATGTCATTTGTGGACTTCTGGGTAGATTATTTCATCATTTTAAAATAGGTTTGAACCTTAGAAACTGCAAAATTCTACTTTCTCCGAAACAACACAAACATCGATATTGCATCATTCATCAAATTTTTATGAAAAAAAAACTCACTCCTCATAGCACGGATATAATTAATTAATTACTCCTGGAAAAGTTAAGAAGCCGCCAATAATCTTTGCACGACTTGTACAAGATGAAAACACTCCAAACTCCTTTTGCTAGAGGTAATTACAGGAAAAAAACTATGTGCTGTTTACATGTAATGTTATTGCACATAAGCATATATCACAATTAGTTTCATAGAGTATACTAACGTTTAGATCAATAATAATTATTATTTACGAATCAAAAGATACAGGTATATCTTGAATGGATGTTGATAATTGCAGTAATTACAAAAAACGCGTATAAAAAATAATCACGGAACGTACCGTGTGGTGTGTATAGATAGCTATTGGTCAAAATAAAAAAAATGTTAGTGAAAAAATGACGAAATTTAGTTTTGGTTAAGACGAAAATGATTCTAAGCGATAGAATGATGTAGATGAATTTTTCAAATGATAAAAATTTTAACTTTTTTATTTCACTGGATGTGTTACTAAGTGCGACACGTGTTTTGCCTCTTTGTAAGCATCTCTACTTTAACTCTTCTCGCCAAAGATGTGTGTGGGGTACAAACCACCAGTGGGATAACAAAGTTACAAATTTTAATTTAATGCGTTTGTATATGTAACTATAATACATACATATAACTATAACACACAGCTTTAAACCTTACTAATAACTTTTCGTAGTTAATTTTTTTTTTTATTTACGGAAGAGTATCAAATTATACTCACAAGTAAATTTTCACATAAAAATGATTGTTAAACTAAACTTCCTTTTATACATAATAACATAAATACAATAATCTATTACTTAACTTGTCGAATGAATAATCGTATAATACAAAAGTAAGGACTTCTAAATTAAAAATCAAAAGTAAAATCAAATCGAATGAATCTAGAGCATAAACATTACAACAACGAAGAATAGATCAAAGCAGTGCCGTAGGGTTCAAACAGGTAAGCACTTACACCGATCAGTGTAATCGTGCTACGAAAGTTTGTTACTGTCAAAAGTAATAATTATAATGGATAGAAAAAATGAACTTGATGTAGCTTCAAACGGATTTTTTTGTTGATCATAATCTATATTAAATAATACCAGACTCTCACTTATACCGACTCGGCGTGATATTACAGCAAAAAAAATGTACAAAAAAGCGAATACGTGAAAGTACGTTTGAACAAGTAACACGGAAAAAAGAAAAAAAAATCCATATTACACTTCGATATTAATTTAACCGGTATTTTTGACCATATCGGCTCTCTATTCGGATCATATCGACTCGGTCCCACTCCCAACCAATTTCTTGGCTACCTCCTGAGTAAGGTTTGGTTAAGCACGGCCCGTTGAAAGTTTTAAAAATCTCAACTACAAAACCTGATATTAAAAAAATCTTGAAAAATGCAAAATAAAACAGTTGATTATTATAGTTACCTATTTTTATGTTGAACTTCCCTTCTCTGATAATAAATAATGTATTTCTCAAAATAGTATTTCACTTGCGGCCCGTCGTTTATTTTGAGTTTATACATATTTTTTCAAATAAAACACAATTTATCTGTACTACTTCCACATGTTTATATTGACCAGGACCGGTTTCGCTCATCACGAGCATTGTCAACTGAATCATCATCAGTTGATAATGCTCGTGATGAGCGAAACCGGTCCTGGTCATTATAAACATGTGGAAGTAGTACAAACATATTGTGTTTTATTTTTAAAATACTATGCCTTTTCACCAATAATTTGACAGTTAACACCTTAAATTTGATTGAATTTATAATGTGGCTTTTCAGCCAAAGAGTTTTACCAGGTCTGTTTCAAGTCATGCCGGAGTCACGGAACTCCACCGAGTAAATCGTATGAAGGGACACCATCGGTCGCCTAGGATGACGGAATCTATCTGTTAGAAAAAAAAAGTACGCGAGAAGGCGCATTGCGTATGCGTTGAAAATGGCCAGGCCAGGCATCGCCGCTTTTTATTTGTGGGTGTTATTAGGGGCTCTTTAATCCGCTGTCTTATCTTCGAATTCCTAACAAAATCAAACTTCCATACTACCAGTGCTAAAGTCCATACACGACGGATATTAACGATAGGTAGAAAAATGTGTACAAATTATTTGATCAACATTCCTCCCAATCAATGAATGACATAAAAAATATACTACCAAGGTTGCAAATTAAACTCATGAACTTATGTAGGTGTGATTCTTGATCTCAGTAAATGCTAGGAGCATTGAATGCCAATCTCGCTTCTAACATTAAAGAGGAAATCTATCGCAACATAGTTTTTGAGTTATTGGTGGAGATATAGTTTATATTTTTTTACAAAACACTTTTGTAAATTTACTCAATAATTAACAGAGAAAATACCATGCATGCAGTGATCAGTGGGAAAACGTTTTCCATTATTTTCGTTTTTAGCTTACAGTAAAATATACAGTTTTATACTGCATCGATTTATTGTTATAAATTATTACATACTAAAACTTAATTAAATTAAATGATCCTTAAATGTGGGTTTATGGGGTATAATATAGGTAATAAATATATTAAAATAGTAGGAAGTCATTTCAATAGCTTTACCAACAAACTACAATAGATAAACTAGCGCTCACCAAACCACCGTCGCTCGACGATCAACAAATTCAAAATGAAAAAATCCGATTATAGACAGAATAAGTACCGTAACAAATATACGTATTCTTGAAAATTACAAAAAAAAGATTTTTTAGTCTTCGTTTAAAATCTTAAGCCATTATCAACTCGAGGAGAAAAAACATCTAACGCCATTCAAAAACTCAGATGTTCAAATGAAAAATATGATTTATTTAATATCGACCTTGACAGAATTTGTACCCAGAAGCTTTTGATCGCTCAGTAGAGTTTGTTCTTACCGCTATGCTAGAGGCAGTTTGCATGCATATTATAGCAATTAGCAATAGATTAATTGTTGGTGAATGTATTGATCATAATTTAAGACGTAACATGTTTGTAACACGCAGTAAATTCGTAAGGATAAATAAGCATTTTTACTAGGTGCTTCTGGTATATTTATAACTGAAATGATACCATTCGATATTTACTATACATACATTCAAGATAATTTCAAACATGCTAATACACTGGTTATTATAGCAACACGTGTATGAGCTAACTTACAGAAACACAGTTTCGAATGTGATTTCATTAATTTGTGTGTGGTTTGTCAAGGTTTTACACATGTCGTGCTATTGACTCTTGCGATCTGATTTACTTGCCAATTCGAGCATATGTGTATTAAGAATTTTTGGGCGTCGTGTTTCTTTTAATTTAGGTAGCATTATGATTGCAAAATTGAAAAGTGTGTCGCAACAAAGTTGTCGACTCGCTTGCTCTGTAGATGGCGATGACGTCACCGCCGGTCGATTTCTCGCGAGTATACATAATATTTAAAAATAAATACAGAGTCTTGAGTTTAAGTGTTCCAGATATTAGATTAGACTATGAGCCAGTGTCCAAATCAAATTGTTTTCGAGGAAACGAATTAGCACGTACGGAAACTGTAAGGTGCACACATCCGTCACTAAGTTCACTAAGCAGAATCATACAAAGCGTCAAAAACTTTCTCAGCATAATCCGAAAGTTTTTCTAATATGAACAATTTTAACCGGCGATATTTAGATTTATTCTTAGTTTAATAGTTGAATATTACATATACTTTAACGGTGTTGATTACAGTACTGAGGTTTCGTCTTCTATTGCTGCGGTTGCCAACGTTTCGCATCTCACGCACCACTTAACTTGACAAAAAGGTACAAGTAAAAACATATACAGTAACGATTTTTTAATATAAAACTAATAATGCCAATTGTTTGATTATAAAAAATTAAATTATGTGATATTCTTTGCGATATGTTTGAAAGAACTTAATCGATTCTTGGCTCCGATGACGTTACTGCAAAAACTCCGCGGAACAACACAATTGTCTCGCGGATCACCAGTGATCCGCCGACCCCGGAACTATGGTATGTTAGGTGGAATCTCAATGGACCTGCCCCCATGGTGTACTACACGGTGTACATGTGGTCTGCACCTACGTTAATTAATAATTAAATTAATTTGCGTTTGCGTTATACTAACGATATGCGTAGTAAGGTCCAAAATATTCGGTCAAAGCATGTTAGATCAAGTCACAAATGTAGTTTAAGGGAAATAAACAAATATTTTTAGTGGTATAGTTAATAAGCCGTTTTAAAAAATGTATCGAAATTTATCAAAAAAAAAAATACAAATGTTTGATTCTATTACCTCTTAAATATACGTAGGCCGAAAACTTTTGGACTTTACTACTAGAATTATATATACATATTAAAGGTCTGCACTGGCCGAGATTTTGGGCCACGAAACCAGGTCCGAGCTCGACATCGAATGCCCGACCCAGTCCGAGCCCGAATCTCAATATCACACTTGTTACCCGAACCCGACCCGAATTCATAGCATTTTGGAAAAAAATATTTACATTATGAATAGTATTGCCTTATGGCTAACCCGAATATAGTAGGAAATATTTTTCTGGAAATTAAATTCCTTACCCGGAGTCGGCCCGGGGCCGAATCTGAATTGTCTTCACCTGACCGAACCCGGCCCACGGGCCTGGCCGGGCAAAGGCCCGCAGACCCGTTCAGACCTCTAATTCATAAGTAGGTGTATGACGGCAGAATTATTTCATAATAAGGTTATTCGTTGCAGAGATCGTTAAATTAACGACCTTTTTTAAATGAGTGAAGATACGTATTGTAGTACAAGCTGAAGTTGGAGTCGGCAGATTTTCTCACGACTTCACAGCCCAGGTTAAATATCTTATTCAATATATTAATAAAATAGTATTGAGGATTAGAACATAGATACGGAGGTGTGGAGAGTGCTGCGAAACTCAGCCGAAAGTGTGCGAAAATGTGTAAAATTATCAAAAGGAGTCAAGCTGTTAAAATCGTCTCTGGTCACATCATTCAATTTGTGGGATCCTACGCAAACTTACACAGAAATAATTGCTTTGTTGTACCGAATGACAAGACACGAACAAAGAGTTTTTTAGTAAAAGAAAACAACGAAGTGCACACAAAACTTTGATTAATAATATTCAAAATAAATTCAGCCTGAGTTATGAAACTATTGCGATGGAACAGTTAGTTATAATGATAAAGGCGAGCATCCAAACGATATAAATTATTTTTATTACGTTTATAGTTTATACATATAAAACCTCAAATGAAAAAAAATCTATTAATTATACTTGGCGCATTTGGGTCTGAAGCTTGAGAACAATTTTAAAATCTACTTTGTAATCCTAGTGAAACGTTTGACGAACTATAGAAGGGGTTCCCAACCAGTGGGGATTTTCCCCTAGCGGTGAATTTTAGAGTTAGAGAGGGAATTGCTGTCGTTTGTTAAAGATTTTCAATATTACATATATACATATTTGGAAAGCACGTTTTGAAATAGATTAGTGGGGAAGGGGGAATTATATTCTGAACATTGGTGAAAGGGGGATTGGAGCAAAAAAGAGTGGTAGCTTCTGGAAGGTTTCGCGTAAAAACATAAGACGACCGATACATTAATGACCGGTACATATATTAGATAAGTATAGTGAATCGAAATTTTACATTAATCGGTTAACTGTAGAAAATAAGGAAGCATTTACATGGAAGGTATATCGATTTTTAAATGCACATAGCACATATTTACACATCGAGTTTTGGAAAACCAAAAGCTTACCAGGAGCATATCGGTGAAAATGAGTTATTTGGCATAGATTAAATAATTAGAAAACCTTTTTCAATTTGTCGAAAATATGGTGTTTTAGTTCAGGTGAATTAATTTATTGAAGAAATATACAAGCGAATCGCGATCGTCTGATTGAGCAACTCTATTATATCTATTATTATCGCAATCCTAATTTTTTTTATAAATAAAAAGAGAAAATGAATATTATTGTGTAGTATCGAACTTGCAAAGTTCTAATTGTATCTCTGTTGATCGGTGTGCACTACTGTGTACGATAAGCGGAAGCGGATGGGATGAATGAATATAAATTCGCCGAGTCAGTCGCTATCAAACGATCTCCCCATGGTAAATATTATGCATCGCCGATTCACGACCAAACGTATCAAAAATAATTCGGGAACAGAAAGGATCATGAACGCGTCGAAGTGGAGCTACAGCATAATTTTTTTCTTTACTATATGTGCTTCCTACTCGGAGTATATGACCGACATACGTTCCCCGCCAACCTCTTTGCTTCCTCTAAGTCTTCCCAACGTCTCGTAGCTTCGCCGAGTACATCATGTGAATGGTCATCAGCGACTTTCCAGGGCGAAAGAATCCATCCGGTAAGAATAAGAGACAGGCAGGATTCAGGCTCATCTGGAGCATCAGCAGCACATATCCGAATCAGTCTTATCGTCGCATTATTATATGTATAATATTATGTTTACCATATAATTTAAATTCCAAGCCTTTCGACCAAGAGGTTTCGAATTTGACTCGCAGCCCCGTTTTTAAAAGCCAAGTGACCCGCGACCTCAATACATTTGAAAACGATTTTTGATGAGTTAGAAAAAACACCTCGATAATACATCTTTTAATAGGTATAAAATAATTCAATACAATTTTTAATTTAGTGCATTGACATTGTATCCCGGTAAATGCTTTGAAATTCGCGATATGTGTTTGCTAGTCAACTCATATCATTCACGACATTCACTTTTAAGGTGTTAACTGTCAATTCTTGGTGGAAAGACATTATATTTTAAAAAATAAAACACAATTCATTTGTACTACTTCCACATATTTATAATGATCAGGACCGGTTTCGCTCATCACGAGCATTATCAACTGATGTTCAGTGATGATGTTCAATGATTCATGACTTTTGTTGTTTCTGTTTTTTTTCGATTTAATGAAAACCCATTCTCGCAGTATTTAACAATATTTAAAAATAATTTGTAGAAATTTCGGAAAGGAAGCTTCATTTGGTATTTTCTGTACACAACACTTCAGTAGATATCATCCCCTTAGGCTGGAGTGTTATTTGTGTTAAAACGTTCAGCTATCAATAAAAAAAATAATTTTATAACAATATTCTTACACATTCATAGATTTTATTATAGTTACGATATTATAAAAAATACTTGTTTGATTGTATGCGATTCACAAAATATTCAATATCGATATTCAAAACTGATATTACCTGCAGAACACTTTTGCGGTATGTGAAAACAAAAACAGTCCTGATAATGTCACAACATTGTGGAATTGGTACAAAAAAGTGTGTTTTACGTTTATAAACTGACAACACATTGCCAGAGCGACGATGGTATTTAACTTTACCAGAAAAACAAACACTCGGTCGTTAAGAATGAACTCTGAATTACAGCCAAGTACAGAAATTAGTTGATGAACAACAAACTTTAAGCGAAATTGCGACATAGCACGTTAAAAATAGCCCACCCCTTTTTCCTTATCCCAAAAATGAAAAGAACAAGATGAAAAAATAAATGAAAGCAAAATCATCATTAACAACTACAATATAATTTGGTTGCGCTCTTTATCCGTTTTGTGATAATTATGGTTATCTGTATTTCTAAAAATATCGTGGGTTTATAATGATAGTGTTGTTTCTATGTGTAGATTTATGTTTTACTTGGTACCCCGCTGCAGGATATAAAGCAGGGCTGCGGAGTTAGAGTCGGAGTAAAACACAAGCGACACCGACTACTCTTTCTATAAAGTACATTTTTGCATTTCTGCGTGTATTAATATACTTGTTCAATTTTTATTTATGCCTATAACATCATCTTGTCCTGCAATATACATATAATATGAAAAATTTGGCTATTTGATGGATTGGTTGGTTGGTGTTTAATTTGAAGACCAATTACACATAAATAGGAAAGGTAGGAAAAAGACCTGACAAAATTAGACTTTTTTTTAGTCGTAATCTGAGTCGGAGTCGAGTTGTTGGTCAATGTCGGAGTTGGAGTCGAAGTCGCGTTAATTTTGGACGACTCCACAGTCTCCACACCCCTGATATAAAGTAAAGGAGATAGCGCGCGGGGATCAATAGGCGCAGCGCAGCCATCAGTGTATTTAGACTATTTGGGACTGAAACGACGATATTGTTCGTCGATTAATATGTATCACCACGTTAGGTTAAATCAAACTGACTAAAGTACATACTATTTCAATGTTAATCTGAGATATTATAGAACATTAAAAAATAGTAAACAAACACATCCTCTGGGAATGATTCAGATATGGACAACTAACGGTAACAGTAAAGTCATCGGACACGCCTGTTTAGTTAAATAAGTGGCAAATATTACAATGCATCGATGGCGTCATATGGAGAGAGAGTAGATATTAACACGCAAAAACTCTTGCATTTATTATGGCTTATCATTTTTACTCTGCAGAAATGCAAGAACTAATACAAGAGTGATTTCGTGCTGAATCTATATTCAAATACGACATCTTTATAGAAAATTTATATCTTTTTTATGTATAACGCTTTTATATTGATGTCTCGAGTTTCATCGAATAAAAAAAACATAAGCGCATGAGAGAGAGCGGCCAAAACATATTTCAAGATTTTGTTTGTAAACAATCAATTTCATTCCTTTCGTTCGAAGATGTTGTCGAGTGAAATTGCCCATATGTGCTATATGTAGTGCATATTATGATCAAATCTTGAAGAATTTTCCCCGGATAATCCTGGCACACACTTAACGTAGTAACGCTGTGGATTATTACACCCTGAAAGAGGACATAGCGGATGATGGTTGGTACAACGCTGAGTACCCATGGGACTAGTGACTCTCTTTAGGAATCACTGAAATATATGTAGGTTTCTAAAAACAAGCCTGTATAAAAATTGACTAGGACCCGCCAAATTTCGTTGTACCACTGTGCACGTGTATAGGATTAAGTAGGTAAATGCATGAGCAGCAACAGGCTTTTTTATGGTAACCGAATTTTTAAAGATAAAAAATACGAATGTTGTGATTTTAGTCTTATTTTGTCTTACGACTTATTCGGTAACAGTAAATAGCTTTACCTTTAAATGTGTCATTGTTCTAATACATTTATTTATACACATGGTTTCATTTTGTGTTTAATTAAATTTCACCAAGGATTCACAATAAAATAAGTTTGTATAAAATACTCATCAGAAATGGCATTGTTTGTCAAAAGAATAAAAATCTACAGTCAAATCAGTTCAATATATATAAGGAAATTAGTAAAAATAATCATAATCTATAATGGGTCTACTAGTTTGGTTGTGAAAGATCGCTTTTATTCTGAACGTGAAAATTGACAGAAGTGGGCGTGATCGCAGATGTTTCGCAGTGTGACCGATATCCGTTTGCAAACTTACATGCACTTCACTTGACACGAAAATAGCAAATCGCCGAAGTACTTTTCGAGATAAAAATTCTTGTACCACTCATTACTTTCGTTCCATTTTTTGAAACCGGTAATAATAAACAGGTTTTAAAAGAATAAACTATCAAAGAAAGACTTATAGCTTAAGCTATTTAATTCACGGCCGACCAATTTTTCCAATCCGCTGTCAGTCAGAAAGACTTAACATAACACAAATGTCAAATAGTAAAATTTCAAATGATCACTGAATTATTCATTATGCAACAATAAATTTGCTTACTATCAGTTATATGCGGTCTCTCCAGTAATTGAACATGCCATTATCACAAAAATACGTTCAAGATAAAATTATCATTTTACTACTAATATCTTGACAGATATGACTCATCGACAGTTATACTATCGTATGACGGAGGCACCTCGCATATACACTAAATAATGAAGAAAATCAATTGTATAATTGTGGCATATCCTGAATGAACGCCAAAGGTAACGCGTATGAAATAGTAATTTGACATTACCTTATTTAGAGTTGAGCAATTTGATTTGTTCGCTCGAATGTCTGATGATGATTCCTCACAACTGTCAACGATTAGCTGGCAAAAAATTCTTGTCCCACTCCAATCTGATGGACCTTTTTCTTATTTTATTGACATAATATTTAGCAACAGCTCACACCGGCTCGTTTCACTTTCAAAATGATGCAAGCCCCTTAAGAAATAATACGTTACACCTTATTTGACTAACTTGAAAACGAGCCATCAATTACGATAGAATTATCACAGTTAGTTTGACCGAATATTTCGTTAAATATATTTCTTTATTAAATAATATATTTCATGATAGTTGCAGACAATTGGGTGAGATTAAATATAAAAAACTTTATTATCGGGTTCTTGTTTCGTATCAAGTGACATATTTCGAGGTTAATTTGTAAATTTAAACTATTGATCGTCAAATAACAAGCTATGAGACCTTACTGATGTGAACAGAAAACACTTCAAACAAATTAACATAAATTCAGACTGATAAGAAATATTTTTAAATACTAAATGACAGCCAAGTCCGACGACGCTAAGCCACTTTTTAGGTTAACTTACGACCGTACCAACCGAACGTAGGAAACGTCCGTTTAGTTGGTACTGCTGGTAGTCTTACCATTTTGTTCACTTGCCGAACGTTACACATTCGTACAACTATTCGTTTTTTTTTTTTTGTTTCTATTCATTAATTGCTTATACTTGTTTATATTTTCAAATTCTATCTTGCGGCTTGTAGCATTTATTCACGCACACTTTCAAATATAAATTTCAATGAATGCGGAAAGATCAAAAAACATGTAATGTTTTAACCATATCCGCTCCCTACTCGGAGCATATGGCCACCACACGGTGCCGTCAAAATTCTCGGTCCCCCACAAGTCTTCTTTCCAGATTATCCCAGCGTCCAGCAGCTCCACCGAGTACATCCTATTGATGGTCATCAGCAGCTTTACAGGGTAGATGAGACAGGCAGGACTCAGGCTCTCCTGCGGCATCAATAGCACATTTTCACAAACGTCCAACGTCGCTTTTTTTAATTTGGACTTAATAAGGGTTTCTGACAGAGTTAAATTACCGTAACCCTAGTATAATTCGCCGCAAGCATTTGATTTAGAAGCACAGTAGGTACCTTAGTTTGTTTTTACTAGATAGTTGATCATTGAATTTCAATTGACAGCTAAAGTGACTATGCTAAATCATTAAACGTAGGCAACTGCTTTCAAATTATGGGACGTGTGTACTATGCAAATGTCATGTACCTCCCTATTATATTTTACAAACGAAAATTAAATTAAACGTTTCGATAATTATTTTGGCTTAGATTATAGATTTAATTGATTCACTTAAAGTAATCATTTATTAAAAAAAAATCACGGGTCCCCAGAACTAACCAGTGAAATGTCCAAATTTCTTCATTGTTAGTAGTTATTCATGTGGTATAAGCTTGACGATTATATTAATTAGTTCATTAATAAAACCAAAATAGTCAAAGGAAAAATAAAATTGTGATTTTATTTTGACGAGTCAAAGGTAACGAAGGTTTGAAAGAACAGCATAAATAATTATCCAGTAAAATAACGATAAAAATAAGAAAAGTTATACTTACTTTTCATTATTTTAAGCTCGTAGTGGCTGATTTTACATATTTATTATACTAAATTGCTACTTGTTATAATATATTAAGTTGTAATTAGCACTACAATTCACTGAGTAATATTTGCTTTCATCTTTTAACTGATTCAATTAATTAAGTATATTTTAATATATGTAATGTACATCTGTTGAAACTATTATTAGAACCAAATATTATTATAAACCGGTTTAATAATCAATATTTTGGATGGAAATAACTGAAATATATCTTATGGATTATGAACATTAACTTCTTTCCTTCGCAGTTTATAAACCATTCATTATTTTTGAGTTTCATGTAGACTTGTTTAGCTTGTCAAGCAGTCGTTTTCTTTGATAAACTATGAATGTAGATACACAATTTTTATTATCATATTATCTTGATCCCTTAAAAACGTACGTTGCAAGTGACGTTTTTTGTACAAATAATAATATACGTTAAGTTTGGTATGACGTCACAGAAAGAACATTGACACTCGGATGAAAGGCAAAATATACACCACAATAAGAGGAAAGAGAAGCGTTGACTGCCGAAGTAGGGCTTTATTGTATCGACTCGATTGACAACATAATATATTGATATTGTGCTGATTGAGTTGTCAGCATGGACTAATATGCCAATAAAGCTTTAAAGGGTCAAATTTCTGAATTGAACGCGTTGTTGCAAAAATAATTCAATTTAAATTTATTCATATCGTTTTCAGTTTTCAGGATTTCTGAAGATTCTTTTCATAAAATCGAAACAAAGCAGGTATTTAACCGTCGAATTCACAGAACATAATCATTTTTTGGAAGTGACCCTTGTCATTAAAGAATTTTTTTCTAGATGATGCGAGATATCTTCATTGCAAACATAAATAATGACTAATATTTTATCATGTGCTTCATAAATTATAAGGCAGGTATCTTTTACATTGTTTTAAGTTGTTAAAATTTCTCTTAATTTTGGCGCCTTGCCCTCCAAATGACGTCTTGATTAGGGCTTCCAATCCCGTGATCCCGGACCCCGAGCAATTAGTCAATCCCGTAATCCCGTAATCGTAATATTTAGCTCATATTTCGTGCATACTGTAGACAGGAAGAGACAATTTATTTAATTTGGATTATTGAGATTTTGTACACTCGTAAATAATATTTATCGTATTTGTATCTTCTATATAAACGTTAGACACTGTTTACTGTCTGTCAGTTCGAGTCCATTCGTGCGCTCGAATGCCTGAAGATGCCGAAAGGCGAAACCCGGGTCGTTAGTGACAAAATACATGGAAGTGTAAAAAATCTCAATAATCCAAATTTGATATTGAAATTCCATCAACCACCCTCACTCGATGTCTTAAATTATTAAATTAGACAATTTATTATTTTTTTGATATAAATCTACAAAAAATAGTTGACCACCATTCTATTTTTAGATGCACACGTGTGAAGCTTTTGTCATCTCACTGTAACATGTCTTCAATTACTAATAAGAATACAAAAAAACCGAAGGAAATAAACAGGCAATTAAATACGAATATTCTGCTGGGAAATACTTTTTGCTTAATTATGAAGGTACCTACATATTTTAAAAATAAGCATATATTTTTTATATGTTTGCACGTGTTTATAATTACTATTATTTTATATTCTGATAGTAAATAAATAAAATCATCGTTACCTAGGTATTGTTATTTTATGGGTTTTTAGGAGCATACCTACATATCCTCCTACTTTGAATGAACTGCAAATATCTTTTCACGGAGTTTTATTTATAATTGTAGGAGCATTTTTATATTTTTTTCCGTGGCTTCATTTACACAGTTTATCGTGGTACATTCGACAAAAAAATATTTTTGAAAATTTCAAACATGAAAACCTGGTTTTTTCAATCCCGGAATCAGAAAAGGGATTCGGGATTGGATGCCCTAGTCTTGATGGAAAGGGAATCACGACTCGCACTGCATTAGGGCAGTTCCTGTATCTGTATACGGTTGCCAACGCTACGTATTTTCAAGAATCATCCGGACGCAGACAGGGAAATTAATTCGAATCTCGGTGAGAAGATTGTTTGTTGTATCTATTTTTACAATTGGATCAGTCGTAGTCATTGGATAATGATGGGCAACGCTCCATCAATAGTTTCACAATGAAGATAAATTTAAAAATAATGACACTAGAAGTAAGAATTCAAAATATTTTTTTTCAATCCATGTTCATCAAAACTGCAGTTTTCTAATATTTTTCACGTTTTTCATAGGAAAGAATCAAAATAATATATTAATTAACAAATAATTCCACATTCGAATAACTATCAGGAGCCAATTTGCTGATCATCAGTTTATAATGATCGCTGTTAAGAAACAGCGACAGATCTTTTATTATATAATAAAACACTTCAGCCCTTACATTAGTACTAATAATTGCCTTTGATTAAAACAAAAAATCAATATGTTTCAGGAAACACTCATTAAAACTGCTAGTTTGTTTATCACTTTTACAAATCTGGAAGAGATAGACAACATCTCAACTTTTCAACCCTACTATCCTTATTTTTTTTCCATGTCCGCTCCCAATGTGGAGCATGTGGTCTCCTAATGGAGATATCTCGACAGATTTTTTCTATGAGAA